>CM042261.1:7510658-8208158 GCA_023566225.1 Romanogobio albipinnatus | reverse complement strand
ATCGTAGTCAGATAAAATCTAGTTTTTGAAATGGTTTATTGTACCTTTTCTTCACGAGTATTAAAATTGATGCACAGGCTTTTGTAGCTCATATAGGTATGATATATAGGAGAATATGGAGCACACACTCAAGACCGGTTTGTTGTAGTTGCTGATATTTATATGGCTATAAAGTGTGATCAAATTCTGTTAGCTTGTAATGTAAATCAATGAGATCTTTATAACAGTAACAATAGCAGACTATTTACATAAAATGCAAAATGCAGCTCTGTGGTTTTTAATGTGGTGCGGTAAAACATTGTTTTGTATAATGCGGTGTAACACAATGGCGATTGAGAGATTAACAAATGCCTAATGGATCATATTTGATACATTTTAACATGATTTTTCTAAATCATGATGTATGGATAATCGAGCAAACCTAAGTTGATTCAGTTCATTAAGTGTTCATCTTGAAATATTACTACTAACAATAAAAAAAGTTATTCTTAGATTTACAATACCTGTCAAAAGTGTGGAAACATTAACATTATTTATGTTTTTGAAAGAAGTCTTATATTCACACCAAGGTTGCATTTTATTTAATCAGAAATACAGTAAAAACAGTAATATTGTAATATAATTACAAATTAAATGAACTTTTTTGTACTTGAATATATTTTTAAAAATGTAATTTATTCCTGTCATCAAAGCTGAATTTTCAGCATCATTACTCCAGTCTTCAGTGTCACATGATCCTTCAGAAATCATTCTAATATACTGTTCAGGTGACATTACTATTATTAATGTTGAAAGCAGTTTTGCTGCTCAAAGGGGTCATGAACTCGCTTGTTTAATTTTTTTTATACTGTTGTCTGAGGTCAACTTATGACATTCACATGGTTTTACATTCAAAAACATCATAATGAATAATAAATAGGCTATTTTCTCCCCCTGAGGCTCTCTGAAGAAACGCTCTGTTTTTATGGGCGTGCCGCACTGAAGACTTGGAAGTAAACGCCCACGGCTAGGATTGGATAAGATTAGCATATTTAATGAGCTGAAGCTCATGTACTCCCCTGTCAGTACATGTGGGAATTGTGTTGAAAGTGTGTGGGGAAACGGCAACCGGAATGAATTGCCCGCAGGGCTCGCAAAATATCTTTATCAAACAAACACAATGATTGATCTCTCACACACGCGATTGATTGGAATGTTATTTTTGTATTACTTGGCCGGCCCGATCAGTGAATATAACCGCAAAACATTAGTGTGTTGCTTCATTCATTCATGTAATTTGATCCTGTCTGCAAATCCAGTCTCTTGTTTACAAACGAATCCGTGGAGAAATGAAGGAACAAACGCGCAATGTCTTCCCCACGTGAGCTGGATATTCATTCAAAATAAAGTTCATCCATGCATTTATAATATTGGAATCCGAATGAAGCTTATGCGGTATGTTTATTGACTAGAAGTTCGATGTGGTTTAGCGCTATGTAGGCCTATGCCATCTCAGGCACAAGTCGGTGGGCGGGGCTACAGAATCAGGCGGTGTTCTTCTTCTGTTGAGGCGGTGCTTCACCACACGATGACATCAAGGTGTGGCATATTCTGAGATTGAGCGTTTGTTGGGTCTGGTGTCAATAAAAGCTTTTCTTTGACTAACAAGAAAGTTTTCAGCTCTGAAACTTACAGGATATTCTTATATTACCATGACCTTTTTTATATCAAAAGCTCAAGGGAAAGTTGATTTCTCGATTCATCACCCCTTTAATATTTTTGTGGAAAGTGTGACTTTTTTTTCAGGATTCTTTAATGAATAGAAAGTTCAATGAACATAATTTATTAAATATACATTTTTTGTAACATTATACATATCTTTTGATCAATTTAATTTAATTCAACATTGATAATAATGATAATAATCAGAAATGTTTCTTGAGCAGCAAATCATCATATCAGAATGATTTCTGAAGGGTCATGTGACTGAAGAGTGGAGTAATGATGCTGAAAATACAGCTTTGATCACAGGAATAAATCACATTTTTAAATGTATTAAAGCTACACTATGTAACTTTTCCGTCCACTAGAGGTCGCCTGTTTAAGGCAAAGGCGTAGTTTGATGATGCCACGTTTGAGCGCAGAATCTTGGGACATGTGGTCTTCACCTCACAGCCGGTGGAAAAGAGTCAGGATAGGACTCGGGCAGAAATCATGTTCATGGATGTGATTATTAACATTACTGTAGTATGAAGCAGAGCAGGACCGAGTGTTGTGGAGCTGAGCAAGGCCGCAGGAGCGATTGAAGAGCGGGACTGTCATTATGGCATAGTCGCCGCTTTTCCAGTCATGAGTATGAGGTAACGCAACTCTGTTTATCGTATTAGATACATCGGAGTGTGTTGAAAAGGAAGTTATGACGTTCGCTCGGCGGCTGCTATGACACTTGTTCACACTGCAGTGAGAGTACAGCGTTTCTGCTAAATAAAACCGGAGACCGAGGGTAACGCAGATATGATGCAATCGACAGGCGACTCCCTCAAACGCATAGCTCACACGTCACGGTTCATTGGTTAAAATGGCAATTTTCTCACGATTTACAAATAGTTGGAAACATTTGGGATATTGTAAGTACTCAACTGAACAAAATATATAACACTGGCCTAGTGGTTTTTGGATATTTTACTGCAAAAATCTTACATAGTTCACCTTTAAAACAGAAAACAGTTATTTTAAATTTAAATATTTCACAATATTTCAGTTTTACTGTATTTTTTTTATTAAATAAATGCAGCCTTGGTTAGCTTGACTAGCTTAAAATACATTTTCAAAAACATGAAGTAATTGTAAAGGTAATGTAATTTATGTCTTGCTTCATACTTGCTTAAAATGTATGAACTATAAATCAGACAACACTAACAGAAGGCATGTAGTAGCATGTAGTTGATCATTTAGAATCAAACGTGTGATTTTGTTTCTGTATAAACTATGTTTTGGCATAGTTAATTTTAGGCTTATTTCTCTCACCAATTAATTCTCCACCTTTTTCAGACGCGTCATCCTGGCTGGACCAGGACATATCAGGTCTGCCGGACTCCATCCTGGAATTTGACCTAGATACTTTTGGCCTGGACAGTGACTTGGGATGGCCATGAATGTGTCAGAAAAGTGCACAAAAACGTCCATATAATGACACATCTATGTGGACGAGTACCTTTTTAAAGGAATGTTTTTACCAGTGAACTCAAAGTCCTTAGAGTCAAATAGAATGTAAACTATAAATTGGCTTAAAGGTCCTTTAAAGGGAACAAACATGAAAATGATGTTTTAATAAATAGTTTTTGCACACAGAGGTCTTAGATAGCAGGTCTATGTGCCTTAATATGGAGTGTTAGTTATATTTAATTATAAATAGAATTGAAATAGGTCGTTTATGTACAGATACATGTGGTGAAGTCATTAGGACGTATGTTGCATAGATTTGCCCATATAATATGGAAATATAAGAAATATTTTTGGCTAGTTTAGGGCTAACTTCTTTCATTAACCATATCATGATGGTTCAAATTAAGATGGTGAACATTTTAAGCTTTTACTCTAATTGTGTCTAACTCTGACTTGGTTTATAGATTTGATCATATCCATTTGTTTGCATGTTATAGTCTTTATGTTTCAGTGTTTTTTTTCTGGGGGGTCATTTTTGTTACTACTTATGTTGACACCTGCCTTTGACTCACCATATCATCATTTTATTGCAGTTTTATTATTCATAATGCAGTTTTATTATATTTTCATATTGATTTTGCTTTATCACTCTCTGGTAGAGGTGATATTGTTATTTTACAGTATTCATCTTCAATATGAAATCAAATATATTGAGATTTTTCTCAGTATGCATATGCGTTTTAATGGCTGACAGAATTTGGGGTTTGTTTACATGACAACTGTGTACTAAAAACGGAAACGTGTGTCCTTTGCATTTTTGAAAAGTTTCGCGTTCAGTCAACGTTCACACACATTACATTTTTGTACAATAACGGTATCGTTTTCTAAATTTTCAATGGCCAAAACGCATCAAGTTTTCTGTTTTTAGTTGAAAACTGTGTTGTGTAAACAGCCCCTAAATCAAATCATAAAGTTTGAACAGAAACGCCATCTGTAAACAAGTATTGCAATTAAAAAGTGGACTAATGCATCCAAGTGGACGCTTTCAAATATTGTTACTAGTAAGTGTGGGACTGATTTACCAGTTTACATCAAGTACACCACAGTGAGGTCATAGATGTCTTTGTGTATTAATATGCAGTTTGTACCTAATTAATACTTAGTAAAAATGTAATAATTAAGCAAATTATTACCCCCTGTATAAGTGCTAATGCCCATAGGCACAAAGGTGATGGATCATCCAAACCATCTCTAACTAAAACCCAGTTTGTGTGTACATTTCTCAGGCAAACCTCACATGCGTATATTTTCAGATAATTAATTTAGTCATTTTAATTCTTAAAGTCCACATTAACTTTAATTTCCAAAGGACATGCAGGAGAAGGAGTCATTTGGTATGTGAATAAAATGCAAGATGTTTCATATTATGTAACTTCCCAAAAACTGTTGTGTTCATGGCATTTGTTTATTAAGGCACACACTGGATATTATATGTTGTGTGCTTGTGTTTTTGTGATTGGCCTCTATGGTATCTTCTTGCAGTCTTTCAAAACTGGTGATGGTAATATTTACTATTTTATTATCGTCATTATTATTATTATATCATATTATATAAATTTAAATATTGCCAAATACATTTTAATATACATATAGTAATGCACTGATTTGTGACCAGTGTTATTTTAGTTTTTATTAATATTTTGAATGAGCTTTTATTTGAATTTTTCCATGTTATTTTGTGTTAAATATTTAGTAGTTGTGCTTTTTTTGCTATTTAGTTTTCATTTTTAGTTTTAGTTTTTATTTATTTCCGGTTCATAAATTTAGTCCTTCAACTTAAAATTATTTCAGTTTATTGTCAACACAACATTTCACATTTTTATTTAGTGTTTCAACTAATATTATTATTTCAACTAATATTATTTCAAATAACAGAAAAGTTAGTTTTAGTTAGATAATAACCCCGGTTGTTGCTTCACCTGGGTAATAAGACTTTTTACATTTTCATTTAATCATTTAGCAGACACTTTTATCTAAAGTGACTTACAAATGAGGAGAGCTGTAGAAGCAATCAAACCAACAATATGCAGTTACTGTGACTAGCAGTTATTCTTGCACAGTATACAAGGGTTTTTTTTAGATATAGATATAGAATGGTAATTGTTAGGGATGCTCATTTCGGTTAATTTTCCCAAACCGCCGCTCATCCTATTATTAACCGTGAACTGATAAGATTATAATATTGAATTGGCATTAAATAAATATACAATTGACGAGTGTCTGTGACCCGTTAAAAATACACTTTTTTCACAGGTTTATTTGACCATGCAAACCGCAGCATACAGAACAGATCAACAACAGAACCTGGGCTCACACATCATCAAATGTTCACGCACATGGGCGTCGGAACCATTGTATGTGGGTGGGACAAGACCCACCCACTTTTTATGATCAATGATATTGGACCCACTCACTTTTATCGTCTCTAACATTCAGCACATGTGTGTTTACCTACCCCTAATCGATAAACACTTATTATTAAACTCATGTTAGATGCTTTATTTCCACTTTTCTAATATTTTCGTCATTTTTATTGAAAATAAATGCCTTTCCGATCTGATATGTGATGGGAAAAGGGAGAAGATTGAGCTCGGCGAAAGGCGGACTCGAACCGCGATTCAATTTGTGTCAAAACTAGATACTGTGTCCTACCCCTACACTACTGCCACTCCAATGATATGGCGATTTCTGTAATTTTGTCTTTCCGAACTATACGCTTAGCAAGCAAAGCAATATTTGTACTTATTGGCATCTACTCCAGTAAAAAAAATTCTGAGGACCCACCCACATTTTTTTTGCTTCCGACGCCCATGTTCACGCACCTGCAGCGTTTCTGACAACAGAGAAAAACAGAATAAAATATAAATAAAAAAGCATAAAATAAATAGACCTACACTAAATATTTTTCACTTAAATAATTAACAAATTAAGATGACAAAACGAAAACACTGAACCCGTTTGAAGCTTTGAAGAACCGGAATAGTTTTTTTTTCGTCAGACTAAGTTTTTTTCGTCAAATAAAAATAGCAGGCCTACCTCAATCCACAGCTTGACTGTTTTTTTATTTTATAAAATGTCTAAGTGATGTGGGGTTAGTCTGGAGCGCAGCCTGTTGCAGTGGCGAGAAGAACATGCGTGGCAATGTTTACTTTAGTAAACTTTACCAAGACCACACCACGAAAAGCCTTAAACAAGGCACTGGAATACAGAGATAACGCCTTGCAAGAGCGGCCAGCCTTGGCGAAGCGCCTTTCATTTGTCTCGATCTTGTACTACTGCTGTATTTTAATTCCGCGTAGCATATTTTACAAGTCGAAATGGTCCCACATTGTAGCCCTACTTTTTTTCCATTGCTTCATTTTGCGAAATACGTCTGTGTAGGCACGTGTCGACGCGACCCGTGAGTTAACAAATATAGCATATTTTTCTTTAACCATGCAGCAAAAAAAAACACATTTTAAACCGTTTAACTGATCAATGTGAGCATCCCTAGTAAGTGTTAGTATTAATAGGTCATGTGTTGACGAAAAAGATGCATCTTCATCTGTTTTACTTGAAAATGGCCAAAGACTCAGCAGCTCGGGTTCAGTTAGGCATTCTACCGCTTGGAAAAGGTCAAGGTAAAGGTCTTTGGTTGTGGTGCCATCCACTTACAGAATGCAAGCTTCTTGATGGCACGTAGGTCTGAGGTAGTGAGTTTAGGTACAGTATTTGTTGTGTAGGTAAACATCAGTGCCTTTTGATGTGAGCGGCTGTTGGCAACCAGTGCAAGTTTTTGAGGAGAGGTATGATGCGCGCTCTCTTCAGCTTATTAACGGCTACTCCAGCTGCAGCATTCTGGATCAGTTACAGATGTTTGACAGTGCATGCTGGAAAGCCTGCCAAGAGAGCATTACAATAGTCCAGTCTGGATAGAGCTTGGACAAGGAGTTGAGTAGCATGCTCTGATAGGAAGGGCCTGATCCTCCTATGTTGTATAAGGCTAATCTGCAGGACTGGGAAGATCTATCAATGTGGTCTGTGATGTTTAACTGATCATCAGTCCAACTCCAAGGCTCCTGGCTGTCCTGGATGGAGTTATGGTTGACGGGCATAGCTGAATGGAGAAGTTGTGATAAAGTGTTGGGTTGGCTGAGACCACAAGCAGTTCTGTCTTCGTAAGGTTGAGTTGAAGGTGGTGGTCCTTCATCCAGCAGGAAATCTCTGTCAGGCAGGCTGAGATGCGAGCAGTTACTGTCAGATCATCTGGCGGGAATGAGAGGTAGAATTGTGGCAGTAGCAGTGATAGGAAAACACATGTTTCTGAATGACAGCTCCTAGTGATGGCATGTAGATGGAGAAGAGAAGTGGTCCAAGCACTGAGACCTGAGGCACCCCCGTAGCTAGATTTTGCGACTTAAACATTATTCGGACGGGATTAGTTTTACATGGAAAGGTGGGGTAAAGTAATTATTACCAGAGCTTCTCAGTGATTTTAGATTATATTAGATTAGATTAGATTAGATTAGATTAGATTAGATTAGATTAGATTAGATTAGATTAGATTAGATTCAACGTTATTGTCATTACACAAGTACAGGTACAAGGCAACGAAATGCAGTTAAGGTCTAACCAGAAGTGCAATAGCAGCAAGTGCAGGATATACAATGGTTGCATAAGTGCAGGATATACAATGGTTGCATAAGTGCAGGATATACAATGGTTGAATGGCAGAGTGCAGGACATGGATATGTACTGAATGTATATACAGTGAGGAAAATAAGTATTTGAACACCCTGCTATTTTGCAAGTTCTCCCACTTAGAAATCATGGAGGGGTCTGAAATTGTCATCGTAGGTGCATGTCCACTGTGAGAGACATAACCAATAAAAAAAAATCACAATGTATGATTTTTTAACTATTTATTTGTATGATACAGCTGCAAATAAGTATTTGAACACCTGTCTATCAGCTAGAATTCTGACCCTCAAAGACCTGTTAGTCTGCCATTAAAATGTCCACCTCCACTCCATTTATTATCCTAAATTAGATGCACCTGTTTGAGGTCGTTAGCTGCATAAAGACACCTGTCCACCCCATACAATCAGTAAGAATCCAACTACTAACATGGCCAAGACCAAAGAGCTGTCCAAAGACACTAGAGACAAAATTGTACACCTCCACAAGGCTGGAGGGTTTGAGCTTGTTTCTCTGTTGTCTCTTTCAAAGCGAGCATAAAATTAATTTAGCTCGTTCAGGAAGTTGACATCAGTGGCTGCGGGGGTGGAGTGGGTGGGTTTGTAATCACTGATGGCCTGAATGCCCTGCCACATGCGTCGAGGGTCAGAGTTGGAAAAGTGTCCCTCTATCTTTAGCTTGTAGCAGTGCTTGGCCTTTTTGATGCCCCTCTTCAGGTTGGCTCTGGATGTGCTGTAGGCTTGTGCATCTCCTGATCTGAAGGCTTTCGTCCTGTCCGAATGTGCAATCTCTGTGATCATTACGGACAATTTCAGTAAAGATTACAGCAACTTTAACCTTCTGTAAAAAGGTCCGGAAAAATTACCTCAGGTTGAATGCGAATGTCTGTGCTTGCTCATGTTGCATTAAAGAAACACACTGACTTTTTGAGACTTTAGCTTATTCACCGTATCCCCTAGAGTTAGATAAGTCCATACATACCATTCTCATCTCTGTGTGTGTCATAACTCTGTCTGACGCACCCACCGCTAGCCTAGCTTAGCACAAAGACTGGAGGTAAACGGCTCCAGCTAACCAACAGCTCAATAAGTGACAAAATAACACCAACATTTTTCCTATTTACATGTTGTGATGTGTATAGTTACAACGTGTACTAAGACTGACGGAAAATGAAAAGTTGTGATTTTCTAGACGATATGGTTAGGAACTATACTCTCATTCCTGCGTAATAATAAAGGAACTTTGCTGCCGTCCCATGGGTGATATTATGCAATGATATTACGCAGCACCTGAAAATTGGCCAACTTCAGTCATCATCACCAGTGTGACAACCTGCTTGCACAGGGAGCGTGCTGGGGACTATTTTCAGGCGCTGTGTAATATCATTGCGCCGCTGCACTCATGGTACGGCAGCAAAGTACCTTGATTACTACGCAGGAATAAGAGTATAGTTCCTAGCCATATCGGTCTAGAAAATCGCAACTTTTCATTTTCTGTCGGTCTTAGTGCACAATGTAACTATACACACCACAAAATGTTGGTGTTATTTTGTCACTTATTGAGCAGTAGGCTAGCTGGAGCCGTTTACCTGCATAACTACCAGAGTTATGGCACGCATGGAGATGAGAATGGACTTATCTAACTCTGGGGGATTCGGTGAAATAAGCTAAAGCCCCAAAAAGTTGGCGTGCTACTTTAAGGTACAATTTAAATTACAGTGTATTATAATTCAGTTGTGTAACATTAAAATATATGAACTTGAAGTGGATGAATGAAAATATGAAATTGAATGCCTGAATCATGTCAGGGAGTCATATAAAATGCACTTTGAGACATCTTAATTGGGTCACTTAAATTGACTTCATCCTATGATTTTGACGTTCCATGAACAAATTATGTTTGTTTAACTTAATTGATTCATGTGGGACCGATGTACACAATTAAATCATGCAAATCCAACACAATTTTTTTTCAGTGTGCTCCATTCTTTCTACAAGGGTCAATTCTTGTACCACTCCTATTCAACCTGTACATGCTCCCACTGAGCCAAATAATGAAAAATAACAAAATGGCTTACCACAGCTCTGCTGACGACACCCAGATCTACTTAGCCCTATCACCTAATGACTACAGCCCCATTGACTCTCTGTGTAAATGCATTGAAGAAGTTAACAGTTGGATGTGCCAAAACTTTCTTCAGTTAAACAAAGACAAAACTGAAATCACTACATTTGGAAACAAAGATGAAATTCTCAAGGTGAACGCATATCTTGAGGGTAAAGGCCTAATAACAAAAAATCAAGTCAGGAATCTGGGTGTGATTCTGGAGTCAGACCTGAGTTTCAGTTGTCATGTCAAAGCAATAACTAAATCAGCCTACTATCATCTCAAAAATATTGCAAGAATTAGATGCTTTGTTTCCAGGCAAGACTTAGAGAAACTCGTTCATGCTTTTATCACCAGTAGGGTGGACTATTGTAATGGTCTACTCACCAGCCTTCCAAAAAAGACCATTAGACAGCTGCAGCTCATACAGAACGCTGCTGCCAGGATCCTGAGCAGAACCAGAAAATATGACCATATCACACCAGTCCTCAGGTCTTTACACTGGCTTCCAGTTACATTTAGGATCGATTTTAAAGTACTATTACTTGTATATAAGTCACTCAATGACCTAGGACCTCAATACATTGCAGATATGCTGATTAAATACAAACCCAACAGATCACTCAGATCATCAGGATCAAGTCAATTAGAAATACCAAGGGTTCACTCAAAGCAAGGAGAGTCTGCTTTTAGCTATTATGCCAGCCGCAGCTGGAACCAGCTTCCTGAACAGATCAGATGTGCTCCAACAGTAGCCACTTTCAAATCCAGACTCAAAACACATCTGTTCAGCTGTGCATTTACTGAATGAGCACTGTGCTACTGTACGTCCGACTGATTGCACCTTATCTTATGCTTTTACTGAATGAGCTCTGTGCTCTGTCCGAACTGCTTGCACTTTAATTATGTTTCAATTTAACCCTGTTTTTAATTTTAATTTTACTTTTAATTTTATTTCTTTATTTTTTATTTCTTTTAATTCATATTATAAATGTTATACTGCAAATATTTTAACTTAATTTCTGTGTAAAGCACTTTGAATTGCCACTGTGTATGAAATGTGCTATACAAATAAACTTGCCTTGCCTTGCCTTACAACCTAAGAACTATTGCCCGCCTCCCCTTATCCTTTCTCCTGCATATTAAAACACCCAGTATCCCTTTCCCTCTCTCTTGTTCCCCCTTTACTTATTATCATCTCGCTGTCTTTTGCCGTCTCTCTGTTATCCCTTGGTGCATCCCTTCTCAAATTCCTCAAATCTCCCAGAAGCGCAGGTCTATAGTTGCTATGATATCCGTAATCGTGTCAATGAAGTTGAACCCAGAATGCACTGTTGACCAGTCTATCCGAATCTGTATGAGACTCAAGATTCTTCTTTCTCCTTCTCCTGTGCATAATAGAGTTAACAACAAATAAAAGGCATGGAGAGAGCAGTGAATGAGTCCTAAGTGTTAGGGTGGATTATCCCTGTGCCTGTATCCATGGTTAACTGGGCAGCCATAGAGCACCTAATGGGATAAGGAGAGAGCGGAACGGTAGGTGAGGCCCGCCTGACTCCTGTTCTCTGCTCCGCTCTGGCCTGAGTGAGGACAGCCAAAGCAAGACGGATATAACCAGGTTCACAGAAACACCTTTGCTGCTCTTTTTCAGATTTATTATACACATTTTGGTGCTTTTATCCCTTCATGTTCCCTTGGTTCCAGGGCTGTAACCACGATAGACAACGAGGGGGACAAGTCCCCCCCAAAAATTAGAAATGCCCCCAAAATATATGCCAAATATATTTGATAGTCTCGATGCTGCTCTGCTGCACTTCATTACGCACCGCTCTGTTTGTTATTAGGATGACAAAAAATGTGTTAAAAGTTACATCTTTGGGCGATAGATATGGATGGATGATGATGATGATGATGATGAAGAAGATAGATAGATAGATAGATAGATAGATAGATAGATAGATAGATAGATAGATAGATAGATAGATAGATAGATAGATAGATAGATAGATAGATAGATAGATAGATAGATAGATAGATAGATTTATGTAATTCATAACTTAACGAGATTGTCTTGCGTTTTTTAAATATTAGACACACGAATAAGAGTGAATGTGTCTCTTTAAATCCTTTAAATAAAAAGACCAATAACCCATAACAATAACCCAATAACATCCCACACGCAAAAAAAAAAAAAAAAAACATTTCAGAAAAAAATATCTAAAACAAAGTAAAAAAAAAAAAATATGTACAATTTTTCAATTCAGCCATCACTCAGATACTGATAATATTGTTTGTAATAAAAATAATTGTATTAAATGATTAAAATGCAAAATAGGAGCCGTTGGGTCAGATGTTTGGACCCCATATTCAGCGAATTAAGAAAAAAATAATTGCTATGTTTACAGCATGCACAAGCTCATTCTTGTAACATTGTTAGTGCTACAAATAATCTTAATGGGCTCTTTCGGCTGCATAATACAGATTTACTACTGATTTCCATTTTAGTGAAGTATTTCATTGTCTTTTTATGAAAACAGAGCTTGTTATGCGACTGAATGTGTTCTTTCAGCGTGTGTCTTATAATTGGTGTTTCTCACGCTGCCTGTTCAAATGTTTCTCTAAATACTTCCTTTCAATTAGTAGCCTATAATGAGAGAGGATGGGCCCCTGGGCAGGAATCTCACTTTACTTAGCATGCAGATCTATTCATATACTGATTCATATGCTAATCACTGCTAATTGAACCAGTTTGTTGGGTGTTTTCCTGGGTTTAATGCTTCTTTGGATCTGACCGCACAGGGTGAGAGTGGTTTACTCAAATAGTTCGACTACAAATGAGATGAGGATAAAATAAGGAGGCAAGTTCACACTGACCACATCAAACACTGACCAGAACGTTTTCTGTAGTTCAGAGTTTGGATAGATAGATAGATAGATAGATAGATAGATAGATAGATAGATAGATAGATAGATAGATAGATAGATAGATAGATAGATAGATAGATAGATAGATAGATAGATAGATAGACAGACAGACAGACAGACAGACAGACAGACAGATAGATAGATAGATAGATAGATAGATAGATAGATAGATAGATAGATAGATAGATAGATAGATAGATAGATAGATAGATAGATAGATAGATAGATAGATAGATAGATAGATAGACAGATGGGCGGACGGACGGACGGTAGACAGACAGATAGATAGATAGATAGATAGATAGACAGACAGATAGATAGATAGATAGATAGATAGATAGATAGATAGATAGATAGATAGATAGATAGATAGATAGATAGATAGATAGATAGATAGATAGATAGATAGACGGACGGACGGACGGACGGACGGTGGATGGATGGATGGATGGATGGATGGATGGATGGATGGATGGACGGACGGACGGAAGGATGGATGGATGGTAGATAGACAGATAGACGGACGAACGGACGGACGGACGATGGATGGATGGATGGATGGATGGATGGATGGACGGACGGATGATAGATAGATAGATAGATAGATAGATAGATAGATAGATAGATAGATAGATAGACGGACGGACGGACGGACGGACGGACGGACGGACGGACGGACGGACGGACGGACGGACGGTGGATGGATGGATGGATGGATGGACGGACGGACGGACGGACGGACGGACGGAAGGACGGATGGATGGATGGACGGACGGAAGGATGGATGGATGGTAGATAGACAGATAGACAGACAGACGGACGGACGGACGGATGGACGATGGATGGATGGATGGATGGATGGATGGATGGATGGATGGACGGACGGATGGATGGACGGATGGATGGTAGATAGATAGATAGATAGATAGATAGATAGATAGATAGATAGATAGATAGATAGATAGATAGATAGATAGATAGATAGATGGATGGATGGATGGATGGACGGACGGACGGACGGACGGACGGACGGACGGACGGACGGTGGATGGATGGATGGATGGTAGACAGACAGACAAACAAACAGACAGACAGACAGACAGACAGACAGATAGATAGATAGATAGATAGATAGATAGATAGATAGATAGATAGATAGATAGATAGATAGATAGATAGATAGATAGATAGATAGATAGATAGATAGATAGATAGATAGATAGATAGACATGAGTCATGGCAGCTTGTTTAATGATTGGTTCATCACAGAGCCACCTGTCACTGACGGCGAGAGCGCGCGTGTCAACGTCCGTGTAGTGACCGCGCGCGTGTCAGCATCAACAATCTCATGAATAATGAATGAGCTGTGCGCTCACCGCTGAGCTGAAGCTGCTCGCGGGATATTCTCAAAGTGGCCGTGGACGTGACCAGCAGCGCCCAGCTGGAGCGCCGTTAATGTGTTAAAGTAACGATGTTATTTTTGTTTGGCTCCGTTTAAGATTTGTTTTCGGATAGAAAGACATTGAGCAAATATATATTTTTTCTTGTTCACTTTTTAAACTCTTTTTAACCCCAAAGAAGTCGCCTACCTGTTCCCATTGTTTTTGAAAGGATTTACACAGGAAAATGAAGCCACGGATTTTACTGACCTTCCTGACGTTTGTTGGTTCTTGTGAGTATAAACTTGTTTATTTTTACATTGTAAAGATATTATAGCTATACTTTTGAGTCATTTTGTTTAGTATATTTACCAATTTGCGTGCACTTTGGGGCTTCTTACAAAAAAATACGTTAGAAGCATACTTTGACCAGAAGGATTTAAAGATCATATTTGGAGTTATGTATCAAAAGAATAGCATTTTCTGATTAGACTTCGACTAAACTACAAACTGCAAACTGTCTGGATGCTCTTATTCGGGTATATGTCCTCAGTAGTTCGTTACATGAATAAATTATAATTTAAATATTACAATATTAATATGTATTCATATTTTACTTGCTTAGTCTTGCCTTTAGCTTCTCCAAACACATTTGTCTTATAGTTTCTTTATCCTGATGCAGGACAATTCTGTTGCACAAAGATAGTACATCTCTTTAGACTTTAAAAGTTCATAAAAGTAATTTCAGCTTCATCTCCTTCCTACTCTATGCTGTTTTCTTTGTTAAATTAGTATCCACAGGGTGTTTCTCACCTAACTTATGACTAATTTCAGTGTGTTTGAACACATTCAAATTTGAATATTGTAATTGTAATATCTACACTAAACATATAGCTAATAGTTTCTATTCAACTAAGAGTTCATTTTGTTACAGTCACTGTAAAATTGTAAACTAAAGTTTAATTGCTGATTCAAATCAAACCCCTAAAATAGTAGAAATGAGAAGTTAAATGGATGGTGACAAAGATTTTGATATAATGCTAAAAACGTTTTCATAAGTGTTGAAAGAATACACAGAAAACTAGAATCAATCTTTTTTTTTAAAATTTGTCTGATCTGATAATCTTATTAATGTATTCTTTATGTGAATCTTTCTTAAGTTAAGAACAAAAGAACATAAGTTATCAGGGTAGAGCAATCATATCAAATCATGCATCAATACTGCAATAATGCATTCTTCTCAATAATTAAAATTTTTATGAGAAACCAAAATTTGTTTTGGTTGTATATTAAAATAGAGAGAGACTAAATGACTTGGGATCAAAACAGTTTATTTTCAAACCAGATGTTATTACCATGAGGTTAGATCAGAATAAATCTCCTGTGGAATAATAAATAAACATAGTGTGAAAGTTGAACAGAAGGAGATAGGGAGTCTCAGGGAGGCGGGGAGGGAGAGAAACAGATGACCTTACAAACAGAGGGGCTGCGGTGACCTTGGGCGGTATTAACCTTTGGGGTCCCCCTCCTGGACAGCGGAGCGGTCCAAAGCGGGTGGAGCGAAAAGAGAGCCAAGGAGACAAAAGTGGCCACCTCTCCCCACCCCCTTTGACCCCAACACCCTGATCTCCATAACACTGCTCCAGCCGTACTGGGAAGCAGGGGTACATTTAAAATCGTCTTAAAGCTGTTGGAGGTTTATGTGTGCATGCCTGAATAATCCTGCCACAGACTCCTCATCACTCCGGAAAGCATAGGATACAGCTAATTCGGACAAGACACCCATCCAGTAATCCACACACAGGGCACAGGCTGCAGTGGGTGGCCGATGTCTCTATCATTGCAGGAGTAAGAGTAGTACACCTTACTAAAGGGACCATTTCTAAACAGTGTCGGCCCAGATCCGGCCCACATCTGGGACACGTGGAATCGACACTATGTTGCTAAAGCAAATCATAGTCTGGACCTGATCTTCACAGAGTTTCTCCAACCAATAAATAACTTCCATCTCTAGTGGATCACCACAGAAGCTGTGAGTGATCATCTGTACATTCATTGCTCTAATTGATGCAATACCCACTTTCCTCACGCTAATAACCTATAATACAATGTGCTGGCTAATCGGCCACAAAATTAGCTCGTTTATAGAGGCCTTAAAACTGGTTTTGGTGGTTCGGTGGGAAATCATCAGGGTCCATCAAGCCGAAGAGGAACTAACAGTGGCATTAAAACTCACATGTTGCAGCAGAGGGACATTTTAACCCTTGGTTGCTCCATTAATGAGATTGGCTTAATGGACGCCTTGGACCCCCTTCTGGTCCTTATCCCAATAATTAAAGACCTGAGGCCATAGTTATGGGGTGTCCTCCCCCTGCAATTGGAGCATATTGCTTATTGATTTTACCCAAAGGTTTAATGTCAGAGAGAGACTTTTTCATAAAAAGCTGTTGACCTACAGACATGATCTAATTAATAGAAAGACATACTGTATATTTGGCTGAGTACCATTATATGTCTGAAAAATAGCATCTTAAAACACAAGAGTCGGATAATTGGCTTTATGCACAGCTGCACTACTTCCTGAACTTCAGCCAGCTCCTTTGTTTCCTGTCTGCCATTATTGGACAAACTGATTAATCCAGGTGTGTCTGATTATTGTTGTTGCGACTACAGAGGTCAGGCACACCTGGATTAATCAGTTTGTCCAATAATGGCAGACAGGAAACAAAGGAGCTGGCTGAAGTTCAGGAAGTAGTGCAGCTGTGCATAAAGCCAATTGGGCCCAGTTTCACAGACTTAGATTGGACCTTAGTTCAATTAGGGCATTTATAAAAAAACATTCATGGTGTGCCTCTTGACAAAACAATGGCACTGACATATTTTAAAACAGCTCAAACATGCATTTTAGTCTAGGACTAAGTCTCGCCTGAGGCAAACCAGGGGTTGAGGTTTTCAGAAAAGTAAAGGATATCAAATTAGAGCACAAAAGAGCTAATTGGTGAGTGGTAATTGGTTAATAAGGAGGGCGGGGTTAAACTGCAGGGGATTGTTTCCTCTTAAGTGTGACTTTGAACTTGGCATATGCCACCTAATGGCAATCAGTGTTTAAACAAAAGACAACTTTGCCTCAAATGACCAACACAAAGGAGTGTTTGTGTAGACAGCTTGTGGCTGTTGTAGTCAGGAAGAATTTAACTCCTATTATGGAGTCAAAAGAAGCCCACCCGGAGCAGCGCGATCCCCCCCCCCTTTCCACCCAGCTTCTTTACAATTCCTCCCCCAAGTTATTCAGCTATTGTTTACGTTAGATCTCCTGCTGCTGCCATGGATATAATGGGAGAAAAAGAGAGCGAGAGGAATTTGTGAATGTTCATATGCATTTAGAATTTCTTTCAAAGGCATATATCACTTTTTCAAAGTGGCAGGCCAGTTTCAGTAATGCTAAAATTTTCTCTGGACAAAGCAGAGACCCATATAGAAATTATAATGAGCATTGAAATTTGAATATTTGGCCTGAGACTTATAGCTCTGGAGTTTTCAGTTCTAAATCCCCCTCAAATCTCTTCTTTTTTTTTCTCTCCTCAGATTAGCTCAAACAGACCTGTGCATATTTATATATGTACACTATTATTCTAAAGTTTGGGTTCAGTATGACGTTTAAAAAGAAAAAGAAAAAAGAAAATAATTGCATTAAATTGATCAAAAGTGATAATAAAGACCTTTGCAACGTTACAAAAAAAGTTTTACTTAAAATATTTGTTCTATTAATCATAGAATCGTGAAAAAAAGTACTACAGTTTGGCTGCTGCTGAAAATTATTATTATATTATATTATATTATATTATATTATATTATATTATATTATATTATATTATATTATATTATATTATATTATATTATATTATTATATTAATTATATTATATTATATTATATTATATTAATTATATTATATTATATTATATTATATTATATTATATTAATTATATTATATTATATTATATTAATTATATTATTATATTAATTATATTATATTATATTATATTATATTAATTATATTATATTATATTATATTATATTATATTATATTATATTATATTATATTATATTATATTATATTATATTAAAGTAACAGTTTATTTAACAGTGTCATTGTTATGTTACATGTAGTTACTATAGTAATAACTAATTTATGCATAATTACATGCAACTAACCCTAAAACAAACCAAACCCTAATCCTAATCCTATGGTAAGTACATGTAGTTACTTAATATTACTCAGTACTACTATTATTCAGTAAATGTATAATTATAGTAACAAATACACATTAAAATAAAGTATAACCCATATAATATAATATAATATAATATAATATAATATAATATAATATAATATAATATAATATAATATTATATTATATTATATTATATTATATTATATTATATTATATTATATTATATTATAATATGGTATATGATGGTAAAGTGATGGTGAGAGTGTTACAGATCTTTGCCTCATTGACCCTTCAGAGACTCTGATGAGAGACGAAGGACATTAGAATAATGTCTGGCCTCCAACAATAGTTTGTGAAGTTCAGGTCCAACCTTAGTCTGGGGACAATGGCCCGAATTGGGGGCTGGGACTGTGTGTGTGACTGGACACAGGCTGTGTGCCTTAAGCCCCACGTTGTTCATCCACCCTTCACCAACTCTCTCATGACCCTTTAGGGACCGAGGTCACAGCCCAAGGGGTGGGGATGGGTGGGGATCTCCTGCTGCTCAGAACACCATCTACAATCCCCCCAAAACCCCGTTTCTGTCCACCTCTCATCTGAATGATCAGAATTATCGCAGACTTGAGCTCTTAATCACACTTCTGCCCGGGTCTCATGCAGGTTGCAGAGGGTTATTAGACTTTATAATCAACCCTCTGCACCATCATCACCATTGTGGAAACCATGGAGATCTTAGTGTTTGAGGTATAATGGCAAACTTCTCTAATGGAAAGATTGTGGATTCCATTATGAGGTGGGCAGAAACAAAACCTCTTTCTTACAAAACAGTATATTAATACATTGTATTGTTCTCTAAGATCCAGTCCATCTATATCCATGCTATCATATTTCCTTGTTTAACTGGAAATATCAAGCAAAAATGTATATTATATTTGTACACCCATACCTTTATTGCTTAGGCCCATGTGTGTTATACTCTATATCTGTGAATCCAGCTTGTGTGACATAACCCCCCCTTTCCCCTGGGACCTCTGAATTTCATTAACACTTCGGGTGCAGTAAGCCAGGGAAGGGTCAGATGTAAGCCAGCCCTCATAAAAATAAAAAAGGAAGAGCCATCTACATCTGCTCAGTGTGTGAGCAAACAGGGAGCAAAAGGAGCATCCCAGATATTCCCTTCAGTGGAAGACTAGTTTATAGACTCAAGTACTGATATTGTCCAAGAGAAGATGGAGGTTATATGATCATGTTTTCATGGTTAATGTCAGTTTTTACATCAGTGGCTTCCTAAAGTTTGCACTCAAAATAGGCAGCCTTATTAGAGTCAAACAACACTCTTATAATTCTGGATCAAACTGATAATAAAGTCAAAATAAAACCTAAATCTAAAATCAAGTAGTCATTTTAGTCATCACAGCATTATAATGCACAGTATGAAATAATGTTTTGCTTATTAGTGTTTTTAAACATTGAAGTTAGAATTAGGTGATGGTAAAGGTAATCTATATGTAAAAAGGCGCAATTACATATCCAATATTAGCACACCTCCATCTATATATGTAAAATTATACTCATACTCTAGATTAGGGCCCAATTCTCACTGTTTACTATAATATTTGCCTCAATAATTTAATTACTACTTATTAATAGTTAGTAAGGTAGTTGTTAAGTTTAGGTATTGGGTAGGATTAAGGGATGTAGAATATGACCATGCAGAAAAAGGCATTCATATGTGCTTTATAAGTACTAATAAACAGCCAATATCCTAGTTATATGCATGCTAATAAGATACTAGTTAATAGTGAGAATTGGACCCTAAATTACCAAAATTATTGATACATTTTCAAATATTGTCTATATAGTACAGATATATTTTGTATCCCTATACACAAGCCTAACACATCATATTTTGTTACAGCTCTAAATTGTCAAATAATACACAGCTAGATGAATTTAAAAGGGATAGTTCACCCAAAAATTATAATTCTGTCATAATTCATGATATTTCAAACCTCTATGGCTTTATTTCTTCTGCACAGACACATTTTAAAGAACTGTTTTTGTCATACAATGAAAGCAAATGGGGTCCAAAAACACACTGAGATTTATTTTGGGGGGCTGATCAATCCCTATAACTAAGACTCTATCGTTTGACATTCATGGTATGGCTGTCATGATCAAGTGCAGGTGGCGTTCGAGAACCCCAGTGGTCAGAAATGAGTTTATTTTAGTGCATATTGAATGAGGGGTGGGTTATATCCACCTAACAGATGCTGAAGGAAGGTAGCCTACTTCACATCTCATCTAATGCAAGTTCAAGAGCAGACTTTGACATAACAGCTGCCGAGACACCGGCCATCTCCAGAGGTCACATTAAAGGTTGCTTTAGGTCTGGAGTTCTCCATATGAAAAGCACAGAAGATGTGTGGAATGGCCATGTAGCGAGTTGACAATGAGAGAGGACTGGGGTGAGCCAGTGGCATGGGAAAGTCACCCTGGAATCAGACTGAAAGGAAAATGTGACCGCTGGGGGGTTTGCAATGGTGGGGGTTTGTATAAGTGGGGGGCAGATGGTCCAGACTGAGAGAGGTGCAGAAGGCTCCTGGTGGTTACCGAGAGTTGTTTTTTAGGGTGTCGTCACAGGCCTATTGTCATCAGGGTGGGTTTACTCAAAAGAGATTCCTCTAACTTGACCCCATAACTCACCCTAATTCTCCATCCCTGTCGCAGCCCTCTATGCTTCACTGGCTGCATTGCGCTTGTCTCTATTGTGATGATCAGGTTTGTTTTGATGAAACTGAGTAAATATGCTTAGATGGTAAAGCTCACAATGACGTCAGTCCTGGGACACAAATGCAGTTTTTTGGATATGGAAAGAGCTTTCACTTCGGCATTTTCCTTTTAGTTTGAGTCTTGAAGTGACAAAGAACGCCGACCTATGCAACAAACACAAAAACACATGCATATCATAAACTCAAAATCCCTGAAAGTTGCAGATGAGACTGAAAAGGACTTTTTAGCGGTTGTAAAACATATTTCACGTAGCTAAAAATCATGCTAAATTTGTCTGTAGAAGTTGTCACATTTATTTCTATATTGCTTTATGCAATATACAGCTTCACAGCAATAAACAAGAAATGAATGGTATTAATGTTGCAAAATTACGAAGCAGCTCTAAAAACAATAGTGGCTTTATTCAGTTCAGTGTTATTAAGTATAGTTCAATAACAGTGTGAATGACGCAATGTTCATTAGTTATGAAGCAAATAGTGTCAATATTCGCCTCAAATCTGTTTAGTTCATATTGCAGTGCGAGTTCATGTGAGTCGATTCAACTATAAAGCAGCTGCGCAGGAAACAGTTGTCATTATACAGCTCAGTTCGGTTCTTATTCATTTGTCAGTGCAGTCAAATTTATGATACTGCTGAATAATAAATGCCTTTTAAACCTGATAGTCACCATTCATGTTTATTACACATAACTATATCTCATTTCTGCATTATTGACCATTTATTTTACATGCAATCTTTACCTTTTAGGATTTCGGGTGTGTTCTGACCTTCTATCCCTCTCTCGCTTTCAGGTTTGTGTAATGAATCTGAGCTGGCTTTCCTTACGGAGCCCAGTGATGTGATCGCGGTACGGGACAGGCCGTTGATGCTGGACTGCAGGGTGGAAGGCGAGGGTCCCATCACTGTGACGTGGCATAAGAACGGAACGCCGCTGCTTATGGGAGTAGGCAGTCGGGCGAAGATCCTATCCAACGGCACGCTCCTGATCCGCAGCTTCCAGAAGAGACGGGATGGAGATGCTACCGATGCTGGAGAGTATTACTGCGCCGCACAGAACCACTACGGCATGCTGGTCAGCCGCAAGGCCCGTGTGCAGCTTGCATGTGAGTGACTGAGGAGGGCGCATCTCAAACATGGGCAGATAATTCAGTGGATAGTTATTCACTGCTTTGCCTATACTTTGAATTGTTTATGTGAGAAATACAGTGATATAGTGGCAGCACCAATGTCCAATGTCTCTGCTTTTACTCTGTCCTTTCCCATCTTCCTCTGGCTCTCCCTTTGGTCCTATAAAAGCAGTAGGGTGGGTGATAATCCTGTAGAATTATAGTTGTCACTACATGCTTGCCCAGAAGGTACTACGTTACCATGGCAATGAACTCTCATTGGGAGGCCCTTCTTCTAACACCCCTACCTATTGATTATATGAATGACCAGGCTATTTAGACCACAATGCTCAGGGCACCTCGTCTTACATCCAACATTTTAGATGCCAATATCAAGTTATCATGGTAACACAACACGTGTGAAAGTAGAATAATTGTTATACCACGTGGAATTCTTACAGCAAAGCATCTTTTAATAAATACATACACTCTAAAAAAATGGGGCTTTGTGGCACTAAAAGTGATTATTGACTCATAATCACAGGGGAACCTCCTCAAGTGCTGTATAGCACCAATCTTGGTGCTTCGGTGGTTCTTCAGTGGTTCTTCAGCTGTTCTTCACCGGTTCTTTGGCTGAGCTGCTATATAGCACCGCTATCATATACAGAACCTTTTTAAGATATGGTGCTATATAGTGGTTCCCCTATGATTACGAGCCAAGAACCACTTTTAGTGCCATATAGCACAATTATTTTTAGAGTGTATGTTTATCTTGGGTTTCTTTTTTCAGTGTTCAATTCAATTCAATTCAATTCAAATTTATTTGTATAGCGCTTTTCACAATACACATTGTTTCAAAGCAGCTTTACAGAAAGTGCATTTCATAGATGAACAGTATAAAAAATGTTAGAAACACAATGTTAAAGAACAATGTTCGAAAAAGATAATCAGTCGTATATTAATTTAGGCCATAACAACGCTGGCGTTGAGTCGTCTCTTCACAGGCGTGGAGTCGTCTCATCACAGGTGTTGGGGCATCCGAAGTCTTCATGAGAGGCTGGATACATACTGGAGCTGACGAACTATTTACCTCGGGACTAGTGTCCCGAGATAACAACAGAAAAGCAGATGGGAAATAATTAGCGTAGCTGCTGTTCAGAATATTATATTAATGCTGTTGTTCCCATTTAACTGTAGTATAAAAGGCAATTATAATGTGAATGCTTGGCTAAAGAGATGTGTCTTTAATCTAGTTTTAAACTGGGACAGCGAGTCTGAACCTCGGACAATATCAGGAAGACTATTCCAGAGTTTAGGAGCCAAATGTGAAAATGCCCTCCCTCCTTTAGTGGACTTAGATATCCTAGGAATGGCCAGAAGCCTAGAGTTTAGTGACCTTAAAGAGCGCGATGGGTTGTAGGGCGATAGAAGATCCGTTAGATACACTGGAGCTAAACCATTTAGGGCTTTATAGGTCAGTAGCAATACTTTGTAATTGATACGGAACTTAATAGGTAACCAGTTAGAGATGATAAAGTGTCTAGGAAATGTATAGAAAACAATAAAATGTTATATGGAAATATCCTCAAAACAGGAAAAAAATTACTTGACATGAAAAGAATATATCATTGAAACCTCACAGTTTTGTTACATTTATACTTTATATATTTAAAAATAAATGTAATATAAAGTGTATATATATATATATATATTTCTGTGAAATTGGATGTTTTTCAAGTCTCTTATGCTTGCCCAGGCTGCATCTATTTGATAAATATAGTAAAAACAGTAATATTGTGAAGCAATGTTACAATTTAAAGTAACAGTTTTCATATTTTAATATATATAAAAAATTAAAAAAAATTATTCCTGTAATGCAAAACTGTATTTTCAGCATCATTACCCCAGTCTTCAGTGTCACATGATCCTTCAGAAATCATTCTAATATGATGATTTTCTGATTATTATCAATGTCTAAAACAGTTGTGCTGCTTAATATTTTTGTGTAAATTGTGAAACAGTTCTGCATTTTTCGATGAATAGAAAGTTTAAAATAACATAGGTAACACTTTATTTTGGGTTCAATTCTCACTATTAACTAGTAGCTTATTAGCATGCATATTACTAGGATATTGGCTGTTTAGGTACTCATAAACACATATTAATGCCTTATTCTGCATGACCATATTCTACATCCCTTAATCCTATCAATACCTAAACTTAAACGCTACCACTGTAATAAAATTCAACCTATTTCAACTTAAAAACGTAAGTTCAGTTGCTGCCTTACATTTTTAAGTTAAAGCAACTGAAAAGTACAAGTAATTTCAATTTAGATTACATTAAACTGACTTATAATTTTGAGTTGAATCTTGTCCAGTTAAATTAACTTAAAAACATGTTGTCATAACTTATTGATCCTATCATTTTTACAGTGTATCTTACTAACTATTAATAAGCAGTAATATAGGGGTTTATTGAGGCAAAAGTTATAGTTAGTGAATATGTGTTCCCCATACTAATGTGTTACCAGAATATACAATAGAACATATCTCACTCAACTAATATTAATCATTATTTATATTTATTATATGGAATCATTATTATATATCTCACTCAATTCTCTTTGTCCCACAGCTCTCCCTAAATTCCACACGCACCCAGAGTCCATGTCAGTGGATGAGGGAGGTGTTGCACGCTTCCAGTGTCAGGTCAGTGGCATTCCAGAGGCCAACATCACTTGGGAGAAGGATCGTGTTGTGCTTGGAACCTCGGATGACAGGTAACATGGTCCTAGCAAACAGTCTCTCATTATATTTTTCCTCACAATCGCTCATTCACGTTACTCTTTCTCCTCAGGTACACACTTCTCCCAATGGGTATTCTGCAGATTACAGGAGTTAAGAAATCAGACGCTGGCATCTACCGCTGTGTCGCCACCAATATCGCCAACACCCGCAACAGCCACGAGGCCTATCTGAACGTAACCGGTCAGTAGTCAACCTTGATCTGACAAACACCTCAGATTGCATGTCCCTTAACCTTAAACTCTGTTCATCCAGTAAATAAGGCCTGCATTGAGCTAAATTACGTTTGTATTGAACATGAGATTTGATGAAGGACACAACCAGAACATTTATTACCTCAAATGTCAAGATGTCGAATGTCATCTTTATAATAGTGATCTGTAATTTAGCTCCAGTCTTATCATCTCTTTATTTGTTCTTCTACTCTCAGGAGGTGTCCCTCGCACCTATATGGAACCAGTCATCCTGTCCGGCCCACAGAACCTCACCATTACCGTCCATCAGACCGCCATCCTGGAGTGCATTGCCACCGGAAACCCTCGCCCCATTGTGTCCTGGAGTAGACTTGGTAAATCCTCATGCTTAAACTTTCCAAGGATAACTTAGGGTGTTCAAACTTGGCAGGTTTGCTCTGTTAGCGCGGTTCATCTGAATAAGTGTGAACGCTGTCCGAACCCTGGTGCGCACCTGAAAAGATTGGTCTCTGTCCTCTTCCAAACCCCAACTTTGGTTTGATTCGACTGAAATATGAACGCAATATGAACCAAAGACATCTAATGAACCAAAAACAGGACATGGTGTCACAAGATGCAACCCTGAAAAGGACAGAATGCTCAAAAATACTTGTTTTTTCTCATCACATGAGCTACGTTTCCCATTACAGTTCAGTACAGGCACCAGAACCGCGTTTCCTCACAGCAGATCTTTGTTTGTGTGCAACGGAGGACTTGCTGCTGTTTTGAATCTTTCACACATGTTATAAGCTCTTTATAAGTTCTCAGCTGTTAAAATGGCATCATTTGTAGCTAAGCACATACAACGAGTGCATTAAGTCCAACACACAAGTACTTTTTGGTTTGGATCTTTAGGTTTGGTGTTATAAATTGACAGTGTGAACACTAAGTGAACCAGGGCTAAATGTATCATTTTCTTTTTTGGTCCAGACCAAAGCACCAAGAGAACCGAACTACAAGTGTGAACACACCCTTAGTTGTTCTCTAGTTCTGGACTTCTCGTAATTCATTCCCTTCTCATAATTAATTTTCATCAGATGGCAGATCCATCGGCGTGGAGGGCATTCAGGTGCTGGGCACGGGGAACCTGATGATCTCAGATGTCTCCCTTCAGCACTCGGGAGTGTATGTGTGTGCTGCCAACCGGCCGGGCACCAGGATGAGGCGTACCGCACTGGGCAGACTGGTAGTGCAAGGTAAACTTTAAAGATATTATTTTGTGACAAATATTACTCATCGTCCACTCAAGTTTAACAACTTTTTTTTTCTGATTTCTTCTCATTTTGGCACTACGTACTGTTCAAAAGTTTAGGATTGGTACACATTTTTTAAGTCTATTATGCTCACCAAGGCTGCATTTAAATGATCATAACAAAAAGTACAGTAAGAACTGTAATATTGTGAAATATTATTCCAATTGGTTACACTTTATTTCAATGGTCCACTTTAGATATTCTACTAACTATAAGTAACTTTGCAACTACATGTCAACTAACTCTCATTAGAAATTGATTACATGAAGAATTGCAAATATTTTTTGTATTACAATGTTATGTTTAAATATGCAAATGTGTTATTATCGAATTAAATATGCACTAATTTGCATACATTTCTAGAACACAAATCAAGTCAAATGGTTTTATAGGTAGGATTTTGGATATATCTTTTAATCGGTTTAATCAACAGCCAGAAAAAAATAAATCACCTTTTTTTTAGGAATAAAATGTTGTATAAAGTCAGGAAAAAAATATCTATATTCTTGTAAAAACCTCAAGAATATAGATAAATGAGAATATAAAACGGTGTATGTAAAGTGCTACTAAATTGGAGATTTCTGAGCTGGAGAAAAAACTCATTTTGAGAAAACGTCCTTCAAAGATATGTACTTGAAATCTACAGACGCAAATAGATAAAGTGCTATAAAAGATACAGTGTATCTTGGATGTTTTCTTTGCACTAGTCTGACAAAAACACTTTATGAAAAGCTAAAAAGCCCTGAATTTGAAAACTGACAGATGCAAAACAGTGTTTTAGCTTGTAGTGTCTCGCTTAAGCAGACAGTCTACAAACTCGAATGAGTCTAATAACTTACTTAAAGTTAGTAGAATGTCTAAAGTGGACCATCGAAATAAAGACTTAAAATACTTAAACTTAAAATAAATTTCTATTTGAACATATTTTTTATTTCAAAGTCATCAGTGTCACATGATCCTTCAGAAATCATTCTAATATGCTGATTTGGTAAACATTTCCTTAAATCAATGTTGAAAACAGTCGTGCTGCTTCATATTTATGTGGAAATACATTTTTCTTTTCAAGATTCTTTGATGAATAGGAAGCTCAAAAGAACAGGGTTGATTTGAAGTCTTTTGTAACATTATAAATGACTTTAATGTCATGTTTGATCAATTTAATGCGTCCTTGATATTCATTTCTTTCAAAAAAACTTTTGAATGTTAGTGTATTGAATCACAAAAGTATATGTTTTAGCTTCAGTATTTTGTGAATGGTCCAAACCCATGTGGGAAGTAATAGCTGACCCCACACTGCTTAATCCTGATTTGTTGTGACACAAGTTCACAAAGCACCACTATTACAGTAATTTTATTATTTGCACACTTCACTGAGCACAACATAGCCAGCCTATTATCTTTAGTGTGTGTATATATATGAAAGTATGAAGTGTTTGTCAAGTGCAATAATGGCCAGGCGTCAAGTAGAATTGGTTTTGAACATGACCCTTGAAAGCTGACTGGTCAGCACAGCAGGAGAAGTCAATATTAAGGCCCTCCCTTCTCTCTGCCCTTTTTTTCTCACTCACTCTGTATTGGGTCTGATGGTGTGAGACTCTGACTACCATTATGGTAATTAGGGCCTGCTGGTGCTGTCCAGCTGGGCTTGAGAGGAATAGCTTGGGTAATGAAGTCAGCTGTTAGGAGATATCCCCCCTTCAACACCACAATGACAAAGCTCATCCATCACCCTGATACTGTCCTTACATTCAACCTGATCATATATCCCTGAGGTATATATATATGCTCCTCTCATTGGCTATCTTCAAAGTAGCTGCACACTGGGGGTCTTTAGGAAAAAACAACATGAGAACAAATGGGTAGATCATCCTTGAGAGGGTGAAGTACAAAAGTCATATTTAATATCACGCACACGCACACGCACACGCACACGCACACGCACACGCACACACACACACACACACACACACACACACACACACACACACACACACACACACACACACACACACACACGCTTATTATTCATGTTAACATAAGCATGATCATGTCTTTTAACATCTTACACAGTAAAGGTGATGTCCAGGAGACACTGAATATCTGCTCCTGGGAAAATGTAGATAATCCTCTTGTCCTTAAGCTTCATGCATCTGTTCATTTGTTAAATTGTTGTTGGAATTGCACCCAGATGTGCTTTATCTATCCGTGTCCCAAATGTCCAGCTTAAGCCTGATCAATCAATAGTCACCCCTATCAGTCTTTTACAACAGGATTGGCAGTGAAGCCATTTGGGGGAGGTAATCTTGAATGTATTGATTCATTTATTGATCCTCTTTTTGTGTAAGATGGGAACAAAGAGATTAGGTTAGGTTATTTCTCCAAAATGGAAACCAAAAACCTTCCCAACAAACCCAAGAGGAAAGCCTCATGAAGTAAGTCAGTTTTAGAGTAACGAGAAAGAGAAATGAAATTGCATACTAATGAATTGCTCAAGAATGCTTTATTAACAACACTTTACAATAAGGTTCAGTTTGTTAACATCAACGCAACTGACAATGAGCAACTCATTTTAAAATGTACTATGATGTTGTTAATTATTATGAATAAACAGGAACTTATGCAACTTGAAATGATCAAATCTACTAGTATACACTACTGTTCGAAAGCTTGGGGTCATTAAGATTTCATTGTTTCTTGTTTTAAAGATATTAATACTTTTATTCTGCAAATATGCATTAAATTGGCAGCCAAGAAAAGATTTCTATTTCAAATAAATGCTTTCTATTCATCAAATAATTCTGAAAAAATATGCATCACATTTCCACAACTGTTTTCAACACTGATAATAAGATGAAATGTTTCTTTATGTAAGCGAATCAGCATATTAGAGGGATTTCTGAAGGATCGTGTGACACTGAAGACTGGAGTAATGATGCTGAAAATTCAGGAATAAATTACATTTTAAAATATATTCAAATTGAAAACATTTTAAATGGTAATAATATTTCACCATTTTGTTGCTTTACTCATTTTGCAGCCTTGGTGAGCAGAAGAGACTTCTTTCAAAAACATAAAAAAAATATCTCACTTACCCCAAACTAGTATAGTATATGTAGAAATTAACATTAATCCTAATCAATAAATGCTCCTACAGTGTTGTAAATGCTAGTTTATGCTACCTAATGCATATACCAATGTTAATGAATTGAACCTTATTCAAAACCGCTACAATTTCACTGTTGTTTTTTATTTTAAAACAATTTAAACAGCAGTTTTAAATGATTTTAACTTGATGGACAAGTATAGAAACTCAAAAGAAGAAGCATAAAGGGGAATATGGATATTTTAGTCCTGTTGTGCGAACACATTTGATAACTTCTGTCAGTCTGTCTGCCAGTCACAAAGGTAAAATCAGCACATCCTAGTCAAGTTCGAAGTCTGTTCATGAAAGGTTATTGTCCTCCAGACTCTCAGCTCATTGTGGAAGTGAGGTCTGCACTTTCACACAGCCATGAAGGTTGAAGGACAGATGCTGAGCCAGGATGTGGACAATAGAGAACAAAAGGGTAGACAGGCAAAGAGCAGTTTTCCTAGTGTGCGTGTGTATGTTTTGGGAGGGGTGAGGTATCCCCTCTCACCTCTGCCCTCTCATTTCTCACCTTTGACATTGGCCTAGGAAGCTCTTTTAGTAGAGAGGGGGTGGAGTCTCCTCTGACAGACAGGTGATGAAGCAGAGTGGGAGGAGCAAGCAAAGTGGATGGTCCTCAAATGAGGAAGGGTGGTGGTCCTTCTTGACCCTCCCCCACAGTTTCCATAGCATTATGAGGGCAGTTGTTCCCATCCCAGCTGGTGGTCAGGCAGCGGGTGACGAAGTTCAAGAGAGGGACTATGACAGTATTACATCTTTGTGACGAGGGAACTCCTTCCATTATCGTCACCCTGGGTGGATTTTGATATGACAAAATGAAAGGGCATTAAAGTTAAATTTCTGAAAATGTATGCCATACAATTCATATTGAACATGGAGCTCATTGATATAAGTCAACACATTTTGCTTGAAATCCAGCGATTGCTTTCAAGAACCAGTTCAGTCAAGTCTTTTTTTTTTTTTTTTGTATGAATGTATTACACATTAAGAGGCAGCCATGTTTTTCAGCAAAATTAATTGATTGCATAAGTCACACAATAGAATTAAATGAATGAGGAATCTGATCAGATTCAAGGTCAGGATCTGTGATCCTGCTGAAGGAATAACTGATCAATACATGAGATGGATTGGGCACTGATGCTGTCAGTTGACCCTGGTTGTAAAGACACAGCTGGTTAGTTGTTGGAGTGGAAAACAGAGCCCCAAAAGCTGACGCTGTTATTTAATTGTACTCTGATTGCTTCCTCTTTGCAGGCAAGGGAAATTGTATGTCATGAAATTATAAATCCATCTGAATCAGTCACAGATCGACATGTGCATGTGTTTTATGTGTGTGTGTGTGTGCTCTGTTTATAGCTATGTTTAATTTCAGTCAGACTAAAACACTGAAAGTCTTTTTAAGATGCCATATAAATGCTTTAGTCCGACTGAAACAGAACCAGGGCGGTTTTGATTATTCCTTTTGACTACACGTGTTATAATGTGAAAACCTTTCACTAAAGTTTCATACTTATACCACAGTTATCCATAATGTTAACATGTTATAATAACATGGTGGAAAGTACCTCTGATTCCCATACTTTTTATGTATTTTCTAATATTAAATCTCAATTACTTTGTGAAAGAAGTCTCTTATGCTTATCAAGACTGCATATGCAGTGCATATGGTAAACAAAGGGGTAAAAACAGTAATATATTAATATATTATTATAATTTAAAGTAACTGTTTTCCTCAGAAATCATTTTAATATGCTGATTCGGAGCTTAAGAAGCATTTATTGTTATGAAAACTGCACTTTAAAAAATGCTGGGTTAAAAACAACCCAAGTTTGGTTGAAAATGGACAAACCCAGCGGTTGGGTTAAATGTTTGCCCATCCTGCTGGGTAGTTTTATTTAACTCAACTATTGTTTAAAAGTTACTGTATTGCTGGCTTAAAATGAACCCAAAGTATGTTGGAAGTGAACATTTATTAATAGGTTTAATAAATTAACATTATTAAAAAGTTTAATGAATAATAATTAAACAAATATTTATTTAATAAATGTTCACCTTTTGATTATTATTGTTGCCTCTAGTAATTATGTGTCTGATTTTTAATATCCAACCTACTTTGGGTTCATTTTAAGCCAGCCATACAGTCATTTTTAAGCAATAGTTGGGTTAAATAAAACTGGCCAGCACGTTGGGCAAACATTTAACCCAACTGCCGGTTTACAACAACCCAATCGCTGGCTTTGTCCATTTTCAACCCAACTTGGTTGTTTTTAACCCAGCATTTTTTAGAGTGTGCTTAATATTTGTAATATTTTTGTGAAACTGATATAATACAATTCAAAAATTTAGGTTAAGTAAGATTAAGGAAAAAAAGACTAATACTTTTATTCATCAAGGATGCATTAAATTGATCAAAAGTAAAAGGGGGAAGATATCGATACTCCTAGTGCATTTGCATATTTTGCACATAGTTTTGTTGAACACCAGTATTTGATGATAATTGAGCAGCAAATCATCATATCAGAATGATTTCTGAAGGGTCATGTGACACTGAAGACTGGAGTAATGATGCTGAAAATACAGCTTTGATCACAGGAATAAATTACATTTTAAAATATAATAAAATAGAAAGCAGTTATTTTTAAATAGGTGTGTATTACTGTTTTTGCTTGGTGAAATACATGCAGCCTAAGAGACATCTTTCAAAAACATATTTATTCCAAACATTGGGCCAGTTGTGTATATCAGCAGGACAGATGCGGCATGTATCAGCTCCCTCTCCAGGCCTTTATTTAGTCTGTCCTCAGTTTCAAACATTTCTATTCAAGGATGTCTATTCATCAACAGTTCTACTCAGGTTCAAGTGTGAAGTGCTTCTTGGGAGAGAGGAGAACCACAATGACGTGGCTGATGAATGACACCCCCTCCTCATACACACACACACACACACACACACACACACACACACACACACACACACACACACACACACACACACACACACACACACACACACACACACACACACACACACACACACACACACACACACACACACACACACACACACACACACACACACACACACACATTCAGATTGTGTCTGGAGGTCTGAAGTGACCTCTGTCCTATTGTGTCCTGCTATAGTTTCATTATACACACACCCCTCCAGCCCCTCCCACTTTTCACTTTGACCCTAATGTCTAAGCAGAACCCAGTGAAGTGTTTTTAAAGGCTGCATTTTTCATCTCAGGCCTACGAGGACCCATATGATGAATTTTGTGTTTTTATAGCAGTACTTGATGTCTTGTCATGCTATTCTAACCTCAGGTTATTCGCGTTTTAAGCCTTTTTTGTGCCTGTTTTAAAAACTCAAAAATATTTTGATATCTATTTTTATGTATGTATTTATTCATTTATTAGTATTATGGTTTTTTTTTTAAATAATTTATGTTTTTTAATACTTTATTCTGTATGTCCATTCAAATCATTTACATTATACATATAGACATTTCTTTTATAAAGACATTCTATTTTTTCCCGAGACAATCTTTTTTCTTCTACTTTCTTTTTTATATTTTTTTTTCTCCTTTTGTGATAAAAATACAGATCACCAATACATAAAAAGCACTTAAATAGAAACAATAACCAACAAGTACATAATTAGGTAGTTTTACATTTCAAAATGTTTTTTTTTACTTATATACTTATATTTCATATACATATCTCAGACTCTTATAACCACACATAATACCTAAACAAATTATTTAAATATTATAATTTAAACATCAAATAAAAAAATACTTCTACTACTACTACTAATAATAATGATAGATAGATAGATAGATAGATAGATAGATAGATAGATAGATAGATAGATAGATAGATAGATAGATAGATAGATAGATAGATAGATAGATAGATAGATAGATAGATAGATAGAAAAGGAGGATAAATAATAATTTAATGTATATTTCTTTGTTTTATATTATATTCTTTTTTAGAGGTGGCCATATCTTGTAAAAAGTATACTTTTGCTCTTAATTTATTTCTTCTTCTTTTTTTTACCGTTTAAGTGAACTTTCTTTTGATTATAAATTGTGAAAATAAATCTTTTCATGTTTAATTCTCTTTAGAGATAATATTCAGGACACAATGATGAAAAACAACAATCAGATGTGAAACCCAATTAAACATCTTCTCTGCGGCTCATATTGATCTGCCAAATCTATATTTTTGTCCAACGGTTTTAACATTTTTGACCTCATTTGAAGGGGGAGCTGCGCTGTTTTAAAGATCGGTGCCTGATTAATAGCTCTCTATTGAAATAGGGCTCCCTTTGACCTACGACCTTCCACACCTCCACAGACCACTTCGGACCCTCTTCCCAGGGAGAAGGGGCTCGTCTGGGGGTGTTTGGTTGTGGTGGGTGTCAGTAGATCAATGAGATGCATAGTCCCGGGGTCTGGAGAGCTCTACATATATGCATGGCCATTGTGCGGACACTCAAGGGGTGTCAAGCGGAACGATGAACCTGCATCTGTGCTGCTGAGCCAGACGAGGGAAGATAGAGAGCAGTTATGAAAACTAGAGTTTAAGTTCAAGATCTGATTTTTGAATTTAGTGCATTTTATAAGGGCCATATACTGCTCAAATTAGCTTTGTCTCTGTGTCTGTGCTGAACAATATTTTCACAAAATTCAAAACAGTAGACATATTTTAAAGCTGTTGCACTTTATTTTATAGTATAGAATACATACCTAAGACAATACTGGGTAATATAAGGTAAATACAGGGGTTAGGGTTAGGTTTGTGGGTAGGTTTAGGATTAGTTATTGCAGTTATTGTAATTACTGTAATAAGTGCATCGCATGTGCATGGGGAACAGGACTGTAAAATAAAGTGCTACCATTCATTTGCTACCATATACAATTGGTTTTGATAAAATTACATGGTAACACTTAACAAGAAAGTTCTTTTGTTAACATTAGTCAATTATATTAGTTACCATGAACTAACAGTGTACAAAATTTGTGCGTTAATTTTATTCAATGGACCTGAACCAGTTTTATTTTTATTAACTAACATGATCAAATATGAATAATTACTGCATTATAATACATTTATAATAATTTATACAAATGACCGTAGCACTTTATAATAAGGTTCCATTAGTTAACATTAGTTAATGTATTAACTAACACGAACTAACAATGAGCAAGACATTTATTTACAGTATTTATTAATCTTTGTCAACAAATACAACTTGATTTTAATAATGGGCCTTTCAAATTATTGGACTTTATTGTAAAGTGTTACCAATTACATTATCAAATTGGCTTAATAAATAAATCAATGTGGGTTTTTTTTGTATTTTATTTTATCATTGCGATACTTTTAAAATTTAAAATTGTACCTATCATTTACATTTTTGTTAATGTTTTAGCAATTGTTAACATTTTTATTAGGTTTCTTTTTTTAAAATATGTCTATTTTTTATTAATTCAATAATAATAATAATAATAATAATAATAATAATATGTTTTATTATTTCAGTTTGTTTTAGTTGTTTTGGTATATCAAGTTAAACTAAGTAAAAGTGAGAAATGTTTCCTTGGCAGCTAGCTGACGTAAAATAAGTTTTTAATATTTTATCTCAGGTAACACTTATTTTATATCAAGTAATGGCTTTATAGTTTAGTTAACTAACCCTGTTCCTTGTCTCCCCATGCAGCTCCTCCAGAGTTCATTCAGTGGCCGCAGTCTGTGTCTAAGCCAGCAGGGGGCAGTGCTGTGTTCACGTGTGTGGCTCAGGGTGTTCCTGAACCTCATATCATATGGCTGAAGAATGGGAAGATACTCATGCCTGGTGGTGACAATGTCAAACTCACTAACAATAACAGGTAAGAGACTCACACACAGCAACAGGAATACACACAATTACTGCTGAAATACACGAGCCATAAATGAAAAAAAAAAAAAAATCTTCAAATACAAAAATGTAGGCTATAGATATTTAAAATGTTTTCTGTTCATATGTTTAAATACCTATTTATATTTTTGTATTTTTAATTTAGTATTATTATTATTATTGATTTTTGTATTTTTAATTTTATTATTTTCTCTTTTACTGTATGCTTTTTTGTTGTTGTTGTAAAAAGCATTATATAAACAATATAAAAATAATATTTTAGCCGCTTTATGGACCCTTTTTCACAGTAATCAACATTGGAAATCGAGTAAAGATTTCTTATATTTTCATGTTTAAAAAATGTAATACACATTTATAATGCTATACTTTGCGTTATATTACTTTGGCATTAAATGACAAAACAATTTTTAAGCTTTCTAATACAAACGGCTGAGGGAGTTACACAAAATATTACATCTTTCTCTCTTCTGACCAACATAATCAATCGCTCGATATTTTTTCTCTCTTTTGAAAAGTCGTGGAAACACTATCTTGCATTTTTTCTTGTGCTTTTGGAGCGAATGGGAATACAACAATCTTCTCCCATTCGCTACTATATAAGTTTACCAAACTAAGACGACTTCTGCTTCTGAGAACCCCGGAAATGTGAAAAGGGTCCATTTACCTTTCAAGTATCTGGATGCATTACTAACTTCTGTCCACTAGATGTCAGTGTTCACCTGTTTTATATTCTGTCATCTAAATTGAATGTTCACGGTACAGATTTTTTTGGAAACACTTTATTTTACAGTGTCCTTGTTACACATGTTACATGTAGTTACTGTAGTAATAACTATAAATGATGCATAATTACATGCAACTAACCCTAAAACAAACCCTAACCCTAGCCCTATAGTAAGTACATGTAGTTAATTATTATTACACAGTACTTAAATGCATGTTTTATGTTTTAGCACCCTGGCCGTGACTCGTATCACATCAGAGGATGAGGCCATATACCAGTGCATCGCTGAAAACTCTGCGGGCACGAACCAGGCCAGTGCCCGTCTGGCTGTATCCCTGGCCAAAGAGCTGCCCGATTCCCCTCAGGGCCTGAAAGCCACAGCTCTATCTAAAACCACCCTGCAGCTCTCCTGGACACAGCCGCCAGCTGAAATCACAGACGGGATCATCGGATATGTGCTGCACATCCGCAAGTATGGCGGTAAGTGCCTCGGGAGTTCTGGGCTACTTTTAGACATACACTCGCAAACTTCCCCAGGCACTTCCACTCGGGGCCATTCTGAAGTGCGTACAACATATGGGGATTTCGCACCTTTTCATAGTTGCTAGTACTATTATTGGAAGTACACAGATTTCACAGGAACTAGGACAATTTTAGTTGTAGGAATTCCTTTTAGGGGAACTAATTTAGCTCCCACTTCAGAGTAGGGTCTAACACAATAGGCACTACCAGTGATGTAAGTCTACGCTGATTGGTCGAATGCACATGAAACACCAGCATCCACCATTTTTTAAAAAGCCGTCTACACACAGATTAGTCTATATATTTACTCCAGAAACGAACTCTACGAACATGGAAAACAGTGATAGATGGACCTCTCAACCTTTACACTAAAGAGAAAATCCAACGCAACTTTGAGGGGACCAAGCGAAACATGATTATGTATGGCATCAACCACATGGCAGACGCTAATACTTTTTCACACTGTCTACTTTCTTTGAATAACAGTTATATCTAATAACGTATTAGACAGGACTGTTAAACAGATCGTAAACGAATGAAGACGGCTCTGGCGTTCTCAGTGCCAACAAAATAAAAGTCACAACAAGACTTCAGAGTCACTTCAGAGTTCCTACTGGTGGTGCGAATACAACCAGGAAAACGGCCCATGGGGAACCTTTAGTTCTCTGGGAACGGCCCTGGTGGTTAGTTCTGATAACTAAGTTCCTAGAACTACCTGTTGAGAAAGCCCCTTTTATCAAGTGGGCAGTGGAAGTTTATTTGGACAGACCCCTCGATTGTGACAGAGGGAGCTAGTCTACTCAATAAGTACAATGCAACTACTCAATGCAATACGATCGTGACGTCATAGCACATCAATTTACCCCCACCCCACACAACTCTAGTGTACGATACGATGTAGTTATTTAGCTGACTGTTTTTAACACAGTTACAGTTTATTGTATTGTTATCATTTCCGTTTGTGTAATTGTTTCCAAGTGATTAAGGGTATTGAAATATTTTACATTCTACAAATGATAAAACTGTGCAAGAGTTTTGTGAGGGAGTTGTCTGGCTATCACCAGACCAAGCTTAATTTAAGATTGAACATTGGTCTGGGGAGTCTGCTCTGTATTTTCTATTGCACAAGAGGCGTGATAAATGAGCATAAATCAAATGACTCTGTACGCAATTGGATAGTCCTTCAACCAAAAGGCGTGATCAACGGGCAACGACCCATCGCTTCTCTATCCGTCATCGTGTTAAACCCGCCAATAGCGCCAGGTGGATAAGCCAGTTTGTGATTGGTTCCCGCAAAGTGTAACAGAAGCAGTAGAAATGAATGTACAGGTTTCCAGACTGAGCTGCAGGGCGAAATCAAATCGCTGGCAGATCAGGCTGGGTTTACCCAGTCTAGTGAGGGAGGGGATTTGAGCTCATTTATGAAAACAGACTGTTTATGATTACTACTAGTGATTTTCAAGTTTAAATTGTGTAAAAAGCTTATTTTACAATGACTGTAAAATATGTATTTTAGGTATGGGAGTGGCATATGTTGAGTTTTGATATTTGGATAGGGTCATTGGGCTAGTTTTGGGCTATTTCTGATTGGCGTTTGGGCTGGTTTTATTATACAGACCTGGCAACCCTGTCCAGTAGTGTGTCTTGGGCCATAATATTCCATTAGGATTTAGTGTATTTAACATGCCAAAACATGCAACTTATTACCAGTAGAGACCCACAGGGACTATTAGAGTTTCCATTACTATTCCCTTTGTAACCATTAAAACCATTACAAATTCTATGTGGGTTTCTAGTTTTTCTTCAGCTGGGATGGTAGCAACATTTTAGGTTTTACGGAACTTTAATTTACAGTAAAAAACATATTTCGTTACCTGATAATGTTAATATACAATCCTACTGAAGTACTAAAAACCTTTTATAATACACTGAAAACCACCAAAAAACAATGAAATGAAAAGACGCATGATGAATCTAAGTTCATCACAACACAGGTAGCTTTTCCTCAAGCTGAGGTAAATATTACTATATAAAACGTGCACAAAACAACACAAAACAATCATGGTAACACATGACACGAAAATATTGCAATCAACATTAATTTAACAACATAAGTTGTAATATAAGATTCACAACTAATAACAAAAAGAAACATCATAACTTAAATGAAAAATGTCACACAGGTCCGTTCTTTTCACTGTAAAGTTCACTTGCAAAAACTGTAACATTAACAGTATTTTACTGTAAACTTACATGAAATGTCCTGTTAGATTTATTACACTTGTTTACCTGTGAACCAATTAACAGGTTTTTACAGTCTTTTACAGTTAAAACAATGATAATGTTTTATAGTGTACCAATGGCTAATGCACTACATAATCTGTGCACTTTTGTTTTCAGAGCCTGAGAGTAAAGAACTACAGGAGGCCGTGAGTAAGACAACATTTCAGCATGACCTCACAAACCTCGAACCTGCGACCACCTACTCCATCTACTTGAAGGCCTACTCTCCACTGGGTGCCAGTGAACGCTCCAGTACTGTTGTTTCCACAACACTAGGGGGCGGTATGTAGCCACATACAGATTGCACACTGTATGCTGTTCGGTTCATGTTTTGCTTAGGTCACTACAATTTCAAACTATCCCCCTCTCTCCGGCGCTGTCTCTTCTCTGAGCCACGTCAGCATGTCCTTACCCTCTGATTTGTCACAGATGTTTGAGCACGGCTTCCTTTTTGCCCACCCGCCTGAATGACTGATTGTTCCTCTGAGCTCATTATAATGGTGTTTCTCTCTCTATGTCCCATCTAGTGCCCAGTCCACCTACATTTTTCACCAAAGCAATAAACACCACAGCAGTCCAGGTCCTATGGGAGCTGCCCAGTAAGCCTGGGAAAACGGAGGGTTTTCGACTGTCCTACCGCAGGGTCCCCCACGGAGAGATCAAGGGGCCGGTTCAGTTACCATGCCATGTTAACGTTCACACCTTCTCTCATCTCGGTGAGGGAAAATGGGTTTCTGTTTGTGAAACTATTGATGCAGCAATAGATTCAATATATATTCTATATGGTTTGCTGTTTTTTTGTCAAATGCAATTAAATTCATGCATTTTAAATATATATTAAGTCATAGGTTTTCAAATAGGGAGAATTTTATATATTACAAAATGTGTTTTAAGGCTGTCAAAGTACACCTTAAAACTGTTTTGCGCTTATATTCAAATATAATATTAAATCTGAAGGTTTTCCTCACACTGTGCACATTTTTTAAATAGATATATAACTGAAAATGTATAACTACCTGTATATTTTTTCACAAATGTGGATCTACATATTTGGGGTTATTTGGCATCAGAAATCCATATTTTAAGTGTATAAATACTTTCAGGGGTACACGTCATTCAATAGCTTAATTGTCATCTCTACTTTATATAATACAATTCTTATTTTGTTACTCCTTCCTATAGAATTTTCCCGCATAATAAGCACAACAATCCATCAGATTCCCCTGCTTTTTTTAATGTTTTATACTGAAAGCTCTCTCGCTTCGCTAAGCCATTATGTTTGTACAGTGGCAGCAGAAATGTTGCCTTGATCGGACCAGCTGAAGAGCAAACACTCCTCTAAGAATATATTTCCTAGTATTATTACGTGACAAGTGTGTGAATTTCCGAGAACTCAGAAAGGAGTGAAAATTGAGATATGAAAGCAGATCTTATAACATATACAAAGAAAAGTGCCAAAGTATATATAAAGCATAATAGCCAGCAGGTTTTACACCAGACTTCAATTCTTATGACTCAGCTGATCAATAGTTCAACTGTGTCTGCAAAGTCAACAAAACCAGCTCAACGTATACATGCTGGAGGTGAATGCACGAGTATCTGTGATTGATTTACAGTGCGATGCTGACCATTTCCATTTTTTTCCCCATAGACCCCGGCGCTGTGTACGAAGTCAAACTGGTGGCCTACAATGGCAATGGAGAGAGTGACTGTTCAAAGAAACTCGTGTCACTGGCTGAGGACGGAACTAGTGCTAAAACCAGAGCAGGTAAATCAGCATTTGCTTTGGCGCTCTTAAGCGTTAATTATTTGTAAGTGCACTGTGTAATGATCGTGTTCTTTGGTTCAGGAGAGGAAACTCACTGTGACTGCAGGGGTGTAGAGAGCTCGGTCAGCAGTATTGTGGTTGGCATCCACATTGGGATGGCCTGCATCATTTTCTGCGTGCTCTTCCTCATGTTCGGATATCGGCGCAGGTAATGGAGCTTTTGGTTAGATGCTGTCATGGAACTACATGCACACATTTTGCACTTCACATATATACAGTATATATAAGCATAATAAATACATACTACTTCAATGCAAATAGATAAATATATATGAATATATATATAGAGTAGTGGCCAAAAGTGATGTCCAGATGGATATCATGTTTTTAATGACCCTACAAGTTTGATTAAACCATCAAATTATAAAGAAAATATTTTATAAAGTTTGAATATATTAAATATGAGGGAAGAGCAAAACACTAAACTTGGTTAAGGTATTTATCTGACAGAATTATCAGGCAAAAAAAAAGGCTACAGGTTTTATTTTACTATGCAAAATAAATGCATAGAAAAACTAAAATGTTCACAGGAAAAGGCATGCATTGACCAAAGCATAATCAGTTATTAATATTTAATTGGTTCTCTCTTGTTTTTGCATGTGTTTATAATTTCTTTATAATTTCAGCCTGGATAAAAATGACACAATTTGGCATGTTTCATTGCTTTATCACAAATAAAACGATACAAGCGACTCACAACTAGCAATATGCTTACAAAATCTTTTTTTTTAATAATATAATTTTTTTAAATAATATTTGAATAAAAGGAGAATATGTCAATTTTTCTTGGCTGGAGATCCCTTTTGCCCACTACTGTAGATTAATAAATACATTATATAAATACATTAATAAATGCATTTGAATTTTGTCTCAGTTTCCTCTGTAGGAAAGGGACTCAGGACAGCTGGTCTGTGCCACAGGGCGAAGATGGAGGGCACCATTCTCAGAACAATGGCATACCAAAAGAGGGAGTAACACGGCCTGCCCAAGGCATTGAATTAGTTCCTCAGGTAAGACTATCATCTTTGGTCTAGCTTCTCAGTGCAGTATAACTGAAAATAAGCCGTCTTTAGCAGATTGTCTATTTTCACAGCTTGTCTATTTTTTACAGCTTGTGACTCACCAGTTTCCTCAGCAGGAATGTTGTTTTACTGCCAAAATACTTTTTCACCTTTTCTTGTCTGCTAACAGTTTATATCATCACTAACAATATTTTTAGCATTTCAGCATTTCCCTGTTTACACCTGGTATTAAGATGCATTTTGATCGGTCGGATCACAAGTGGGCGACGCTAAACACAGGTGTAAACAGGGTCTGAAACGTTTTGAGCTTGTCCACTTTCAACCACTAGCGCATTCGACCAGACTGCTTTCGTAGTGTAAACGCTCATGTGGTCGAACAGCCACAAAAGACGCCTCCTCTCCGTCTACTGACCTAATGTGTGAACATTATGGGAAGCGCTCTAGCCAGACGGGATTGAAACTTTGTCGGTTGAAGACCCAAGTTTGGTTTGAAGACGAAAATCTTACCAAGCACAATGTTCTCTCACCATTCCTGATTTCTAACACACACTCACAGCGTTCGGCTGGTCCCGCGGCTGTCAGAGAAGAAACTAAAGCTGATGCTCTCCGTGTGTTTTTCCCTTGTCTCTAGGATGCGTTCATATGTAAATTGCGCAAGCTTATTTCATCCATTCGAAAAAACCTTAGCTTTACCCGCCCATAGACCCTCCTCTCAAAGAAATCAGGACAGTAGTGGTTAAAAGTGGACAAAAGAGACTTTTTTAAAAACACCAGGTGTAAACAGTAATGCGTCTCCCTCGTCTACTTGTGATCCGATTGACCAAAACGCATCTTAATACCAGCTGTAAACAGGGTCTCAGTGAGTGCACTGCAATGGAAACCTCCCAGCGAAACTTGTGCTATGATTGTCATACTAATGGCTGTTTTCTCTTTTTCAGGTTCCTAATATAGAGCGCCAGACCCAATGCCAGGTTCTTATTGAGCAGCACTCGTCCAGTCTGCCAGGCACAGGCACAGGCACTGGCTAGCACTAGCCCTTAGCCAGCACTGCCTCAGTGATCTCGCTCTTTGTGGTTCCTCTACCTAGCCTGCCCACCAAAGTCCCCTTTAATCCATATATTTCATTCTTTAGCTGTCACCTAAACTGCTGCTACTGTTTAAGGGTGTAAAGTAACTACAAAAATGCGTATATTGAGCTGGTTTAAGCTAGCCTGTCCCATTTGTTTCCTTACTTCCTGCCTTCAGAACCAAATCTCGACTTCTTTAAGATCTGTACGCAGACGTGTCCGCATATGAACACCAAATGATAGCCTTAGGAGATACTGTACACTGCTTTTAATGCACTCGTGTAGTTTTACAGCACTCTTTCTGAGCATAAATACACAAAACAACTTTATATTTTATTACCAAAGGGCTTTCTGCTGAAACCAAAACTTCCTTTTGCAATGCGTCCTGTGGTAATACAATGTAGCCTTATGTTGTGTCCGAACTGACAACATTTTTCTTCAAACTCTCACACAAGATTTAACAAACTGCATGATTTACAGAACAAGCTATATTCTCAGTTGAAATGATTACAGGGAACAGCGGTTTGTTCCATTTGTTAGCCTTAGCTCGGATATATACCAAGATTAATAACGTGGCCTTGCTTTTGCCTTCGCTTGTGGTTGTGTGAGTTCAAATAAATTGATTGTTATATGTTTCACCGTACATGCCTCGAGGCAGGCTACCCCAGAGGAACCATAAAAGTGATGGATTCTTTCCCCCTTTCCTATCCTTCGTAATACCCACCAAAAGCTGTATACCTCCAAAGATAGCTACCTCAGAATGTTATTTTGGGCTAACATTAGCCCCTGCTGATAAAGCACGCCTACCTCAGCCAAAAAATGTCCATATACCCGCTACTCTTCCCACTGCCAGTGCCTGTGCCATCTGCCTCCAGAACCTGCATTCAGGTGCCCATCTGGTCGACTGCCATGGAGAGTGTGACCTTGGCCGCTCCAAATATTGCCTTAGCAGACAAAAGCTGTCTGGGAACCCCTCCCTACCTCATCATCGTCCAGAGACGTGCACACAACCATTACTTCAAAAACACCTTTGATGCGATTCTTTCCGAGTCCATCCATCGTACGCTTTGGATATGACGATTTGGATCCTGTCAAGCCATTCCGAAGGATCCCTCTCCGATGCTGCTAAACTCCAAAGAAAATGATGAAACAGCAGGAAGAGAGGGGGATTCGTTTTGTTCGGAGAATGTTATATGAAAAGTCTGCATGGAAAGTATGGACCCTTGAGAATTGTAATGGGATATTTTTGGGCCTTTCCATGTGGATACCCGTTAAACCAAAAGCTTGCTTCCCACCAAGGAATACGCGATGGCATCGAGAGGATGTTTATCCAAAGTGATTCTTTTCAGCCAAACCAACTGGTCTTTTCTCCAGATGCCAAATCGGTTGCCATGGGAACTTGAAGGAACTGCGAGACGATGGTTGATTTTGGGTTTTACTGAGAAACCGCCGCATTCTCTCTTCCCCAAACAAACAGGCATGGCAGCAGATTATCCAAAAATGTTTTTGATATGAAAACCAAGCTTTATGATATCCAAAGATGTACAATTTTTTAAAGGTTTTCATTAGTCTTTATACACATGTCCTAAGCCATTGCGTTGACGTTTTTGCAGTTCATGTCAAAAGGGGACATTGCAATATAATGTACTTAAAGGAACACGCCATTTTTTTTGAGAATAGGCTCATTTTCCAACTCCCCTAGAGTTAAACAGTTGAGTTTGACAGTTTTTGAATCCATTCAGCCGATCTCCGGATCTGGTGGTAGCACTTTCAGCAGAGCTGAGCATAGATCATTGAATCTGATAGGAATGAGAGTATAGTCCCTAGCCATTTCGGTCTAGAAAATCACAACTATTAATTTTCCGTCAGTCTCAGTACACAATGTACCTACAGAAGATTGCTACAGCGAGATGCTAATATAGGTTGACCATATTTTGATAACCGAAAACCAGGACACTCGGCCCGGCCATGAGATACTCAAATGATAGTCGAAGTTTACTCAAAAATTTAAAGTATGCCCCCTCTGTATGGATAGAAAGTGTTATATTAGGACTTGAAAACAGGACGTTTGGTCACCCTATGCTAATGGTCCAATCAGATTCAATGATCTATGCTAAGCTATGCTAAAAATGCTACCGCCATATCCAGAGTTTGGCTGAATGGATTCAAATATGGTAAAACTCACCTGTTCAACTCTAGGAGAGTTGGAAAATGAGCCTATTTTCCAAAAAAGTGGAGCGTTCCTTTAACCTGTTCACACAAATATCTGCAACAACACTCTTAAAAACAATGTGATGAACCACTTTTGTTTCCTCAAAGAGTGAATGATAAGCTTTAATAGTCAAATTTCACACGTTCCCCCTTTTGACACTGAACTGTCAGAGTTTTTGTTTGAAAACCTTTTAACGTTGAAATAATAACCAAATGAAAATGGGATATATTTTCAAGGAGATTTTATATGTTGATATAAGAGAAGGAACATTTGTGTCCTTTTTTATGATAATAGAGTTGAACTTGCCAAATAGTAGAATGATGATGATAATAATAATGCCAAATACCTCTTTCATATTTAACATTTGTAACCTTTATATTTTGTTACACTTCATTTTCCACAGCACAGGAACACATACGAGCGTACGGTAAATGTATGTAAATGTGTGTTTCGTGATTGGCTTACAGTAGGTCAAGCCTGGGGTCAGTAGAGGTCAAAGATGCCCTATCAGAATGAGTCAAGGGAACGATGTCTATACAGTAACATATGAATGGAACCAAAGAACTTGACTTTTTTTTACTGATACGTATCAAAAAAAGAAGCACATTTAAAACTGCTTTCCTAAAGACGCTCTGTACTTCAGGTTGAGCTTCTGAACACAATGAGTGTGAAACGTTTACCCACAATCACTGCCGTCCAAACAGCCCCTCCACAGACTCCCATCCTTATGTTGAATTTGAAAGAAAAATTGGAGGATTTTAGATGTGTAGCTGTAAAGCGTGATTCGTAGAGTGGGAAACATTAGATTACTCATATTTTAAACACAATATTTGGTTCTTTTTGTAGAACTTTTTTTCTACTCTCTTTCACAAAGTTGTCATGGTACCTACCTTGGTTTGGAAAGATGTTCATTTTTGTAATGTTATTATTATTATTAATATTTTAATTATTGTTATTGCTTTTTTTTCGACGTCCATTTTGATAAACGCCTGTTTTCATTTTTCATTTCTCTGTAGCAGACGAAGGAGAATGTGAAAGTGTTTGTTAGGAATGTAAAGAACAGTGGATCACATGTAGCAGGTCGGCAAAGATGTCTATTGACACTTCCATTTGGATAAATCGCCCTTTTGTTAAAGGGATAGTTCACCCAAAAATGAAAATTAGCCCATAATTTACTCACCCTCAAGTCATCCTAGGTGTATGACATTCTTCTTTCAGACGAATAAAATAGGAGTTATATTACAAAAGTCCAGGCTAATCCAAGCATTAGAATTGGATTAATAGTTGCTCTGTTTTTGAAGTCCATAAAAAGTGCATCTGTCCGTCAAATAACTGCTTCACGTGGCTCTGGGGTGTTAATAAAGGCCTTCTGAAGAGAATCGATGCGTTTGTGTGAGAAATGTATAAATCCATATTTAAAGCTTTATAAAGTAAACTTTTAGCCGACCGCCTTCCCTGTTCAATTTATGGAAAAATTGTTGAAAGTTCCCCTGCCGATCGAAAGACTAATGCGACCAGGTCCGCTCGTCATGACGTCACGTACGCATCTTGAGTTTCACTTTCAACATTCAACACTTTTCCACAGAAGGCGGTCGGCCGAAAGTTTACATGATAAAGTTTTAAATATGGATATTTTTCTTACACAAACGCATCGATTCGCTTCAGAAGGCCTTTATTAACACCCCAGAGCCGCGTGGAGCAGTTATTTGACGGACAGATGCACTTTTTATGGACTTCAAAAACAGAGCAACTATTAATCCAATTCTAATGCTTGGATTAGCCTGGACTTTTGTAATATAACTCCGATTTTATTTGTCTGAAAGAAGAATGTCATATACACCTAGGATGACTTGAGGGTGAGTAAATTATGGGCAAATTTTCATTTTTGGGTGAACTATCCCTTTAATGTGCAGATACCAAGTGCACTTTTACAAAGGTTTCAAACAGCAAAATGCCACAATTCAGGGTGATTCGGACACTTTTTCCAAGTCATCTCAATGGCAAAAAGTGTCCCTTAGAGAGTGAACTGGCCATCTGTTTGGATTATGACCCACTGGTTAGAAAAAAAGAGAAAAAAAAATAGTACTAGAGTTTGAGGGCTAGAACCAACGAGGAAAAACAATGCTTTAACATGTATTTTCTTTTGAGTTATTTGAACCTGAAAACCCAAAAGCTTTAAACACTTTGAGACTGTGATGTCTCCAACCAAAAAGATTAAAGACAGAGATTGGTGTCCAGTGAATGGACAGTTACAGAGCCGCCATAAATAGAGGGACCGAGCGATGAATGCACAATGGACCATGGTTGTTGTTTGTGTGTGTGTTAGTTCTTTTGCATACTGTTAAAGGGATAGTTTACCCAAACATGTAAATTCTGTCATTAATTATTCACCCTCATGTCGTTCGTTCATCTTCGAAACACAAATGAAGATCCACTGGAGTCGCATTATGATTTCTTTCTGGAGTTTGAGTGTGGTAGTTGTGTAGCTGTCAGTGGAGGGACAGAAAGCTCTCAGACTTCATCAAAAAGATAATTTTGTGTTCTGAAAATGAACACATTTCTTAAGGATTTGGATCGAGACATGAAGGCGAGTAATTAATGACAGAACTTTCATTTTTGGGTGAACTATCCTTTTAATGTCTTAATAATACAGAGCACAGCCTCTGAATTGATCTGTCTGCAGAATGAAATTAAGATGCCAGAGATGAGTTCATATTTATCATGTTGCTATTCAGATTTTACAGCATTTCTCTAATTGGCATGTAGGTCGATATTAGTTCACAAAACGAAAATGTCAAGATCTTTCAAGTATTGCATCATTAATAGTGAAGGGATTCTCGAGAATGGGCTTTGATGATTTCCTGTCCTGTTTGGAGAGATATTACCATTAACTTCTGCAACCAATGGGGAAGTGTTTAAAGTGCTTCCATTAAGAGTGCATCGCTGATCTCTCTCTTGATTAAGGTGACTTTTGTGATTGCTCAGTCTCTGATCTCTGCTTTTCCTTATTTGTTCAAATTCCAGAGCGCCTAAAACCAAATAAATACAACAAGAATACGTTTGTGTGATTACTTTTCAACTGAATGTAGTGACACTATCTATCTATCTATCTATCTATCTATCTATCTATCTATCTATCTATCTATCTATCTATCTATCTATCTATCTATCTATCTATCTATCTATCTATCTATCTATCTATCTATCTATCTATCTATCTATCTATCTATCTATCTATCTATCTAATCTATCTTCGGTCAGTCGATCTATCATCCATGATAGATGATAATTATTTGGATCTAAAGGGTCTCCACCTTCAAATAATGGATTGTCTGTTGCTGATTAAAAATAGAAGCTGACTGTGCCACAATACCAGCAGCCATTTTTAGAAAATAGGGCTCAATTTTATCGACTCCTGCAGCTTTTTTAATGTCTAGTTTCACTAGACTCTAGAGCATTGTAAACCTGAGAAGTTGTAATGGGAGGAAAATTAAACACACTACAGGGCCATGTTTAGAAGGATCAACAGATTACATAGAGGTATAGACACCAGAATCATTAGACTCAAATAAGTATTAAAAGTATCAGCAATATCTGCTCTACCCTTCACTGCAGTTTGGTTGACAATTAAGTGATCTGGAACTTTGATTCGTAAGCCTGATGTCGACGTAGATTTAACTAACTTTATAGGATTAATTAGGATTAATGTTATCTTAGATTTGAGTTATGCTTTTGATTTTGTCGATCACAGGATTCTTTTATTTCGGCTTGAACACTGGAACGGTACTGAAATGGTTTCAATCTTTCCTGTCAAATGGAAGATTTACGGTCAATTTGGGCATCCATTCATCCTCGGTGGCTCATGACACCCATGGTGTACCCCAAGGATCGATTCTAGCACCGTTACTATTTTCTTTGTACATGTTACCTCTGGGATCAATTATACGTCAATTTGGGGTGTCGTGCCATTGCTATGCAGACGACACACAACTTTATATACCTATTAAACGGAAAGATAATTCAGCATACAAGAGATTGGAAGCTTGCCTGCATGATCTCAAATTGTGGTTTACAAATAATTTCATGCTACTTAATGACGACAAAACCCAAATCATTCAATTTGGGCCAAAAGAGCACCCAGATGAAGACTCAATTGACTTCGGCACTCCTTATATCACTTCTAATGTTAAAGATCTAGGATTTTACCTAGATAATGGTCTTAATCTAGATAAACAAATGAACACCATAGTTAGTACCAGTTTTTATCATATTCGCAGATTAGCCAAAGTCAAACCTTTCTTAAGCAGGAAAAGTTTTGAAACAGTAATTCATGCTTTCATATCAACTCGATTAGCTTGATTACTGTCATTCTTTGTACTCTAGGTTACCTCTCTCTTCCATCTCTCGCCTTCAAATGGTCCAAAATGCCAAAATAGACTGCCCGTCTACTTATGATCTTAGATCCCCTATTTAGCACTTAGATCCCAAAATGGTCGTCTCTTGGTGGTACCACGATCTCGCCTGCAATGCAGGGGAGATCGAGCCTTCGCAGTAGAGGGCCCTAAGCTGTGGAACAACTTACAACTACCCCTCAGAACTGCTTCTACACCGAATTTAAATCCATGTTAAAAACACATTTTTTTTCTCGTGCTTTTAATTGTTTGTAATTTGTATGTTTTCTTTGACATATATCTTCTCTATGTACAGCACTTTGGCTAACTCAGGTTGATTTTAAATGTGCTTTATAAATTAAATTTGAATTTAATTTAATTGAATTAATGTTATCATTCAGGTGTGTTGAAATGCTGGCTGCCATTCTAAATAGAGTCACATTAAGAAAACTGGCCGATCAATCATTCCTTAATGTTCATGATTAAAAGGAAATATGATCCTCAAGTTATTCTAACTGTCTTCTTAGACAGTAGGCCCTATTCTACTTCAGCAGTAACAGCCTGCATTTCTAGTTCCCTTACGAGAGTACTCTCGTATTGCGTTTTGCTAAAACGCTATGGGGGAATTCCTTTCCTCGAGATATTGAAGCAAATTTTTATCCAAAAATACCTTTTATACGCAGTGCAGCTGCACAACTCTCAGCAGGAAGCAGCTGCGTGCTGATTGGCTGTGCCGCTGCAACTGCAGCAACCTATAGCGAGACCGTGGGGCGGGACGGACCAATCAGGTCCTTCCAAATTCCCGCCACAAGGGGCAACAGAATTTGCATAGCCTAGGGTATATAAGACCCACTCTCGCAGGGTTAGTCAGATTAATTCTTCTTCAGCGACTTGCAATCGTTGAGCTCCGGATCGAAGCCTGCCGTCGACACGCACCCAGCGGAACACGCGGCCTGAGGACGTCGGATTCTCCGCCTTCAGCCTGCCTTCCAGCTGCGCCATCCGGCACTATATCCTTTATTACCTTACTGTGTTTTTCACATTCAAAAAGAGCACGAGACGTTGTTGCAAATGTCTCGTTCCTGCGCCTCGTGCAGAGGTTTCATCGCGGACGAGGATCGGCACATCATCTGCGTGTCATGTCTCGGACGAGACCACACGCAGACTGCACTCAACCAGGGCGGCTGCCCTGAGTATGACGAGCTGGCGCTGCAGACCCTTCGGGCTCGGCTCGCCAGCTTCGACTCGGATCCCGTCCCGTGCTCCCAGCCTCTGGAGCCACGGAAGAAAAAACGTCGCGACCAGAGGCCACCGGAGCGCTCTGACGAGCACACGCCGGGCATGTCCCCGCGTGCCTCGCCATCGCCCGTGTTGTTCGTCAATGAGCAGCACAGCGCCCCTCGCATGGCGGCTGCTGCTGTTTCGTTTGGCGGACCGGAGGAGGAAGAGGATGACAGCCTTTCCCTTGCTGCATCCGAGAGCGGGTGGTCGGACGCCGCCTCGGAGCACGCTAAATCGTGGAAGGCGCCATTTTCTTCTCGCGCTAAATCCTCTTTTTCTCCAGCGCTCTCGGTAGTCGATGGCGCTCAGAAAAAAGGATATCAAGCCCTTCCTCCCCTCGAGGAAGCTGTCGCTGCACACCTTTGCCCGCCCTCCGCCAGAGGATGGCAGTCAAAGACCGTGCACCCTTCCAAAGCCTGCCGCACTACGTCCAGCCTCGCCGGTCGAGCATTCACTACACTCCATGGCGGTGCTTCAAGTCTTCCAGGCCAAACTCCTCCGTTCCTTGGGCGAGTCTGTTCCTGATAACGAGGCTCTGAAGGATCTGCGCGGCGCCACTGACTTGGCCCTGCGCGCCACCAAGGCAAGACCGCTTTCCTGGACGCGCCCATTTCGCCTTCAGGATTGTTTGGTTCCGCCGTGGTTGGGTTCACGGAGCGCTTCACTGAGGCACAGAAGGCTTCGCAGGCAATGCGACATTTCCTGCCCAAGCGTTCCAGCTCCTCCGCTAGCCGTCAAGCTAAAGCTGGACCAGCCCAGCCCACCAAGGCGCCGCCTTCAGCTCGCCAGCCTCACGCGGCTTCCAAGCCCGGTCAGCGTGCCCGCTCTACGAGCCGCAGCAGACCGCCGGAGCGTCGAGGTCCACGACCCAGCAATGTGTCGAAACCTGAGCCTCCGAAGCCGTCCTAGCCAGAGGTATGAAGAGAAGGTGGATAGTGCCCGCTTCGGCCGGTGCACCGCCTCGCTCTCTTTTAAAACGTTCCCCAGCTCCCTTCAAGGCGGCTGGTAACGCCACATTCACAGCCAACGAGCCCGCAAGCAAGCGCGCTCGCCTGTACACAAACGCCGTTTTCACGGCGACCCATATGAGTCACAAAAAGGGCTTTTTCTCTGTAGGCAGTGTGCCAGCATTAAAGCATGTACCCCTACACTCAAGCACTCCCCCATGTTCCCCAGCCCCCTGCACTCAGGTGGCTGGAAACACTATTCTCACAGTCAACGAGCCCGCACTCAAGCGCGCTCGCCTGTACACAAGCACCAATACTCTATCTTCCCCGGGCCCCCTGCACTCAGGCGGCGGGAAACAATTCCCTCATAAGCGCCAACTTAGCGCAAGGTTATCGGGCCACCGAGTCCCTGTTACTCAGCGAGTCGCCCCACAGATTAATTCAGCCCCTGGCTTCGAAGGCCGAGGCCTGGCGGGCCATTCCCGGCATTTCGAAATGGGTGTTGAACGTAATAGAACGAGGTTACTCGCTACAGTTTGCTCGCAGACCACCGCGCTTTCGCGCCGTGGAAGAGACAACGGTGAGAAGCGACAAAAGTCACGTGCTTCGAACCGAGATATCAAAACTGTTAATAAAGGGAGCGGTAGAAGCCGTACACCCCTCACAGAGCGAGTCGGGCTTTTACAGCCGTTACTTCCTTGTACCAAAAAAGGACGGTGGTCTAAGACCCATACTAGACCTCAGACATTTGAACAAAGCCCTTATGAAGCGCCCGTTCAGAATGTTGAGAATGAAACAAATCCTCACGCACATTCGCCCGGGAGATTGTTTTTTCACTGTGGATCTAGAGGATGCCTATTTCCACATACAAATAGCCCCCCATCACAGGCCATTCTTGAGATTCGCCTTCGAGGGGAAAACATACCAATACAAGGTGCTACCTTTTGGTCTATCTCTAGCCCCTCGCACGTTTACAAAGTGCATGGAAGCGGCGCTAACCCCGCTGAGGCTTCGGGGAATGAGAATTCTCAACTATCTCGACGACTGGCTCATAATAGCTCAGTCAGAGATACAGCTATTAACCCACAGATCTTGGCTTCTCAACCATTTACAATGCTTGGGACTCAGAATCAACGTGGCAAAGAGTTTATTGTTTCCCACACAGAAAGTTTAGTTTCTGGGAACAGTATTGGACTCGCTGCAGATGAGCGCGCGGCTGACGTTACAGCGCGCGCTCTCTGCTCAGAACCGAGCGGTTTCCCTCAGGTCCGGTGCACACATTCCTCTCAAACACTTTCAGAGGATGTTGGGTGTCATGGCCTCGGCGGCGCCAGTTCTCAGACTGGGTCTGTTGCACATGCGCCCCCTACAGCACTGGCTGAATCGCCGCGTTCCAGCTCACGCATGGCTTTCGGGCCGATTGCAAATCAAGGTAGACCACAGCTGTGTGTTGGCTCTGGCTCCTTGGAAAAATCCCGTCTGGTACAAGACGGGCGTGAGTTTGGGCACTGTTACGAAGTGGAAAGTTATCTCGACAGATGCATCCAACCTAGGTTGGGGAGCCCTTCACGAGGGCAGGCCAATCTCCGGTCTCTGGTCAGACTCGGAGAAGAGCCTTCATATAAACTGTCTAGAGATGAAAGCGGTCACGATATCGCTAAGAGCTTTCCTTCCGTACATAAAAAACACCACCATGTCCTGATCCGAACGGACAGCAGATCGGTGGTAGCCTATATAAATCGCCAAGGCGGTCTGAGATCTATCGACCTGCACTCAATGGCGGAAGAAGCCCTAATATGGGCAGAGCACAATCTGAGCTCGCTGAGAGCGACTCACGTGCCAGGCATTCTGAATTTGGGTCCGGACATGCTGTCCAGGGGCAAAGTGTCCCCTGCAGAGTGGTCTCTTCACCCAAATATAATTCAGATAATTTGGGGCAAGTTTGGAGAGGCAAAAGTGGATCTTTTCGCCTCACAAGACAATGCTCAATGCCGAATATATTTCTCCAAGCACGAGGATGCGTTGGCCCACGAATGGCCTAACCTTCCTCTTTATGCGTTTCCCCCTATCTCAATGTTACCTCAGGTCATAGAGAGGATCAGGGAGAGCAAATGCGCTGTGCTTTTAATAGCCCCGCTTTGGAGAAATCAACCTTGGTTCTCACTGCTGAGTCAGATGTCAGATGCAGCTCCGTGGCCGATCCCGCTGAGGAGAGACCTCCTCATGCAGGCGGAACGGCAGATCTGGCATCCCCGTCCCGATCTGTGGGCGCTTCATGTTTGGCCCATCAACGGGTACATGAGAACCTTTCTGAAAGCGTAATGAATACTATTACTGAAGCTAGAGCCCCCACAACTAGGCGGCTCTATTCAGGCAAATGGTCAGTCTTTTCAGACTGGTGTAAAGCGCGAAATCTGACCCCACATGATTGTGCAGTGTCAGAGGTGCTTACATTTTTACAAGAGCTTCTGGACGCGGGTCGCTCCCCCTCCACGCTCAAAGTTTATGTGGCTGCTATAGCAGCGTGTCACATTCAAGTGAACGGACTGTCACTAGGAAAGAGCGATCTCATTGTTCGCTTCCTTAAAGGGGCTAGAAGGCTTCACCCACCTCGCCCCCCTTCAGTCCCTATATGGGACCTGTCCACGGTCCTGGATGCCATGAAGAGCTCTGCATTTGAGCCTCTGCATTCTGTGAGCTTAAAGCTCCTGTCACTAAAGACTGCTTTTCTGCTAGCGATTGCATCAGTTAAGCGAGTGGGTGATCTGCACGCGCTCTCTGTGAGCGCCTCGTGTCTGGAGTTTGGGCCAAACGACTCCAAAGTCGTCCTCAAACCAAGACATGGATATGTACCTAAAGTGCTTTCAACTCTGTTCAGAGCACAGGTCATTTCACTTTCGGCACTTTCATCGCAGTCAGATGAAATAGATGCTAATTTGCTCTGTCCTGTCAGAGCGCTGAGAATATACATAGAGCGTTCCGCTGCTTACAGGCAAACTGAACAGCTCTTTGTATGCTTTGGCGGCCGCACCCGAGGGTACGCGGTTACAAAGCAGACCCTGTCACGGTGGATAGTGGATGCTATATCACTGGCTTATGAGTCTAAAGATCTCAGTTGCCCCTTAGGCATTAAAGCCCATTCTACTAGAGGCATGGCCTCTTCGTGGGCTTGGTCTACTGGTATTTCTCTGAATGATATCTGTGCGGCGGCAGGCTGGGCCTCCCCGTCCACTTTTATCAGATTCTATAATTTAGATGTTCCGGCTTTACAAGCTGGGCTTCTTGCTGTATGAACAGATTTAACCCCTTAAGGCCCGATAAGTCCGGCCTGGGTTGAATATTGTTTAAGTCATAAGCATATTCCTTATACGGCCCGAAGTATCTGGCTACTCATTATTCCTGACCCGATTATGTCTGGTCTATACTTATTATTGCACGAATATCGTGTTCATTCTCATTAGGGCCCGACTCAGGTCTGGCTCATTCTGAATTATTGATATCATACTACGGGCCCACCTAGGTTGGCCTGGGTTTGGTGTCGTCGGCTTTAGAGCCGTTAAGCAAGCATGGCGTTTTGCATTGGTCCCCCATAGCGTTTTAGCAAAACGCAATACGAGAGTACTCTCGTAAGGGAACGTTTCGGTTACTAACGTAACCTCGGTTCCCTAAGATGAGGGAACGAGTATTGCGTTTTGCTTGCCGTGCTTGCTCACTTGCTCAGGAGTCGCTTCAGTCGATTAACCTGACTAACCCTGCGAGAGTGGGTCTTATATACCCTAGGCTATGCAAATTCTGTTGCCCCTTGTGGCGGGAATTTGGAAGGACCTGATTGGTCCGTCCCGCCCCACGGTCTCGCTATAGGTTGCTGCAGTTGCAGCGGCACAGCCAATCAGCACGCAGCTGCTTCCTGCTGAGAGTTGTGCAGCTGCACTGCGTATAAAAGGTATTTTTGGATAAAAATTTGCTTGAATATCTCGAGGAAAGGAATTCCCCCATAGCGTTTTAGCAAAACGCAATACTCGTTCCCTCATCTTAGGGAACCGAGGTTACGTTAGTAACCGAAACGTTTTAGTGTGAAATAAAGGGTACAAAAAAAAAACCTTTTTATTTGCTTTTTTGGTGGGTTTGGAATTAGTTCCTGAGACAGCTATATAAATAAAAAAAGTGAACATTTTGGAAAATTTTTAGTTTATTATTTTATTTGTTTTTGTTTGGCAGTAAAAATATATAATCTTGATCAATGACATAAGCGATTGATAATGTAGGAAACAGCAGAGAATTGCACACGATCATTTGCATGGATGTACAAACACATTTGCAACTTGTTCAAAGAAATGAGAAACTGCTTTTTTGATGTGCACAAGTGACACAATGATGTGAAGATTGAACGGGTAGTTTTGAGAATTTCAATTCTGATCTGAGAAATGTTAGCCTGGATGCCAGCCGAACTTAGCCCCACCCACAACATTTTAACTCGGGCAGTTCGGTCTGGACTTGATCCGTAGAGAAGTAATTATGCCCGAACAGAAACTGTTCGGACCAATGAAATTGTCAGGGCGGGCTTTAGACGATGATGGACAGATGATAAACAGTAACGTAATCATCCACGTCATCAAAGACGCTTGGGTTGAATTTGTTCTAATCCTAAACGGAGAACTTGTTCGTATATGCATTCACCTTTACTATTTCTCTCAGAAATGATGATCGTGAAAAAAGGAAAAAAAGGCATTTGGGGGGTAAAATATGTGTTATCTTGGCTGGGCTGCCTGCTAAAATTCGCATTCCTGGGTCTGTATATCACAAAATTGGGGTCACTTCAACCCTTGGACTTGGCAACACAGTGCAGTTGAGTTCTGTTGACATTTGACAACTAACGTTATGCGTCGCTCCGTTGCTCTGATTGGTTGTAGGTCTATCCAATTGAGGTCTTTCCTGGTTCGGTTTAAACACGCCCCATAATCACAGCCCAACGGAGCAGTATCAGACTCAAATTCTGACTAGAATTGAGTATGACGACGTCAGGCTAGAGAAATGTACCAAAGCGACTGAAATAAGGTCTGTGGTGAACACGAGCTCAAGACACTTTCACTTTTTATTCTATGAAAAATACATCAGTATTATCGAAGCTGTTATGTGTCTTGAAAAAACGCTAACAAGTGGCTAAATGAGACCACAGAGGCAGTCTGGGAGATTAAACGCCATCACGCCGAACGGGTATGTTCAGTGCGCTTTTACACGCTAACAAGTGGCTAACAAGTGGCTAACAAGTGGCTAAATGAGACCACAGAGGCAGTCTGGGAGATTAAATGCCATCACGCCGAACGGGTATGTTCAGTGCGCTTTTACAGCCTCGCTATGCTCATAATTTTGCTCTTATAAACTACTCTAGCTCAAACTTTCTGGGAAAATGAAAGAGTTGTCTGAAACTTAGTGATGGTAACGTTGAAATCGCAGGACCGTGGTTTAGTCCACCTTTAGCCTTTTACTTCTGGCAACTGCATTTAGGCTTCAAAAAATTCATAAAAGTTGTGTTCATCTGTGAAAATGATCCTGATGGACAAAACGTGTAAGTGTCATAAACTCGTGTTGATCACAGAGCTTGTTTTTAGGTATAATCCAAAAGCCTATGGGAAAATCCTATTGGGTTTTTCTCGAGGGAACCAGTGCGATGCTAACTGCCAGCTGGCCTACAAAGTGACGTCATACCTGAGGGTATGCATTGACGTCACTTTCCCGCCGGAACATGTTGCTTGACTGGAGTTAATAGGGGAAACTGTGAAAATGTGAGTAAAACAAACGCTTATCAGTTTAAATTAAAGGTTGGACTTGATAGTGTTGCTTACAGCTTACTAAAGATCCAGTGATCCATGGATATTGACATGCAGCCAGGATCGTGTTTTCCTGACATTTTTATGTGCCTGAGTTCGACTCCGGGGATATACATGAAGCAAATTGGCCTGTGGATGTTTTATATAAATACAATATAGGTAGGTCTAAATCCAGGTGATCACTTATATCAATGTTGTATACATCATACCGTCCAGCCCTAAAACTTGAATTTTTTGTCAGTGTTTATTTAAAAAACATCCAATAATGCAGAATATACAATGGTAAATATTTAATTGATGAGTTGTCAATACAATATATACCAAAACAATATAAAGGGTATGATTTTACCACATACTGGCACAAAATGATAACTACAAATCCAGTTGTTTCTGTGAATTGCAGTGATCCATTTGCTTCTTTTCTGTAACTTTCTAGCCTGAAGGCCTGTGCACACAGAGGACGATTATCGTGCGCGCTTTTTTTGTTCGAGACGTTATTCGCCGCATCTTTGTGTTCACACCCAAGCGATTTTCACTGGCGATGCGCCAAGTGAATGTGCAAATTCAGTAGAAGACGCTCCCGGTACACAAGGTGGTGCTGCGCCACTCTATGCTTCTGACACTCGCTTGTCACACAGAAGAAGAAGAGAGACAGTATTTATGTGCTTGCCAAAACCATTCGCACACTGGCAAGCATCATTAGCAACTCATCTTCTTCTTTGTCTACTTACTTCCTCTTCGTCGTATTAATGTGTGCTCGGCAAGACCGTTTCATGCTAGAGCGTCGGTGAACAGGCCTTGACGTCATCATAGTCAGATTCTAGTGAGAATATGAGTCTGTTACTGCTCCATTGGGCTGTGATTATGGGGCACGTTTCAACCGAACCAGGAAAGAAAATGCCTCTGCACTCAATTGGATAGACCTACAACCAATCAGAGCAATGGAGTAAGCGACGCACAGTGGGGAGAACAAGTATTTGACACACTGCCGATTTTGCAGGTTTGCCCACTTACAAAGCATGTAGAGGTCTGTCATTTTTATCATAGGTACTCGTCAACTGTGAGTGACGGAATCTAAAACAAAAATCTAGAAAATCACATTGTATGATTTTTAAGTAATTCATTAGCATTTTATTGCATGACATAAGTATTTGATACATCAGAAAAGCAGAACTTAATATTTGGTACAGAAACCTTTGTTTGCAATTACAGAGATCATACGTTTCCTGTAGTTCTTGACCAGGTTTGCACACACTGCAGCAGGGATTTTGGCCCACTCCTCCATACAGACCTTCTCCAGATCCGTTTCGGGGCTGTCGCTGGTGTTCTTGGGGCTCACCCTTCTTCTTCCTCCAAACACGGCGAGTGGAGTTTAGACCAAAAAGCTCTATTTTTGTCTCATCAGACCACATGACCTTCTCCCATTCCTCCTCTGGATCATCCAGATGGTCATTGGCAAACTTCAGACGGGCCTGGACATGCGCTGGCTTGAGCAGGGGGACCTTGCGTGCGCTGCAGGATTTTAATCCATGTGTTACTAATGGTTTTCTTTGAGACTATGGTCCCAGCTCTCTTCAGGTCATTGACCAGGTCCTGCCGTGTAGTTCTGGGCTGATCCCTCACCTTCCTCATGATCATTGATGCCCCACGAGGTGAGATCTTGTATGGTGCCCCAGACCGAGGGAGATTGTCATCTTGAACTTCTTCCATTTTCTAATAATTGCGCCAACAATTGTTGCCTTCTCACCAAGCTGCTTGCCTATTGTCCTGTAGCCCATCCCAGCCTTGTGCAGGTCTACAATTTTATCCCTGATGTCCTAACACAGCTCTCTGTTCTTGGCCATTGTGGAGAGGTTGGAGTCTGTTTGTTTGATTGAGTGTGTGGACAGGTGTCTTTTATACAGGAAATGAGTGGAGAACAAGAGGGCTTCTTAAAGAAAAACGAACAGGTCTGTGAGAGCCGGAATTCTTACTGGTTGGTAGGTGATCAAATACTTATGTCATGCAATAAAATGCAAATTAATTATTTAACAATCATTCAATGTGATTTCCTGGATTTTTGTTTTAGATTCCATCTCTCACAGTTGAAGAGTACCTATGATACAAATTACAGACCTCTACATGCTTTGTAAGTAGGAAAACCTGCAAAATCGGCAGTGTGTCAAATACTTGTTCTCCCCACTGTATGTTGAGCAACGCATAGTTGTCAACAGAACTCAACTGCACGCACGATGGAAGAAGTAGAAGAAGAAGAAGAGTGTAAACGATCTTTGCCGGTGTTGTTAAAAAGAATTTAAGGATACACGGAGTACTTACCAACACGATCATCATCTTTGAGAGAAATAGTAAAGTTGAACGCATATTCCAACAAGTTCTTCGTTTAATAAACAAATTCAACCCAAGTGCTCTTTGGTGACGTGGATGATTACGTCACTGTTGATCATCTGTCCATCATCGTATATAAAGCCCGCCCTGACAATTTGATTGGTCCGAACAGCTCTGGTTCGAGCATAGTTGCTCCACAACGGGTCAAGTCCGGGTCAAATGTTGTGGGCGGGGCTACGTTCGGCTGGCATCCAGGCTAGTAACTTTCGGCAGTCTGTTAAAATATACCTCCGATTTCTAGTCAAACCTGTTTGTACAGTCAATCTCAAAGCTCTTTCCCGTTTTAGATGTGTTTAGTGTGTTTTTTGTCTTTTTGACACTTTTTTGCAGCGACTCCGGCCAGTGGTGATGTCACGCGCATATCAGCAACTACTGGCTTGGCATGAATAATAAAGCGTTTTTAATTGTTTTTATGAATCCGTGTGAACGGGGATCGTTTTGACAATTGTGTCGTCTGTACGTGAAAAATGCCATGGTAAAACTTTTCAGTTTTTAGTACATCTTTGTCGTGTAAACGTACCTGTACATGCGCACTAGAAAGTGAATGAAAGCACATCACAATGCAATTTCCAATGGCGTAAGTATTCTTTGAAAACGTATCATCTGACATGTGTATTTTGTTGCTGTGTTAGGCAGTCAGCTGGTAAGATGGAGGTAGGTACAAACACAGCAGAACAAACAGCTGCAACATTATATCAGCTCACAGAAAATTACCATTTACCAATTATGTGCCGCTGTCAGGGAGCTATAAATTAAATTAGATTTGCCTAATAAAACTATCCTTGGGATGTCTTTATTCAGTGAAGATGATAATGGTGGAAGTGGAGCAAGAAAAATTATTTTTCATCAAATCCCAGGGCGATACACATCGCAGCAAATCACACGCTTATACCTGAGCCATGCCCGCAGATCTCTAGGGCAGATCAATTTTACAAATACATTTCTAGGGAATAAATGAAGGCTTTTTAAATACTAATTCCCTCATCCATATTTCTTTTTGCTTGCACTTATGACTGTTCAGTCGCTTTTTTTAATGACTGACTGACCGATATGGTGTCACATGCTTTTGAACCTGCTCATACATACTCATACACACATACGAAAGCTCTCGACCCTTTTACTGTTGCCATGGAAACCTCACCCTGCAAACCATTCCTGTCTCCACCCTTGAGATGTCTCTTGATGTGACACCACACGTTTTAGCCCTGCCAACAGCCATATTAGGAGTAGATTTACCTACATTTTATTCTTGCCTATGTTATAAAAAGCAATGGCTCATAATTTCCAATATCTCGAAACAACAAATCATTGTTTGCTATGTGACTCCACAGTTGCCTGCGCTTTACTGCTATTATTTTGCTGTGCTTTATTGTTGCTTACGGTATTTGAGTGTGTTTGTGCGTTCTCTCCTGTCTGCAGGTCAGCAATGTTTGTGATTGGTGTGTTGTTTAACTCTGCTCAGTTAAACAGCCACAATGCCAGCCTATGTTGAATGACACACACACACTGTTCCTGCAGCTGTCTTTGTGAGATTAAGATGCAACAACAAGCAAGATAATGTGTAATTAATAAGGTGCATATAAAGGGCACTTTTCCATGGCTCTAATGGCACATGTAAAGGGGGTGTGTTAGGGCTCACTTTGACTGTGTGATGCAAATGCCACCTCAAACCATTCGAAGGCTTCTGATATTTACAGTGAGTCTGATTCAGAGCAATAGGGCAAGGTTAGATTAATGGTAATTTACCAAGACCCAATTAACATCTTATCAGAACATTAATAGCAGCAAACATAAACTAATCTGTATCACACATTATCACTGTTTTTATTCTGTAATATATATATTAATTTTAAAATAAGTATTTGAACACCCTGCTATTTTGCAAGTTCTCCCACTTAGAAATCATGGCGGGGTCTGAAATTGTCATCGTAGGTGCATGTCCACTGTGAGAGACATAATCTAAAAAAAAAAAAAATCCAGAAATCACAATGTATGATTTTTTAACTATTTATTTGTATGATACAGCTGCAAATAAGTATTTGAACACCTGAGAAAATCAATGTTAATATTTGGTACAGTAGCCTTTGTTTGCAATTACAGAGGTCAAACGTTTCCTGTAGTTTTTCACCAGGTTTGCACACACTGCAGGAGGGATTTTGGCCCACTCCTCCACACAGATCTTCTCTAGATCAGTCAGGTTTCTGGCCTGTCGCTGAGAAACACGGAGTTTGAGCTCCCTCCAAAGATTCTCTACTGGGTTTAGGTCTGGAGACTGGCTAGGCCACGCCAGAACCTTGATATGCTTTTTACAGAGCCACTCCTTGGTTATCCTGGCTGTGTGCTTCAGGTCATTGTCATGTTGGAAGACCCAGCCTCGACCCATCTTCAATGCTCTAACTGAGGGAAGGAGGTTGTTCCCCAAAATCTCGCAATACATGGCCCCGGTCATCCTCTTCTTAATACAGTGCAGTCGCCCTGTCCCATGTGCAGAAAAACACCCCCAAAGCATGATGCTACCACCCCCATGCTTCACAGTAGGGATGGTGTTCTTGGGATGGTACTCATCATTCTTCTTCCTCCAATCACGTTTAGTGGAATTATGACCAAAAAGTTATATTTTGGTCTCATCTGACCACATAACTTTCTCCCATGACTCCTCTGGATCATCCAAATGGTCATTGGCAAACTTAAGACGGGCCTTGACATGTGCTGGTTTAAGCAGGGGAACCTTCCGTGCCATGCATGATTTCAAACCATGACGTCTTAGTGTATTACCAACAGTAACCTTGGAAACGGTGGTCCCAGCTCTTTTCAGGTCATTGACCAGCTCCTCCTGTGTAGTTCTGGGCTGATTTCTCACCTTTCTTAGGATCATTGAGACCCCACGAGGTTAGATCTTGCATGGAGCCCCAGTCCGAGGAAGATTGACAGTCATGTTTAGCTTCTTCCATTTTCTAATGAGTGCTCCAACAGTGGACAGTGGAGTTTTCACCAAGCTGCTTGGCAATTTCCCCGGATCCCTTTCCAGCCTTGTGGAGGTGTACAATTTTGTCTCTAGTGTCTTTGGACAGCTCTTTGGTCTTGGCCATGTTAGTAGTTGGATTCTTACTGATTGTATGGGGTGGACAGGTGTCTTTATGCAGCTAACGACCTCAAACAGGTGCATCTAATTTAGGATAATAAATGGAGTGGAGGTGGACATTTTAAAGGCAGACTAACAGGTCTTTGAGGGTCAGAATTCTAGCTGATAGACAGGTGTTCAAATACTAATTTGCAGCTGCATCATACAAATAAATAGTTTAAAAAAAATCATATATTGTGATTTCTGGATTTTTTTTTACATTATGTCTCTCACAGTGGACATGCACCTACGATGACAATTTCAGACCCCGCCATGATTTTCAAGTGGGAGAACTTGCAAAATAGCAGGGTGTTCAAATACTTATTTTCCTCACTGTATATATATATATATATATATATATATATATATATATATATATATATATATATATATATATATATATATATATATATATATACACACACACTCACCTAAAGGATTATTAGGAACACCTGTTCAATTTCTCATTAATGCAATTATCTAATCAACCAATCACATGACAGTTGCTTCAATGCATTTAGGGGTGTGGTCCTGGTCAAGACAATCTCCTGAACTCCAAACTGAATGTCAGAATGGGAAAGAAAGGTGATTTAAGCAATTTTGAGAGTGGCATGGTTGTTGGTGCCAGACGGGCCGGTCTGAGTATTTCACAATATGCTCAGTTACTGGAATTTTCACGCACAACCATTTCTAGGGTTTACAAAGAATGGTGTGAAAAGGGAAAAACATCCAGTATGCGGCAGTCCTGTGGGCGAAAATGCCTTGTTGATGCTAGAGGTCAGAGGAGAATGGGCCGACTGATTCAAGCTGATAGAAGAGCAACTTTGACTGAAATAACCACTCGTTACAACCGTGGTATGCAGCAAAGCATTTGTGAAGCCACAACACGCACAACCTTGAGGCGGATGGGCTACAACAGCAGAAGACCCCACCGGGTACCACTCATCTCCACTACAAATAGGAAAAAGAGGCTACAATTTGCACAAGCTCACCAAAATTGGACAGTTGAAGACTGGAAAAATGTTGCCTGGTCTGATGAGTCTCGATTTCTATTGAGATATTCAGATGGTAGAGTCAGAATTTGTTACCACTGTGCAGGCTGGTGGTGGTGGTGTAATGGTGTGGGGGATGTTTTCTTGGCACATTTTAGGCCCCTTAGTGCCAATTGGGCATCGTTTAAATGCCACGACCTACCTGAGCATTGTTTCTGACCATGTCCATCCCTTTATGACCACCATGTACCCATCCTCTAATGGCTACTTCCAGCAGGATAATGCATCATGTCACAAAGCTCGAATCATTTCAAATTGGTTTCTTGAACATGACAATGAGTTCACTGTACTAAAATGGCCCCCACAGTCATCAGATCTCAACCCAATAGAGCATCTTTGGGATGTGGTGGAACGGGAGCTTCGTGCCCTGGATGTGCATCCCACAAATCTCCATCAACTGCAAGATGCTATCCTATCAATATGGGCCAACATTTCTAAAGAATGCTTTCAGCACCTTGTTGAATCAATGCCACGTAGAATTACGGCAGTTCTGAAGGCGAAAGGGGGTCAAACACAGTATTAGTATGGTGTTCCTAATAATCCTTTAGGTGAGTGTATATATATAGCTCTGGAAAAAATTAAGAGATCACTCCAAATTTAATTTTTTTTCCAGAGCTGTATATATACACCGATCAGGCATAACATTATGACCTAATATTGTGTTGGTCCCCCTTTTGCTGCCAAAACAGCCCTGACCCGTCAAAGCATAGACTCCACTAGACCCCTGAAAGTGTGCCGTGGTATCTGGCACCAAGATGTTAGCAGCAGATCCTTTAAGTCCTGTAAGTTGTGAGGCCTCCATGAATCGGACTTGTTTGTTCTGCACATCCCACAGATGCTCGATTGGATTGAGATCTGGGGAATTTGGAAGCCAAGTCAACACCTCAAACTCATTGTTGTGCTCCTCAAATCATTCCTGAACCATTTTTACTTTGTAAAGCCACCAGGGAATACCTTTTCCATGAAAGGGTGAACATGGTCGGCAACAATGCTTTTGGGTTTCGGGGCTGTCGCTGGGCAATAGTGACTTTCAGCTCCCTCCAAAGATTTTCTTTTGCGTTCAGGTCTGGAGACTGGCTAGGCCACTCCAGGACCTTGAGATGCTTCTTATACCCCTTTTCCACCAGAATGAACCGGGTCCTAGTTCAGAGCTAGTGCTAGTGCCAATTCTTAGTTGGTTTGACTGATGAGCCTTCAGAACCGGTTTGCCTTTCCACAGGCTAGAGAGCTGCCACAGAGCCCGGTCGTGCGCAGACGATCAGCATATGATATCAAAACACTGCATGAGCGAATCAAAAGCATAAGGAGTCGTGTGCTCTCGCTGTACTCGTTGTCATACGGCGATCGGTCTGCACAGCACCGATGCATCTCGAACAAGTCTTCCATCAACAATGGCGAACGTTGCGTTACTATTGATGCACATGGCTTTACGATCCTACATCGGCATCAAAACACAGCAAATCCAACGCATTCGTGCAGCTCGCCGTAATTTGTATAGACGGTGATTACAAACAAGCAGCAGCTATTAGCTCCATTCACGGTAACCCCGCCCCCAGCCCCTGATGCAAGCGGTCCTTACTTCTAGACCAGCAATGTTTTGGTGCTACTTAAGAACCACTTTTCATGGTTTGGAGCTGGTCTTTGGGTGTGGAAAGACAAAGAATCGATTTGAAACTAGGCTTTGGCTTCAAACTAGCACCAGCACTGCCTTGGTGGAAAAGGGGTATTACGGAGCCACTCCTTAGTTACCCTGACTGTGTGTTTTGGGTCATTGTCATGCTGGAAGACCCAACCACGACCCATCTTCAATGCTCTTACTGAGGGAAGGAGGTTGTTGGCCAAGATCTTGCTATACTTGGCCCCATCCATCTTCCCCTCAATACGGTGCAGTCGTTCTGTCCCCTTTGCAGAAAAGCATCCCCAAAGAATTATGTTTCCACCTCCATGCTTCATGGTTGGGATGGTGTTCTTGGGGTTGTACTCATCCTTCTTCTTCCTCTAAACGCGGCGAGTGGAGTTTAGACCAAAAAGCTCTATTTTTGTCTCATCAGACCACATGACCTTCTCCCATTCCTCCTCTGGATCATCCAGATGGTCATTTGTAAACTTCAGACGGGCCTGGACATGCGCTGGCTTGAGCAGGGGGACCTTGTGTGCGCTGCAGGATTTTAATCCATGTGTTACTAATGGTTTTCTTTGAGACTATGGTCCCAGCTCTCTTCAGGTCATTGACCAGGTCCTGCCGTGTAGTTCTGGGCTGATCCCTCACCTTCCTCATGATCATTGACCGTCATCTTGAACTTCTTCCATTTTCTAATAATTGCGCCAACAGTTGTTGCCTTCTCACCAAGCTGCTTGCCTATTGTCCTGTAGCCCATCCCAGCCTTGTGCAAGTCTACAATGTTATCCCTGATGTCCTTGCACAGCTCTCTGTTCTTGGCCATTGTGGAGAGGTTGGAGTCTGTTTGACTGAGTGTGTGGACAGGTGTCTTTTATACAGGTAATGAATTCAAACAGGTGCAGTTAATACAGGTAATGAGTGGAGAACAGGAGGGCTTCTTAAAGAATGTGATTTTCTGGATTTTTGTTTTAGATTCCATCTCTCACAGTTGACGAGTACCTATGATAAAAATTACAGACCTCTACATGCTTTGTAAGTAGGAATATGTATATATATATATAAGACTGCTGGCTGATGGCTGCTGAAAACTCAGCTTTGCCATCACAGGAATAAATTACATTTTAAAATATATTAAATATATAAATCAGCTGTAGCCTAGTGATATTTCATAATATTGCTGTTTTACTGGATTTTCTTCCACTCTTTCAATACAGTGTGTTCCAGATGGTAAGCGAGTCTTCATTTCTCTTTCTGTGTAAGCTTCCTTTGGAAATCCAGTTTCATCTCAAGGGTCCCATTTTTATCTGTATGCATATGAGAGAGAGAGAGAGAGAGAGAGAGAGAGAGAGAGAGAGAGAGAGAGAGAGAGAAATTGTCATAGATTTTATAAGAGTGCAATTGTATTTATTAAGATCTATCCAACTCTATCCAAAGTGCCACAGTGTGCTAGTATTGTCTGCAGTGTTCTGACTGCTGTCATTCCTCCTAGAAAGTTCACTGACTTGAGGCTGTTGTTTTGCAGTGAATCCATGAGAACACCTGCATTGCAGTTGTCACTGTCTTTCGGTTTCAAAAGATAATGCCTGTGGCTGCCTTATAAGACAGCATCCTAACGGTCACTGATATGGAAATCTCAGTTCTGCACCACAAAAATAGCACTCCACATGGGAGACTCAATTCACATTTGATTTCTATAGAATTAATATCAATTGTATGTATTGTAATTACATATGATTAATTAATTAAACAAATGAATCAATAATTCATTAAATATTCATTATTATTATTATTATTAATAAACTATATTTCATCGCAGTGGTTTAGCTGTTTCCCTTCATCACAAATGATGCAAACTGCAAGATGCGTATGCAATATCTATTGACTGGATTCTTGTATTTCATGGCCTTCTGGTGTTGAATTGATGAATGGAGCTGCTGTTCTTCAGCTCCTGATATATTGCTGGCTGTACAGTTACACTGACCCAATCAATAACAACACCTTTCTCCTTTTTCACCTCTTCCTAATGGTACCTACGTTGATTTAATTTGTTAAATTCCCTCTGCTTATGAACAGGATCAAGGACGATGCAGCTATGAAATATGCCATTAAATGCTGTTTGCATTGTATATTTTAAATACATTCTGTTATGATTATCAAGTAGTGCTTCGAAACAAACCTGACTTTGTTAAATATTTTTTCCATTTGCCAAAATTGTAACTCTTTACAATATAAGGTAAGGTAAACTAAAAGTAAGAAATATGTTTTACAACATTTATTCATCTTTGTTAATGTTAGTTAATAAAAAATACAGTTGTTCATGTTCACAGTGTATTTATTTATATTGACAAATGCAACATTTGATTTTAAAATGTGTTCACTTGATGTGCGAGGCTGCGCCTCTGCCTTCATCTTTAGGCAGGATATGCAGAGTCCGGACCCTCAGATTGCGAGCTACGGACGGGCCTATGCCAAAGTACTTTATTGCTGGCTGGGTTGTTAATAAATGGATAATTGTCACAGTATTTATTCTCCCAAGTCTTTCTGGTAGAACTAGTGAAGGGCAGACCGAGGCTTCGTGAAGCACTGAAACAGTTGAAGCAAATGTGCCATATTATTTCGAATCAATCCGACACCTGTCTCTATGGCGACATCTAGTGGTCACTTGCATGTGTTGATCTGAAATACACTCACCTACAGGATTATTAGGAACACCTGTTCAATTTCTCATTAATGAAATTATCTAATCAACCAATTACATGGCAGTTACTTCAATGCATTTAGGGGTGTGGTCCTGGTCAAGACAATCTCCTGAACTCCAAACTGAATGTCAGAATGGGAAAGAAAGGTGATTTAAGCAATTTTGAGCGTGGCATGGTTGTTGGTGCCAGACGGGCCGGTCTGAGTATTTCACAATCTGCTCAGTTACTGGGATTTTCACGCACAACCATTTCTAGGGTTTACAAAGAATGGTGTGAAAAGGGAAAACCATCCAGTATGCGGCAGTCCTGTGGGAGAAAATGCCTTGTTGATGCTAGAGGTCAGAGGAGAATGGGCCGACTGATTCAAGCTGATAGAAGAGCAACTTTGACTGAAATAACCACTCGTTACAACCGAGGTATGCAGCAAAGCATTTGTGAAGCCACAACACGCACAACCTTGAGGCGGATGGGCTACAACAGCAGAAGACCCCACCGGGTACCACTCATCTCCACTACAAATAGGAAATAGGCTACAATTTGCACGAGCTCACCAAAATTGGACAGTTGAAGACTGGAAAAATGTTGCCTGGTCTGATGAGTCTCGATTTCTGTTGAGACATTCAGATGGTAGAGTCAGAATTTGGCGTAATCAGAATGAGAACATGGATCCATCATGCCTTGTTACCACTGTGCAGGCTGGTGGTGGTGGTGTAATGGTGTGGGGGATGTTTTCTTGGCACACTTTAGGCCCCTTAGTTCCAATTGGGCATCGTTTAAATGCCACGGCCTACCTGAGCATTGTTTCTGACCATGTCCATCCCTTTATGACCACCATGTACCCATCCTCTGATGGCTACTTCCAGCAGGATAATGCACCATGTCACAAAGCTCGAATCAGTTCAAATTGGTTTCTTGATCATGACAATGAGTTCATTGTGCTAAAATGGCCCCCACAGTCACCAGATCTCAACCCAATAGAGCATCTTTGGGATGTGGTGGAACGGGAGCTTCGTGCCCTGGATGTGCATCCCACAAATCTCCATCAACTGCAAGATGCTATCCTATCAATATGGGCCAACATTTCTAAAGAATGCTTTCAGCACCTTGTTGAATCAATGCCACGTAGAATTCAGGCAGTTCTGAAGGCGAAAGGGGGTCAAACACAGTATTAGTATGGTGTTCCTAATAATCCTTTAGGTGAGTGTACCTTGACAATGATCCATGTAAAAAAAACAAAAAAACAAACAAACTGTTTTTAACATCTGTCTGACAACTGCATGATCTTGGTTTTGTAACCTGTAGCCTCCTCATTGTGAATAACTATAGTTTTTTTTGTGGTCATGAAAAATGAACATTAATAAAATAAATAAAGCCACAATGTGTCACATTTGTTACATAACATTTTTATTCAAAAATATTATTTGCTCTGCTGTTAATATATAATAAGGAGTTAGCTGACTTCTTTTTTTACATATAATTTCTCCAGCCTTTAAAAAAAAATCCTCTCACATGGGACACTCGTTGTCCTCTGCACCCTCCAAAATGCCAGGATGAGTGTGTCAGGACTCCTGGGTGATCGTGTGTGTGTATGTATGTCTTACCTGTTGGTGGTGGTTCCTCACGGGTTCACTGGCTCCTCCCGCTCGTTTCGGTAATTGTTCACCTGTCGTGTCTCATCAGCTGTTCTCTTTTTATAGCACTCTGTCCTGTCTCTCGTCGCGTGCTCATTGTCTTGGTTGGTCTCAGTCTCGCTGTCCAAGTCCAGTCGGTAGATCTTGCTGTTCCTCTTCTGTTCTTCAGGTTCGGTCGCAGGCATCTGGAGGCTCGTCTTAGCCCAGAGTTCACACGCCTGTGGATATTGTGAACTTGACCTCGAGTGAACTGTGCTCTGTTTTCTGGTATTACTGGTGCGCTTTGTTTTCAGGCGAGATCCAGTATCTTCCAGGTTCCGGTGAGCTGCCTTTTCTGTCGGGCGTTGTTTTGCCTTCTGTCCAGAGTTCAGACGTTATCGTCAGCCTTCTGCCGTGTGAGGATTTCTTCCCGGTCACCGACCAGAGTGGATTACTTTGTGGGACGCCGCGTGTGGTCTCTGTTCCGTGGACTGTGACTTTTGTGCTTCTTCTGACCCTCTCTTTACTCCTTCTAAATAAACATTGTGAACTTGCATTTGGCTCCGAGACTCCTTGTGACAGAGTGCTCCTCAAATGGTGCATCAAGGCTAGCTGCCTATCACAATACACATATCTCACTTTATTTGGTGTTTCCAAACGGAAATGCTCCCACACCACAGATGTACGGCATCTCTTGTAATGGAAAATAACAAAGATAACTTCCTGATTAACAAAATCCTCATGCTGGGAAAATTTTATATACACAAATGCAAGTTCTTAAAGGTGAAACCACGATTTTATTAATTTCATAATGAGTTTAACTCTTATACAAAAGCCCTCAAAGTTATGAAAATGCAATCAGTCTTTTTTCCATTATAGAATAATATGATCTTCAAACAAAACCCTAGCCCCTTTAATGTTTTTTTGTTTTGTTGGGGTAACAGCTTAGGACCAGTAGTGAAAAATGAAGAGACGCAGGTATAAAAGAAGAGACACAGGTATCTGACCTGCCCCAATAGTTTATTTTATTATGATTTGCCTGATATATTTTTCTACTGTACTTTCAAGCACCTGATCTGTATTTTGTAAAAATGTTCTGTTATTGCCATGCTGTTTGTAAATGATTATTTGTTCAGCAATAAAAAAATGTACGGCATCTCTTATGTGGAGCCTCCATTTTTATCTATTCTATTAATATATCTATCTATATATCACCTATGAATCTATATAATTCTATATCTCTAACTTAATCTGTGCTATCTGTCACTGTCTATACCTATCAGTCAATATATCTCATTTAAATATAGCCTAACTAACCAAAGCGCACTATAAATCTCACTAATATCACAAAATCACTGCTATCACAAAATCTCTCTCCTCTCACAAAAACCCACCAGGTGAAGATGGATTTACTTCACTTTTAAACTATGTGGGGAATTAGGTTCATACAGATGTGTGCCTGTGTGGTTTGTTCCCGCACCCTTTAATCAACGCAGTTTCGACAGGCGCCACCTGATGAAACACTTCGAAGCTTCATTTAGCCATAGTCACGTGACATGGGTGTTTCGAATCACAGTTTGGAGCAGTGTTTCGAAACATCTGTGCTTTGTGATCTCTGCAAAGCGCCGAAACATCAGTTTCGCGTCAGCCATCCCTAATGAGAACACCTGATCGTCCGCCATCCGCCATCCGCCTTCCGTCTTCGTCAGCCTGTGTCATCCGTTCCAACCCACTCTGTCCGTTCACCTTTCATCCTGCAAGAGTAAAGACATTTCATCACCAGATAAGACTTTATCCATTCATTATCTACTGCTATACTTACCTGCTCTGTGTCATCAATAAACCTTGTTAAACTCATCCCTTGTCTGTGCCCTTCTGTTGTCTGACTGAAGACCAGACCTTAAATATGAGAAACGGGGAGATCACTTCTATTAATGTCACCCCTTTGAATGGCAGAGAAATAAAGGGAGATGTCAGAGTCTTTATTTTCCAAAAGGGCAGAGGCCTGGAAGAATATGTCACTGAGTTCATCACCATCAGCCACCGAGCCACTTGCAGTGACCTTACCCATATAGATGGATTTTGGTGCAGGCTGGACGATGGGACCCACTTTGTAATGCCCAGAGGAGGCACATCATGGACGCTGGAGCAGTATATTAACTTTGCGCTATGGATAGAGGGATCCTCGTTTATCGTTGGCAAATCGGAGGAGGACTCCATCACCATCGTTCGATCCCACCTCACACCGATCATGCAACCAGCCACAGACCATCATGGAGCCATCTGCCACGCCTGCATCAACTGTCCCCGTCCAGTGTCCCGTGCCGTCTCCATTCCCTGTCCAGGGTCCCGTGCTGTCTCCATTCCCCGTCCAGGGTCCCGCTCCGCCTCATGCCCCCGACCAGGGTCCCGCGCCATCTCCTGCTCCTGACCAGAGTCCCGCGCCGTCTCCTTTCCCCGACCAGAGTCCCGCGCCGTCTCCTTTCCCCGACCAGAGTCCCGCGCCGTCTCCTTTCCCCGACCAGAGTCCCGCGCCGTCTCCTTTCCCCGACCAGAGTCCCGCGCCGTCTCTTGCCCCCGACCAGAGTCCCGCGCCGTCTCCTGCCCCCGACCAGAGTCCCGCGCCGTCTCCTTTCCCCGACCAGAGTCCCGCGCCATCTCCTGCTCCTGACCAGAGTCCCGCGCCGTCTCCTTTCCCCGACCAGAGTCCCGCGCCGTCTCCTTTCCCCGACCAGAGTCCCGCGCCGTCTCCTTTCCCCGACCAGAGTCCCGCGCCGTCTCTTGCCCCCGACCAGAGTCCCGCGCCGTCTCCTTTCCCCGACCAGAGTCCCGCGCCATCTCCTTTCCCCGACCATAGTCCCACGCCGTCTCCTTTCCCCGACCAGAGTCCCGCGCCGTCTCCTTTCCCCGACCAGAGTCCCTCGCCGTCTCCTGCCCCCGACCAGAGTCCTGCGCCGTCTCCTTTCCCCGACCAGAGTCCCGCGCCGTCTCCTTTCCCCGACCAGAGTCCCGCGCCGTCTCCTTTCCCCGACCAGAGTCCCGCGCCGTCTCCTTTCCCTGACCAGAGTCCCGCGCCGTCTCCTTTCCCCGACCAGAGTCCCTCACCGTCTCCTTTCCCCGACTAGGGTCCCGCACCGTCTCCTTTCCCCGTCCAGGGTCCCGCGCCGTCTCCTGCCCCCGACCAAGGTCCCGCGCCGTCTCCTTTCCCCGACCAGGGTCCCGAGCCGTCTCCTGCCCCCGACCAGAGTCCCGCGCCGTCTCCTGTCCCCGACCAGTTTCCAGTGATGGCTCCAGCCCCCCGTTCTGAGTCTCCTGTCCAGCCGCTATGGCTGCCTGATCTGCCATGGTCCCCTGAGCTGCTTGATCTGCCCTGGAGGCTTCCTGGTCCACCGAGTCACACCTTTGACAGCCTCCAGGGCATCCACCATCCCACCCCAGCTTATGGAGAGAGGACGTGCCTCTGGGGAGAGGAGAGTACTGTTACAGTCACCAGCTCACTCACTGCATCTGCACTACACTTCCCATAATCCTCTCTGCTCACCACCTGCACAAACTCCACCATCGCCAGCAATAACCCTCATCACATCTTGTATTTAAGCAGTCACCTTCCACCTCACTATTGTCTGGTCTCGTCTCTACAAGGACAACCACAGACTCCGAGACCTTTATACTCACCTGATCGTCCGCCGTCCGCCATCCGTCATCAGTCATCAGTCTTCCGTCTTCTGTGTTTGTCAGCCTGTGTCATCTGTTCCAGCCCACTCTGTCCATTCACCTTTCATCCTGCAAGAGTAAAGACATTTCATCACCAGATAAGACTTTATCCATTCATCATCTACTGCTATACTTGCCTACTCTGTGTGTCATCAATAAACCTGGTTAAACTCATCCCTTCTGTTGTCTGACAATGAGGGTGTGTTTTTTTTTTGTGAACTATCCCTTTAATGTTAACTGAGTTAATGTTAACTATGTAGTAACCAGAGGTGGAAAGAGTAACAAAATATTCTACTCAAATAAAAGTACTATTACTTCAATGAAATTTTACTTAAGTACAAGTAAAAGTACTTGTCTAAAAATGTACTCAAGTAAAAGTAAAAAGCAGTTCATTTAAAATAATAATAATAATAATAATTTGTTACATTTTATATAGCGCTTAAAATGTACTCAGAGTAAAAGTTACTGAGTTACTTTTTTTAACAGTGGCGTGGGGGACTCTCCCATGTAGGGTTGTAATAGAATGAGATTTTCACAATATGTTTCACAGCATCATGATATTAATTATTTAATAAATAAACTGTATTTTTAAATTATCAGCAGTTAAAATGTTGTTAAAGGTGCCCTAGAATGAAAAATTGAATGAACCTTGCCATAGTTAAATAACAAGAGTTCAGTGCATGTAAATCACATACAGTGAGTCTCAAACACCATTGCCTCCTCCTTCATATGTAAATCTCGTTTGTGAAAAACACCACGGAAAAATAGGCAAATCTCAATGTAACACAGAGAGTGATGCAATTGTCGGGATCATTAATATGTACGCCCCCAACATTTGCATATGCAAGCACATGTTCACTGTCAGGCGAAACTGCGCAGCCGTATCATCTCTGCAGGTAAACAAGCGTCACGCGAGGATAGCGAACATGGCAGATCATGGAAACAAATGTTATGTTCCAGGCTGTGCAGGGGATGTGAAGACGTTTCATTCTCTTCCCACAGATAAAACATGTCAACAGGCATGGTTGATGTTTATTTATAATCGGATACCGCAACAATTTATTTCAAAGTTGTTAGTTTGCTCAGCCCATTTCACCACGGACAGTTTTTCAAACCTGGGACAATATCAAGCAGGCTTTGCTCAGCGTCCGACACTGAAGAAAGGGGCAATTCCAACCATATACCTGCAAGCAGTAAGTGATTTTATCCACTTCTTGACTGTCTAAACAATTTCTGATTAAATTGAAAGCTTCTTAGAGAGACAACATTAACGATAATATCCCTGTTGTTGCCTAGATCCAACACAAGATGCTAGTACAGTAAGAATAGGATAATCCAAGTAGTTTACATAACTAAATGGCTAAATAAATCGACTTTTAAATCAGTACTCTACTGTCAAACTCAAATGTTACTGTACAAACAACATATTTAAGCGCTACCCAGTTCAGTTTGTGATTCAAAGTGAAGCAGCTATCATTGTAAAATCATACAGGGACACATTACAATAATTAAAATATTTTTACAATGCTAAAAAAGTTGTGACTGCTGATGTGTTTATTTAATGCTATATGCTAGTTATCATTTAGGCTGAAGTTCTGGTATGGACGTAATGATTTTGCAGGTTCCTAATTAAAATAAAGACTTAACTTACCATTCAGAAGCGTTCATTTCCAATCTCAAAACATGTCGTTGTTCCTCAAAATCTGCTTTGGGGCTGCTCCCTTAGCATCAGCGAATCTGAAACCAGAATGCCAACTAGGCCAATCCGATTGGCGTGCGTGATGACGTCATCGTGACGGCATACCCGGAAGTATAAAAGGGGGGCTGGAACGTAATGGCGGTAGTTATTGCTCTTCAGCATAGCGCTATCTGTCAAACTGTCTGTCTATTTACTGTTGTTTTGTCAGTGAAAGTGTGTGATTGAAAAGAGAAAAAAGAAAATGAGTGAGAGTGTGAGACACTTCAAGCAGTGTGTGCATCCGTGTCCCTATTACATTTCGGGCTCAGATACACACCTGCTTTGTGTGCAGTGTCTGGGTGTTGAACATGCTCGGGCAGCTCTCGAGGGAGCTGCCTGTCAACATTGTGAGCTGTTCACACTCAGACTGCGCCGCTCTCGGCTGGCCGTGTTCGATGAGGCCGCCAGCTTTGTGAGCCCCAGGGTTCTGGACCCGCGATCGCTGAGGCGTCTCGGTGTCACAGACCATGGGGTTTACATAAGGACTTGTCAGCGGGATCTGGGACTGCTGCGGCACTTTCCCAATCCTTGTCTGACAGTTCTAAAGATCTTCCTCCCCGTGTGGAAGCCCGCGCTGCGGCTTCTTCCCCCGGGGTTGAGGATCTGATGCTTATTCTCTCCGGTTCCGAGGAGCCGGATGAGTGTTGCATCAGGGCAGGTGGAGAAGCAGGAAGTGTTTCATCGCTTCATCCACTCACCCAAGAGGAGTTAATTGAGGTTTTCACTCGTGCGGTGGCCAAATTGAAGATCAATTGGCCACAGGAAGTGCCGGAAATTCAGCCACCTAGTAGGCTGGACGACCGGTTTCTTTCTCGCCGGGTCCAAACACCTCGCCGGGGTTTTCCTTTCTTCCCGGACCTACACACCGAGGTGTGTAGGTCGTGGAGGAAGCCCTATTCCTCGCGCATTCCTCCAGTATTGGATTATTCCAATGTTCTGGGGGCGCGCGAGGCGGGCTATGGGACGATGCCTCGGGTGGAAGAGGCTCTCACGAGTTATCTTTTCCCCGATTCTGTGTCGTCCCTTAGAACCCCGGAGCTGCCCACCAAACCCCTTCGGGACACCTCATCGTTGGTGGGCGAAGCTTATATGGCGGCTGGGCGGGCTGGTAGTTCCCTGCACACATTAGCTGTCTTGCAGGCCTACCAGGCTGACCTCCTGAAAGAGCTCAATGAGGGCGACGGTCCCTCTTCGGAGGACGTGCTAAAGAAAAAGCCTCCCTCGCCGCTCAGAGCCTGGCAAGGTGGCCCCTAAGGGGCAGCCTCAGCCGTCTGCCAGCTCCTCGCACCGGCAGGTGCGGAAAGAGAGCGTCGCCTCTAGAGCCCCTCCTCCAGGAGCCTGGCAACAGAGGCAGCGTTCTCATCAACAGTCCCAGCAGCGGTCTTTCGCTCCTGGAGGCGATCTGAGGAACGTACTCCAGGGCGGAAGGCTGCTGGGAAGAAGTCCTAGCTTCGGCTGGACTTCCAAGAGCGGTCCCCCCCGCGGGGGAGCAACCGAGGTTGCTTCCTCTGCGGCGCTCCGGGGAAATCGAGGTAATCCCGCCGTCTATGACGCTTCGGGCCCCATCGATTTCCCGCGAACGCATGCTGCTCCAGCCGCCTCCGGAGGGACTTGCGGCTGGGCAGCTAACGCGTCCGCACATAGAGAATCGTTCCCAACTACTTCCTGCCGGTCATCCGCTTCAGGGGGTTGGGAACGAGGCTCGTGTAACACCCGAAGCCAGCCTCGAGAGGCTGGTTCCCTTAGTAGAGTATCTCGGCGCATGGAATGCCTTCCGAATATTTCTACATGGGCCATAAGCAGGAGGTTCGGCCCAGTGGAAGTGGATCTGTTTGCGTCTCGAGAGACGTCCCACTGTCCTCTGTGGTTTTCCCTCACGCACCCGCTGGGGCTGGATGCCATGGTTCAGACGTGGCCGAGGCTGCGTCTGTACGCATTTCCCCCGATTGCTCTGCTCCCGGGAGTTCTGGAGAGGGTCCGGCAACAGGGGGTCAGTCTACTTCTGGTAGCACCCCGTTGGCCGACTCGAGTTTGGTTCTCGGATATCACAGCTCTGCTAGCAGGTCAGCCGTGGGAGATTCCTCTGAGGAGGGATCTCCTATCTCAGGCGGCGGGTACGATATTTTACCCCCGCCCGGAGATTTGGAACCTATGGGTCTGGCCCCTGAGGGGGCCAGGTACATAGAGGCTGGCCTATCGGCGGAGGTGATAGAGACCTTACTCAGTTCCAGGGCTCCGTCTACGAGGAGACTGTACAGCCTCAAGTGGAATGTATTTTCCACTTGGTGCAGGGAGCGTGAGGTGGACCCAGTTAACTGCCCGGTGGCTTCAGTGCTGGAGTTCCTCCAAGATCGCTTCTCTGCAGGGCTTACCCCGTCCACACTCAAGGTGTACGTGGCTGCCATTGCGGCTTTCCACGCTCCTATGGGTGATGGGCCTCTGGGTAGGCACCATCTGGTTGTACAATTCCTCCGTGGGGCTCGGAGGATGAGGCCTGCGGCTCATTCCAGAGTTCCAACCTGGGACCTGGCAGTGGTTCTCGAAGGTTTGGCTGAGGCCCCCTTCGAGCCATTGGAGTCGGCTGAACCTAAGAACCTGACCCTTAAGGTGGCTTTTCTCCTCGCCATGACCTCTCTTAGGAGAGTGGGAGATCTCCAGGCCTTGGCGGTAACGCCAACCTGCCTGGAGTTTGCCCCGGGAGGAGTAAAAGCCATCCTACACCCTAGGCCGGGCTACGTGCCTAAGGTGCCATCAAGGGTGGTCAGGTCCTTGGTTCTGCAGGCATTTCATCCTCCGCCTCATGTGACGGCGGAAGAAGGGAGACTTCACCTACTCTGCCCGGTTAGGGCGCTCAGAGTTTATTTGGCGAAGTCTGCACAGTGGAGGAGATCGCAACAACTGTTGGTGTGTTTTGGCTCACCTAGAAAGGGATTGCCTGCATCTACCCAGACAATCAGTAACTGGATTGTCCAGGCGATTACCATGGCCTATCAGGTGCGCAGTCTGCCTTCACCTGTGGCTGTGAGGGCTCATTCCACCAGAGGCATGGCCTCTTCGGTGGCCCTTCTTTCTGGGGTCCCCTTGCAGGATATCTGCGAGGCGGCCGGGTGGGCTACCCCACACACTTTCATCAGGTTCTATAGCCTGGATCTCCCTACGACGCCTGGTGCGAGGGTGCTCCAGTCCTAGCTGTGCCCGGTCTCCGGCTTCACACTAGGGCAGGTGCTACCCTTCGGTGTGGCCTAGTGGGTACTCGTTCCCCAAAGCGTCGTTCCGATGCAGTGCGAGTTCCCTCGAAAGGGAACTGCTCGGGTTATGTATATAACCCTTGTTCCCTGAGAAAGGGAACGAGCACTGCATCCCGACGCCACACCTCGGCGCGCCTGGAGCGCATGCTTCAGAGCAATTACTACCGCCATTACGTTCCAGCCCCCCTTTTATACTTCCGGGTATGCCGTCACAATGACGTCATCACGCACGCCAATCGGATTGGCCTAGTTGGCATTCTGGTTTCAGATTCGCTGATGCTAAGGGAGCATCCCCAAAGCGTCGTTCCGATGCAGTGCTCGTTCCCTTTCTCAGGGAACAAGGGTTATATACATAACCCGAGCAGATTTCTAGAGTTGTAAATGGACCTGTAAAACTGTATCTTGACAATTATTGACCTTAAATAAGGCATATACCCTCTATGTAGATACCAGAGAACAATTTAAAATGTTGTTTCAAATCATTCTAGGGCACCTTTAAATTAATGGAAAAATGTCAAAACAATTTTTTTTAAATTAAAATTTCAATAAAACATGTCTAACAAACTAAATTAAATACTTATGAATTAGATTAACAACTTTAAGAATAATAAAGTCCTATGAAATTTTCTTTTTATGATTTAATACAAATACATTAGCCTACCAAAACGGTGGTAATCAAATGTAACTTTTCTCCTTTCATTTTTTTGGCAAAGCGCTGCAAAACAGTTTTACTACATTAAACCATGGATTTAAAAATATATTCTTACATAATGTTTAAATTATGTATTATTATTATTGTTATTAATATTATTATTTTGACAAGTATTATATTGTAGGCCTATTTTCTATTTCTGTCACAATTTCATCTAAACCAAACGTTTATTTTGACCTGTTTCAGAGTGTATTTGACAATGGTTTTAAAGGTCCCGTTTTTCGTGTTTTTTTAAAGCTTTGATTGTGTTTACAGTGTGCAATATAACATGTGTTCATGTTTCACGTGTAAAAAAACACAGTATTTTTCACACAATTTACTCATCTGTATACCGCTGTTTTCACTGTCCTAAAAACGGCTGATGAGTTCCTTGTTCTATGAAGTCCCTCCTTCAGAAATACGTAACGAGTTCTGATTGTGCCAGCGGTTCCTGTGTTGTGATTTGACCGCAGCTTAGCGCACGTTGCCCGGTTCCTGTGTTGTGATTCGACAGCAGCTTAGCGCACGTTGCACGGAAAGGTCACGCCTCTTAACGGGGAGATGTATGCGCTTAATGATCTCTACAGCGTCCCTGGGAAAGCCAAACAAAGGTGATTTGACTCTGGGATGAAAATAACAGCGTCTCGACGACATGGCGACAAACACACTCAAACGCAACACTTCCTCTTCTCCACGCAACACTTCCTCTTCTCCACGTGGGAGAGCAACAAGACCACGCCCCCTTTTTCGCGTATTCTTGTGGGCGGAGGTTAGTCAACAAACTGTTCTACTGACGTCATTAAAGCAGGCTGTACCAGGATGTAGTCCAAGCCAGCCGTTCGCTGTAGGCTTTGAAAGGGAACTTCTGTTAAATAAAATATCTCGCTTGGCATTGCACTTTGAGCTTTATAATTTTACAGGTATTATTTATGCTCTAACAGCAACATTACACACTAACTAAAGTTTGAACAATGGGATCACGAAGAACGGGACCTTTAAATAAAAAAAAATGATGAAATGCTCATTAGGGGGTCTCAGATCAGCTCTGGAACTGTTCATGTGTTCATGTCCATATGGTTTGTGGGACGTTAAACACCACAAGCATCGCGTAGGTACGTAGGCGCTGCTCATTCACACAGTGACAGAACAAGCAGATCATATATTTAAATAGCAGTGTTTTGAGCTTTAATATTCACAGACCATGTCGCGATTTGATTTATTGTACAGCTCTATTTTCGATTCATTCATCCATCAGTTTGCGTGTTTTACGTGACATCTGCGTTATACTGTAAATTAAAATGTCATGTCTGGATTCCGGGATTCCCTCTGCATCACAGAAATCATTCGGCCTTAAGTTATAAACATACCTTTATCCGCACAGAGGGATGGTGTTCCCGAACATGTTCTATGTGTTTCCTCTTTTGCATCAACATTTTTTTTGCTAATTTGATATCCTCCAGGACAACACCCGGCAATTTTTTGTCTATATCCAAAGTATTTCCATACTATCCAGGGGTTCACGACGGCGTTTCGCTTTCAGCTGGGTCTGTCTTGTCTGTCCGTCTCCATCTTTTTGTGATTTTTGCGTGTTTGTTCTCCCGCCTTCAATTGGCTTTATGCACAGCTGCACTACTTCCTGAACTTCAGCCAGCTCCTTTGTTTCCTGTCTGCCATTATTGGACAAACTGATGAATCCAGGTGTGCCTGACCTCTGTAGTCGCAACAACAATAATCAGACACACCTGGATTAATCAGTTTGTCCAATAATGGCAGACAGGAAACAAAGGAGCTGGCTGAAGTTCAGGAAGTAGTGCAGCTGTGCATAAAGCCAATTCAATGCAGTTCCCGGATCGCGGTTTTCCCCCCATTTGTATTATTTATTTTTACTCAGTAACGGATGTGGTTTAAAATGTAGCGAAGTACAATACTTCAAACAAAACATAGCTACTTAAGTAAAAGTAAAATTACAGACTTTTAAAACTACTTAAAATAGTAGAAGTACACAGAAAAACTACACTCTAAAAATGCTGGGTTAAAAACAACCCAAGTTGGGTTGAAAATGGACTAACCCAGCAATTGGGTTGTTTTAAGCAAACCTTTAACCCAACTGCTGGGTTAAAACAACCCAATTGCTAAAAAATGACATGAACAGCATTTTTTAGAGTGTACTCAATTACAGTAACGCTAGTAAATGTAATTTGTTACTTTCCACCTCTGTTAGTAACTAATGATATAACTGATGAAACCTTATTGTATAGTGTTACCTAAAAAAAAAAAAGTAGGGTAGCTACTAAACAATTTCATCCCACTAGAGATGTTTTTGATCTTTTTTTTGGCAGTATTACTAGATGGAGAAGCTCAGGTCAGCGAATAAATTCCCAGCCCTATGATCCACCCCGACCCGCTTTAGCTGCCGAATAAAGGGAATACAGGGTTCTCTCTGAGGAATATATCAATGATGCTCCTCTAAACCTATTTTTGAAGGCCTCACAAGAAATAACAAGAAACAGCAGAGATCTGGAGCTGATGAAGTGTGTTGTGTGTGAAGAGCACATATGCTTCCTTCCACCACCACCTTTTTTCAATCCCTTTGTGAATCTGCAGATTCTGCACTTCTCTTTTTGCATTTTATGAATGCACTCTCCCATTTAATTCTCTTTAATCCTATATTCCAGTATTTGGCACACACCTCCAGTCCTGCTGTCATGTTAGTGTATGTGCACTATGAATCCTCCCTGTTCTCCATGTCTTTGTATCCTTTGCCCTTTCTCATCGTCTGCTGTCTGTTCTGTCCTGCAGTGGTTGTTTTCATCCTGAGACTCACCTTCCTCCTTCATTATGAGCCTCTGCGCTGTAATTACACTCATGTTTATACACAGATCAAGCTGACCGAGGCAAGCTGTCTTGAGACGCAGCAAAGTAAGTGGCTCTCTGTTGCTGTTGTCTTTCCTTTTGTTTTATTTACGAACCTGCTGAATTTATTTATTTTTTGCATCCTATGAGCTCTCCTTCTCCACGTGATGGCCCTCTCACTGTGTTTGCACTCACAACCTGTCAGCTGAATTAGTCATTTCTAAATTAGTTTCAGCGTGACCTACTTCCATTATCGCAATATGTTGTTTTTACCTCCCATAGCACCCTTCACTTTCACCCTGCTTTTATCATTAGCCACTAATACTACAGGAAACGTTCACCCAAAAATGGAAACTTCTGTTATTCTTTGCTCATCTTCATGTCATCCCAAACCCTATGATTTCCGTGATGGAGAACATTTAAATAAAATAAAAGTTCTGTTTAACTTGAAGAAATTGTGACCGAAATATATTACAGTACATTAGAATTTAGCTACATCTCAATGTAATAATAATACTAATAATAATTATAAATTATTAAAATGTTTTATAATAAATAATGATAATTATGCTGCACTTTGTATGACAAAAAAAGTTTGTTTAATTTCATATGTTTAAAATAATTTGTTTTATGCCGTCATTTGATTGCAAGAAAATTAAAATACACAACCCAGAATCCTGAGGGGAAATATTAAATTAATAAATTGACGTTTTTATGAATTCAGTTAATTAGACATGCTTTTTGGTTAATTCAAATTTAATGAAACCATTCAAATGCAATGCAGAAAACTAAAAACATGAAAACACAGAATTTGGTCAAAATAAAATACATTTCATATAGGGCCATGGCTGTAAACATGTAATTTTTGTTCAACTTTTAATAAATTGATGTTAAATTGGATAAGTTTCATGATTTCAATTAATTAGGCGTGCTTTTTTATCATTAACATTTAATTTAACCATTAAAATGCAGTCAAAAAATTTAGAATCCAGAAAATTTAAAACGGAAAAAAACCAGAATTCTGAAAAATTAATGGGCTCTACAAACATGTATAAGTTATGAAAAGCACATTGTTGAAGTAGCACAAAAGCTCCAAAAGGCAAGAGACCAAGCTAAAATCAGTAGATTTATGATCATAAAATGATCGATTTACAGTCATTATTACTATCTGGAAATATAATGTGTGCTTTCTGCTAGCCTCTGGATGCTGATTTGATAAAGATAATCTGCATATAAGGGCCAAAGATTGCTTGGATTTGCATTTGTTTAGCATGTTTGTTTGCATTTTACCCTACGTGATGCATGCACTGCGTTCTCATCAGTCGACATGCAACATCACTCACATCATCCGGCATCACGTAGTACTGGGAAGAAGCTGTAATGCACAAACAAGCCCATATCTCACTCTCATGAACATGTATGCCACTGTATTCCTTTCAGGGATTCACACAGCTTGCATGACTTTGTTTTCCTCTGAAAGCGGCGTTGTCCTTGAGCATCCATAGATTGAACTGCAGTTATTTATCTCAGGAAGACAGATTTCATGTCATAAAGCTGTTCTGCTAATGAGAACAGCAGCAGCAGCAGCAGCAGCAGGGTATATAATATGTGAGGTGAAACCGTTGAAGTACACAGACCACTGAAGATAACCCCACATCCTGTGATTTGTGGTTAGAGTTCCCTTGTGTCATCTTTAGTCTCTTAAATACACAAGCCGATACTTGAGGCTCTCCAGGTCTCAGATTAATGCAGCAGACCTGCATAACACACAGTGTTATACACACCTGCTACACACTAACAAAATAACAACTACGGTTGAAATGCAGTTGAATATTTTATGGTCAAATGTACACTCTAAAAAATGCTGGGTTATTGTTTTTTTTTTTTAACCCAAATGACTGTTGGGTTGTTATTGTTTTATATTTTTACCCTGGTGCTGGGTAGTTTATCTGGAACTCAGCTGCTGGGTCTTTTTACTGTCAATACAAATGATGAACCCCCTCACATACCTACCCAGCGCTGGGTCGATGCAACCCAATGTTGGGTAGACTGTCTGTGCCAAACCGGTTAAAACAGGATACATTTGTCAACTTTTGTCATTTTGTGTTTTGATCTAAAATTTCATTTTTCATTTTTCAAATTTCAAAGTTTCATTCTTCCTGCATGAAAATAAGGTATTACCAAAGACTTTATATATAGGAAGACGGTGCACTCCAATTACTTATGAATGGGAGAAAGTACAATGCCCAATATGGTGAATAAGCCCCGCCTTCTAAATGAAAGCGTTTGGGGTTGCGCATGCATGCGCATTAGCTTTGTTCAGGCTAAAAAATTCAGTTTTTTGTCATGATTTGAGCATTTAGAAACAACATTTATGAGACCACTGTTGTCAGATTTCATTGGTGATTTCAAATATGAAATTTAATCGTAAGCTTGGCGAACAGTTTTGAAGAATTTGATGTTTCCCCATTCAAAGAGATAGGAGCTGCACTTGCATGCCCGAGAGGCGTTTCAAAGATGGTCGCCGAGTGAAATGACCTTTAAGGGTCTTTGGTATTACATTGTATCCCTATCAAAATATTACTGTACAAATAGGAAAACATCTCAAGTTTCACCTCTCGGAAAAAAATGCGCGACCTGGGTTGGAACACGACACAACATCACTGCCATGTGCGCTAGCATAGCTGTGGTTGCGCTATGCATTTGAGGGTTGAAACTTAAATGTCTGACAGATGAGATGGCACAAGGCATTATGACCCCTGACAGGCTGGCTCGTGTGGTCCGATCAAACAGACAAGCTACTGTAGTTTAAATTGCTCAAGAAGTTAATGCTGGTTCTGATAGAAAGGTGTCAGAATACACAGTGCATGGCAGTTTGTTGTGTATGATGACCCCTGTCCACCGCCGAAAGCGCCAACAGTGGCACGTGAGCATCAGAACTGGACCACGGAGCAATGGAAGAAGGTGGCCTGGTCTGATGAATCTCTTTTTTTTTTTTACATCACGTGGATGGCCAGGTGTGCTTCGCTTACCTGGGGAACACATGGCACCAGGATGCACTATGGGAAGAAGGCAAGCCGGTGGAGGCAGTGATGCTTTGGGCAATGTTCTGCTGGGAAACCTTGGGTCCTGCCATCCATGTGGATGTTACTTTGACACACACCACCTACCCAAGCATTGTTGCAGACCATATACACCCTTTCATGGAAACGGTATTCCCTGGTGGCTGTGGCTCTTTCAGCAGGATAATGTGTCCTGCCACAAAGCAAAAAGGGTTCAGGAATCGTTAGAGTTTGAGGTGTTGACTTAGCCTCCAAATTCCCCAGATCTCAATCCAATCGAGCATCTGTGGGATGTGCTGAACAAATAAGTCAGATCCATGGAGGCCCCACCTCACAACTTAGGACTTAAAGGATCTGCTGCTAACATCTTGGTGCCAGATACCACAGCACACCTTCAGGGGTCTAGTGGAATCCATGCCTCGACTGGTCAGGGCTGTTTTGGCAGCAAAAGGGGGACCAACACAATATTAGGTCATAATGTTATGCCTGATCGGTGTATACTGTAGTATGTGTGTATATTGTTGGGGTAACAGTTTAGGACCCAGGACCAGTAGTAAAAAATTAAGACCAAGAGTCAGGGGTGCAATTAATTAGAGAAAAATTTACTGAAGAATAGTTTGCAGTTTCATCAGCACAAGCCAGCTTCAAGTCTCACAAGGAGTTTGTAGGCCGTGCTCCCTCTACCAGCCTATCGTACATACAATATCTCAACAGTTATACTGTATTCAAGGTCTAGCCACGTCATTACTGCCAGGTGGATGATTCTGATTGGCTCAGAGAAAATGAACAGCATGGTAAATTTCCACACATTGTCAGTTAATCAGATTCACGTGTACACGTGTATTCACGTATATGGAACCTTTTTTTTTAGAGTGTACATTTATCACTTGTTGACGCTTTCACCCCGGAATTAGACATGTGGTGACCTTCCAGGTCTGGAGCTGGCGCCAGCTTGCCCAGAACAACAAGTCCACCCATCTCTTAGGATGCCCGTAATCCACCTCTAATACTGATCTGTAACACAGAACAGCTCACATACATAGATAAACAGTCTCTCCAAGAGTGGAGTTGGTTGAGGGCTGGTCCTAACCAGAAAAAGTTTTCCAAAACATACTGATAACATGTGCTTTCAGACAATAGCACAGGCCATATTCATCTTGTTTCTTTAGTGTTTCAGTAAAAGGAAATATAACATGAGTTAAATATAATATAAAAATGAAAGAGCGATCCATATTTCAGTGAGCAATGTTACGACCCGCTCGTTTGAAGTTGCAACATTAAAGGGGGATCAGACAACAAAGTCTAATAAATGGAAAAAAGTGTTTTATTAAATTGAAATCACAACAATGAATAATAAACAGAAGTCTAGGGATAATAAGGGAATAAGTAAACGTACCACAAATAATGTATGCTACATAACATAAGAAATACAAACAGAAGCAAATGAGAAATAAATCATTAGAATCTCACATACTGCAGGAGACACCTCTGGGAATGACTATCCCACAGAGAGTGCCCCCACCAACTGATACACACCACTCTTATATACACACTCTAATTAATCATCAATTAACAGAAGAACCAATCAGAAAACTTCCTCCATCCTGCCCAATAGGAAGACTCAGGGTCGTCACAGCAAGCACTGTTACTGCACTCCCGTCAGGTTAGGGGTGTGTGATGCCTCCAAAATACAAACACACGATAACATGTTCTGCGAAATCAAGTGTTTTAGCGAAACATCACACATCCCTAGGACAGACCCTCAGTCTCCACTCAGAGACCACATACAAACTTTAGAAAATATAAAGGAAGAAACAACAATCATTGGTCCAACTGATTAAGCAAAACTGAAAAGAATCACTAAAAATCATTATAATAATATAGAAAGATAAATATTGATTAATAGCCTAGAAATCAGGCCGCACCCTAGCGGCAGCAAATCTAATTTGCAGCCAGGGTCGTCTAGCAACTCTCCGTTGGCTTGCGAGCTGGAAAAACCAAATTCTGGTCAGGCCAATCACATTGTGTATAGAGTCGGTGGGCGGGCTTAACATAATGACGGCAGAGTTGTGGCGGTTCCGAGTGCTACTTGTAAACAATGAAGCTGGCGAACAACGGTCTTTCGAATCGGCTTTGGCCGAAGACTTGGAGTTAAGCTTTTCTTTGATAAAAGAACAAAGAACAGCACCAAAGTCATTCTTAAGAAATGAAGATGTCTTCGGAGTTTTGCCAACCGGATACGGCAAAAGTTGAATCTATCAACCAGCTCACATTCACCTTCTTCGTTGCTCTGGTTGGTTGTAGCGCAATCCTATTGCGTGCAGAGGGAATTTGAAAGACAACCGTTTATCCCGCCCCTCGGATTGAGCCCTGCCAATGGTGTGTCTACCCAGCATCTTGATGTGGGTCCGGCTTTTCAGGCTAAATGATTAAGGGAATATATATATATATATATATATATATATATATATATATATATATATATATATATATATATATATATATATATATATATATATATATATATATATATATATATATATATATATATATATATATATATATATATATATATATATTATATACAGTGAGGAAAATAAGTATTTGAACCCCCTGCTATTTTGCAAGTTCTCCCACTTGGAAATCATGGAGGGGTCTGAAATTGTCATTGTAGGTGCATGTCCAAAAAATCCAGAAATCACAATATATGAATTTTTAACTATTTATTTGTATGATACAGCTGCAAATAAGTATTTGAACACCTGTCTATCAGCTAGAATTCTGACCCTCAAAGACCTGTTAGTCTGCCTTTAAAATGTCCACCTCCACTCCATTTATTATCCTAAATTAGATGCACCTGTTTGAGGTCGTTAGCTGCATAAAGACACCTGTCCACCCCATACAATCAGTAAGAATCCAACTACTAACATGGCCAAGACCAAAGAGCTGTCCAAAGACACTAGAGACAAAATTGTACACCTCCACAAGGCTAGAAAGGGCTATGGGGAAATTGCCAAGCAGCTTGGTGAAAAAAGGTCCACTGTTGGAGCAATCATTAGAAAATGGAAGAAGCTAAACATGACTGTCAATCTCCCTCGGACTGGGGCTCCATGCAAGATCTCACCTCGTGGGGTCTCAATGATCCTAAGAAAAGTGAGAAATCAGCCCAGAACTACACGGGAGGAGCTGGTCAATGACCTGAAAAGAGCTGGGACCACCGTTTCCAAGGTTACTGTTGGTAATACACTAAGACGTCATGGTTTGAAATCATGCACGGCACGGAAGGTTCCCCTGCTTAAACCAGCACATGTCAAGGCCCGTCTTAAGTTTGCCAATGACCATTTGGATGATCCAGAGGAGTCATGGGAGAAAGTCATGTGGTCAGATAAAACCAAAATAGAACTTTTTAGCCATAATTCCACTAAACGTGTTTGGAGGAAGAAGAATGATGAGTACCATCCCAAGAACACCATCCCTACTGTGAAGCATGGGGGTGGTAGCATCATGCTTTGGGGGTGTTTTTCTGCACATGGGACAGGGCGACTGCACTGTATTAAGGAGAGGATGACCGGGGCCATGTATTGCGAGATTTTGGGGAACAACCTCCTTCCCTCAGTTAGAGCATTGAAGATGGGTCGAGGCTGGGTCTTCCAACATGACAATGACCTGAAGCACACAGCCAGGATAACCAAGGAGTGGCTCTGTAAGAAGCATATCAAGGTTCTGGCGTGGCCTAGCCAGTCTCCAGACCTAAACCCAATAGAGAATCTTTGGAGGGAGCTCAAACTCCCTGTTTCTCAGCGACAGGCCAGAAACCTGACTGATCTAGAGAAGATCTGTGTGGAGGAGTGGGCCAAAATCCCTCCTGCAGTGTGTGCAAACCTGGTGAAAAACTACAGGAAACGTTTGACCTCTGTAATTGCAAACAAAGGCTACTGTACCAAATATTAACATTGATTTTCTCAGGTGTTCAAATACTTATTTGCAGCTGTATCATACAAATAAAAGATTATGTCTCTCACAGTGGACATGCACCTACGATGACAATTTTAGACCCCCCCCCCCCCCCCCATGATTTCTAAGTGGGAGAACTTGCAAAATAGCAGGGTGTTCAAATACTTACTTGCAAAATAGCAGGGTGTTCAAATACTTATATATATATATATATATATATATACAATCAAATTGTTCAAACCCTGATTCATTCAGTCACAACTCAAAATTAATTTCGGAACACAATAATAGTGTCGTTTGCTGAACGCTGACTGGTTCACTATGACTTCTTGGAATTATATTCATTGGCAGAGGAAAAAATATGCAGTATTGTGTCAAAAAGCAATATCATATACTCATTAATATTTGTTTGCTTACATGCGCCTGATGAGTATGGCTGAATCACTGCTGATATTTACAAACAAAAGCACTCTCTTGCGTGTGTGATATTGCTTAACATTCATCACAAAGTTGCATGTTTTTCTCAGCTGCAGGTTATCAGGGCAATGTTGCCCAGGGGCTTGTATTCATATATAATTTCATTTCAGCCGTCACCTGGCCTGTATTAGGAGCTATTTATGGATCCAATTATTTGTAGTTGTGTTTAGTGGCCTTTGAAAGAAGCATGGGGAAAATATGCATCTTCTGACAGTGAAGGCACTGCAGGCTGATTCATTTTCTGGCTGGCATTTCTCTCAAACCTTGTGCTCAGCAGAAATGGCAGGTGATATTTCTCTTCAGCTCATTAATGAATAAAAGCATCATTGTGTCATCAGTTCTACCAGGAAGACTCAGGAGACCAGATGAAGTATGATAACATCGCAAGTTTATTAGCAGACCAGCAAGTATTGAATTAGAGGTTCTTTGGCGTAGGCCCCGTCCTTAGCACTCGTCACGAGGGTAACAGACTCTGCTTTTCCTGCCTGAAGATGAAGGCGGGGCGCAACCGACCTCCGGGAGGTATAGACAGGGACCGACCTGGTGGTGGTGGGGAGGATGGAAGTAATGTTGGCGTCAGCATCTGTGAACTCAGACATGTGTAATTACCGATCTTTTATACTCTGAGAATTATGACTTGATTGGATAGGTCTGAATGTGATAAGTGACGTAACATTGAATCTTCCTGCCAGAACTTGCGCATAAGCTTCATTTCTGGTGACCCATTGCTGCGCTGGAACATGAGACTGTCACATTATCTAATAAATGATTTGCTTCAAAGTCAGGATTTCTACTGTCTCTGGAGCAGGTTTGGGGGTTTTTTTGTGTTAAATCATAGTTAAGTCAATTTCTGATACATTTGTCAACCTAAAACAGTGGGTAAATAAATCTCTACAGTGGGTAAATAAATCTCTAATGAAGTTATTAGCCTGCCAAATTTAGGAAATAATGTCTTCTCTTAAACCCTGAACGAATGCAAAATTGAGAAGACAGTTAACCTTGGTTTTATTGTTATTGCTTCACTCTAAAATTGCTGTAAGCTATAACTAACCTACAAATCTGCTTTATGAGATAACATCTAAATGAACTGATTTTTATAGTCTAAATATTTTGAATATGACTAAACCAAGGACATTTTAAGGCTCAGTATAAATATCTCCTGAGGTAACGACTGCCTATTTTTTTTTTTTTTTACAGTGTGTTCTCATGAAAAGAAATCTTATGGCTCTGGATATCAACAAGCATCACATGTAAGTCGAAACACTTATTTATCCTTCTCATAGAGTTTCGCATGTGGGACCTAGTCACGTTTGCATTAAAAGTTCTTGACTGACTCTAAACATTCTTCTTCACTCAGTTTGAACTTTTTAGTTTTTACCTTGAGACCTACACTATACTGTTCAAAAGTTTGGGGTCGGGGTTTGTTTTTGATAGCTGTCACCAAAGCTGCATTTCATCTATTAAAAATACAGTAAAAACATAGTGAAATTTAGAAAAATGTAATTTAGTCATGTGATGTACAGTGAGGAAAATACGTATTTGAACACCCTGCTATTTTGCAAGTTCTCCCACTTAGAAATCATGGAGGGGTCTGAAATTATCATCGTAGGTGCATGTCCACTGTGAGAGACATAATCTAAAAAAAAAATCCAGAAATCACAATGTATGATTTTTTAACTATTTATTTGTATGATACAGCTGCAAATAGGTATTTGAACACCTGAGAAAATCAATGTTAATATTGACTGTTTAATTGGCTATTAAACAGTAGCCTTTGTTTGCAATTACAGAGGTCAAACGTTTCCTGTAGTTTTTCAGCAGGTTTGCACACACTGCAGGAGGGATTTTGGCCCACTCCTCCACACAGATCTTCTCTAGATCAGTCAGGTTTCTGGCCTGTCGCTGAGAAACAGGGAGTTTGAGCTCCCTCCAAAGATTCTCTATTGGGTTTAGGTCTGGAGACTGGCTAGGACACGCCAGAACCTTGATATGCTTCTTACAGAGCCACTCCTTGGTTATCCTGGCTGTGTGCTTCGGGTCATTGTCATGTTGGAAGACCCAGCCTTGACCCATCTTCAATGCTCTAACTGAGGGAAGGAGGTTGTTCCCCAAAATCTCGCAATACATGGCCATCCTCTCCTTAATACAGTGCAGTCGTCCTGTCCCATGTGCAGAAAAACACCCCCAAAGCATGATGCTACCACCCCCATGCTTCACAGTAGGGATGGTGTTCTTGGGATGGTGCTCATCATTCTTCTTCCTCCAAACACGTTTAGTGGAATTATGACCAAAAAGTTCTATTTTGGTCTCATCTGACCACATGACTTTCTCCCATGACTCCTCTGGATCATCCAAATGGTCATTGGCAAACTTAAGACGGGCCTTGACATGTGCTGGTTTAAGCAGGGGAACCTTCCGTGCCATGCATGACGATTCAGAAGACGCGTACAGGATCACAGAATCCATTCATAAAAACTCAGACGCACGGTTTACTACTGAAGCACGCGCACCGCTCAATTCATTCACACAGAGACACAAAACATGCAGGATTCATATTTAAATCGTATTTTTGCCGTTTAATATTCACATACACTAGTCCATATCGCGATTTGATTGAAGTGCACTGACTTGCATTGGATTTATTCATCCACAATTTGACAAATTCCGTGACATTCCGTGTTAAACATTATGTAGAAATGATGTAGCTATTAGTAGCTCATTCACATTTGTTGCATGTTGCTGGTTAGGTTTGAAACCCGCCACAAGGTGTCCAGTAAGAGACTTGGTCAAAGATGGTTGCAATATGGGAGTACCCCGTTTATTAGTCACCACAACAACTCAGTTATTAGCGATGGTTGAACAGTTTTCCTTATTTGTAGGTGTTTAGTATGTGTGGTTTTCTATAAACATAGGAAATGCAGGGTAAATATACATGATGATAACATTAAATGTTCATTAAAACAGAATTAACAGTGTAATGATTTGAAGAAAACTCGCTATGTCATACACATTACTTTAAACAGTAAATAGCTTAATTTGTTCTGTATAGGCTTTGGAACAGCTTTAATGGTAGCAGATGAGGTTGTGTCCAGCAGTACATTCTCAGTGTTAAGCAGAATGTTAGCATTCTTTTGAGAATACTTGTGGTCTTTGATTATCTCTCTGGTCCGTACAGTATGCCATCTACGCTGACTGGTTACGAACCTTGATGTGTCCTCCTGTACTTGGATTTCGTACACTAACCATTCAGAGAGATCGAGAAGGGTTGGAATAGGAACATGGTATGGATGGGCAAACCGGCAGAAACTCGATCTGAGATCATGCGGCAATTTCGCCAACAGTCTGGAGACTTGGGAGCCGCACTGCAATTTGTAAGTGCCCTCAGATCCTAGTTGCCCCTACATGCCAACAAGGGAACAAACTTTGAGAGCAAATAGTCTGAAGGCCTTTATGTCTCCGCTGCTGATATTTGGGCCCATCCGTAAGTTCCGCTATTCGTTGTAAGGCAAGCTGGTGTGGCTGGCCATACTGCTGGTCCAGTGCAGCCATCGTTCTTGTGAAGGGGTTCTGAGAATGGCTGTATGAATCAGCAATGAGTAGCGCTTCTTCTAGTTTGAGATGGTCTGTGAGGATCTGAAATTTAAATCTTTCAGTGGCATTAGCAGGGAGTATGTTCTCTAAGGCGATCTTCAACCGTGAAAACTCTCTCGGGTTCAGCAAACCGAGAGAGATTTATTCAGAAGGCATACTTTTCTTCTGACTATAATGGCCGTTTTTACACATTAAATTCAATTTTTATGACTGGATTCCGCTATTCCATTCGCATTTTCTGCATCGCGGAAATCATAGGCCACGAGCATTGAACCATTTAATTTGAGAGAAACTATCATCAAAATAAAAGTTTGGACAGTATAATGTATGTCTTAATGTAACAATTTTAACAGTAGGCCTAAACCTCTGTTGTGTAGCACTTTGAATGTACAAAAATGAAAGGGTTTGTTTAATTTTCATTGAAATAAAAGATAAATGTTGTATGCCTTCATTTGATTACCAGAAAAATGTAAATAGCTACATAAAACAAATAAACATATATTTAGTTAAACTTTTAATAAATTGCTGTTAAATTATTCGAGTTTCAATTAATTAGACATGCTTTTTGGTTAATAAAATTGTATATAACCATCCAGAAAAAATTCAAACAGAAAAAAAGGAATCTGGAATTTTTTTTAATGGAATTTGGAAAAAATTAAAACTATAAAACAAATGAAAATATCATGCATCTGAAGTTATAATTAAATATGGAGCAACAGTGCGTATAACATATTTATCGTTTTAAAGGTCCCGTTTTTCGTGTTTTTTTGAAGCTTTGATTGTGTTTACAGTGTGCAATATAACATGTGTTCATGTTTTGCGTGTAAAAAAACACAGTATTTTTCACACAATTTACTTATCTGTATACCGCTGTTTTCACTGTCCTAAAAACGGCTGATGACTTCCTTTATTCTATGAAGTCCCTCCTTCAGAAATACGTAAAGAGTTCTGATTGTGCCAGCGGTTCCCGTGTTGTGATTTGACCGCAGCTTAGCGAACGTGGCACGGTTCCTGTGTTGTGATTCGACAGCAGCTTAGCGCACGTAACTTGCACGGAAAGGTCACGCCTCTTAACGGGAGATGTATGCGCTTAATGATCTCTACAGCGTCCCTGGGAAAGCCAAACAAAGGTGATTTGACTCCGGGATGAAAATAACAGCGTCTCGACGACATGGCGACAAACACAGTCAAACGCAACAATTCCTTTTCTCCACGCGACACTTCCTCTTCTCCACGTGGGACAGCAACAAGACCACGCCCCCTTTTTTGCGTATTCTTGTGGGCGGAGGTTAGTCTGTTCTACTGTTCTACTGACGTAATTAATGAAGGAAGTACCAGGATGTAGTCCAAGCCGGCCGTTCGCTGTAGGCTTTGAAAGGGAACTTCTGTTAAATAAAATATCTCGCTTGGCATTGAACTTTGAGCTTTATAATTTTACAGGTATTATTTATGCTCTAACAGCAACATTACACACTAACTAAAGTTTGAACAATGGGATCACGAAGAACGGGCGTTCACTCAAGGACCTGAGTAGATGTGTACTGACCTACACATGCGCAGTTACTTTCCACACAGGTACACATATTTTTGGTTGAAAAAAGTCTAATAATTTCTTTCAGTTTGATAATATAAAAAATATTTAAAAGTTTAGAATTAGACAGCCTTGTGTTGTGTAAACAATTGTGCAGTGAAAATTACCACAAATGACCACCTAGTGTCCAACCTACTCTAATACTGTTATAACCCATTTACACGTGAACAAGGGATCTACAAAATGACGAAAGCAATTATTTATAACATGTAAAATGTTATAAAATAAAATAAAAATTGTCCACAACAATGGGACAAGGTCAGCAATCATCACAACATAGGGCCCCATTCCTGTGTTTTGCTTGGGGCCCCCAAATCACTAAATCCGCCCCTGCATACGTCTTCACAAGATATATCGTAGATCAAATTGTCTGGCAATGAATAGCGTAGGCTATTTCAAAATCACTGTATCATGATACCATCGATATGATGGACAAAATTGTATTGTAGTTGCGAGTACACCAGAGTCCTATGCAATTATTCTTGCCTCACTAAATTCCGCAAAGTGTCCTCCTTTTTGGTGTAATGGAAATGGCTATCCTAGATGTAAAGCTGAATTTTCAGCATCATTTCCCCAGTCTTCAGTGTGATCCTTCAGAAATCATTCTGATACGCTGATTTGCTGCTCAAGAAACACTTCTCATTATGTTGTACTGTTTTCAACAAAGCAGTGGTTATAAAAAACCCCACTTGTATTTGTTTTAAGTGTTCAACTAGCCCCCAATGGAGAAAATCCCCTGACAGCAGCCCCCAGGTCATTTGTGCTTGAGACCCCTGCTGAGTGAACCGAGCTGTTAAATGAATTGCTGAATGCTGCCTAATGTCCCATGCATCCTTGTTTTCATTAAAGCGTCCGTTAATATCCTCGGAGAACAGAATTACATCGTCATACAATCAACTTTAGGACAGTGTATCTATCAATCATATGCATGTAAACACATTTGTGAGATACATTGGACAGTTTAGCTATTTAAAGTCCCTAAAGGCGATTCTGAGATTTGTTTCTAAACACATTATAAATGTTAGAAATGTATTGTTGAAACACGTTACAAAGACTGTGAACTGTGTAGTACTGAATTGGGGAGTTAGACCGTTAAACAGTTTTTCACCATTGCTGTGTTCAGGATTTTTTGGGCGGGGCAAAAACAGTGGCTTGATGATGCACTGGAGCCACTGAGCCTGGCCCCTCCCCTAACACTATCATAACTACAGCACATTCGCATCAGTTCGATCGCGAGTTACCCTACCATGGGTGTTGGAAGCAAAAAAAATGTGGGTGGGTCCTCTCTCAGAAAGATTTTACTGGAGTAGATGCCATTTACATTAAGTACAAATATACCGCCTTGTTTGCTAAACATCTGGTTGGAGACGTGTCTGAAAGACAAAATTACAGAAATCACTGTATCATTGAGAGCGACAATAGTGTAGGGGTAAGACCAAGCAGCAACCTCCCGCAGTTTCTCTTGAAGCCAATACGAAAGTGACTTAAACTGCAAGTCATCGACTGGCCACTAGAGATGGGCTCCAAAGGGAGCAGAATCTCATTGAGCCCCATGTTAAAACGCCCGACTTTACAGCAGAAAAAAACATGTTTACAGCCTGGTACAAATTATGGTTTTGGTCTATACTGCTAATTTTGCCCTTCATGACAACTGTGAGGGGGGTAAACTCATTCGTTTACATTATATAAAGCCTTATAGTTCTGCATAATTAATGCAGGCGTGGCCACTTTGAGTGACAGGTGGATAGCCATTTATCTGCTGTCACTTCAGCTCCACCCACATCCCGCCTCTTTGCCTATTTTATATTATCTGGGAGTGACGAGCGATGACGTGCTGCCAAGATGGCAACGGCCAACTCGACCCTACTTTACGCTTCAAAACTGCTCTGCAGAATCCTATGGGTGACGTCACGGACACTACGTCCATATTTTTTTTACAGTCTATGGGTAAGACGCATGATACCAAGTTTTGACGCAAATCGATCAGCGGATTCGAAAGGTCGAATCCACCTTTTGCCGAACTCACTCTACTCCCTTTTCCCATCACATATCAGATCGGAAAGGCATTTATTTTCGATAAAAATGAAGAAAATATTAGAAAAGTGGAAATAAAGCGTGTTTAATAATAAGTGTTTATCGGTTAGGGGTAGGTAAACAGACGTGCTGAATTAGAGACGATAAAAGTGAGTGGGTCCAGTATCATTGATTGTAAAAAGTGGGTGTGTCTTTTCCCACTCACATACAATGGTTCAAACATTTACAAAACAGCTTACAAAACAAAAACGATGATATCAAGAAGAGTTGGATTAATTTTGTGAACAGCTGCCTTGATGGAGAGCTGAGGATCAACAACACCTGCCTCTGCTGCAGTGACTTTACACCGGATAGTTTTACAAACGTTCATCGGAGACAACTGGGATACACTGCTAATCCGCTGCAGAATGGGAACAAACCCAAATCGACTATCTCCCGCCCCGACCTTCATCCTCCCGTCCCGCCGACATCTGGTCTGGTGCCGTCGTGAGCAGTATGTGAGTGTCTACTCTTGAATGCTGTTTATTTTTTTCAAGATTTTGATAAGCTATTTTATTTACTTGGCAGATTTTTTTATGATTCACATTTGGCTGGGTGGTTAATAAAACATTTGTCTGTGGTGTGACAAACTCAAAACACAGGTTTAATTTTGACTTTAATGTAATAATCACTTGATGCTACACCTCACCACCGTGAAGTGATTTGTATTCATACAGTATGTTACATCATACTAAAAATATTGATATTAGAATTAGCTGTAATCCTATTTTCCATATCCAATAGCACAATATGCATTCTATTACATTTGTATTTTTTATTACTTTAAATAATATTTATTATGTTTATTTTATTGTATACAATTTAGTACTTTTTTCAATTCAGTTTTATAATTATTTCAATATATTAATTTTACATATATACCAACATGTAGGCCTGTATTATATAAGACATGTTGGCTGGCATTCTGACTTTTATACGCGTCACTGGAGCATGTTTTAAAGTGAAGTATTGATGCCTGAAAGTTTCTTATATTCCTCAGCTTAACTCCGATCTGTGAAAACTGAATAAATAGAGAGAAGTGAGAATTTGAATGAGGTAGGAGCGCACAAATGGTGAGAATTGATGACATGCAGAATCAGTGGAGGGCGATAATCAGATCTGAGTAGGAATGAAAGTGGAAAAACATCTAGATGGGATGCTACCGGCCGAACGCTTTCCAGGCCCAATTGCTTCTCATGTAGTTTGCCTTCTATCACTCAAGTGTGTTTGCAGTCCATCCAGTGTACGTAAACATTCTGTCAGTCACGTCTGAATGTGCTGCAGGAGTGGTGGAGCATTCATTCACTCATCAATCACAGATCTGCTCTCAGCCTGAGACAAGCTACCGTGTGGCAAATCTTTCAATGAAATGCACTGGAGCGGGTAAATGTAAGTTGGCAAGATTTCTTTTTATTTTACTATTTTATAACTACAAATTTCACTAACACTTTACAGTAAGGTACAATTTTTCATTAATATTATAGTATCTAATGCATTAATATTAATCTTGTAATATTCTTTTATGAATTATAAATGTGTAATGGATAAATATTCATTAATATCTTGCATCTTTGTCACCTTTTTCACACCTGATAAATTTGCACCCCTGAATATTCATGACATGTAGGCTATATACTAAATATAATGAATCATTTATAAATATAGAATATTTATGGAAATTATTCACTGTTAGTTCACATCGGTTCATAATACAGCATTTATAATGCATCTATTATGCTAATTAAAAAAAAAAAAAATTATTCTCCATTGTTGCGGCTCCTCTCTTCCCAGTCTGTCCCAGTCTGTCTGTTCGTGTCTCTATGAAGCCCCTCCTTCTGAAAAGCACAATGTGCTCTGATTGGTCGGCTGTACCAGTGTGTTGTGATTGGTCAATCGTTTCGAGCTTGTTTGGGAACATACCATAACCGCGAGTTGCAACACACTACTAACTAAGTTTATGTTTACTAAAAACAGACAACAACGTTGCGATCCCAGTTTACACGGATCTGTGAAAATGACTAAAAAGGCTGTATTATGCATGCCAGGCCAGTAGTTGCCGATGTCACTTTGTCAAGAAACATGTAATAGGCCAGAGCGGGGCTTAACCTGATGCTTTTTGACTGTCTCAGTTTGTGTAATTCCACTTGTGGAATACTTCAGAGTATTTCTTTTTTCCCACATTAATTTCCCACGTCTTGTTTCATTAATACTTTTTTCTTGATTTACCCCGAAAGAATGGAAGTGAAATGTGACAACATGCCCCATTGGTGGGTACATTGTAAATGACAGCATGTTATCTGATATAATAAAACAAAATCCAAGACAAACTAAAATATTTTGTCAATAAAACACAATTATTAACTTTTTTAAATAAAATAATGCCATTTTTTAATCATTAAAAATTACAACAAACACGCTAAATACAGCTATACAGCATAATTTCTTAACATTTACTCTGTCATTATTCCCCCTTTTCTCATGGTTTCTCAAAAGAATTAATAAAAGTATAGACTATAATAGCATATTTCTAATAGGGTCTCATTGTAACGCAGTGTCAACATGCCCCATCTGCACAACTGGGATTTAACCCCCGGCTCGTGCCTTCTGCTGTTAGATCAGCATTAAAGAACTAGCTTAACTGTTAAATAACAGATATAAGATTAAAATAATATCAGATTTGTCTTATTTTAAATAAACACACAAAAAAGAAATGAAAAATAAACTTAAAGCTACACTGTGTAACTTTTTTAGTTTATTCTTAGCTAAAAACACTTAGTTCTTTCAAAAATATATATGCTCATTAATGTATATTTACTTCTTTCAAGTAATAAAGTATTCTCGTAAGTTTATAATATGCCATTGAAAATACATACGGGTAAGGGGTTCGAATGGGGGTCGCCATGTTGCCCCTCCATCTTGAAAGTACATTAGCCAAAGAGGGACATACCCGTAAATTCAAGCTTCGCCTTTCGCGTTTTAACACTCTGTAACGAGTAGGAAAATAGTGTGGCCCCTTTAAGAGCGTTCGCCCCGGTTGGAGCGCCTGCGTTCTGTGTGTGTGAGTGCACTGCGCCTCGAGCTCCCATGTGTGCGGATTATTTTCTGTCTTCTGTTGCTAACATACATTTATTTTTGTTTTGTTGGGTACTGCTGTGGACGGAAGTGGAGTTTGTGCCGGACTCTTGCGGGGGGTTCCGCGGGGAATAAAGTGCGGGCTGTTTGATGTCAATCGCCTCCGTGTTTGCATCGACTCCAGTTGCGTTGAGTGAGCTATCCGTATTTTTCACCCGGACACACGCATTACAACTCGATGGCGAATGTGAAGAGGGGGATCGCTGGATCGAACTGGAAGCCATGTTAATCTTGGACTAAATCGGCCACCGTAGGAGTTAAAACGAAATCGGAATTGGGAGGAAAAGAAACTAATATTTACTGGATGGTCATATACCCTTTCAGCGCTAGATGGGGGAAAATATCACACAGTGTAGCTTTAAGCAAGAGATTTACTTTTGCTATGGTTAAATAAATGTTCAGTGATATCTTCCAAAGATGTTTTAATTTTGGCACAATTTTTTCTCTAAATAATGTTGATATGGCAACTAGTAAAAACACAACGTTTCATCCTCCTGGCATGTGTGGAAAGTTTCAAACCATGTGTGTTACAACCATAGACCGTAAAAAAAATATGGACGACGCAAATTCATTCTCTTCCGCTGAAGTAATTGACGCCTCCGGAGGTCCGAATATGGCGCTGACATCTTGCGCAGATTTGGGACCGAGTCTGCGCAGTAGAGAGCAGGAAGTACAGCCGCGATATCAAAAGCCCTCCCACACTCTCACAGATGCAGAACAATTCATTATGTTGGTGTGAAATAAACAGCTATGGAAACGTTGAAATTAAAGGGTCATGAAACCCCAAACCAAATTTTCAGAGATTTTAACAGAAGTATGTGTGGAAGACAATGTTACCATCTGTTGGTTTTGAATGTGGGAGAAAACTAGTTAATTTGAAACCCTTTTATTTTCAACTTCCTGGTTTAAATTCGTCTTCATGTCAACATCATAGGCAGTGACGTTTTCTCGTACTATAGTACGGCGATGACTCATCTGTGTCTCATTATTCAAGAGACTGCGTGTCTTTATCCTATGAGAAGACGCTTTGGCGTTGCTTAATTCACGACAGGACGTGCTTAATTATTCAATTAATTATTCGTGCTTAATTATATGACTGCACGCGTTCATGGGCATTTTCCTCTGACAGGCGCTTCAAACAGTGAGATTGCAGTAAGTGAAAGATGCATTAATGGATAAAAAACGAGTTTTTTCCGCTTTGGGTGAGTTTCTGCGTTGCATACGTTCTCTTCAATAGATCCTGAGTCTTCACACAAACACGATTCATCCACACTGTGAGTGTAAACACTCTTCACGGCCATTTAACCGACCAAACAGCATATAAAAGCTCCTCAAAAGTGTAACTTAATGGTAATTTGTAGCGTGCATTTGTGGGAAGCTTTGATGCTTTTAATGAGAGCGAATCAGAATCAGAAGCCGTTGATATGCTGTCAGTCTCCCGGTCTCCACTCGTCCCCCTCCACTCCGCCGCTAAACCACGCCCACTTTTATAACATTTTTCAAAACTGTGGTGAGAACTGACTGCTGCTGAAACATGGGGTTTCATGACCCTTTAAAGCTAAAGCTCTACTCTCCTCCTGAAAAAAGTCTGTTAGTGCCTCAGTGACAACTTCACTCAGAGAAGCTGTCAGTCTCAGCTGTCAATCATGACGTCACACCTCCCCGTTTTTATAGCATCAAATAACTAAAACTAAATGAAAATGTAATGAAATGAAACCACTTGAAATGAAATCATCGTGATAAAATCGGCCTACAATGACAGAAACCGTCTTTAGGAAACAGTTATTTCAAGTGTAATTTAATTAATTAGTTTGTCTCGCGTCCATTATAAAACACGGAGGGGCGGGGGTTATGAGCTATACTGGGACCAACAACTTGGGGGGGGGATCGAGGTGCGGAGGCTTCAGTTTCTGAGAGGAGTGCTACAGGCTTGGTTACGACTAACCCCGCGTTAGGTTGTGCCCCGCAATACCCTACGCATGTGCATGATGTCACTTTTTCACAAATTCACGTTTTTTTTGTTTGCATGGAGAAGGTAAAGGCATCGTTTTGAAAACCTTGCACTTTAAAACCTGTTTTCAAAAGCTTGCGTTTTCAGGCTTCAAAAACGCAGCTGTCTTGAATACGAAAGGCCAAAACACATAGAAAGTTTTCCATTTTCTGTTGAAAACAGTGTAAACGACCCCTACCTCAAATAGGCCCCACCCCTTTTATTTGCATATGCCTTGGGCGGGAATTATTTAAATGAGGAATATTGTGACGTGTTCATTCCCAGACTCAAGACTACAATGGAGGCGTTTCAGGGAGTTCAGAAACAGTGACACTGATTTAGAGAATAACTCCCGCTGGAGGGACTTTGTGACTTTGCAGACCTTTTTAGTGCTCAAACAGCAACATCACACACTAAAGAAAGGTGACAATGTAAAAATGCATAATAGGAGTTTGTTTTAGGTAGAGCTGTATAGATGTGGTGTATTTTTCTATTGATATTTGAACTATTTGTCTCTTTGTAAGTTTTGATTGGATGAAACATTGCCTACATGTGTTTCCCATATAAAACTAAACACAGCGCTCAATGTAATAGCACCTCTGTTTTGTTGTTTTGAGCCACAGGATCCGCACAAAAAAAATTTATTAAATCACACTGTGTAGGCACTCATAAGAGTGTTGAGTAATTGCTGTCTCCTAATGTTATTGTTGAGCTCATTTAATCATTTGTGCTTGTGTTTGTTCTTAATTTAAAATATATATATATATATATATATATATTACACTTGCCTGATTGTCTGACTAAGTACGTGGTTGATTGAACACACTGGGATCACAAATTATAGACACCTCCCTAATTGGACTACAAGGTGACATTCATGTTAAATGAAGGCCCACTGTTGTCAGCTTAGGAGTCCATCTTGGTGAAGTTGGACTGAAGTAGGCACCTTTAAATACATTTTAAAGACGTTTTGATTTTTACCCAAAAATGAAAATTGTCATAATTCAAGGTTTATTTCGTCTCTTGAAAACAGAAAATATTTTAAAGGATGTTGGTAACCAGACAGTTGAGGGTAACCATTGTTCAGCAGAAGAAAGAAACTCGTACAGGTTTGGAACAACATTGTCAACATGGTATCAAAGCTCACAAAGATGATGAATACACAGAATAATCTTTAATAGAACACGCAGGAGATACTCAGGAGAAACAGCATTGACATTATGTCACAACAGTGTGAGTGCCACTCAGAGGCCACTCCAACCCGGACTGTCATTCTATCGAAGACTACATTACCCATAATCCTTTGCCCGGACTCATCAGCACTCATTGTTTACACCTGTGTCTCATTTACCCCATTACCCCAGCCTATATAAACCATGTTCACTCTGTCATTCACTGCGAAGTCTTGTTTGTTGTATACTGCATTTCTGAGCGTTTTCCCTGGTTTCGTGTCTCTAGTTTTGGATTTCTTGCCTGTTCTGTGGATTACCCGTTTGCCTGTCTCGTTTGCCTGATTGGACTGATTGTCTGTGTATGACCTTTTGCCTGTTTTTGACTATACGATTGTGGATTGCCCTTCAATAAAGCTGCGTTTGGATCCTCAACCTTTGAGTCTCAGAGCAGTTCGTTACACATTAACGCATACATTGACAAGAATGAAGGAGAACACAGGGTTTAAATAATCAGGAGAACTAAAAAGATAATTGTCATAACAGGTGAACATAATGACTAAATAGACATACTAGGTCTCAGGGGAGAACCAAAAACAAAGAAACACAGCATACACGTTACAAACATGAGGAAAACTTGGTGAACTATCATTGTCATGTCATTTTATTCTGCTTGATTTATGTCATATCCTCCTGGGACCCAGGAATAGACTTTTGTCCACTGTAGTGGACATTATATTTTAGGGTATTTCTCTGACATAAGCCCTGTAAGGATGTCCTGTAAAGAGCACATTTGGGGCTTTGCAGTGATACCAAATGTTTGAACTCACCAGGACAACAACTTCTTCTTGGTCTTTAAAAACGGCTGACATTAATGTTCAGCACTCTTATGGAAATATGATAATATGTTGTAATTATAATTTACATCGGATTCATTTTCAAATTGTTTATTATAAAACAGCATCTCAGGAAAATGTTATGGGGTTTCTAATCAAAATATGACTTTGATTTCATACATGTCCACTGTAGTGGACGCCAGGATTTAAATCATTTTTGTCAGACATTTTGGAGACACAAGTGAATAGGGAAAGAAATGACATATCAATATTCCTATGAAATATTAGATATTATTATGAAAATGTTGCCAACTATTACTCCCATTATTGCACTTCTATTTTCATTACATGTTGCACCAAGAACACATTAATATGCAAATTAGATGCAGTGATTCATTGCATTGAATGGGAAAATCCAAGTATGGCCATTTTACACATATTGCATAAAGTAAAATGGTATTTCAATGCATTTTGCTATATTTTTCATAACAGTTCTGAATCATCTTTAAAGGGGTCATGAACTGGCTTTTTAAACAAAAACATCATAATGAATAAGTAATAGGCTATTTTCTGCCTTGGTTTTGAGGCTCTCTGAAAAATGCTCGGTTTTGATGGGCGTGCCGCACTGAAGACTTGGAAGTAAACGTCCACAGCTAGGATTGGATAAGATTTGTATATTTAATGAGCTTCAGCTCCCCTCGGTACATTTGGGAATTGTTTTGAAAGCGTCTGGAGAAACGCTCACAGGGCTCGCAAAATGCCTTTATCAAACACAATGATGTATCTCTCATCCACCCGTGATTGATTGGAATGTTATTTCTGTATTACTTGGCCGGCCCGATCATCAGTGAATATAACCACGAACCATACACACACACACACACACACACGCGCGCGCGCAAGAAAGAAATGTTATTTCACTATAGCCCGTCGGCAGGCCGGTGATAGCCTGTATGAAAAGCACATAGCCCCGGGACATTTGGCTTTGCGAGCACTGGCGTTACTAGTCCGAGTCTGATCACGAATGAACCAATAACACCTTCTCCAGCCTGTGACCGCGTGCTAAGGTATGTAATCAATAGATATCAAACGATCTGTAACAATGCAATACTAACACATATAAAAACTCACATAAGTGTGTTGCACCATTCCTGTCGGATCCAATATAGAAGGCACAGCATTGTGTTTTAATCTCAATATGTCTGCAAATCCAGTCTCGACCTCTATCTTGTTTACAATCGATTCTACGGTGAAATGAGGCGAACAAACGTGCAGTGTCTTACGCACGTGAGCTGGACCCGTTTAGCTCCACGAGTCGGTGGGCGGGCTTGAGGCGGCGCTTCTGCATCCTATGACGTCAATGGTCGATATATTCTGAGATCTCTCGTTTCCTAGGCCTGGTGTCAATAAAAGCTTTTCTTTGACTAACAAGGACGTTTTCAGCTCTGAAACCTACAGGATATTCTTATATCATGATGAACTTTTATATATCAAAGGCTCAAAGGAAAGTTGATTTCTCAATTCATCACCCCTTTAAACAAAGTTTGTTTTAAAAAAAATCCTGAAACCTAAAAATTGATTTTAAAATTAAAAATAAATCCCATTGTTTTTGTCTATATGCAATTTCATGTCATTTTATTTTTTAAACAACTGAGTCCTGGGGTCCGTTCTTCGTACCTTGCTTAATACATCTGAGATGATTTGACAGATCTTCTAATCATGATAACTGATGTCTGGCTAATTTGGTTCTTCAAACGAATTTGCGGATTGGATTTAAATATCTGGATTAAATGATCTAAGATCACTGCGCGTTCTTGTTTTCCCTGAAGAGGGCAGATGCATCGATACTCGAAACCATGATCAGCAATGCAGCGATTGGCTGGCGTCAAGACAGCAACGTAATGACATCATGTAATTAAAAAAGCCACCTGGCAAAAAAACTTGGCAAATTACACAAAAAAAAACCCACGAATATCTGGACCTTTATAAGGAAACAGCTAAACGACCAAACCAACATAAAAGTTATAATAGATAAATGATAAATGTTTTTTACATGATTACCAATTATTTATATTCACGATTTTATACAGTATTTGTACACCCTTTACATTTTTATTTCAATGTTGTAATTCAATTTTTAATTCAATTTGAAGCAGATTTGTAACGTGACAGTATTAAAGTTTCTTAAGGGTCAAGATCAAATTCTCTGCATCTCCTGCGCTGCATCAAGCATCCCATAATATCCGTCATCACTTAAATGAATGCACGGCTCAGATTAACTGTACAACATGTGTGCAAACCTCCAATAAAATTATAAAGTAATTATTCCATCACAAATAAATCGCTCAATCAAGTGGCTGTGTCTATAGTATTATACACAACATTATAATATTATATACATTCTCATATACATATACAATTTAAAATGTGTATATTATTATTATTTAAAATGATTATTATTGCCCCTGGTTCAGTAATGAACTCTTGTAATAAAGTAGCAGTGGCTGGGACAGATTTTAAGTATCACCTCAATATGCAATCTAATCCTGTTTACATGAAATAAGCCGCTCGCGAGCAGGTTTAAGCTTACGGACCTGTTGCTATGACAGCAAGTCCAGGATGAGCGTCAAAGAACCAAACAATCCAAGATAATGCCAAATCGTCAACAATCAAATCCAGCTAACTGAGTTAGCGAGGTACGAAGAACGGGCCCCTGGTGACCACTACAGAGGACATATCATAACATATGAAAAAAAAAAAAAAAAGTCCATATCAAGTGTATAGTGTCAGTTCTGGCAGGTCACATTAGTCAAACTCGCATCAGCTGTCTGTCACCTGATCACGTCTACCTATAGGAATACGATGTCTATCACAGCATACATATATAAGCTCCCTCAGTACTATCAGGGGCTATCGCGTTTCTCCCGAGCTCATTTACCCTTCTCCATCCCCAGCTCCTCCTCTTGTCAGTCAGGATTTGGTATTCTGATTCCCCTTGAATCAGATTAAATTACTGAATCACTTTGTACATGTAATATCAACATCAATGATATCTGCCATACATTATTTTGGCTCTGTTCTGTTTACCCTAAGGGGGGTTATTGCTGCTCTTATCCATGCTCCCCGTGGATGCGCAGGGAGTTCTTGCCCAGAACATAACCATACCGCCAAACTATATGGGTAAGTCGCTTTGGATAAAAGTGTCTGCCAAATGCATAAATGTAAATGTAAATGTATATACTAATAGTCAATCAATCATCTTTGACGATAGTGGTCCTGACAGAATTATTTCTTATGCTCTAAACAATGCAATGACATGACATTTTTTTTTCTGGGTATCAAGAGGATATTGATCATTACTGATTATTTGGTTTGCTGTAGTATTTATTCCTTTTATATATAAGGACGTTTAAAAATAAACAAACAAACAAACAAAAATGAAAGCTTTAGCATAAGTTCTGCCGGGAAGACTTAATTGTCACGTCACTTCAACTTTTTTATCTATCCAATCACATTCTAAAACTTGGGTATAAAAGATTGGTACTTACTCATTTCTGAGTTCGCAGATGCTGACGCTCCAATTCACCGCCATCCTCTCCACCACCTCCAAGTCAAATCCTTCCCTACATCCACCCCACCACCACCAGAATGGTCCCTTCCATACCTCACAGGGGGGGGTCGGCTGCGCCTCTGCCTTCGTCTTCAGGCAGGATATGCAGAGTCTGGACCCTCAGATTGCGAGCTACGGACGGGGCCTATGCCAAAGTACTTAATTGCTTGCAGGGTTGTTAATAAATGGATAATTGTCACAGTATTTATTCTCCCGAGTCTTTCTGGTAGAACTGTAATTGTATTACAAATGCAAGCTTTTAAAAAGTTGAGATGAAAGCAACACTCTCTCATTGGGAAATGTCATTCCTTTTGCTCGGCACCACCAAAACATTATTCTTGTTCTGCATTTTAAATGTCACTCTGTTGGCCTATTCGTTTCGGAGGATTCCATTAGGGCTTTAAAATAAAATGATTGGCAAATGTCATTATTTTCTGCGGTACACAAAAGGATATTCTTCCGAACTTGAGTTGTGGCTACAAAAATGACCGTAAAATAATCATAAATGTAGCTAATTTGATTTCTTAGCTTTCAGTTTGCGTGTTTATGTTCAGTCAAACTGCGTATCCCACTGGATTATGTAAGGACATTCCTTCCTAATGCATTCGCTCTTCAGCTTTGTGCACTTGACCTCTATCAGATTTTCCTCTCACTCATGTGTATGGTTACATTTCTCTTGGGAAGGCCTGGTCCATTCACTGCCGGTCTGAATATCTTTAGCATTCAAAATCGCTTGCTTTCTTGCCTGTTGCAAACGAAAGCTAGCTTTGTTTGATGAAGGATTGAAGGATGTCTGTTTTCAGACCCTATAGACGTGGTAAATGGACTGCATTTATATAGTGCTTTCAACAAACCCATGGCCATCCGAGGCTTTACTCACATTCACCCATTCATACACCGACGGCGGTGTCAGCCATGCAAGGCGCCATCCAGCTCGTCGGGAGCAGCTGGGGTTAGGTGTCTTGCTCATGGACACCTCGACACTTGGTCAGGTGGAACCGGGGATCGAACCACCAACCTTCCGGTTTGTAGACAACCTACATGAACCACTGAGCCACTGCCGCCCACAGAGTAGTCCATGAGTGATTTGTTTTCTCTCAGGACTTGAGCTCCGTATGTTCACATCAAGACAGATTACATGTTCAAGGTCATGTCTCAACAAACTGAGACTGATGAACATGTTTCGCATATGCTGAAAGACCACAGTGAAGTCCAAATGACTCGGTTGTGATGTTTCCTGGAAGGTTAAGCACAGTAAAAACTGCAATTAGATATAAATGACACACTCTGCAGAGATATTCCTCACAGATATTAAATCTTGCAGGTGTCTGGATCTCTGCAGAGTTGATAGGAATGTCCTAGTTTTAATGATATATTTGACGACAGTAGCTTTCATTGCTTTTTTCTTTCCTGTTTTTATAGACTAAATATTCAAAGTCTCAAGGTTTGAGGAAACTTTAAAAATGCCCTTTAGTTTTGTTCTTTTTCATTCTATATGATCCTAGTTGCTTTTTGTCATTGAAGTAAAAGTACCTGCTCTCCCGTCTCACAGGAAATACGAGCCGGGCTTTTCTCTTGCTTTGTTGTGTCACATCAAATTAGACTGATGAAACCGGACAAAGTCAAGAACAACAACACTCAAAACTTCTTGACACTTTAGTTCAAAATGTACTTATTCATTAAGTCACATGTAAAGCATGCTGGGAACTCAAAAAGCCCAGACTCTGTTAATGTCTATGGAAATGATTCAACACAAAAGGATCAAATTAACTTGTATTTTGCTAATTGAAGTGGATCGCACACAGTGAAATCAAGCCAAACTTTGTTTTGTTGATTGAATAAATCAGTCAACCCCCACTAAATCATACATTTTCTCCTTTGTGTGGTGACACATATAGACAATCTTTACTTGACTGTTGTTTGGCTCAAACCACTCTGGCATTTCCCTTTGACCTCTGGCATCAATAAGGCATTTTCGCCCGCAGAACAGCACTCACTGCATATTTTCTCTTTCAGATCCATTCTCTGTAAACCCTAGAGACAGTTTTGTGTGAAAATCCCAGTAGATCAACAGTTTTCTAGAGCCTTTCTGGCAGCCGTGCATGCCACGTTCAAAGTCACTTAAATCACCTTTCTTCCCCATTCTGAACATCAGCAGATCATCTTGACCATGGCTCCATCTGAAAACGTCAGAGGACGTATTTCGTAAGGTGTCAAGGCACGTCCGAATCCAATGTTAACTTCACTTCCTTTCCTCTGAGATTCCTTCATCTGCTCGATTTTTGAAGGCAGTACAGATGTATCCCTCGCTGCCTTTGATATCCCACAATCCTGTGCTTTCCATTCTGTGACAGTTGAGCTAAAAAAAAGAAAGATGCCATCTGAAAGTTGCGGTTGCTGGTCAGTTTGTGTGTAAATGTGCGTTTTTGACCAACGTTTTCCACTTCTGATGTCATTTCTAGCGAGAAATTGCTACTGTAGTAATTAAATATTTGTTTCGCTCTCACCACATTACACATTACACATTACACCGTTACACTGCCTCAGAAGTCTGTCCGAAATCATTTTTGTGAGGAACCTTTGTGCACAAACGCTGCCTGCAGAGTCACTGCCTATAAGGCAGCAAGGCAACAAGTCAGCTGCCTACGGTAAGTTTTCGGATGCAGTCAATAGGCTTGTTCGAGAGGCGTATGACATTAAAGTACAGCGGGAGCGATTGGAGAGCTGATGACTCCTTATGCTTTTGAATTGCTCTTGCGGTACTTTGATGTCATACGCTGATCATTCTGTGCATGCCTAAATGCATTGAGCTGCTGCCATATGATTGGCTGATTAGTTATTTGTGTTCTAACGAGTAGTTGAACAGGTGTACCTAATAATGTGGCCAGTGAGTGTGTTTCAGGCATCAGGCATAACATTATGAACTGACAGGTGAAGTAAATATCACTGATTATCTTTTCATCACAGCAGCTGTTAGTGGATGGGATATATTCGGCAGCAAGTGAACATTTTGAACAAGTTGATGTGTTAGAAGCATGAAAAATGGTCAAGCATAAGGATTTGAGTGAGTTTGACAAGGGACAAATTGTGATTGCTAGATGACTGGGTCAGAGCATCTCCAAAACTGCAGCTCTTGTTGGGTGTTCCCGGTCTGCACTTTGTTACTTTGACATGCACCACCTACCTAAGCATTGTTGCAGACCATGTACACCCTTTAATGGAAACGGTATTCCCTGGTGGCTGTGGCTCTTTCAGCGGGATAATGTGTCCTGCAACAAAACAAAAATGGTTCGGGAATGGGTCGAGGAGCACAACATCGAATTTGAGGTGTTGACTTGGCCTCCAAATTCCCCAGATCTCAATCCAATCGAGCGTCTGTGGGATGTGCTGAACAAATAAGTCAGATCCATGGAGGCCCCACCACCCAACTTACAGGACTTAAAGGATCTGCTGCTAACATCTTGGTTCCAAGATACCACAGCACACCTTCCGGGGTCTAGTAGAGTCCATGCCTCGACGGGTCAGGGCTGTTTTGGCAGCAAAAGGGGGACCAACTCAATATTAGGTAATAATGTTATGCCTGATCGGTGTATATAAACAGAGACACAGAGACAATAACGGTATCATTGTCAAAAACTTTTCAAAAGTTGGCTTTTTCAGTCCCCAAACACTGTTGTCATGTAAAAGAACGGCCAAAACATAAAACGTTTTCTGTCTTAGTCTACACCACCATTCAACATTTTGTGGACTGTAAGATTTTTTTTCAAAAGTCTCTTATGCTCAGGGTTGAGTTTATTTGTTCAAAATACAGTAAAAATAGTAATATTGTAAAATATTGTTACAATAAAACACTTTTAACGTATTTTAAACTGTAATTCCTGTGATCAAAGATGGATTTTCAGTCACATGATCCTGCTCAAGAAACATCTTATTATTATCAATGTTGAAAAATGATTTTGCTGCTTTTTTTTTTTGGAAACCATGATACCTTTTTTTTGTATTCTTTGATTTGAACGTTCAAATAATAGCATGTTTTAATCTTTCGTAGCATTAGATATCTTTACTGTCACTTTTCATCAATTTAATGAATCCTTGCTGAATGAAATACAGTTCATTTATTTTCTTTTTTTTAAATAGCGTATTAGTGTATGCAAACTGTGTTACACATGGTTTCATACTCTGTTGAGAATTTGAGGCACATTCCTCTTTCTGTTCTCTTGAGGGCTGAAGCTTTAGTTCTTAGGCTGTTTCACTTCACTGCCAAAATCTGCCTACTCACTGTACAAAAACAAGTTATGTGGCTATAAAAAGAAATGTGCTGAAATTCATTTTGTACAAATAGAGTTTTGGCTTTACTGTCAAAGTTTTTTTTCTCATAACTGGATGATGACTTTTGCGCCTCATTAAAGCAGAGATGATCTGTCAAAGCAAATTGTTCTTTGAGGCATTTAGAGCTGTTATCATGAACAGCAGTGACTTCACTGGAGTTATTGAGACAGATTTACAGAAGAGGGGGAAATGAATGATGTATCGCAGAGAAGTGAAGGGCAGATGCCTTTGGGAATGACATTCCATCACCCAATAAACATAAGGCCAGTCAGCCTTCTTCGTTCAATGCATGATTGGATGATTCTTCACACACTTATGACGCACAAGTCGGTATCAGCGTAAGCAGTGTATTTATGTACTGTCCGTGAAACCTGGTTGTGAGGTCTGCGAGCGAGTGACTCATCTTTGAACAAGTACTGTAATGAAACCACTTCCAGTATTTCTACTTTTGCTTCATTATTTTTTTCTCACCTTGAAATTAAATCTCATAGGGAGGCTGGCACAGTTAAAACAGTTGGTTGAGTGAATCTCCTTGTATAAGTCACACTAAAACCAAAGAAAGAAACATAATTTGTAAGCACCCTTCAATATATATAGTTGCTAGAAAAAGTATGTGAACCGCTTGCAGAATCAGTGAAAATGTGAATAATTTTAAGTAAGTAAGAGAGATCATACACAATGCATGTTATTTTCAGCACTTTCCTGAATAAGATATTTTACATATATATATATATATATATATATATATTATTTTTTATTTTTTTAACATGTAGTCCACAAGACAAAAAAATTGCTGAATTTATTAAAATGACCCATTCAAAAGTTTATGAACCATTAATTCTCAAAACTGTGTGTCGTTCCCTGGATGATTCACAGCTGTTTTTTTGTTTTGTGATGGCTGTTTGTCCTGAGCAGTTAAACTGCTCAACGTTCTTCAGAAAAATCCTTTAGGTCCTGCACATTCTTCAGTTTTCCAGCATCTTTTGCATATTTGAACCCTCTCCAGCAGGGACTGTATGATTTTGAGATCCATCTTTTCACACTGAGGACAATTGAGCAACTCAAACACAACTATCATTCACTGATGCTCCAGAAGGAAGCAAGATGCATTAAGAGCCGGGGGTGAAAACTTTTGAACAGGAGCAAGATGGCCAAATTTTCCTTATTTTGTTTAAATATCTTTTTTTTTTTAAATTCAGTACTGCCCTTCAAAAGCAACAGAAGATACTTGCATGTTTCTCGGAAGACAAATGAAGTACAATTTACCTTGATCTTTAAATTCAATACGTTTTCAACCCCGGGTCTTAATGAACAACCATCACAAAACAAAAACAAAAACCAGCCGTGGATCAAGTCAAGTCAACTTTATTTAAATAGCGCTTTTAACAATGCAGATTGTTTCAAAGCAGCTTCACAGTGTTAAACAGGAAAATAATGCAACAGAATTTTATTCAGCCGTATAGCCATTCTGGAGAAAACGGTGACGTCATCAGTTCATTTTAATTAGATTAGATTAGATTAGATTCAACTTTATTGTCATTACACAAGTACAAGTACAAGGCAACGAAATGCAGTTTAGGTCTAACCAGAAGTGCAATAGCAGCAAGTGCAGGATATACAATGGTTGCGTAAGTGCAGGGCATAAAAATTTACTGAATATATATAAATATGTATAAGCAGAGAGATGGTTATTACTATAAACAGAACTGAATTTACAGATGAATATATACAGTGAATAAATATACAGATGGCTATTACTATAAACAGAATTTACAGGTGAGTATGTACTATGAATATAATATACAGATGGCTATTACTATAAACAGAATTTACAGGTGAGTATGTACTATGAATATAATATACAGATGGCTATTACTTTGAACAGAATTTTGGTATACAATAATATGTTAGGCAAGATGAGGAATATAGCAGTGGATTAAGTTAAGCAATAAATAATAAGCAATAAATTATGGACAGAGCTATCCGAAAGAAAGTGTAAAAGTGCAGTGGAAAGTGGTTGCATATTGCAGTTAGAAGTACGGTGCAAAATGCAAATGTAAACATTGGTACTGTAAATACAGTCGGCAGTGCAAATGAGCATATTCCAGTTAAGATATGGTGGTGCAAAATGCATAAGTAAACAGTTGTTACTGTAAAAACAGTCGGTAGTGCAAATAACAAAGTGAATGTAGGTGTGAGGTCGGAGAGTTTGCAGTTTATGAGGGAAGTGGATCAACGGTGGTTTGAGTTCAGTAAAGAGACAGCTCTGGGGAAAAAACTTATCTTAAGTCTGCTGGTCCTGGTCCGGAGGATCCTGAGACGCCTGCCGGGCAGGAGAGAAAACAGTCTGTGGGCTGGGTGAGAGGAGTCCTTAAGGATGCTGCGAGCTCGATGCAGACAGCGTTTCCTCTGGATGTGCTCGATGGCAGGTAGCGGAGTCCCTGTGATGCGCTGGGCAGTTTTCACCACCCGCTGCAGTGCCTTGCGCTCCGCAACAGAGCAGCTCCCATACCATGCTGCCACACAGTTGGTCAGGATGCTTTCTATTGCGCAGCGGTAGAAGTTCACCAGGATAGCCGAGGAGAGCTGATTCTTCCTCAGTGTCCTCAGGAAGAAGAGGCACTGGTGAGCCTTCTTGACCAGGCTGGAGGTGTTGGTCGTCCACGACATGTCCGCCGAGATGTGGATCCCCAGGAACTTGAAACTGGAGACACGCTCAACAGCCATTCCATTGATGTGGATGGTGTCGTGTGTGCCTCTTGACTTCTTCCTGAAGTCCACGATGAGCTCCTTCGTTTTGGTGGTGTTGAGGAGCAGGTTATTATCAGTGCACCATGTGGCCAGGTGCTGGATCTCCTCCCTGTAGGCAGTCTCATCGTTGTTGCTGATGAGACCAATCACCGTAGTGTCGTCCGCAAACTTGACGATGGAATTAGATCCATACACAGGCTTGCAGTCGGAGGTGAAGAGGGAGTAGAGAAACGGACTTAGCACACAGCCCTGTGGTACACCAGTGTTGAGTGTGATGGACGTGGAGCAGGTGGATCCTGATCGAACATTCTGGGGTCTGTCAGTTAGGAAGTCCAAAATCCAGTTACACATTGAAGTGTTGATGCCCAGGTCTCCAAGTTTGGCAATTAACTTGGATGGGATGACAGTGTTGAATGCTGAGCTGAAGTCAACAAACAGCATGCGTGCATAAGTGTTTTTACTGTCCAGATGGGTGAGCACAGAGTGCAGTGCCATGGAAACTGCATCCTCTGTGCTCCTATTGCTGTGATAGGCAAACTGGTGTGAGTCCAATGTGGATGGTATAGAGTCTTTTAGGTGCTCCAGGACCAGCCGCTCAAAGCACTTCATGACGATGGGTGTGAGTTCTACAGGGCGGTAGTCATTAGGGCACCTTGGGCTGGTGTGTTTCGGCACTGGCACAATGGAAGTGCGTTTAAAGCATGATGGTACAGCTGCTTGGGCGAGAGACAGGTTGAAAATGTCTGTAAAAACCCCAGCGAGCTGCTCCGCACATGCCCTGAGAACACGACCAGGGATGTTTTCTGGTCCAGCAGCCTTGTGCGCGCTGATCCGGCTCAGTGCCTTGCAGACTTCTGTGGAGGAGAGTGTGATTGGTGGGTGGTCAGCTGAGGGTTTGAGCTTGGTGGCAGTTTCTCTGTTGTCTCTTTCAAAACGAGCATAAAAGTAATTTAGCTCGTTCAGGAAGTTGACATCAGTGGCTGCGGGGGTGGAGTGGGTGGGTTTATAATCACTGATGGCCTGAATGCCCTGCCACATGCGTCGAGGGTCAGAGTTGGAAAAGTGTCCCTCTATCTTTAGCTTGTAGCAGTGCTTGGCCTTTTTGATGCCCCTCTTCAGGTTTGCTCGGGATGTGCTGTAGGCTTGTGCATCACCTGATCTGAAGGCAGTATTGCGTGACTTCAGCAGGAGTCGTACTTCCCTGTTCATCCAAGGCTTCTGATTTGGGTATGTGGTGATCTGTTTCTGGGTTGTAACACTGTCAATGGTGGTATTGATATGATCCAATACTTAGGAGGTGTAGGAGTCAATGTCCGTGTGAGCGCCACTGGTGGCTTGAGAAGCAAACATACTCCAGTCTGTGTTTAGAAACCTTTCCTGGAGTGTGGAGTCTGCCCCCGCAGGCCACACCTTGATTGTCTTCACTGATGGCTTCACACGGTTGATGAGGGGTGCATATTTGGGGCTGAGGAACAAAGAGAGGTGATCTGACTGTCCCAGGTGGGGGAGGGGTGTTGCAACGTAAGCTCCGGCCATGTTTGTGTAAACATGGTCTAAGGTTTTGTTTCCTCTTGTGTGGCAGGAAACATGCTGGTGAAACTTGGGTAGCACTGACTTTAAGTTTGAGTGATTAAAGTCACCTGCAACAATAAACGCAGCTTCCGGGTGATCAGTCTGTTGTTTACTGATGGCTGCGTGAAGTTCTTTCATAGCAAGCTTAGCATCAGCATCCGGTGGAATATAAGCAGCAGTGATAATGGTTGAAGTGAACTCCCGCGGGAGATAAAACGGTCTACATTTAACCATGAGAAACTCAAGGTTAGCTGAACAATGACTCCCAACAATAGCAGAGTTTGTGCACCAAGCTTTGTTAATATAAATGCACAATCCACCCCGTCTGCTCTTCCCGGAGCCATCTAATGTTCTATCTGCCCGGAGTGTGTGGCGTCCCGCTAGCTCGATAGCGGTGTCCGGTATTCCGCTGTTTAACCAGGTTTCCGTGAATATTAGGACGTTACAGTTCAAAAGTTTCTTACTGTGTGTGATGCTGAGTCGAATCTCCTCCATTTTGTTCACTAGCGACCGTACATTGGCAAGGAAAATGCTGGGTAAAGAGAGTCGGTGCGGTGATAGCATTAGCTTAGCTCGCAGACCTCCACGCTTCCCCCGCCTTTGTTTATGATCTCTCCTCCGCCTTCTTGCACTTCCGCCCGGCCGGGTAGAGTGCAGAGCCACGGGTGTCCTAGCGATCTCCGGAAGGAGTTGTAGATTGTCCATAAAACTGCATATGAAGCGTATGAAAGCAGCGTATAAAAAAGATCGGAGGAAACACACCGGAGATTGGTTTATTGAGGATGGTGTGTTGATTTAATAATTATTAAAGTGCAATATTCTAAGGATCGGAGTCATCACGCCGGAGACGGGTTCATTGAGGATGCCGTGTCGACAAGGCAATTTCAGGGGGAGTCTAATTGACACGGCCTCTGCAGACACTTCAGTGATGCGTTGGTCAGCGTGGGTGTACGTTGTAAAGGCACAACTGTTCTGTACGAACAGACCCGAGAAGAACAGGAAAAATACAGCAAAATTGCAGAATCTGGAGAGACGCTGAGCCTCGCGATCTACTCGCGCCGCCATCTTGGTCATCATACAGTGACAGTGTTGGCTTTAGATCAGTAATTAGATCAGTTATTTAGTTTATATGGTTAATTTAGTTTAATAATTAGATTTATTTGGATATTTAGTTTAAAAATTTTGAAAAATTTAGTGTCCCCAACTGAGCAAGCCAAGCCAGAGGCAACAGTGGCAAGGAAACCAAAACCCCATCAGGTGACATAATGGAGAAAAATAAACATTGGGAGAAACCAGGCTCAGTCGGAGTGCCAGTTCTCCTCTGGCCAATTAACAAGCAGCGTATGAAAGATCGGAGGAAACACACCGGAGACTGGTTTATTGAGGATGGTGTGTTGATTTAATAATTATTAAAGTGCAATATTCGAAGGATCGGAGTCATCACGCCGGAGACGGGTTCATTGAGGATGCCGTGTCGACGAGGCAATTTCAGGGGGAGTCTAATTGACACGGCCTCTGCAGACACTTCAGTGATGCGTTGGTCATGTTTGGGCGCAAGTCCACCGTCTGATCTGGATACGGCCCGGATCCGGCTGACTGCAGTAAGCCTCGGGATAAAACAGAGAGACTATCATTAGCGTAGATGCCATTCTTCTGATGATGTAACGAATACATCAGGTGTTATGGGAAGTGTTCCCGGTTCCAGCTGACCTAGTTAATGCAGCCTAACAATCATTTAATTGAAAAAGTGTGTCTGCTTCCCGTACAATGTTAGGAAGACTGTTTCAGAGTTTAGGAGCTAAATAGGAAAAGGATCGACCGCCTGCAGTTGATTTCGATATTCTCGGTATTATCAACTGGCCAGAATTTTGAGACCGCAGTAGATGTGATGGAGTATAATGTGTTAAGAGCTCGCTCAAGTACTGGGGAGCTAAACTATTGTAAGTAATAAGCAAGATTTTAAAATGTATGCAATGTTTAATAGGCAGCCAGTGCAGTGTTGACAGAACTGGGCTAATATGGTCATACTTCCTGGTTCTAGTAAGAACTCGATCTGCTGCGTTTTGGACCAGCTGGAATTTGTTTATTAAGCGAACAGGGCAACCACCCAGTAGTGCATTACAATAATCTAGCCTTGAGGTCATGAACGCATGAACTAACTGTTCAGCATTTTGCATTGAGAGCATGTGCCGTAATTTAGATATATTTTTAAGATGGTAGAATGCAATTTTACAGATGCTAGAAACGTGGCTTTCAAACGAAAGATTGGTATCAAAGGGCACACCCAGGTTCCTCGAGGACTTGACAGAGCAGCCATCAAGTGCTAGACAGTATTCTAGGTTACTACTTGTGGAAGTTCTGTTTTTTTCTGAATTGAGTTGCAGGAAATTACTGGTCATCCAATGTTTTATATCAGCTATGCATTCCGTTAATCCTGTGAATTGGTAAATTTCTTCAGGGCGTGAAGAAATATAGAGCTGAGTATCGTCAGCATAACAATGAAAACTAACGCCATGCTTCCTAAAGATATCTCCCAGTGGTATCATGTACAGGGTGAAAAGCAACAGTCCTAGCACTGAGCCCTGCGGTACTCCATACTGAACTTGTGATCGGTGTGACATCTCTTCATTTACTGCTACAAACTGATAACGGTCACATAGATATGATTTAAACCATGACAAAGCAATTCCACTAATGCCTACACAATTTTCGAGCCTATTCAAAAGAATGTTGTGGTCGATAGTATCGAATGCAGCGCTAAGATCGAGTAACACTAATAGAGAGATACAGCCACGATCGGATGATAAGAGTAAATCATTTGTAACTCTGATGAGAGCAGTCTCAGTAGTATGATACGGTCTAAATCCTGACTGGAAATCCTCACAGATACCATTTCTTTCTAAAAAGGAACATAATTGTGAAGACACTGCCTTTTCAAGTATTTTTGACAGAAAGGGTAGATTTGAGATTGGCCTATAATTGACTAATTCTGTAGGATCAAGTTGCAGTTTTTTAATAAGTGGTTTAATAATAGCCAACTTAAAAGTTTTCGGTACATATCCTAATGACAAAGATGAATTAATGATATTAAGAAGAGGATATATGATCTCTGGTTGCATCTCTTTTAATAGCCTAGTCGGTACAGGGTCGAGCATACATGTTGTTGATTTTGATGATATAATGAGTTTAGCCAATTCTTCTCCTATAGCAGTGAATGAGTGTAATTTTTCCTCAGTGACACTACAATGCTCTGTCTGATGTGATACTGTAGTAGACGGCTGCATGGTTAAAATTTTCTTCCTAATATTATAAATCTTACATGCAAAGAAGTTCATAAAGTCATTACTGCTGTGCTGTTTACAAACATCAGAAGTTGAAGCTTTATTTTTGGTTAATTTAGCTACTGTATCGAATAAATACCAAGGGTTGTGTTTGTTTTCTTCCAAGAGAGTCGAGAAATAAGCAGATAGCAGTTTTTACGGCCTTTCTGTATGCGATCATGCGCTCTTTCCACAAATTACGAAAGACCTCTAGTTTTGTTATCTTCCAGCTGCGCTCCATTTTTCTGGCTGCTGTTTTATCCAGGGAACGACACACAGTATTAAGAATGAATGGTTCATAAACTTTTGAACAGGGTTATTTTAATAAAAGTTTTTTTGTCTTGTGGACTATATGAAAACTTTTTTTTTTTGTAAAAAATCTTATCCAGGACAGTACTAAATAAAAAATAACATGCATTGTGTATGATCTCTCTTACTTACTTAAAATTCTTCACATTTTCATAGATTCTGCAAGCGGTTCACATACTTTTTCTTGCAACTGTATATATATATATATATATATATATATATATATATATATATATATATATATATATATATATATATATATATATATATATATATATATATATATGTATATATATATATATATATATATATATATATATGTATGTATATATATATATATATATTTTTTTTTTTTTTGCATTGTCATTGTCATTGTCATTGTCATTGTCATTGATTTTATTTTGATGATGCCGATCTTTCGGATATTCCTATTTAATAATTGTTTAATTGACATGTCATCCTCAATAAACCCGTCTCTGGCGTGATGACTCCGATCTTTCGAATACTTTGACCTAATATGACCTCTGTCCTGTAAAGTTGCCAGAATGATATTCATACACTGTTTGTTAATTGGCCAGGGGAGAACTGGCACCCCGACTGAGCCTGGTTTCTCCCAAGGTTTATTTTTCTCCATTATGCCCTGATGGAGTTTTGGTTCCTTGCCACTGTCACCTTTAGCTTGGCTTGCTCAGTTGGGGAGATTACATTTTCAACTAAATATCCAAATAAATCTAATTACTAAACTAAATTAACTATATAAACTATATCACTGATCTGCCCACATTGTCACTGTATGATAATTGAAATGAGCTGGATGACCACCATTTTCTCCAGAACGGCTGTACAGCCAAATCAAATTCTGTTGCATTATTCTCCTGTTTAACACTGAAGCTGTTTTGAGACAATCTGCATTGTAAAAAGCGTTATATAAATAAACGTTACTTGACTTGACTATACAAGTTCGATGAGGAAATATGTTTCAAATATTTTAAATGAGGAAACAAAACACTGAACTTGGTTAAGGTCTTTATCTGACAAAATATCTGGCCAAAAAAAGGCAGCAAGAAAAAAAGCATACATTGACTACAACATAATCAGTTATTAATATTTTGTAGGTTTTCCTTTGTATTTGCATGTGTTCGTAATTTCTTTGTATGACTTAGTCTGGACAAACATTGTCACACAATTTGTCGTGTTTCATTGCGTTATCACAAATAAAACTATTGACTCCTAGTACGACTAGCAACATGCTTACAAAATCTTTTAATAATATTTGTATAAAGGATGAATGTCAGTTTTCCATTAGGCCGGTCATCACTGTTGGCCACTACTGTAACTACTGTAATGCATTTGGTATTGTCTTTCTCATTTTTTTATAATTATTTTTACTGCAGTACAGTCATTTTTTATTTTACAGTAAAACCTTTTTATTTTAATAATTGTATTATTTAAAATATTGTTGTATTATTATTTTAATTGATTTAAAATAATTTTAAAATGGATAATTTATGTTTTATTAATTATAATAAATTATGCTGTAATGAAAACTAAAAATGCATTATAGTAATGAGAGGTAAAATTGTTGTGAAAATCACGATGCAAAAATCTTAACAGTCCTAATAGACTTTTCTTTGTGCTATTTCTTTTTTCTTTTCTTTAAATTTTGTGCTATTTCTTTTTTCTTTTCTTTAAATTTTTGCTGTAAAATGTGACATGAACACCCCTTTGTGAAATTCATCATTTTAGGTTGATCCTTCATTTGTATCTAACAATACCTGGGTAAAAGTTAAATTCTATTTCATCTAAAGCATCTTGTATCCTATTTACAGGGACGCTCCTCTGAGGATTGAATGCCTCGCTCAGAGGCACAATGGTAATTGTGAGCAGCGGTGTGATCGAGTGTTTTCGCGCTGGGACTCAACCTGCACCTATTCTATTAGTAGCCCAGATCTTGTGACCTGCATCCCAAAATGCTTGAATGAATATGCATGAGGATCAATTCAAAGCTTAATTTTAATGTTTCCATCTAATTTTAAAAAGACCTGCAGTCATCAGATTGATGCATTTCAGGCAGGCCACAAGGATTTTCAGAGACTCCTATGAATTATTAATAGAAGCTGCATAGGTTTCCTCCAGCAAACTAAATTTAGCACATAACAGTATCTTGAGAGTACTCAGGGTGGAGTGCTAATTTTGAGATGTGCTAATGTGAATATTATACAGCTCTCAATGAATACAAATAATAGATCGGTTGGGCTTTTCAAGGGTTTATTGTCTTGATTATTGGAAATCTTTAGAATAGGAATTAGAATTTGGAGTAGGCGCTGGTTTATGTTTCCACCGGTGGGCAAACGCTTTTCTGTTTCTCAGATACATAAAACATTAGCCATTATGTGACCCTGTACCACAGAACCAGTCATAAGGGTACATTTTTTGAAAATGAGATTTATACATCATACATTTATACATCATACATTTAATGGTGTATGGTTTGTTATTGGGCCGAAATACAACTATGAAAATCTGGAACCTGAAGGGTGCAAAAAAAATCGAGAAAATTGTTTTTAAAGTTGTCTTAATGAAGTCCTTAGCAATGCATATTACTAATAATAATACATTTTTTTTTATATTTACGGTAGGAAATGTACTAAATATCTTCATGGAACATGATCTTTACTTAATATCCTAATGATTTTTGGCATAAAAGAAAAATCCATAATTTTGACCCATACTATGTATTGTTGGCTATTGCCACAAATATACCCGTGCGACTTAAGACTGGTTTTGTGCTCCAGGGTCGCATATAGTGTTTCATGAGTAAAGAAAATGCTGTACTTATTAAAACAACCAGTTCTCTATTTACCCTTGCATTGCAAACAAGCAGAAATGGGAGTTACAAGGTTTATGCACAAGCTTTTTTTTTCATTGGTTAAATATTTGCAAAACCCACAGACAGATGTAAAGGTTGACCAATAGAGAAAGAGCAACACACGCCATAATCTGAAGACCACGCCCACCGGGGGGGGGGAAACAATCCAACGCACTCCATTGTCTTTGTATTGTGTGAAGCGACTCCTTGTCATTTCTGACTTATAACAAAAAACAGAACAATGTCTAAAAGCTGATATGTGACAAAGTGTACAGCAAACAAGCTAAACCAAACCCAGAACCAAAAACCCAGAAGTTTTTATAAACTGGTGACCCAAAAAACGATCGTTTAAGGACAAAAATAGTTGATACAGGCAATTGAGACAGCGCGACACTGAGAACTACACCCACCCCAGGAAATATAATATATAAAACTTACATTTTGGTTTTTGACTTAACAGTGACAAAATGTTTTTTGCACACACAGTCATACTGAGTGTCAGGATCCCAAAATTGACCCATTCTTCCTGCTGATGCTTCACGTCTTATCGCCTGTATTCACTTTTGTCTCCTTAAACGCTAATTTTTTGGATCGACAGCTTATAAAAACGTAGTTCTGTGTTTATTAGCTTGTTTGCTGTACACCCTGTCACATAACAGCTTTTAGACATTGTTCTGTTTTTTGTTACAAGTCAGAAATGACAAAGAGGCGCTTCACGCAATACAAAGTCAATGGAGAGCGTTGGATTGTCCTCCCTGATGATTTTGGAGCTGATTACTTAAAGCGGAGGAGCACAGTCCCTGCGTGACTCGCCATAGACATAAACAGAGAGAAGTAGCTCCGGCTGCAATGTTCTTCCTCAAGACGCATGCAGTTCTGTTTATTAACCACTAGAGCGCAAAAAAGTTAAGGACTGCAGCTTTAAGGGGTCCTATAATGCCCCTTTTTACAAAATGTAAAATAAGAAGAAGTCTGAAGTCTCCAGAGTGTGTATGGGAAGTTTTAACTCAAAATACCCCACATATCATTTTAATAGCATGTTAAAATTGTCACTTTTTGAGGGTGAGCACTTTTCGTGTGTGTCCCTTTAAATGCAAATGAGCCCCCTTTCAAGAAGAGGGCGGAGCTTCAAGAGCTAGAGTTATCAGCTCAGATTACGCAGACACATACTGAAAGTGTCCAAAACTGTTCAGCCTTTTATGTTCAAACGGAGTCGGACAATGATGGAGAGACTCAAGAAGAAGTGACAACATGTAGAATGTTCTCGGGATCGGCTGCTGTTTTATTGATATTCACCCCAGACACAGATGTGACTGAAAACATGAGGACCAAGAGCTCGTCCATTTTTAATAGCCAAATGTTTTGATTTCATCACAGCTTCGGCAAAGCCGTAAAAACGGATCTGCATTCTAGTAGTTGTTTTGATTTCACAGGGAATAAGGAGAGCATTCTTTAACACCAGAGTGATTCAAATACCAAGCACCCATGAGAGCTCTTTCTACGGTTTAATTGGTTTTCATCAAGGTAAAGCCTTGAAGGATTAAAGGCAGATCTTGTGAGCTTTTAAAGGGTGCCTATTATGCCCCTTTTTACAAGATGTAAAATAAGTTAATTTAAAAGTTTCCCTTTAAATGCAAATGCCTCTGATCCCCTTTCAAGAAGAGGGCGGAGCTTCAAGAACTTGTACCTTGAATAACTTTTTAGCAAAACCTGCCTTGTATTGCCCCTCATACACAAAGCAGTCTGGAGTGAAATGATTTGTGCAGACAAAATGTAGGTATATTTTGGTGCGCATTACCTTCAAAAATAAAAGTAATCCACTGCGTCCGACTCCTCAAGTGGCTCGGATGTTGGGATAAAATGAACACTCTTCTGTTCACTCTTACATCCAACAACAGAACACCGGGATTGCTTATGAGACAATGTTGTGTCACCTACAGCTGCTCGAGCGCGAAGAAAATGGTGGATAGCCTACTCGCTGAGGGCGGAAACTATGGTAATACAGGAATGTCAGTCAGCGGCCATGGGCGTGGTCTGCAAAACGGCATGTCTAATGACTGCTTTGGGTTTTTTTCTTCTCATTTTATCAACTGCCAACACACATATATGTCCAATAATAGGTGCCTTTAAATGTTCTTACTTTTATTAGTTTGTTTAGTTATTTATTTTATTGGTAACACTTTACAATAACGTCTCATTCATTTAGAATTCATTAATACACTTAATGTATTAATGAAGAACTAACAATGAGCAATACATTTGTTACAGTATTTATTAATTTTTGTTAATGTTAGTTAATCAAAATACATTCATTGTTTATGTTAGTTCACAGTGCATCTAATGTTAACAAATACAACATTTCATTTTAATACTGTATTAGTAAATGCTGAAATTAATGTTAACCATGATTAATAAATGCTTTCTAAAGTAGTTAACTAATGTATTTTATTTATTTGAAATACTATAATAGGCATAGCCTGGATGCCAGACGAACTTAGCCCCGCCCACAAAATTTTTTGCACGGGCAGTTCGGTCTAGACTTGATCCGTAGAGAAGTAATTATGCCCGAACAGAAACTGTTCGGACCAATGAAATTGTCAGGGCGGGCTTTAGACGATGATGGACAGATGATAAACAGTGACGTAATCATCCACGTCACCCAAGAGCGCTTGGGGGTTGAATTTGTTCTAATCCTAAACGGAGAACTTGTTCGTATATGCCAGGGGTCTCCAAACTCGGTCCTGGAGGGCCACTGTCCTGCAGAGTTTAGTTCCAACCCCAATCAAACACACCTGAACCAGCTAATCAGTGTCTAACTAGGGCCTTGTAAGACACTGATTAGCCTGTTCAAGTGTGTTTGATTGGGGTTGGAGCTAAACTCTGCAGGACAGTGGCCCTCCAGGACTGAGTTTGGAGACCCCTGGTATATGCATTCACCTTTACTATTTCTCTCAGAAATGATGATCGTGTTGGTAAGTACTCTGTGTATCCTTAAATTCTTTTTTTGCAACACCGGCAAAGATCGTTTACACTCATCTTCTTCTTCTAACGTGACTTATTCTAGCGTGCGTGCAGACAGGGTTGTCAAGTTTTTACAGCAAAACTCGCCCAATTGCTACTCAAAACTAGCTAAAAACAAGCCCAATAGCTTTCTGGGTAGGGGGGTTCTCCGGGAAAAATGGCATTTGGGGGGTAAAATGTGTGTTATTTTGGCACGGCTGCTAAATTTCGCATTCCTGGGTCTGTATATCACATAATTGGGGTCGCTTCAACCCGCGGACTTGGCAACACAGTACAGTTGAGTTCTGCTGACGTTTGACAACTAACGTTATGTGCCGCTCCGTTGCTCTGATTGGTTGTAGGTCTATCCAATTGAGGTCTTTCCTGGTTCGGTTTAAACACGCCCCATAATCACAGCCCAACGGAGCAGTATCAGACTCAAATTCTGACTAGAATTGAGTATGACGACGTCAGGCTATAATAGGCATAGAATAGCCTAATCGATAACAAATATTGAAATTTTATAAATAACTAAGAAATATTGACTTTTGACAGGTTTGCAGCTTTAAATAAAATATATATATTTTTATAATCAATATTTCTTGAACCTAGTTAGCTGTTTGTGTGTGTGTGTGTGTGTGTGTGTGTGTGTGTGTGTGTGTGTGTGTGTGTGTGTGTGTGTGTGTGTGTGTGTGTGTGTGTGTGTGTGTGTGTGTGTGTGTGTGTGTGTGTGTGTGTGTGTGTGTGTCATCAGCTTTATTACAGTTAACTTAAATTAAAACTATGATGCATTTATATAGGCTATACATAAATATATGTACATATCAATTTAGTAAGCAAATAAAAAAATCCATGTAGCTGTACAGTAAAAATAAATACTGCCATGTCACAGTAGCTGAAAGCTATTTTTCTTATGTTTATCATTATGCTGTATGCTTTAACAAAGCATCCACGGTAATTAGCCAGCGTTCTATTACCATATAGCTCATAAAGTCTTCATAACATCACAATGTAATCATATTGTTATTTAATGAGGCTGTGTTCCGTCCTTCTGTTTTCATCACTTTCATAAAGTGCAATTAAGCCATGGTCGGTGTGGGCAGGTGACTGGAGTGGCAGGTCTCTTTTTGCTCATTAAAGTTAATTCAAATACTGTGTAATCACTCAGAGAATCACGTGTACCCGTTTTTGTCTAACAGGGAGTCATGGGAGAGAAAAGCTGTGACGTGTGAGCACTGTGTGTGTGCGTTGATGTGCACTTTCATTCTCACAGCAACAATGATGTGTTCTCTTCAAAGATGAAGGTCGCTGTAGAGATGTGATTACTGTAGTTTACTGCAGAGAGACCTGTCAGACCTGTCAACATCTCACACGCGAGTCACAGTGATGTATGTGCATACAGAACCATTTGGAGTCTTTTTGGCAAATAAGGTTTAAAACTGATGCATCTCCCCGAGCAGTCACTTCTCAGTGTCAAAATTTAAAACGGCTTAAAAATAGGAGACTTGTTAACACTGAATACATTTTCTCACACCTTCACGCTGCAAACAATTAAATCCATATGCACTCTCTCCATTGCTTTTCTGCGTTGATGGCAGATTTATTTATATATTAGATGCTTAGAAAAGTTTAATTTCTGAAGTGACACCTCTTGCAGAAATAGATCTAACTGGAGCAAACTGGAATCACAATCATGGTCTCGCACTCTAAAAACGTCAACTATGATGTACTCAATGTGTGTGGTGAAACATTTTTACACTTAAAAATATTGAGTACATTTTAAAGCTGTAAAATAAAATCTATGAAATATACCCTATAAATTAAGTAAATGTATAAGTATAAAATGTAAGTAGATATGAATTAACTACATTTGGTACATGACCAATAAAATTGGTATTATATTAATTTTGCGCAAAAACACACAAAATAACACTATACAGTCGGTATCAATGCATGCTGGGAAAATCAAAATGTCCTCTCGGACCCACGTTGGCCTTAACTACGATGTACTAACATTTTAATTCATCATTTCATACAATGCACTTATTGTGTACATGCATGTTTTTACATTGTACTTACATTTTAAAAATTACCTGCATGTAATTACATCTGTAATTAATTTCTATATTTACATTTATAACTACACTGTTGACACTGTTACACCTAACCCTACCCTTAAACTTACCCATACCACCACACCTGTCCCTAACCCTACCCTTAAACTTACCCATACCACCACACCTGTCCCTAACCCTACCCTTAAACTTACCCATACCACCACACCTGTCCCTAACCCTACCCTTAAACTTACCCATACCACCACACCTGTCCCTAACCTTACCCTTAAACTTACCCATACCACCACACCTGTCCCTAACCCTACCCTTAAATTTACCCATACCACTACACCTGTCCCTAACCTTACCCATACCACCACACCTGTCCCTAACCTTACCCTTAAACTTACCCATACCACCACACCTGTCCCTAACCCTACCCTTAAACTTACCCATATCACCACACCTGTCCCTAACCTTACCCTTAAACTTACCCATACCACCACACCTGTCCCTAACCTTACCCTTAAACTTACCCATACCACCACACCTGTCCCTAACCTTACCCTTAAACTTACCCATACCACCACACCTGTCCCTAACCCTACCCTTAAACTTACCCATACCACCACACCTGTCCCTAACCCTACCCTTAAACTTACCCATACCACCACACCTGTCCCTAACCTTACCCTTAAACTTACCCATACCACCACACCTGTCCCTAACCTTACCCTTAAACTTACCCATACCACTACACCTGTCCCTAACCTTACCCTTAAACTTACCCATACCACTACACCTGTCCCTAACCTTACCCTTAAACTTACCCATACCACCACACCTGTCCCTAACCTTACCCTTAAACTTACCCATACCACTACACCTGTCCCTAACCCTACCCTTAAACTTACCCATACCACCACACCTGTCCCTAACCCTACCCTTAAACATACCCATACCACCACACCTGTCCCTAACCCTTCCCTTAAACTTACCCATACCACTACACCTGTCCCTAAACTTACCCATACCACCACACCTGTCCCTAACCTTACCCTCAAACTTACCCATACCACCACACCACACCTGTCCCTAACCCTACCCGTAAACTTACCCATACCACTACACCTGTCCCTAACCTTACCCTTAAACTTACCCATACCACTACACCTGTCCCTAACCTTACCCTTAAACTTACCCATACCACCACACCTGTCCCTAACCTTACCCTTAAACTTACCCATACCACTACACCTGTCCCTAACCTTACCCTTAAACTTACCCATACCACCACACCTGTCCCTAACCTTACCCTTAAACTTACCCATACCACTACACCTGTCCCTAACCTTACCCTTAAACTTACCCATACCACTACACCTGTCCCTAACCTTACCCTTAAACTTACCCATACCACCACACCTGTCCCTAACCCTACCCTTACACTTACCCATACCACTACACCTGTCCCTAACCTTACCCTTAAACTTACCCATACCACTACACCTGTCCATAACCTTATCCTTAAACTTACCCATACCACCACACCTGTCCCTAACCTTACCCTTAAACTTACCCATACCACTACACCTGTCCCTAACCTTACCCTTAAACTTACCCATACCACTACACCTGTCCCTAACCTTACCCTTAAACTTACCCATACCACCACACCTGTCCCTAACCTTACCCTTAAACTTACCCATACCACTACACCTGTCCCTAACCTTACCCTTAAACTTACCCATACCACTACACCTGTCCCTAACCTTACCCTTAAACTTACCCATACCACCACACCTGTCCCTAACCCTACCCTTACACTTACCCATACCACTACACCTGTCCCTAAATTTACCCATACCACCACACCTGTCCCTAACCTTACCCTCAAACTTACCCATACCACCACACCACACCTGTCCCTAACCCTACCCGTAAACTTACCCATACCACTACACCTGTCCCTAACCTTACCCTTAAACTTACCCATACCACTACACCTGTCCCAAACCTTACCCTTAAACTTACCCATACCACCACACCTGTCCCTAACCTTACCCTTAAACTTACCCATACCACTACACCTGTCCCTAACCTTACCCTTAAACTTACCCATACCACTACACCTGTCCCTAACCTTACCCTTAAACTTACCCATACCACCACACCTGTCCCTAACCTTACCCTTAAACTTACCCATACCACTACACCTGTCCCTAACCTTACCCTTAAACTTACCCATACCACTACACCTGTCCCTAACCTTACCCTTAAACTTACCCATACCACCACACCTGTCCCTAACCTTACCCTTAAACTTACCCATACCACTACACCTGTCCCTAACCCTACCCTTAAACTTACCCATACCACCACACCTGTCCCTAACCCTGTCCCTAACCCTACCCTTAAACATACCCATACCACCACACCTGTCCCTAACCCTTCCCTTAAACTTACCCATACCACTACACCTGTCCCTAAACTTACCCATACCACCACACCTGTCCCTAACCTTACCCTCAAACTTACCCATACCACCACACCACACCTGTCCCTAACCCTACCCGTAAACTTACCCATACCACTACACCTGTCCCTAACCTTACCCTTAAACTTACCCATACCACTACACCTGTCCCTAACCTTACCCTTAAACTTACCCATACCACCACACCTGTCCCTAACCTTACCCTTAAACTTACCCATACCACTACACCTGTCCCTAACCTTACCCTTAAACTTACCCATACCACCACACCTGTCCCTAACCTTACCCTTAAACTTACCCATACCACTACACCTGTCCCTAACCTTACCCTTAAACTTACCCATACCACTACACCTGTCCCTAACCTTACCCTTAAACTTACCCATACCACCACACCTGTCCCTAACCCTACCCTTACACTTACCCATACCACTACACCTGTCCCTAACTTTACCCGTATCCCACCTCAATGTTAGCAAAAGTGTTTTGAAATACAATATGAACACAATAAGTAACACTTTCTATTTTGTGAAGCTCAGCCATCTTTTTATTCTCCTCATGGCTGTACAATTTCATGTTCCTAGTCTCCCTTTTATGATAAATAATTTTTTTACCCATACCACTACACCTTACACCAGGGATGGGCAACTCCAGTCCTCGAGGGCCACTGTCCTGCAAAGTTTAGCTCCAACCCTGATAAAACTCACCTGCCTGTAGCCTTCTAGTAATCCTGAAGACATTGATTAGCTGGTTCAGGTGTGTTTGATTAGGGTTGGAGCTAAACTCTGCAGGACAGTGGCCCTCGAGGACTGGAGTTGCCCATCCCTGCCTTACACCTAACCTTACCTTTTAACTTACCCATACCACTACACCTGTCCCTAACCTTACCCTTAAACTTACCCATAACACCACACCTGTCCCTAACTTTACCCTTAAACTTACCCATACCACTACACCTGTCCCTAACCTTACCCTTAAACTTACCCATACCACTACACCTGTCCCTAACCTTACCCTTGAACTTACCCATACCACTACACCTGTCCCTAACCCTACCCTTAAACTTACCCATACCACTACACCTGTCCCTAACTTTACCCGTATCCCACCTCAATGTTAGCAAAAGTGTTTTGAAATACAATATGAACACAATAAGTAACACTTTCTATTTTGTGAAGCTCAGCCATCTTTTTATTCTCCTCATGGCTGTACAATTTCATGTTCCTAGTCTCCCTTTTATGATAATTTTTTTTTATAGATATTTTACTCATAATTTCACCCATATAGGGGGGCGAATAATTGTGGCCAACATGCATTGGAGAAAAATGCATTATTTATTGTGATTTTTCCACTTTCAATTGTTTTACTTCAATAATAATAATAATAATTTGTTATATTTATATAGCGTATACATCACATATAGAAGGGGGAATCTCCTCAACCACCACCAATGTGCAGCACCAGCTGGACGATGCGACGGCAGCCGTATTGTACCAGAACGCCCACCACACACCAGCTGATTGGTGGAGAGGAGACAGAGTGATGAAGCCAATCAGTATATTTGGATGATTAGGAGGCCATGATGGACAGAGGCCAATGGGCAAATTTGGCCAGGATACCAGGGTTACACCCCTACTCTTTTTCCGAAGGACATCCTGGAATTTTTAATGACCACAGAGAGTCAGGGCCTCGGTTTAATGTCTCATCTGAAGGACGGTGCTTATTGACAGTACAGTGTCCCCATCACTACACTAGGGCATTAGGACCCACACAGACCACTAACACATCTTCCAGCAGATACCTACAGTAGTTTTCCCAGGAGGTCTCCCATCCAGGCACTGACCAGGCTTCAGTGGGAAACCAGTCTTGGGCTACAGGGTGATATGGCTGCTGGCCATCAACGAAAGGTTAGAATTTTTTTAATGAAAGATCAAAAGGATAAACAATGCAGATTTATTTTTACAGCCGTCTTCGCTCATATTTACCAAGGGTGCCAATATTAGTGGAGGGCACTGTGAAATATTTTTTTAGAGAAATATTCTACTACTATGTGCACAAGCTCCTCTCCTTGCTGAACTTAGAGTGAAGTAAAACCATATTTTTTGGATAACCTTAATTGTGTTGAATCTGCACCATTGCGGAGATAGCTTGGCTGTTCTGGCTCCTCAGAAACCCCTCGAATGATGAAAATCTGTCTTTAAAGAACTTCTTAACGGTGTTGTAATCAATCTTCAGGAAATAACATGCATAATATATGCCTACCTGACTAAGATATGTGTCCTGAGAAATCCCACCTGTGCCTGCAACAGCCTTGGGCTCTGTAAACACCCATAAAATGAGTCTATAATACCTGGGAGTTACTGATAGCATTCTCTCAATGGCAGTTGCTCAGATGGAAACATGACCCCTATAAATCAACTGTATGTCTCAATTGATGACTTTGTAAATATATCACTGTTTGTTGATGCATTGTATTGTTTCTGCCATCCAGGGCTGCCTAAAATAGGAGTTGGCAGCTAATCAGGTTGAAAGGTAAGTTGAATGCATCTAAAGTGTTTTATGGTGCTATTATACCATGCCCTGCAAATGTTAGAAAATGCCCTTGACAAAGTGGGATTTTGAATAATGTTATAATAAATCATTTCTCTTTTGCATTGATAAGGGACAATGCAATCTATGAAAACATAATTAGTCATAAAAAATCAAATAAAATACATAAGCTATATGTATTACTGCCTGTTGGGCACTAACCTTAAAGGGATAGTTCACGCAAGAAAAAAGTGTAACGCCTCTTGCAGTTCAAAACGCTTACGCCAGTTACGCTTTTTTCATTAGTTGAATACGGAAGGCGATCTGCCGGAAGCTAGATATTTTACGTTATAATGTGTTAAATATGGGTATTTTTCTTACACAAACCCATCGATTCGCTTCAGAAGGCCTTAACCAACCCCTCAGAGCCATGTGGAGCAGTTATATGATGGATAGATGCACTTTTTGAGCTTCAAATTTTGGGCTGCTATTTACTCTCGTTATAATGTTTGGATTAGCCAAGACATTTATTAATATAACTCTGATTGTATTTGTCTGAAGAATGTCATATACAAGAAGAATGGCATATACAGCTAGGTTGACTTGAGGGTGAGTAAATCATGGGCTAATTTTCATTTTTGGGTGAACTAACTCTTTAACTTAGCCTATAAATCTAGACGCACCCTAGCGGCAGCAAATCTAATTTGCAGTCAGGGCGTCTAGCAACTCTCCGTTGGCTTGCGAGCTGGAGCAACCAAACTTTGGTCAGGCCAATCACAGAGTCAGTGGGCGGGCTTAACATAATGATGGCATAATTGCCGCGGTTTCACATGCTACTTGTAAATAAAGAAGCTGGCGAACAGCGGTCTTTCGAATCGGCTTCGAAAAGTTAAGTTAAGCTTTTCTTTGAGAAAAGAACAATGAACGGCACTGAAGTCATTCTTAAGAAAGGAAGATGTGTTGGGAGTTTTGCCGACCAGATACGGCAAAAGTTTAATCTATCAACTAGCTCCGCTTCACCTTCTTCGTTGCTCTGGTTGGTTGTAGCGCAATCCTATTGCATGCAGAGGGAATTTGAAAGACAACCGTTTATCCCGCCCCTCGGATTGAGCCCTGCCAATGGTGTGTTCCCAGACCCAACATCTTGATGTGGGTTTGACTTGTCAGGCTATCTTTAACTGGCAATCAATGACTAAAGCTGTAAATATGTGCTTCCTCAAAAAGAGGACATTTTAACCCATGAAATCATAAGATTTATGTTGATATTGTCCAAAACCCTACTCTGAAACCTTTTGATGCCATTGACTCATTGCTATTAGCCTACTTATTGATTAAAAATAAACCCTATTGGACAAGCGATCAGTTCAAACTACAATCTAATTGTAGTTTAAAAAAAAAAAAAATACATATATATATATATACAGGTGCTGGTTATATAATTAGAATATCATCAAAAAGTTTATTTATTTCACTAATTCCATTCAAAAATTTAAACTTGTATATTATATTCATTCATTACACAAACTGATATATTTTAAATGTTTATTTCTTTTAATTTTGATGATTATAACAGACAACTAAGGAAAATCCCAAATTCAGTATCTGATAAAATTAGAATATTACTTAAGACCAATATAAAGAAAGGATTTTTAGAAATCTTGGCCAACTGGAAAAGTATGAACATGAAAAGTATGAGCCTGTACAGCACCCAATACTTAGTTGGGGCTCCTTTTGCCTGAATTACTGCAGCAATGCGGCGTGGCATGGAGTCGATCAGTCTGTGGCACTGCTCATGTGTTATGAGCCCAGGTTGCTCTGATAGTGGCCTTCAGCTCTTCTGCATTGTTGGGTCTGGCATATCGCATCTTCCTCTTCACAATACCCCATAGATTTTCTATGGGGTTAAGGTCAGGTGAGTTTGCTGGCCAATTAAGAACAGGGATACCATGGTCTTTAAACCAGGTACTGGTTGCTTTGGCACTGGGTGCAGGTCCCAAGTCCTGTTGGAAAATTAAATCTGCATCTCCATAAAGTTGGTCAGCAGTAGGAAGCATGAAGTGCTCTAAAACTTCCTGGTATACGGCTGCGTTGACCTTGGACCTCAGAAAACACAGTGGACCAACACCAGCAGATGACATGGCACCCCAAACCATCACTGATGTGGAAACTTTACACTGGACCTCAAGCAACGTGGATTGTGTGCCTCTCCTCTCTTCCTCTAGACTCTTGGACCCTGATTTCCAAAGGAAATGCAAAATTTACTTTCATCAGAGAACATAACTTTGGGCGACTTTTTTCCTTTTTGTCTTTACCCCAGGCGAGACGCTTCTGACGCTGTCTGTTGTTCAAGAGTGGCTTGACACAAGGAATGCGACGGCTGAAACCCATGTCTTGCATACGTCTGTGCGTAGTGGTTCTTGAAGCACTGACTCCAGCTCCAGTCCACTCTTTGTGAATCTCCCCCACATTTTTGAATGGGTTTTGTTTCACAATCCTCTCCAGGGTGCGGTTATCCCTATTGCTTGTACACTTTTTTCTACCACATCTTTTCCTTCCCTTCGCCGCTCTGTTAATGTGCTTGGACACAGAGCTCTGTGAACAGCCAGCCTCTTTTACAATTACCTTTTGTGTCTTGCCCTCCTTGTGCAAGGTGTCAATTGTCGTCTTTTGAACAACTGTAAAGTCAGCAGTCTTCCCCATGATTGTGTAGCCTACAGAACTAGACTGAGAGACCATTTAAAGGCCTTTGCAGGTGATTTGAGTTAATTAGCTGATTAGAGTGTGGCACCAGGTGTCTTCAATATTGAACCTTTTCACAATATTCAAATTTTCTGAGATACTGAATTTGGGATTTTCCTTAGTTGTCTGTTATAATCATCAAAATTAAAAGAAATAAACGTTTGAAATATTTCAGTCTGTGTGTAATGAATGAATATAATATACAAGTTTCACTTTTTGAATGGAATTAGTGAAATAAATAAACTTTTTGATGATATTCTAATTATATGACCAGCACCTGTATATATGTGCACCGTAGCATTTGTTAATTAGACTAAATAAGGGTTGAAAAAAGTCAACAAATGCCTGGCGTACTTAAAAACAGTTTAAAAAGCATCCCAGTATGCACCTCGTGAAATCAATGACTAGAGTGAGCAGAACCGTAATCTACACAGGGTGGCAAGCTAAAATATAAGATAATTTTTGCTCCCATATATTTCCATTTGTGTTATTTTACAAAATGTATTTCGTTTTGATGACTTATGATGAATTATGAGAATGAGCAATGTCATCCCCACATCTGATGATTGAGCCCTTTTAAGCATCACTCTTTTTTTTAACAAGAATCCCCATGATTACCCTTCAAAAAACGAAGGACACACAACCTAATTTTCCCATGAATTGGCTAGATACAATCCAGCTCCTCAGAGAGCCCTGCTTGAGGATTCCATCTCTTCAAGCACCTACACGACCATTGATGACACATGCATTTAATTTTCCTTCTGTTTTTTTAGTTGACCTTTCATTGTTATGCCTTTACGATTTTGTCAATAATTAAAAAAAAAAAGACACACAAGGTGATTTGCTTTTCTTTATATATACTGTATATACTGTTGACCATCATTGAAGCACATTGTAACAGCAATCACATTCATTCAGATCCTTAAGTCAATGGAAGTGTTCACCCAAAAGGTTCCCTCATTATTTTCTCATTCATGTCATTCCAAACTGCATGATGTTATTTTTGCTGTGGAACACAAAATGGGAATTTTGAATCTTTACGCAGCTGTTTTACACATAACAACAGTTCTTAGTGATCCTAGCTGCCATGCTCCAGCCACAATTTAAGCCATTATTCACTCTTAACAGATTCCCAATATGCTTTTTTAAATTTTCCAATTTCTGTGGTGTGTAATGTTGCTGTGTGAGCATGAAAAAGCTCTGCAAAGCACAAAGTCACGTCAGCAGGAGTTATTATATATCAGTGTCACTGTTTCTGAACTCCCTGAAATGCCTCTATTATAGGGGATCATACCGGGAATGAACCCGTCACAATATTTCTCATTTAAATAATTCAAGCCCAAGACATACACTAAATAAAGGGAGCGAGGCCTGGTTGAGTAATGCCGAGTTCAGACTGCACAATTTTCAAACTCATCGGATCACTGCTCTTTTCACACAGCATGACTACACTTCACACTTCACGATGGATCGGCGACAGGCGTTTTCACACTGCAGGACTGTTAAGAGGAAGAATCGCAGACACCTCTGTCCCGTCAGCAAATGTTCCACACGTGCGTCAGTTCTCGTGTTAGACTGGAATTGTTATTAAAAATATAGACTCCAGAAAGCTTGCGATCCAAATTGTCTGTGCGTTGATTTGCAGCGAAATGTCGGGGGGAATGTTTGGAGTGACATAGGGAGCAATGATAGTGTTCTGCAAAGAGAGAAGGAGGTAAATAAATCATTTTGCAATGTGCTGCTGTTGTGGCTGGTCAAACGGCTGTTTGTGCTTTGTTTCTGTTTGATATCATTGTAAAAATATCTTAAAATACTGATATTCTGGTCTATAAATCCTCCCTGAACTTCCCGCTGCCCTGTATCTCGCTCTCTCATTGGCTGTAGGTCATCGATGATTGTAATTTTCAGTCAGAACACAGCAGGATTTTGATTCTCTCTGATCGCGTCTTTGGTCATTCACACTGCGTGCTTGTCACTCATATGCACAAGCACCGATTTGCCTATGATATTGGGCATTTGTCTGCGATTTCACGCAACCTGTCGGCGAGTCAAAATCGGGCAGTGTGAAGTTAGTTTATAGTGTGTTGAAACCATAGACTGTAAAAAAAAAATATGGACATAGTGTCCGTGACGTCACCTATAGGATTCTGAAGAGCAGTTTTGAAGCATACCGGATAATAGAAAATGGGCAAAGAGGCGGGATGTGGGTGGAGCCGATGACTAACAGACAGCAGACACATGGCTATCCACATGTCACTCAAAGTGGCCCTTAATTATGCTGAACTTTAAGGCTTTATATAATGTAAACAGATGAGTTATAAAAAAATCTACCCCCCTCAGTCGTCATTAGCCAAATTAGCCGAATAGACCAAAACCACAATTTGTACCAGGCTGTAAACATGAGCATTTTAACATGGGGCTCAATGAGATTCTTCTCTCTTCTGGAGCCTGTCTCTAGCGGCCAGTCGATGAATTGCAGTTTAAGTCACTTCCGTATTGGCTTCAAGAGAAACGACGGGAGGTTGCCGCTTGGTTGAAACTCGCAGTTATGGTAAGAGCGGGACATTTCTCGACCACACTCGAAGCGCTTGACCAATCACAACACTGATCTAGCCAACCAATCAGAGCACATTGTGCTTTTCAGAAGGAGGGGCTTCATAGAGACAGGAACTAAACAGGGGTGCGTTTCCCGAAAGGGTTGTTTGCCAACTATAGACTTGGTCGGCATTACTGGGAACGCCCATAAAACGTCATATCCGCCATATGCCGTGGGGGAAAACAAGCCATTACAATGAATGCACGTAGACCTTGTTAGACGCTTTATCTTTACTCTTAATGATTACGATTTATCTTTGCTTGGTGCAGTGCCAAAAGGTGCCATGTGGCGTTCTAGTAAGTTAAAAAACCCTGATCTGAAGTTTTATACTGCCAAATAAACAGACGGAACCGTTCGTCAATTCCGAAAGCCTGCAATACGTCCATTACAATTAAACATTTGCACTACATGATGCTGGTATTATTGTAAAGATTAAAAAAAGATATTTCATTAATTGCAATGGCAAAAGTTTGTTGAACAAAACGCCAGTAAAGTACTGATAAACGTGAAAAACTGCTTTAACGATGAATCGAGTCTTTTACTGTACAGTAAAGTACAGTAAAAGACTTGATTCATCGTTAAAGCAGTTTTTCACAATGAGCGATCACATAGCCACATCATGCGTGAGGTTATTAATGTACAAAACATTCAAAAGTCTTCTTTATTTCATGATGGGAAGGGCTGGGCTCATGCTTGTGCTTCAAGCTGATTATATGTACGAGTACGACACTTGTACATTTTCTCGTCAAAATGCAGCTGCTCCCACAAATATTACACAACATAATAGCTAGGCTACTTCATAAATCACCTGGTCTTTTGATGAAGACGTTTGCTATAAAAAAAGTAAATAAAAAAACTTTGCTATTGTCAGTAATTCTAATAATATTGTGACACTGACATGTCAATTTTATAGCACAAGATACGTTTTATGATAATTTTAAAATGTTAAATGTATGTAATAAATACTTTTAATCCATTGAATCCAGGAACACTGAATTAACGTCTTCATCGAAAGACGCATGAAGTTGGCATGTCATACCTATATATTTTGATGAGAAAATAACACCTCTGGCCATTGATTCCGCTGGGTCGTTTATCAGTCACAGATACTGTACGGACAATCTGACCCAATACGGCTCAGTTTTTCTATATATCTTGCTCTGTCGAGCAGCAAAAGTGATTCTACACAGGCTATACTGGGTTAACCCCATGCATTTACATTGTGGGGGAATGGACTGTTTTCCCCTACGCCGAATCCGCCCCCACGCCACGCCCCCAGCTATGACACGACGCCGACCAAGTCTACGGTCACAAGTTCCGTCGTTGTCAGCATAGTTCAACGAGACGGTGTTTCCCGAAACCATAGTTCCAATGAACGTTTGCAAACAGCATCGCAAAGTTGCGTGGTTGGGACGACAGTTTCTTAAGCAAAATAAGCAGGCTGACATTTAACACAATCTATATCTTTTATTTAGAATACATACAAATGTAATTTACGTCTTTTAGTTTGTCAAGAGATTTAAAGCACCGTTTTTGAAGAGTGCGCATGTGCGGACGTGCTCTAGTGGAAATAAAGCAAAATAAGTGAGAAAAATTAGAATTAGTCTTCAGATGCCATGTTCATAGTTTATAGCAAAAAAAATTAATTAAAATTAATTAATTGCATTAATTAAAATTTAAACGGATTAATTAAAAGAAGTTATTACTCCACCACCTGCGTGACATCATTAACCAACGTGGTTGAACAACAAATTTGCAACAATGCGGTTTCGGGAAACAGTCGTGACTAGCTAGTGGATTTCTTCAATGATGCATCATACTATGGTAGTTAAGCAGTGAGTTACATTGTTGTACGGGAAACATTGTTGTAGGTCCTCTTTAAATCAAAACATTTATGCAGTCCAGCTCTCAAATATGTTGCCTATTTGCTATTATTGCCAGCGACTTTTGATGATACTGATATCCAACAATATACGTTTTGTGAATTATTTGATTTGAGAATTAATAATGACTTAAATTTCATGCCTTCAAAGCTTTTGCACGGCTTCATAAGACTTGGAATATGATGTGAATAATATGAAACATGAAGCTTTTTTGAGTTCAACATGTCACAATAAACTGTACTTGTATGGAAACAAGTTGTGTAAAGATTATCCAAAATTCATGTTCCGGGTTTTCAACAACATGGGTTGAGTAAATATTAAAATAATTATTTTTTGGGGGGTGATCTATCCCTTTAAGGCTGGACAGTCCATCCACATAAATCTTTAATCACAAGAACACACCACAAAGATTGTTTTCTGGAGAGCCATGCATTATCATCACAACAATAAACCGCAAACAAGAATGAATGAAATCAGTGAAACACGTCTATGGTGATTCCACAGATGAATGATTCATGTGCTAAGGCCATTTGAAAACATTAATTGACATTCCTAAACAGGAGTGGAGAGGAAATGTTAGATAAGCAATGTGTCAGAGAAGCTTTTAACTGGGGTTGTCGCTCTGAACTCTGAGCTATAATTAATTCGAGATCACCATCAAGCGATTCCAAACACGTAAGATGTTATGCTTTGTGGTCCATTAATGAGGCACTGTATATTTATTACCCTGTTCCAGACAGGCAAATATCTCACATTCAAGGTATTGCCTGAGATATTGTGCTGCCATTTGGTATTGTACATTCATTTTGACCTGTTGTTACATCTTTCTAGAAGATCCAATCTTCACAAAGTGATACAGTTGCTGTTCCACGTTCAATAGTAAGTGCATTCAAGCGAACGCATCATACTTGCACATACCATAAATGCTAGACACCATCAGCACCATATCGTCGCTGTCGGGCGGAAACCTTGTATGTCCACTGACAACTTAACAAAATACAAAGTTGATATTGTGCCTTTATATATGGTCAGACACTTGCATGTGTCATTATTATTAATGTTTCATCAAAATCAAGCTCAAATGGAGTTATGAGGTTTTTGACCGGTCTTACATGTTTTGTCCGTAATTAGAATGGCCGCATCTGAGGCAGTAAGTGCATTGCATTATATTTTCATAATCTTACGGTTATAAAGTTTAGCTATATGGAAGCTCAGTTTTCTGTCATTGGCCAAAATCTCATGTTATAAATGATTAAGTGCTTCACACATGCTATTTAAAGGGATAGTTCACCCAAAAGTGAAAATTACCCCATAATGTACTCACCCTAAAGCCATCCTAGGTAGACTGGGTAAACCCAGCCTGATCTGCCGGTGATTTGATTTCTGTAACCTGTACATTCAATTCTTCTGCATCTGTTACAATTTTGCAGGAACCAATCAGAGACTGGCTTATCCACCTGGCGCGCTATTGGCGAGTATAACACAATGACGGATAGAGAAGCGATGGGTTGTTGCCCGTTGATCACGCCTCTTGTGGTCTGATTGGTTGAAGGACTATCCAATTGATTACAGAGACATTTGAATTATGCTCGTTTATCACGCCTCTTGTGCAGTAGAAAATACAGAGCAGCGCCAGGGGGGGTCTTGGGGGGTCTCAAGACCCTCCTAAAAAACGCCTTGACCCCCCATTTGACTCCCCACCCTCTTCCTGGTTAAAAAATATATATCCGGGATAAAGATTTAAAAATGTTTCTCTTCAAACTACGCAGAACAATAATAATTAATAATTTATTCGGCATATAAAAAAATATAAACATAAGAATCACTGCGACGCCCCATGAACCTCCCTGCGCCTTGCAGAGCCGTAACTTATGGCGGACCCTGGTGCAGCCACAAATATCATAACTAGCCTATCTATAGGCCTACTGTAATTAAGACATATATTCAAAAAATTTATTAAAAACAGAAAGACGGGCTTAGACTACTCAAAGGCCGCGGAAACAGGCCAGTGGGTTCGTTACGCACGTCAATACATTCCCGACGATCTTGGTTTGCTTCTTATTTATTAAATATACCGCCATTTAGTGGATGAAACCTTGATCAAAATTCAAATACAATTTATAGAAAACGAAATTCACTTTAAAGAAATGATTTCTGCAAAACAACACTCAATAAAAATCATGTCTGACCCCACTCCATGTCTCCAGACATATTGCGCGTCTTATAGCCTATCTTACTCATGCTGCTCACTTTTCATCATCAACATATGAAATTAAAACAATAATATAATAGGCTAATATTTAAACATATAGCCTAACTATGAATCTAAATAGGCTACGTTTTGCATGTAGCCTACTCCACTCTAAGCGCTTCAAAAATGTATTTTGTTTATTAAACGCACAGTTTTTATTTCGAATTTAATTTCTAAATTCAGTTCATATTTCCAACAAATGAAATTCCGAGCCAAAATAACGAAGTGGTAAAAAAAACCCTAAAAAATATTAAAGAATTTGCGGGCGCTTTCGTCGGCATGAGTATAGGCTATAAGACGCGCAATTTGTCTGGAGACATGGAGTGGGGTCAGACATGATTTTTATTGAGTGTTTTGCAGAAATCATTTCTTTAAAGTGAATTTCATTTTCTATAAATTGTATTTTAATTTTGATCGAGGTTTCATAAACGAATTGCCTGTATATTTAATACATTAGAAGCAAAATAAAAACGCCGGGAATGGCTTGACATGCGTAACGAACTCACTGGGCTGTTTCCGCGAGTACTTTGAGTAAGGCTGAAAGTGTCTTTCTTTTTAATACATTTCTAGAATATATGTATTACAGTAGGCCTATAACATACAATATATAACAGTAGGCCTATTATAGATATTTGTGCACCGGGGTCCGTGATTTCTAGGTTAAAGTTACGCCACTGATGCAAACATGAGCGGTCCATGGCACCTGTTACCTGTGGCTGTTATGAACCGTAGGCTACATCAATATATTACAATACTTTCGTGCTATGTGTGAAAAATGCACATGGGCTATATGAATTATCTAATGTGGATACAGGCATATTTTGTAGACATCACTGTACAACACATGTCCTTATTAGGAGAAAATATATGTCGTTTTAACAAGAAAAATATGTAGTTTTTACGACATAACATCTCGTTATTACGAGAAAATTATGTCGTTTTTATGACATATCTCGTTATTACGAGAAAAGATGTTAAAACGACATAACATCTCGTTATTATGATATAATTGAGTGAAAAAAATAATATGTATGTGGCAGCAATGCGTCACCGTAATGCGTTTGGGGAAAATCCAAACTTCACAGTCTATTCATCATCAAAGTAAAAATGCAGTCAACCAAATCGAAAAAGTTATTTGGCTCAATTTATATTTTTGTTGTTTAATAGCAGTAATATGCAGTAATTAGCCGTGTCCACTGTATTTTTTGTTGGTTTTCATGAGACCCCCCTTGAAATGACCAGGACCCCCCATTGCCCCCCCAATCAAAATTGTTTGGAGCCGCCACTGCTCCCCAGACCAATGTTCAATCTTAAATTGAGCTTGGCCTGGCGATAGCCAGATAACTAGTAGTGGGAAGTTTGGATCATTTTACTGACTCGGAAGTCATTTCGTTCATTTCAGCAGAATCTAATTAAAATGTTCCATGTTACATTTTTCAACACATTTAGTACTTTTGGAATAAAAAATAAACTATAAGCTAATGCAGTCATGGCCAAACTTTGAGAAGAAATGATTCATTAATTGCTATAGCTCGCTTCAGGCTATGTATGCAGTCTGTTAGTTCACCTCACCTCCCGATCCAAATCGTTCTTTCTTTTGTCACTGGGACAGCCTCATATGTAAATTAATACATGTGTCCGGAAACAGAAAAGATTAGTTCATCTCTCGAGTCTTGGGTCATTCGTTCATCAAGTCCCAGCCCCATAAAAAAGGCAATGCAATCACCGGAAACAGAAAAGATTAGTTAATCTCTCGAGTCTTCTCGTTCGTTCAAGTCCCCATAGGCTGCAGAAACAGAAATGATTAGTTCATCTCTCGAGTCTCGTTCTTTTTTCACATGACCGCTTCCCGTTTCAGTGTCTCGCAACATATACAGTCGAAATTACAGTCGTTTTATTGACTGCATGTTGTAATATATTTATTATTATAAAATCATCAGAAGATAATGTGTGCAATAAACATTTGTTATGCCTATCCATTTTGACCAATATCTAGCTGCCGCCAGACCGCCTTCCACATTCAACTTACAAAAAAGAGTAACAAGAGCGTTTTGAACCGCGAGAGATTTACTGCCATTATAAAGCTTGGATTAGCCAGGACATGTTTTAATATAACTCTGATTGTATTCGTCTGAAAGAAGAATGTCATTTACACCTAGGATAACTTGAGGGTGAGTACATTTTCAAATAATTTCATTTTTGGGTAAACTATCCCTTTAAGACAGTAATCTATTTTATGACTCTTCTCCGTTCCTCAGATACATAAAATTTTTGCCTATATATAGTGATAAATATAGTGTTTCTTGAGTGAACAAAGATGCTGTACTTATTCAAACAACCAGTTATTTAAAACTTGGGTCCAAAATGTGACCCTGGACCACAAAACCAGTCATAAGGGTCAATTTTACACATTATGAAAGCTGCATAAATAGGCTTTCCATTGATGTATGGTTTCTTATGATAGGACAATATTTGGTCGAGATACAACTAATTAAAAATCTGGAATCTGAGGGTGCAAAAAAAAATCTAAATATTGAGAAAATCGCCTTTAAATTTGTCCAAATGAAGTCCTTAGCAATGCATATTATTAATAATCATAAAAAAAATTATATATTCACGGTAAATTTTTAAAATATCTTCATGGAACATGATCTTTATTTAATATCCTAATGATTTTTGGCGTAAAAGAAAAAACGATAATTTTGACCCATACAATGTATTGTTGGCTACTGCCACAAATATAGGACTTATGACTGGTTTTGTGCTCCAGGGTCATAAATGTGTGCAGCATTTCATTCAAGATAGAGGTGGGTGGAGTTATGAGGTTTGACTGACAGTTTGAGTTTGAGGTTTAGTCACAAGCTCTTTTTAATCATTTTCCTTGGTTAAATGTTTGCAAAACCCACAGACAGACATAAAGGCTGACCAGTAGTAATGATTTTCCGCCCGTCAGCGACGATATATAGATGTCTGGACAGGGAGTGAAAGCTCCATATTTCATGTTAAGAGGGCGAAATCCACACCTCAAATTGTAACTTTAGCTCACTGAGGTGTCTTGAACCTCTATGCTTGTTGTCCGCTGGGCTGGTCACCGCTTCCGAGGTCCGACTCGGCTTCTCCGCTTGCGCCCCTTCTCCTTGTGGAGAGTCGGTCCAATGATTTAGGAGAAGAGTTTTGATTCCGTCTGCAGAAGCAGCCGATTATGTCTGCTCGGAACGAGGGTGTGTAGAAACCATAGATGACCGGATCGCAGCACGTGTTGAGGTTGCCAAAGACGAAGAGGGCGTGGTGGACGTATTCCGGCATCAAATGCAGCATTCGAGGCTGGAACCAGTACCAGATGCCGAGCAGGTAGTACGGCGTCCAGCACACCACAAATGATGCCACAATGATGATGGTCATCTTCAGGGTCTTCATGCGTGCCTTCGGGATTATGTCGGTTCCAGTGCGTCTCAGACAAGGTTCCCCACCTAAAAAAGCAAACATAGGTTAGGAGAGTGCTGTCTGACCTGCATTATCATTTTGACCCAGAAACAATCTCTGCTTTCTAATGATATGAATTACACATCTTGCTCATATCTAAAAATTCTTAAACCAAGATGCATTTATTTAAGAAGCAAAATGACTTAAGATATTAAAGGGATAGTTTACCCAAAAATTAACATTGTTGTGGGGGCACCACTGACTTCCATATGGGGGGAAAAAATACTGTGGAAGTCAATTTGGTTACAGACATTCTTCAAAATATCTTCCTTTGTGTTCAGCAAAACAAAGATTTATACAGGTTTGGAACAACTTAAAGGATTAATTCACTTCAAAATGAAAATTTCCTGATATTTTACTCCCATCTCATCCAAGATGGTCATGTCTTTCTTTCTTCAGTCGAAAAGAAATTAAGGTTTTTGAGGAAATCATTCCAGGATTTTTCTCCACATAATGGTTTTCAATTGCAACCAAAATGTTGAAGGTCTAAATCAATGCAGTTTCGAAGGGCTTCAGAGGCTCTGTACGATCCCAGACGAGCAAAACCATCGGTCATTTAAAAAAAAAAAAGATTATACTTTTTAACCTAAATTGCTCATCTTGCGCTGCTCTGCGGCCGCCAGTGATTGCGCAATCACGTTGAGACGTCACACTAGACGTAGGCGAGAGTACCACCCCAACCAAATTTGCGAAGACAAATACAAATGCCCTTTAAAGGAACACTCCACTTTTTTGGGACTTTAGCTTATTCACTGTATCCCCCCAGAGTTAGATAAGTCCATACATACCATTCTCATCTCCGTGCATCCCATAACTCTGTCTGACGCACCCACCGTTAGCCTAGCTTAGCACAAAGACTGGAGGTATATGGCTCCAGCTAGCCTACTGCTCAATAAGTGACAAAATAACACCAACATTTTCCTATTTACATGTTGTGATGTGTATAGTCACAGTGTGTACAAATAACAAGGTTACATGAGAGACAGCCATTTTATAAACGTATACATACTGGGGACTATATTCTCAGAAGGCGCAGCACTGCTCTACTTCTGCGGAGTGCGGAGTGATTTGCTCGCAGGACCGGAGAAGCCCCGCTGTTACATCTGTCAACAAAACCAACGTGACTAGGAAGATAGTAGCGAACGTGACTGTTGCATGGCTGACTTTGAGGAATTGTCAGAGGATTTTTACTTGGTATCAAACCAAAATCCAGAACCATATCGTTTTGAGCCAGAATACACAGACAAGGAGTTACAAACTTTGGAAGCTGATAGACAAGACGCCTAATTACCTCTGGCCCCGCTCATTTGTTACTGTGACAGTCAGAGCGCGTTCGTGACAACACAATACTAACATTACAGGGGATATGGAGCACGGGAACAACTGCAATACAGTAGTGACCACCCTATTCATGTAATAGTGTCACTAACGTTACATTAGATCTAGCTAATGGCACTGTTACAGGAGGCTAGTCATCTAAAAACATAACGGAACACTTACCGCAGCCACAGGTGATCCGCTTTGACTTGTCTGTAGTCACTACCGATGGGATGGCCGTATCCTTCAGCCCATGTTTCATGATCCGTGTGGCAAATTCCATTTTTTCAAAATAGTTGTCCTCGGGTTAAATGTTCTGAGCAAACCCGATGGTAGGCTACTTGATGATGGCTACAGGTGTGTTTGGATCCATATCCAGAGCAAGCAGCTGCGGTAAGTACTTCCTTTATGTTTTTAGTATTTCCTTTATGTTAGTATTGTGTTGTCACGAACGCGCTCTGACTGTCACAGTAACAAATGAGCGGTGCCAGAGGTAATTCGGCGTCTTGTCTATCAGCTTCCAAAGTTTGTAACTCCTTGTCTGTGTATTCTGGCTCAAAACGATATGGTTCTGGATTTTGGTTTGGTAAAGAAAAAATCCTCTGACAATTCCTCAAAGTCAGCCATGCAACAGTCACGTTCGCTACTATCTTCCTAGTCACGTTGGTTTTGTTGACAGATGTAACAGCGGGGCTTCTCCGGTCCTGCGAGCAAATCACTCCGCAGAAGTAGAGCAGTGCTGCGCCTTCTGAGAATATAGTCCCCAGTGTGTATACGTTTATAATATGGCTATGTCTCATGTAACCTTGTTATTTGTACACACTGTGACTATACACATCACAACATGTAAATAGGAAAATGTTGGTGTTATTTTGTCACTTATTGAGCAGTAGGCTAGCTGGAGCCATATACCTCCAGTCTTTGTGCTAAGCTAGGCTAACGGTGGGTGCGTCAGACAGAGTGATGGGATGCACGGAGATGAGAATGGTATGTATGGACTTATCTAACTCTGGGGGATACAGTGAATAAGCTAAAGTCCCAAAAAAGTGGAGTGTTCCTTTAACAAAAAAAAAGGTAAAACAACGATGTCGGACGATTTTGAAGTTGAAGATGGAGTGTTTTTTGGTAAAGGGCGTTTGTATAAGTCTTCGCACGTTTGGTTGGGGTGGTACTTTCGCCTACGTCTAGTGTGACATCTCAACGTGATTGCGCAATCACTGGCGGCCGTAGAGCAGTGCAAGATGAGCAATTTAGGTTAAAAAGTAGAGATGGTGTTACCTTACAGTAGGGGGGTGCCAATAAGCGCATATCTGGCACTAGATGTGTGTGTGTAAAGGGTGTCACGGCCACCCTAAAATGATATTGCCGCCCCCACTAGTTCCCCCACACTATTGGATCAGAGAACTGCCAATCTGACAATCCCTATATGGCATCAGATCAGAGTAGGCTACTGTCAAAAAAGTTCGCGTTTGGAGCGCTGGCTCAACAACACCATTAGATCAATGAACTCGGTCAATGCTTTGGCAAGGTAACACTTTTTTTAACCATAAAATAAAGCTAAATTCAAACTAAAGGCCAATTAAAATAACAGGTAACGTTACAAATCTGTATTTTGTTAGGGCAGTATTTGTGGCAGTCTAGAAATCACGCTGTGAATGGGCAGATAGCATTGCTCGGTGTGTATGTTAGAGGCAAAATATAACTACACACTTACTTCACCATTTCATGATGAAGTGAGTGTGCAGTTATATTTTGACTCTATAAAGCTTTCTTCTCTTAAAGTCCTCATGAAATCAAAATTAACCATATTTACTTTGTTAGCACAAATTGCTAGTTTTGTGGTGAACAATCCATCCGTGCAAGTCAATCCGCATCAAAAAATTATTTGGCTTCGTAATCTTTAATCAAAATCTAAACATGCTCCTCCCCTCTACATTGGTAGGCCATTTTTGATGACGTCTGTTTGACGACTTGGGCTTCGACATGCCATCATTAAACACGGCCATTGAACTTGCGTTCAGATCTGCCTCCATTTCTGAATGAAACGCCTACGTTTCTATATCCAATCAGGTCACACGGGGGGGAGGGGGGTTGGAAACAAACCACGCCCTCTGTTCTGCTCATTTAGTATTCCGTTTCTCTCGGAAATACGTCAAAATCACTGAAATAAAGTCGGTTGCAACTTCCGGTTCACTGGGACTTTAATTGCACCTCCAAAATGCTTTTGCGCCAATGCATTGTTAAAAGAATCCGTGTGTTTTGTAATTGTCCCATATAAAACTTTAGCGGTCAATTTAAAAATGGTATAATAAAATGTGCAAATTCACAACATGAATACATCCTTTATTAAATCACGTTGACGAATTTAACGTATCTTTACGGATGGTGTTGAATGCTGAATCGATTCATTCAGTTCTAATAGCGCTTAATGCAAGCAGCGTCGTACACACAGAGGGCAAAGTGTTGCGTTATTTAAAGGGGAAGTTCACGCATCAATGAGTAACAAAAACCACACTGAATCAGTATTTATTCTTATTACTTTCATGTGAAATGTACTAATAACACATAATAATTATGTAGTTATGTCTGAGAACAATTTCTTAGCAACTAGGGACTGCACAAATATAGGCTATATATTATAGGCCTAGGGCTATACAGGCATCTGGCTATTAATTTGAATCCTTATTAACAAATATATACAAATATAATTTGGTATGTATGTATTTGTTAATTAATACCAGTAATACCAAAGTTGCTTTTTAAAATTTGACTGGGGGCACCAATAAGGATTTCGCCTAGGGCGTCAGAATGGCTAGAAACGGCCCTGCCATGACAGAAGAGAGCAAAAGTCAGTTACCTTTCCCTTTACCACGAGGCATCTGGCGGTTGATTTCCACGAGGATTCGGGTATAGCAGAAGCTCATTACCAGTAGAGGGAACACATAGAGGGTGACAAAGTGGAACATGTTGTAGGCTGTTTCCTGCCAGCGCTGCTGGAAGCTTCCATGTGTTACACACTGCACAAAGTCAACCCCTTCAGCCTTAATTGCCCTGAAAATAAATAACTGAAACGATAAAAAGCAGTTTATAAAAAAGTGTCACACTTGCTGTGTTTATAATCCAAAAGACGAGAGGAAATGAAAGCAAAAGGCAATTTAATGAACACAGTAACACACTAGCTTTACACTATCAACATCAATGCAAGACAAAGGTCTGAAGAAACTGAGGGCTTAAATACACAGGAATGGCAAGCAACAGAACAACGAACAGGTGAGGACTAGTCAGGAACCATAGTAACAAACAAATGGCGGGAAAACTAGGTCAAACTAAACACAGGGTTTGACAAAACAGACAGTTCTGACTTGGGTTTCTATATCTTTTCAAACTCATCAGATTTACGGTTTTCAGTAAATGGACGATCAAAACTACGAAAAATCCCATAAACTTTCATGGAGGGGGTCACAACTTTAAAAAGTATTTAAGCTTCATCCACAAATCGCATACTGTCTGAGTAGGTACTACATTTGAATTTACTTCACGACTGTTAAAAAAGTATGAATGTGTGTAGTATGAATGTAATTTGGACGTACTACATCCGCCATGTTGTTACTGTCATGTGACCAGTTATGTCGCTTCACTTCCATTCATAAATCCCCTCTCGTGGCCTGATGGGATAGTAAAGTGTCCATCATATGCGCGCTTCAGAATCTCGGCGGAAGTAATAGGTCATCTGGGGACATTTCGCCTACTGTTTTTCGAATACTGTTTATTCGGACATATACTCTGGAAGTATTCAATTTCGGATGCAGCACAAGTATCTATCAATAGCAAAGCTTAGCAACTAGCTTGGGACATGCTGGTAATGTGCTAAAACCAAGTGTAGGCTACAGCACACTTGATCCTGAAAAGTGAAGTCAAAGCATTTTGATCGCCCCCAGGTGGCAGTTTGCAGGATAGGTCATAAAGCCTGCCATGTTCATGCTAGCAAACATGTTAATTTGTGCTAACAGCATTCTTTGTGTTAGACTCATGCTAACAAACGTGTAAAACATGCTAGCAACATGTTAAACATGTTACGATCATGCAAGCAATGTGTTAAAACATGTTAGTAAAATGTTAAGATAATGCTAGCAATGTGGTAAAAAATGCTAACTCATGCTTACAATGTGGTAATTCATGTTAATTAATGCTGGCAACATGCTAATTCTTGCTAGGATCATGCTATTAATATGTTAAAACATGTTATAAAAAACGTGGTAAAGCAGAAAGTTAGAAAGAAGTTAGAAACATGTTAGCACTGTGCTAAATAGTTCTAGAAAAATGTTAAAGCATTTTAGCAATGTGTTAAAACATGCTAGCAATATGTTAAAAAACATGTTATCAGTGATCTAATTAATGTTAGAAACGTGTTAAATTATGTAAAAAAATGTTAGCAAATGTGCTAATTCATGCTCAAAACTTGCCTGTAACATGTTTAGTCATGTTAAAACGTTACGATCATGCAGGCAGTGTGCTAAAACATGTTAGTAAAATGCTAAGATAATGCTAGCAATGTGGTAAAAAATTATAACTCATGCTTACAATGTGCTAATTCATGTTATACTAGTAACATGCTAGGTACATGTAAGCAATGCGTTCAAATGTTCTAGCAACATGTTAATTAATGCTAGCAAAATGCTAATTCGTGCTAGAATCATGCTAACAATATGTTAAAACATGTTATAAAAAACATGGTAAAGCATGTTAGAAATATGTTAGCACTGTGCTAAATAGTTCTAGAAAAATGTTAAAGCATTTTAGCAATGTGTTAAATCATAATATAAACATGTCAGCAATGTGTTAAAAAATGCTAGCAGTGATCTAATTCATGTTAGAAACGTGTTAAATCATGTTAAAACATGTTATCAAATGTGCTAATTCATGCTCAAAACTTGCCTGTAACATGTTTAGTCATGTTAAAACATGTTACGATCATGCAAGAAATGTGTTAAATCATGTTAGTAAAATGCTAAGATAATGCTAGCAATGTGATAAAAAAAAATGCTAACTCATGCTTACAATGTGGTAATTCATGTTAGGATCATGCTAGTAAAATGCGAGGTACAGGTTAGAAATGCGTTAAAATATTCTAGCAACATGTTAATTAATGCTAGCAACATGCTAATTCATGCTAGCAATAGGCTATGTTAAAAAATGTTATAAAAAACGTGGTAAAGCATGTTAGAAACATGTTAGCACTGTGTTAAATAGTTCTAGAAAAAAAATGTTAAACCATTTTAGTAATGTGTTAAATCATAATATAAACATGTCAGCAATGTGTTAAAACATTCTAGCAAACATGCTAAAACATGATAGCAATGATCTAAATCATGTTAAAACATGTTAGCAAATATGCTAATTCATGCTCAAAACTTGCCTGTAACATGTTTAGTCATGTTAAAACATGTTACGATCATGCAAGCACTGTGCTAAAACATGTTTGTAAAATGCTAAGACAATGCTAGCAATGTGGTAAAAAATGCTAACTCATGCTTACAATGTGCTAATTCATGTAATGCTAGTAACATGATAGGTACATGTAAGCAATGCGTTCAAATGTTCTAGCAACATGTTAATTAATGCTAGCAAAATGCTACTTCGTGCTAGAATCATGCTATTAATATGTTAAAACATGTTATAAAAAAGTGGTAAAGCATGTTAGAAATATGTTAGCACTGTGCTAAATAGTTCTAGAAAATGTTAAAGCATTTTAGCAATGTGTTAAATCATAATATAAACATGTCAGCAATGTGTTAAAAAATGCTAGCAGTGATCTAATTCATGTTAGAAACGTGTTAAATCATGTTAAAACATGTTATCAAATGTGCTAATTCATGCTCAAAACTTGCCTGTAATATGTTTAGTCATGTTAAAACATGTTACGATCATGCAATAAATGTGTTAAAACATGTTAGTAAAAATGCTAAGATAATGCTAGCAATGTGATAAAAAAAATGCTAACTCATGCTTACAATGTGGTAATTCATGTTAGGATCATGCTAGTAACATGCGAGGTACAGGTTAGAAATGCGTTAAAATATTCTAGCAACATGTTAATTAATGCTAGCAACATGCTAATTCATGCTAGGATCATGCTAGCAATAGGCTATGTTAAAACATGTTATAAAAAACGTGGTAAAGCACGTTAGAAACATGTTAGCACTGTGTTAAATAGTTCTAGAAAAATGTTAAAGCATTTTAGCAATGTGTTAAATCATAATATAAACATGTCAGCAATGTGTTAAAACATTCTAGCAAACATGCTAAAACATAGCAATGATCTAATTCATGTTAGAAACGTGTTAAATCATGTTAAAACATGTTATCAAATGTGCTAATTCATGCTCAAAACTTGCCTGTAATATGTTTAGTCATGTTAAAACATGTTACGATCATGCAATAAATGTGTTAAAACATGTTAGTAAAAATGCTAAGATAATGCTAGCAATGTGATAAAAAAAAATGCTAACTCATGCTTACAATGTGGTAATTCATGTTAGGATCATGCTAGTAACATGCGAGGTACAGGTTAGAAATGCGTTAAAATATTCTAGCAACATGTTAATTAATGCTAGCAACATGCTAATTCATGCTAGGATCATGCTAGCAATAGGCTATGTTAAAACATGTTATAAAAAACGTGGTAAAGCACGTTAGAAACATGTTAGCACTGTGTTAAATAGTTCTAGAAAAATGTTAAAGCATTTTAGCAATGTGTTAAATCATAATATAAACATGTCAGCAATGTGTTAAAACATTCTAGCAAAAATGCTAAAACATGCTAGCAATGATCTAATGCATGTTAGAAACGTGTTAAATCATGTTAAAACATGTTAGCAAATTTGCTAATTCATGCTCAAAACTTGCCTGTAACATGTTTAGTCATGTTAAAACATGTTACGATCATTAAAGCACTGTGCTAAAACATGTTAGTAAAATGCTAAGATAATGCTAGCACTGAGGTAAAAAATACTAACTCATGCTTACAATGTGCTAATTCATGTTAGGATCATGCTAGTTACATGTTAGCATTGCGTTAAAATGTTCTAGCAACATGGTAATAATTTGTGCTAGAATCATGCAAGTAATATGTTAAAACATGTTATAAAAAAACATGGTAAAGCACGTTAGAAACATGTTAGCACTGTGTGCTAAATAGTTCCAGAAAAATGTTAAAGCATTTTAGCAATGTGTTAAATCATAATAACATGTCAGTAATGTGTTAAACATGCTAGCAACATGTTACAATATACTAGCAAATTATCTAATTCATGTTAAAAACGTGTTAAATCATGTTAAAACATGTTAGCAAATGTACTAATTCATGCTCAAAACTTGCCTGTAACATGTTTAGTCAAGTTAAAACATGTTAGCAAACTTGCTAAAAAATGCTAACAATGTGTTAAATGTGCTACAAACTTTCTAAAACATGTTTAGCCTACAACATTATATTGATTTCTTTCAGTAAAATATTCAAACTTTCAGAGAAGGCTTTGTCAAACCAATATCAAAGTTTGTCATCAAATTTGTTATTGCATGGAAAAGATCAGCCAGCACAGCCTTCAGAATTTCACCTTTTGTTTTTTTACAGGGGAAAAAAGAAAGGTTTGGACCAACATGAGGGTGAGTGAACGATTTGTATTTTTGGGAGAACTAATCACTTTGTAATCAGCTGATTAAGTCTTGATATTGACAGATTTTTCAACTGTTCTGCGTAAAAAATATTAGCATGTCTTCTACAAGCTAAATCATTTGAATTGTAAACCTTCAAAGAACCCAAATACACCGATTTGTATCGTTTTACACATTTTGCAACAGCAAGCCAAAGGATTTTCATGCCATGGCTGCTTGTATTGGGCTGTTAAAAATCTCCTTAGTGTTGCTGTTGCTTCCATTGTTGGTGTTTCCCTTACATTTGGGCACTATTGAATGTCAAATGTATTTTTAATAGGAAGAACACATTCTCTGCTCCATGTCTGCATTATTTTTCCATGTGACATATTTTCCACTCTATATTCTCCTACACGATAAATCAGGTAGCACACAGTGTGACAGAGGGAAGCCCATTTTGTTCTCTGGGGGAGGTGTGTGAACAGAATACAGGAGTGAGATGCCTAAGATATATTGATATCTACAACTCACCACCCACTCGGTCTTATTGTTGGATCTCTTTCCCATTATCCATGGCCACCTAACTGACCTTGTCTCAGACAGGCTTCTTTATCTCACTTGCAATTATTTTAAATGACATGGCCACATCCACAGGCTGCTAAAAACGACATTAGTGGAATTAAGTGTGTGGAGAGAACCAAAGACACACTGACGAGATTCAGTCAGGCATTTTAAAGGTTACAGAAAATGCCCTGGGACTGGTAAAGCTTGACTAATAGGATCTATAATCAATGCAGCAAGTGCTCACTGAAGAGTCACTGTCCCAGGGTCAGTCATTGCACCAGTTTAAGCTACAACTGATTGGTTAAAGAAATACTTAAGCTTAGACGGCAATCAGGGAATGTGTGTGGTCGACTGAAAGTGCAATTTCCCTAACAACAAATGACATCCACCATTTCAGTTTGAAAGAAAGCTAAACTCGGTTCAAGTTTGGCTATGTGCCACTACTCAAAGGTGTAATTTTTGCACCTCCAACTGGAATTGCACGACAGGTTTCCAGGACTCTTTGTCCATCTGTCATTGTTGGGATAAACAAGTACCTCCTCATGCTACTTATTGAACCAGTGTTATGTTGGTCTAGTTGGGATACATTGCATTTTTCTGGGAAATCAAGTTACAAATGACTTGCTAAAGCTGAGGCTTTTCTCTCGACTGTATGGTAAAATGGTCAGTTACTTTTTGGCGAGAGTCCTGATGGATTGACAGTTTGATTGACAGTTTAAAAAACAGATTATTTTCATTCTGCTAAGAGAAACAATGTGAAGTAGAGATGTTCCGATACCCTTTTTCCCTTCCCGATACCGATTCCGATACCTGGGCTCAGGGTATCGGCCGATACCGAGTACTGATCCGATACCTGGGTGTGTATCTGTATATACAGCTGTATACACTACTAGCCCTGTATGAATTACTAGAATTATTTGATGGTGTGCTTCAGACTTATCCCTTAATAAAACATGAACAAATACATGGTGAACTACTGTATTTATTACAGTAATTTTATTATCTGATGTACATTTGACAGTAATATTATATATTTTTCTTAAGCGAAAAAGAACTTCAAATGCAGCCACAAATCTAGTTGTACAATATAACTGTATAAAAAAGTGCAACAAATAAATGTAGGAATATTATATATACAGTGAGGAAAATAAGTATTTGAACACCCTGCTATTTTGCAAGTTCTCCCATTTGGAAATCATGGAGGGGTCTGAAATTGTCATCGTAGGTGCATGTCCACTGTGAGAGACATAATCTAAAAAAAAAAAATCCAGAAATAACAATATATGATTTTTTAACTATTTATTTGTATGATACAGCTGCAAATAAGTATTTGAACACCTGTCTATCAGCTAGAATTCTGACCCTCAAAGACCTGTTAGTCTGCCTTTAAAATGTCCACCTCCACTCCATTTATTATCCTAAATTAGATGCACCTGTTTGAGGTCGTTAGCTGCATAAAGACACCTGTCCACCCCATACAATCAGTAAGAATCCAACTACTAACATGGCCAAGACCAAAGAGCTGTCCAAAGACACTAGAGACAAAATTGTACACCTCCACAAGGCTGGAAAGGGCTACGGGGAAATTGCCAAGCAGCTTGGTGAAAAAAGGTCCACTGTTGGAGCAATCATTAGAAAATGGAAGAAGCTAAACATGACTGTCAATCTCCCTCGGACTGGGGCTCCATACAAGATCTCACCTCGTGGGGTCTCAATGATCCTAAGAAAGGTGAGAAATCAGCCCAGAACTACACGGGAGGAGCTGGTCAATGACCTGAAAAGAGCTGGGACCACCGTTTCCAAGGTTACTGTTGGTAATACACTAAGACGTCATGGTTTGAAATCATGCATGGCACGGAAGGTTCCCCTGCTTAAACCAGCACATGTCAAGGCCCGTCTTAAGTTTGCCAATGACCATTTGGATGATCCAGAGGAGTCATGGGAGAAAGTCATGTGGTCAGATGAGATCAAAATAGAACTTTTTGGTCATTATTCCACTAAACGTGTTTGGAGGAAGAAGAATGATGAGTACCATCCCAAGAACACCATCCCTACTGTGAAGCATGGGGGTGGTAGCATCATGCTTTGGGGGTGTTTTTCTGCACATGGGACAAGGCGACTGCACTGTATTAAGGAGAGGATGACCGGGGCCATGTATTGCGAGATTTTGGGGAACAACCTCCTTCCCTCAGTTAGAGCATTGAAGATGGGTCGAGGCTGGGTCTTCCAACATGACAATGACCCGAAGCACACAGCCAGGATAACCAAGGAGTGGCTCTGTAAGAAGCATATCAAGGTTCTGGCGTGGACTAGCCAGTCTCCAGACCTAAACCCAATAGAGAATCTTTGGAGGGAGCTCAAACTCTGTGTTTCTCAGCGACAGGCCAGAAACCTGACAGATCTAGAGAAGATCTGTGTGGAGGAGTGGGCCAAAATCCCTCCTGCAGTGTGTGCAAACCTGCTGAAAAACTACAGGAAACGTTTGACCTCTGTAATTGCAAACAAAGGCTACTGTACCAAATATTAACATTGATTTTCAAATACTTGTGTTCAAATACTTATTTGCAGCTGTATCATACAAATAAATAGTTAAAAAATCATACATTGTGATTTCTGGATTTTTTTTTAGATTATGTCTCTCACAGTGGACATGCACCTACGATGACAATTTCAGACCCCTCCATGATTTCTAAGTGGGAGAACTTGGAAAATAGCAGGGTGTTCAAATACTTATTTTCCTCACTGTATATATATATATATAAGCAACCATCAAGGCATTATTATTATTAGTAGAGATGTTCCTTATATGACAGTTTTCCCAAATGAAACGGTAAATTCTCATGAAGTGACAGTTTATGCGTTTGTGTCCTCATATAGTGACCATAGACTGTGAATATGGACGTAGAGAAACTGGGGGAGGTTGCCGCTTGATAGTGACACACGCAGAGATTACAAAGACAGCGAGCAAGTATCACGCGCATGTGTGTGTGTGCGCACAGGCGCCCGCCATCCACACAGAGACGAAATACTGCTAAACAGCCAGTAAACAGCGGACATAGCCTACTGCTAACGCGTTTTCATTTCTTCTTCGCTGCTCTAAACAGTGGGTTCTTGTGGCAAAACAGCACAACTTCCTGTGTTTGCAATGCATCCGGAGCACCGAAGAAGAACCGCGCAGTGGTTAGGCAAAGCTCGCGGTCATAACTATGTCTTGTTTAAGAAAATGGTATCGGATCGGTACATGGGTTCAAGTACTCGCCGATACCGATGCCAGAATTTTTTGTGGTATCGGTGATATTTCCGATACTAGTATCGGAATCGGAACAACTCTAATGTGAAGTTGACCGTTTAGTCTCTGGTTTGATTTTCTGACACAAACAGCAATGAACGATTTTGAGAAAAAGAACGTCTGACTGTACATCATTGCATATCAGAAATCACTGGTCACTGGGGATTTTGGTTACACATACATATAATCAGTACATATCAAACGATCTGTAACAGCAATAGTGACACAGCAAAAAAAAAAAAAAAAATTACTCACATAAGTGTCACATAAGTGTAGAAGGCACAGCATCGTTTATTATTTTCGTTTATTATTCGTTTATTATTTATTTCAGTCTCTCTGCAAATCCAGCATCAGAAGGAACGTTATGCAGCAACTGTGTTTTTCCAAAACCTGGCACTACACAACATTTTGCACATTATGCACAAAAGGCATGTTTATCGCTTAGTTGCTTGTTAGATCCAGTGTTAGTGTCAGGTAAGTTATTTATTTACCTACTGCTACATGTCATGCGTGGATCAGTAGGTTTGGCTACAGTGGTAACGATAATGTAGTAGGTGTTGATCTTCTGCAGAGACGGTCTTTCATCCATCTATCATGGATAGACACTTTCCACAACGAGTCGTTCTCTGGGCTTGGTTACAATAAAAGCTGTTTTTGGACTAACAAGGACGTTTTCAGCTCTGAAACTTGCAGCATATTCTTATAATATGATGACCTCTTATATGTCAAAAGCTCAAGGAAAATTTGATTTCTCAATTCATAGCCCTTTTAACTTATTTGAAGTTATTTCCATAGCGATAGCTATCAAGTCATTTGGGTGTTTTGGCACTACAAATTGTATTTAAAATACCAGTATTAATTATATATAAAAAGCCATGTTTTGCCTGTTGTAACCAAGCCACAGTCTTTTATTTCAAAGGCAAGGCTCATGTGAGATTCATATACGAATTATGAAACTGGTTATAATGTAGAGTAAGGAACATGATTATAGTTGTCTCTTTATATTAAGCTGAAATTGTACACGTGTTTTAATGAAAACAGACACTCATCACCTTTAACAAGTGTTTTCAAACAATAATATTATCATCCATCTATAAATCCTCAGAGACAGTTTTGTGCTGCTTCATATAACAAGACAAGTCCCACACATGACAGCTCCAATTAAAATGACATCTTGTTCCCTTACCTGTGGAGAGGCGAGCAGGATGCTGAGGATCCAGGCAGCCAGCAGCATCCTCCTGTTCCTGCGACCGGCATCCAGAGCTTCTAGTGGGTGCAGGATTGCATGGTGCCTGTCCAGACTCACCACTACCAGGATAAACGCTGACGAATGCATGGCGAAGAGCTTGAGGAAGCAGAGGAGCTTGCACATGGCATTGCCGGCATACCACTGCACTGTAATATTCCATATGGCGTCGAGTGGCATCACCACAAAAGTCATGACCAGGTCAGCGGAGGCCAGGCTGGCAATGAGTGGCCGCAGGTGGGAGGCCAGGCGGCGTCCTCGCCCTCTGGTCACGCTGATCAGCACTGAGAGGTTGCTGATGGCTGCGAAGACGAAGAGCACCAGGGTGGCCGTCACACGGAAGCGAGCGGCCACAGTGAATGTGGGTGTCTCCCAGTCAGAAGCAAAGGAGGCGTTCTGCAGAGAGGAGTTTTCCCAAATGCATGTGGGACTAGCTGACAGGAGAGACACGTTTACTGACATCCTGTAAAGGGGAAAAAAGACAATTTTGTTGCATGGTAAAGGCTTTTTGTGATACTCAAATGAATAATTATTGTAATAATCTACAACATTTCAGTATCATGAATTAGGCATATGTCATGAATTTTGAATTACATTAAGAATTTACTGAATTCAAATTCAAAGAAATTCAACATGTAATGCCATTCTGGGTTATGAAGTGGTCTTCCATCTTTGTCCAAACATTTTTGTAAAAAAAACAAAAAAACAAAAGTCTCTTATGCTCACCAAGCCGTTATTTATTTGATCAAAAATACAGTAAAACAGAAATATTGTGAAATATTTTTTTATAATTAAATGTAGCCGTTTTCTATTGTAATATATTCTTTGATACATTTATGATCATTGCTGAAAACAATTGAGCTGCTTAATATTTTTGTCAAAACTTTAAAACCTTATTGGTATTTAATAAATAAAACATTCAAAAGAACAGCATTTATTTGTAAAAAAAAAAAGATTCTGTCAATTTTGCACATTTGAATGCCAGCTGAATGAAAGTAATTTAGACACAGACAGACAGACAGACAGACAGACAGACAGACAGACAGACAGACAGACAGACAGACAGACAGACAGACAGACAGATAGATGATAGATAGATAGATAGATAGATAGATAGATAGATAGATAGATAGATAGATAGATAGATAGATAGATAGATAGATAGATAGATAGATAGATAGATAGATAGATAGATAGATAGATAGATAGATAGATAGATAGATAGATAGATAGATAGATAGATAGACAGACAGACAGACAGACATGGATTGATGATGACAGACAGACAGACAGACAGACAGACAGACAGACAGACAGACAGACAGACAGACAGACAGACAGACAGACAGACAGACAGATAGATAGATAGATAGATAGATAGATAGATAGATAGATAGATAGATAGATAGATAGATAGATAGATAGATAGATAGATAGATAGATAGATAGATAGATAGATAGATAGATAGATAGATAGATAGATAGACAGACATGGATTGATGATGACAGACAGACAGACAGACAGACAGACAGACAGACAGACAGACAGACAGACAGACAGACAGACAGACAGACAGACAGATAGATAGATAGATAGATAGATAGATAGATAGATAGATAGATAGATAGATAGATAGATAGATAGATAGATAGATAGATAGATAGATAGATAGATAGATAGATAGATAGATAGATAGATAGATAGATAGATAGATAGATAGATAGATAGATAGATAGATAGATAGATAGACAGACAGAAAGTGAGGGGTTCGCTTTGGTTCTATTTTTAAGGTGTACATTTTCAAAACTCTAAGTACAAAAATCCAAACTGATCACACTTGTAACGCAGCTAGTCATTCTTTCAAAACCTGATCTCATGCTTTCATTTAGTTGCACATATTTTCATTCCATATAATCATAGTTTCAAACACAAGATTATTGTAATATGTAATGAGAACATGGTTTAATCACCGAGACACAACAGTGTGATCTTCTTTCAGTTTAGTACTTTTATCAGTTCATTCAACAGCAAACAATGCAAGATACATGTTTCAAATCCCCCTCGTTGCTGAATCATCTACAGTAACACAGGCTACAGTTGCCACATTAGAAAATATGCTTACATTACCTAACTTATGAAACTGAATCCATAATGTTTGTAACAGTATCTATTCAAAAGGTCAAAAAGTGTGATGAAGTTACGACATGGCCATGAGGTTCTGTGCTATAACAGAGTTAGCTGCCAATAAATGTTCTCACTGGCCCATATGACCAGGGGCGCCGCTAAGGGGGGGGGGAGTTAGGACAATTCTAAGAGCCCACGCACTTTTAGGGCCCCCAGAGATTGGTTTTATTAGTAGTAACAGTACTAGTAGTAATGTAATGAAATTATAAATATATAATCTACAGAGTTACAAATATAACACAATTATGGCTTATTTCTGCATTTCCGGCAAAATACAGCAAAACGCTCCACTCACGAACCAATCACGCTCATGGGTAAACGACATTTGCTCAAATCCCACTCCGACATGAAATTTCTCTGTATTGTAGGCTACTATACTCGTTGTAGCCATTAAGAAAGGGTATTTTGTTTTATATTTATATTTAAATATTATAATGTTATTTTTTTATGTCTATCTATGTTGTCAATCTGTCAATCTATGTTGATTATGAAAAGTGAACAGCATGAGTAAGAAAGAACACATCATAAGATGCGCAATGCCAGGAGACAATGAGTGGGTCAGACATGATTGTGACCACGTCATTGAGTTTTGTTTTGTAGAAAGCCTTTCTTTCTTTTTTTTGCATAAATTGTATCTTAATTTTAATCAATGTTTCATCAGCCAATTGGGGCATTCTGGGTTGAGCGAACTGAGCTTAATTGGTCAGTATTATTAAATTGCAGACAAAGATTTTGGATAGCTAGGTTGGTGCGGTAGGGGGCCCTACATCATATTATTTCATAGGGCCCAAAATTGCTAGTGGCGCCCCCTGCATATGACTGAATCTATACTGTAGCTGACCTTTATAAGGGTGAGTTACAGTAATGTGACAGCCTCTACTATGGTAATCTGTTTACAGTATCCACTGTAATGTAAAATGTTGTATTTGATGCCATCTGTCTCCCTTCTTCTGATTTCTGATCAGTCTGATGTTACCGTTGACTATTTCCACTCCCTTGATCTGTTGGTATTTGCTAGAATCCATGATACCATTTGGTACCCGTGGGCATGGGGTACTTTTTATCCCCGTTTGCACCAAACCAGATGGTGGGTTTGCTGCCAAAAAGCTCTTTTTATAGTTTCATCTGACCACAGACCCAGGACCCTTTTGAATTTGCAGTCGTGTCTGACAGCTGAATATGCTGAAGTTTGTTTCTAGATGAGCGAGGAGGATTTTTCTTGAAACCCTCGCAAACAACATGTGGTGATGTAGGGGTTGTTTAATTTTTTTTCTGACGCCAAGACTTAAATAACCTCCATCTGTCATCTTGGAGAGATAAATGTAGATAGATAGATAGATAGATAGATAGATAGATAGATAGATAGATAGATAGATAGATAGATAGATAGATAGATAGATAGATAGATAGATAGATAGATAGATAGATAGATAGATAGATAGATAGATAGATAGATAGATAGATAGATAGATAGATAGATAGATAGATAGATAGATAGATAGATAGATAGATAGATAGATAGATAGATAGATATGGATTGATGATGATGATGATAGATAGATAGATAGATAGATAGATAGATAGATAGATAGATAGATAGATAGATAGATAGATGGATGGATGGATGGATGGATGGATGGATGGATGGATGGATGGATGGATGGATGGATGGATGGATGGATGGATGGATGGATGGATGGATGGATGGATGGATGGATGGATGGATGGATGGATGGATGGATGGATGGATGGATGGATAGATAGATAGATAGATAGATAGATAGATAGATAGATAGATAGATAGATAGATAGATAGATAGATAGATAGATAGATAGATAGATAGATAGATAGATAGATAGATAGATAGATAGATAGATAGATAGATAGACAGATATGGATTGATGATGATGATAGATAGATACAGGTCCTTCTCAAAAAATTAGCATATTGTGATCAAGTTAATTATTTTCCATAATGTAATGATAAAAATTAAACTTTCATATATTTTAGATTCATTGCACACAAACTGAAATATTTCAGGTCTTTTATTGTTTTAATACTGATGATTTTGGCATACAGCTCATGAAATCTCAAAAAATTAGCATATCATGAAAAGGTTCTCTAAACGAGCTATTAACCTAATCATCTGAATCAACTAATTACACCTGCAAAAGATTCCTGAGGCTCTTAAAAACTCCCAGCCTGGTTCATTACTCAAAACCGCAATCATGGGTAAGACTGCCGACCTGACTGCTGTCCAGAAGGCCATCATTGACACCCTCAAGCAAGAGGGTAAGACACAGATTTCTGAACGAATAGGCTGTTCCCAGAGTGCTGTATCAAGGCACCTCAGTGGGAAGTCTGTGGGAAGGAAAAAGTGTGGCAAAAAACGCTGCACAACGAGAAGAGGTGACCGGACCCTGAGGAAGATTGTGGAGAAGGACCGATTCCAGACCTTGGGGGACCTGCGGAAGCAGTGGACTGAGTCTGGAGTAGAAACATCCAGAGCCACCGTGCACAGGCGTGTGAAGGAAATGGGCTACAGGTGCCGCATTCCCCAGGTCAAGCCACTTTTGACCCAGAAACAGCGGCAGAAGCGCCTGACCTGGGCAACAGAGAAGCAGCACTGGACTGTTGCTCAGTGGTCTAAAGTACTTTTTTCGGATGAAAGCAAATTTTGCATGTCATTCAGAAATCAAGGTGTCAGAGTCTGGAGGAAGACTGGGGAGAAGGAAATGCCAAAATGCCTGAAGTCCAGTGTCAAGTACCCACAGTCAGTGATGGTCTGGGGTGCCATGTCAGCTGCTGGTGTTGGTCCACTGTGTTTTATCAAGGGCAGGGTCAATGCAGATAGCTATCAGGAGATTTTGGAGCACTTCATGCTTCCATCTGCTGAAAAGCTTTATTTCATTTTTCAGCACGACCTGGCACCTGCTCAAAGTGCCAAAACCACTGGTAAATGGTTTACTGACCATGGTATTACTGTGCTCAATTGGCCTGCCAACTCTCCTGACCTGAACCCCATAGAGAATCTGTGGGATATTGTGAAGAGAAAGTTGAGAGACGCAAGACCCAACACTCTGGATGAGCTTAAGGCCGCTATCGAAGCATCCTGGGCCTCCATAACACCTCAGCAGTGCCACAGGCTGATTGCCTCCATGCCACGCCGCACTGAAGCAGTCATTTCTGCAAAAGGATTCCTGACCAAGTATTGAGTGCATAACTGAACATAATTATTTGAAGGTTGACTTTTTTTGTATTAAAAACACTTTTCTTTTATTGGTCGGATGAAATATGCTAATTTTTTGAGATAGGAATTTTGGGTTTTCATGAGCTGTATGCCAAAATCATCAGTATTAAAACAATAAAAGACCTGAAATATTTCAGTTGGTGTGCAATGAATCTAAAATATATGAAAGTTTAATTTTTATCATTACATTATGGAAAATAATGAACTTTATCACAATATGCTAATTTTTTGAGAAGGACCTGTAGATAGATAGATAGATAGATAGATAGATAGATAGATAGATAGATAGATAGATAGATAGATAGATAGATAGATAGATAGATAGATAGATAGATAGATAGATAGATAGATAGATAGATAGATAGATAGATAGATAGATAGATAGATAGATAGATAGATAGATAGATAGATAGATATGGATTAATGATGATGATGATAGATAGATAGATAGATAGATAGATAGATAGATAGATAGATAGATAGATAGATAGATAGATAGATAGATAGATAGATAGATAGATAGATAGATAGATAGATAGATAGATAGATAGATAGATAGATAGATAGATAGATAGATAGATAGATAGATAGATAGATAGATAGATAGATAGATAGATAGATAGATATGGATTAATGATGATGATGATAGATAGATAGATAGATAGATAGATAGATAGATAGATAGATAGATAGATAGATAGATAGATAGATAGATAGATAGATAGATAGATAGATAGATAGATAGATAGATAGATAGATAGATAGATAGATAGATTAGATAGATAGATTAGATAGATAGATTAGATAGATAGATAGATAGATAGATAGATAGATAGATAGATAGATAGATAGATAGATAGATAGATAGATAGATAGATAGATAGATAGATAGATAGATAGATAGATAGATAGATAGATAGATAGATAGATAGATAGATAGATAGATAGATAGATAGATAGATAGATTGCTCAACCGTAGATTATTGGCATTGCTTTGAGCACTTTACTAAATAATTTCCTTTCTAAAATTCAGCAAAATGTTCATCCAGACATGAATATTCTAATCACATCACCACCTAGAGACCCTGATTATCATTACATGACTGTCACCACAGAGGCATTTGTCACCTTTATGACTTTTCACCCAGACGTCCATCACCCCCCAGTCTAACCTCCTCTGCCTCTACAGCGCCCATGCATCTGCCGTCTCATCTCTACAGATAAGAAACTCTTGCCAGGGGCCTTTTTTCACTCCGGATCTCTTCTGGCAAATAGGGAGACCTTGGCTAAATGGCAGGGAGATAGATTACACCTCAGAGGGTTTTAAAGGTCTATATATAAACCCCCGACACAACTACCAGGGCTCTGTGCTGAGATTATGCACAGCAGACTCAAGCAGAATGAGATTCGCATCGAAGTAATTCACATGCACAGTACAGTACAGATGTTCTGCTGCCGTGTTCAGCATGCTTGCTGATATCTCATTTGGCCCCTCTACACCTTTATGATAACATTTTAATTAACTAACAAAAATGAGTTCAATTATTTCTCATTGAGTGATTATGTGACAAGATAAAGTGACATATGGTTCACATTCTTGATAACATCATGAAGACAAATGATGATTTAATGGTCGAGGGTCCCTGCGCTGGCTCTGGTTCTGATATAAATGCCATATCATGCTGACTGATGTCTGTTGTCAGTATTTCCCTTTGCTCTGAAAGTGATATTGTATTTTGAATAGCTGTAGTCAGGTAAACAGCATGCAGGTGATAGACAGAGAGAACCCTAGTGAACAACGACCTCTGCTCCATCCTCCCCTGTCTCTGCACTCCCACACCAAACTGCACAGCGGTCCAGGAATACATCTCCCTGTCACTGCGATTGTTCTTCATTCTTGACATGAAATATATTCTTTTGACCTGGAGAAATGTATTTTTGCCTCTTGCGAAATCAATATGCATATAAAAATAAAAAAAATGGCATAATATTTTTTTGGGGGGGGTTTAATCAAACAAGACTATGAATTAGAGCTGTTATAATAGATGATATCCTTGGCATCGCTGTCATCCTGTTTCTATGACAGATTGTTTAAATGATTTCCTGGACACCTGCCCACTGGATTCATGGCAGCTTTGCACTCCTGCCTCTTAATGTTGGTAAACATTATGCAAATATATGCAAGGAAGAGTGTCAGCTATCATAACTCTTTGCAATATAGCATAAGTGCTGTCTTGAATATGCAAATCTTAAAGGGATAGCTCACCCAAAAATGAACATTTTGTCATTGCTTACCCTAAAGTTGTCTTGTATGAGTTTCTTTCTTCTGTTGAACACCAAAGAAGATATTTTAAAGATTGTCAGTCACCAGACAGTTGATGGCACCCATTGACTTCCATAGTGCCGTTAACTGTCTGGTTACCTTCATTCTACAAAATAGGGCTGTGCAATTAAAGAGTTAGTTCACCCAAAAATGAAAATTCTGTCATTAATTACTTACACCCGTAAGACCTCCGTTCACTTTCGGAACACAAATTAAGATATTTTTGTTGAAATGCGATGGCTCAGAAAGGCCTCCATTGGCAGCAATGACATCTCCTCTCTCAAGACCCATAAAAGGTACTAAAGACGTCGCTACAAAGTCCATCTCACTACAGTGGACTGATCTTGCAGTCATGTTTAGCTTCTTCCATTTTTCTAATGATTCAACTTTTTTCACCAAGCTGCTTGGCAATTTCCCCGTAGCCCTTTCCAGCCTTGTGGAGGTGTACAATTTTGTCTCTAGTGTCTTTGGACAGCTCTTTGGTCTTGGCCATGTTACTAGTTGGATGCTTACTGATTGTATGGGGTGGACAGGTGTCTTTATGCAGCTAACGACCTCAAACAGGTGCATCTAATTTAGGATAATAAATGGAGTGGAGGTGGACATTTTAAAGGCAGACTAACAGGTCTTTGAGGGTCAGAATTCTAGCTGATAGACAGGTGTTCAAATACTTATTTGCAGCTGTATCATACAAATAAATAGTTAAAAAATCATATATTGTGATTTCTGGATTATTTTTTTTTGATTATGTCTCTCACAGTGGACATGCACCTACGATGACAATTTCAGACCCCTCTATGATTTCCAAGTGGGAGAACTTGCAAAATAGCAGGGTGTTCAAATACTTATTTTCCTCACTGTATATGCACTATATTAGCCGTTATATTCATTATATTCTACTGAACCTGTTAGTGATGTCTTGATTATTTCATGTATGTTTAAATAAACCTGTCATGAAAATGACAGTCACTATGTGCGTTTACATGGAGTACTATAATCGGTCCAATCCGAATAAAAATGCTCCACATAAACACCTCAATCGGAATAAAAATGGCCAAACCGAATGAAATTGTAATCGGTTTGAGTAATCAAAAAATTTAATCAAAAAATTCCACCATGTAAACGTCCTGATCCGATTTCTTTGAGTGCACGTCTTTCTGTGACGTGATATATAGTGCGCGCCTCCACAACTGAATGTTGACAAGAGAAGAAAAGTTAATTTTTCTGAGGTATTAAACTTTTTATTTCGTAACATGTTATGAACATCATGTTGGAATAATGGCACAGACATAGCCTGGCTACACCATCTCATCTTGACAGCGTTTGTCCTAGGCTTCAACTGCGCCTGACAGAAGAATTCATTGTTCTGAGATGATTCTTACACTTTAAATCAAATAATGAATAGCTTTTATAAAACTGTATAAGTCCAACTGTATAAGCAATGTTCAGAGGATTAAACGGACTGAATGAGAGGAGGCGGGTGCGTGTCACTCGCTGTCGGTCGGAGAGGAGAGGAGAGCGCAGCTGATATCGATACTGTAGAAAATGAGCATTGTATCGTTTCAGATATTTCAGTATCGATACATAGCGAAATATGGATATTTTTGACAACACTAGTAGGCATACACAAAGGTTCGACGACTCGTTCTCTCGCTCCCTACAGCGCAATTCGGCTAGGTGTACATCCGCGCTAAAATATCAAGGTGAAAGTCATCATTGCTTGCGTAGTATAGACCCAGCTCCCAACCCAACTTTGAGTATAGATTAACGGCAATATTTTTTTTATCGCCCGATTAGAGTCTTGCGTTAACGCAGCACGTTAATGCCAATAACGGCCCACCACTAATTTATACCTTTGTGATTATGGTATCTTTCCTTAATCATCTGAAATATCTATGCGTTTAGTACTAGTATGCAGAGCACGTCTTGAATGCTTTCATTCATGTTTCACCATACATCCTATGTTTTTATTAATAATTTAAGTGCATTTTATAGTTAATTTTGTGTTTTTCGAAATAAATTAATTGAATTCATTTCGATTCCGCATTCATCATTCACAGCTGTTGAAATAGCCATTGTATAGGACATAAATTAGTTTAAACTACTGCATGTCAGCCCACAGAAAAATAAATAAATATAAAAATTACCAACACAGAACTATTGATCCACGATACTAATGTTACGAATCTGATGCGGCAGACAAACTGTGTGCGCATGTCACAAAATGATTCCGACTGAAAGTCAGCACATGTAAACACCAGATCGGTTTAGATAACGTCTCGTGTAAACAGTCCACCGAATCTTTTAATCGGAATGATTTTAATCGGAATGACAAAAAAGTGTGCATGTAAACGTAGCTACTGTGTATACATGATTATATTTCAACAACGAATTGGAGAAAAACTATTTTATAATTAGATTTAGAAGATATTGCAAAAACTGCCTTATGTGAAGTTTAAATGTTTGCGTACTGTGTTATACGAGTGTTGATTATTATACCTAAAAATAAATAACCACTGAATTTAGGCTAATAGTTTGGGCTCTGTTGTTAACCTTTAATATTAATGTGCAAGTAAGGGCTCCCTATATAGTTTACAGCAATATCTCCAATAAACTTAAGGACAGGCACTTTTTTTTCAGTAAACCCCTGTTTAATAAAAATAAATAAAAAGCAATTTTGTAAAACTGCTGTACCGAACCCGTACCGAACCGTGACTTCAAAACCGAGGTACGTACTGAACCGTCAGTTTTGTGTACCGTTACACCTCTAGTGCCTGTTATGGGTCTTGAGAGAGGAGATGTCATTGCTACCAATAGAGGCCTTTCTGAGTCATCGGATTTCAACAAAAATATCTTCATTTGTGTTCCGAAGATGAACAAAGGTCTTACAGATGTCGAATGACAAGAGGGTAAGGAATTAATGATTAAAATTTTTTTTGGGTGAACTAACCCTTTAATCATAATTGATTTTCGATTTCGATTATGATAGCAAGATAATCGACATAAAAAGGATTATTGTGCCGCTGCTGCATTCCGTCCCACGCACCTTAATTTCCTTCCTTTCTTCCTCCCTAAAAGCCCAAACTTGACATCCAAATCAGCCAAATAAGTGTTGTAAAATGCAGTCTACTGTTGCTAAACTGCGCTAAATTGATGCTGTATTATTCTGCTTGTTAAAAATGTAACAATATTTCTTTGTGCATGCGTATGTGACAGTGTGTGTGTGATTCATGTGCATACATGTCAGTCAGTGTGACGTCGCACGTCAAGTTCGTAGAGAGATTTATTCCATCCAAATTCTGATTTTGGCTGCCTCTGAAATGGGTTAAACCATATATGCTGGAGAGGTGGTGGTCCAGGGGGTTAAACCACTGAACTGATATGCAGAAGGTTGCTGGTTCGATCCCAGCGGTCACCACCAGTGAGTCCTTGAGCAAGGCACTTTACTCCATGTTGCTCCAGGGGGATTGTCCCTGTAATAAGGCCACTGTAAGTCGCTTTGGATAAAAGCGTCTGCCAAATGCATAAATGTAAATGTAAATGCTACCTAAGAAATTCAGGTAAATATGCCAGAAATCTGCGCTCATTCAAGGATGTGCATTTATTGAATGGATGGAGAAAGCAGGTACACACAAAGGGTTTTTTATTTAACACTATAAAGTCAAATAAGCATATACACTCACCTAAAGGATTATTAGGAACACCTGTTCAATTTCACATTAATGCAATTATCTAATCAACCAATCACATGGCAGTTGCTTCAATGCATTTAGGGGTGTGGTCCTGGTCAAGACAATCTCCTGAACTCCAAACTGAATGTCAGAATGGGAAAGAAAGGTGATTTAAGCAATTTTGAGCGTGGCATTGTTGTTGGTGCCAGACGGGCCGGTCTGAGTATTTCACAATCTGCTCAGTTACTGGGATTTTCACGCACAACCATTTCTAGGGTTTACAAAGAATGGTATGAAAAGGGAAAAACATCCAGTATGCGGCAGTCCTGTGGGCAAAAATGCCTTGTTGATGCTAGAGGTCAGAGGAGAATGGGCCGACTGATTCAAGCTGATAGAAGAGCAACTTTGACTGAAATAACCACTCGTTACAACCGAGGTATGCAGCAAAGCATTTGTGAAGCCACAACACGCACAACCTTGAGGCGGATGGGCTACAACAGCAGAAGACCCCACCGGGTACCACTCATCTCCACTACAAATAGGAAAAAGAGGCTACAATTTGCACGAGCTCACCAAAATTGGACAGTTGAAGACTGGAAAAATGTTGCCTGGTCTGATGAGTCTCGATTTCTGTTGAGACATTCAGATGGTAGAGTCAGAATTTGGCGTAAACAGAATGAGAACATGGATCCATCATGCCTTGTTACCACTGTGCAGGCTGGTGGTGGTGGTGTAATGGTGTGGGGGATGTTTTCTTGGCACACTTTAGGCCCCTTAGTGCCAATTTGGCATTGTTTAAATGCCACGGCCTACCTGAGCATTGTTTCTGACCATGTCCATCCCTTTATGACCACCATGTTCCCATCCTCTGATGGCTACTTCCAGCAGGATAATGCACCATGTCACAAAGCTCGAATCATTTCAAATTGGTTTCTTGAACATGACAATGAGTTCACTGTACTAAAATGGCCCCCACAGTCACCAGATCTCAACCCAATAGAGCATCTTTGGGATGTGGTGGAACGGGAGCTTCGTGCCCTGGATGTGCATCCCACAAATCTCCATCAACTGCAAGATGCTATCCTATCAATATGGGCCAACATTTCTAAAGAATGCTTTCAGCACCTTGTTGAATCAATGCCACGTAGAATTAAGGCAGTTCTGAAGGCGAAAGGGGGTCAAACACAGTATTAGTATGGTGTTCCTAATAATCCTTTAGGTGAGTGTATAGCCTAACTATTACGCACCTTTCGGAGCATCAGAGAGCAGCGGTGCCGCAGAACAACTCTATCTCTACACGTTTTAAACGTGTTTAAATCTGAAAACTGCAAAAACAATGAAATTGTCAGACATTTAGCGCATGTTCACAGACGGAAAACTACTGAAAAACAGTGCTGGTTCTCTCAATATTGTCTATTTATTTTACTGAGAAATCGCTTCTGATGATTCAGTGAGAGAGCAGTGCAAACTCATTAAAGTGGATTCAGGCCGTTTGGCAAACGTGTTTGATCCATTCATAATTTATAACATAATGTAAGCATCAAAATGTGCGCACTGCGCAGTTCAGTTACACAATTTAACTTCTTGAACCTAATGCTTAAACTGAATATACGATTTTTTTTCTTAAATATCCACATAAACAACAAATTGTTCGTCACTTTAGCAACAGTATACCCCGTTAATATCGGGGGTGGGTGGGTGGCTTCGCACCCCCTTGCGACGGGCCTGACGGTGGGCTTCGGATAAAGGTTAAATAACCAACACACAAATATGTCTAAATGCTGTTTTGGTAATTATCCTTGTAAGCATTCGATTACGTCTTAAGTGAATGTAAACAGAGAAAGTGTGTGTGTGTGTGTGTGTGTGTGTGTGTGTGTGTGTGTGTGTGTGTGTGTGTGTGTGTGTGTGTGTGTAACAGTATATTGGGCCCGTGCAGCTCTTGAAGGGACAGCAGCCTAATAAATCTGCTGCAGTCATTAATGTTAATCAAACAAGAAAAGACAAAGATAAAATCAAATTTTTTAAAAAAAAATTTTTGCCCCTATTATGGATTTTTTGTAACATAGTTCTAAGTGAATGAAAACATCCTGCAAAGTTTTAAATCTGAAAGTGCATCGTATATAAAGTTATTGTCTCTTAAAAGTAAGAGTCGACTCCGAGTCAATTAAACAGTCAGTTGTGATTGGTCAGATGACCCAGTCAGTTGTGATTGGTCTACTGCGTGCAGCGCATTTCGGCCTGAAGTGCCATAAACTACATTGACATTTTTAGAAAGGTCCTGCTCCAGTCGCGTTTGCGATTGACTTTCTGGTTCATCAGCAACTCTGGACGTTTCCTCGTCGGACTCGCTAGAATTGGTAAGGCCAAATTGATGCCATGTCTGTTCAGACACTGTATAAAATGTTCAACACTTGACAAGCCGTAATCCAGTAATGGTGATAGGCATTCTGTTTCCGATATGCGCTGCATGCAGTAGACCAATCACAACTGACTGGGTCATCTGACCAATCACAACTGACTGGGTCATCTGACCAATCACGCAGATTAGCGTCACGCAAAGGAGGGGTTTGGGAAAATGAATCATTGAGCGAATCCTTTGGGAGTCGTTGAGCAAATAAGGTAAAAATAAATGCATATTATAAGACAATGAAAGTGTTGTTTGACCTTGCATACATGTAAATCTGTTGTTGGGGACTCCCAAAACTAAAAAAGGGACCTTTCATATGCCATAATCTTTGTTCTTATTGTATTGCTTACTGTTTACTTGTCTTCTGAAACTGTTTTGGGGACTTTTAATTACAATTATTAACCTAGTATTAGTTTTTGCTGAAGCATTGATTTGTGAAATTTCACCAACATTTAAAATGACTCATATCATGAAATAAGACTTTTGATTATATCCACCTATAATCGTGATTTCAACCAAAATAATCGTGTTTTTGATTTTTGCCATAATCGAGCAGCCCTACTTCAAAATATCTTCTTTTGTGTTCAACAGAAGAAAGAAAATCATATAGGTTTGGAACAACATGAGGGTGAGTAAATGATGACAATATTTTCATTTTTGGGTGAACTATCCCTTTAAGGGCTGTTAGAAACGCACAATCAGAAAACAACCTGACTTTTAATTATCTTTCTTACTTTCTTTTACGCACTGAAGTGGTGGATTCATCATAAGATCGTTTAATTGTTATCATAATCTCTGAAAGTTGTCCCTGTGAATTTGCGTAATTATATTCATATTCTTACTCGCATAACTAATGACTTGGAGCCATCTAATTAAGATAGCGGTGATGAGAATATTAAGATTGCATGGCAAATTAATGTGCGAGTGCATGGGCTGATATTTGCAGAGTGGCATTTAAAAGAAGAATTGATCTCCTGAATTTATAGTCTGACTGATGCGAATGAGAAGAAATGTATTTTCTCACATTTGATTTGGCTATTTTGGACATCTTTGTTGGATGTTTACATTATCAGCATAGTGATGCAATGTCCAGAGGATTCTGACAAAATATGGCATGAAGCACGTGTGTAATAGCACAAAACTGCATTTGATCTCGCGCTTCATCAGCTTCACCTGAGCATATTTTATTAATGCATGCCAGATATTGGTGCGGTATGCTTAAAAAATCATCTTCATTACATCAATGACAGTTTTCTTTGCATGGCTCGCCTCACAAACTTTCATGAAAACACCTGATACACATGCAGGATTCATTAGGGAAAGTTTTTTTGGTCCATACACAGAAGTGATTCTGAAATCTAGTGAGCTGTCTACCTAGACAGCATTTATGGATATCATACATACTGATAAACATCAAATTGATTATCATGCACTATGATGGCAAGACATTCTGTCAAGGTATGCTGTTTATAGGATTCTCCTCAGTAAGATCTTTACACTATAGCCTGCTCTTCCATAGGACAGTGACAGAGTTAGACTTACCTGTTTGCTGCAATATGTAATTTGTAGATGAATCCATTAATGTTTCACTCAGTTGTTCATATTTTGGACATATGCTCCTGTAGAGAAAACAAGCGCAGTTCATTCAGCAGTCGGTTAACATGTCGTGTTGGTACGCGGGTAAATCCACGAGAAGTCTCTCGTTCTCCTGCATGAGCTTGACGACGGCACCATGGACTCCTGTAGGGAACAGTTTGCCGCAGTCAACGGTTATTCACTCTTCAGGGTGATATCGATGATCTCCCGGTCAAAAGTTTGGTTGCTTGACGCTATAGGCACTTTTTAAGAAGCTACATGTTGTTTTATTCGCACTTTTTGCCAAAAGCCGAGTGTTTAACGGACTCGCGGAGCTGTCCAGTTCTGAAGAGTCTCCGGTGGAGGAAGCCACGAGCTTCACTGTCTGTACAGAGGCAGCAGCAGCAGCGCTGCTTCACCTTCAGACACACTCACTCATCAGCAGCTGCACTGCTCCCTCCTCAGCGTCACCACACACGCTGTACATATTCGTCATTTTAACGGGAAACTATTTTTAAACATCTGTTAACTGTAATTTAGCTACCAAATACAGTACGGTGGACGATATAGAGCGTATTCGCCAGAGAAACAAGCGCTCGGCCATCTTTAGAATTTTTTATCGTTGAACTTCGGTTTTTCCGTTGCTCTGTATTTGTATCGCTGATGAAGAGTGATTAGCTGGTGAAGTGGATTTACTTAGTGTAGAGTTAAGGAAAGTTATCATGAGCAGTGTTATGTTTGAAGTGGATGCCATAACAAATGGTAAGGGAAGATTTTAAAACGAGCAGTTCGTTCATAAATCCGTAAGATCTTTGGCGACCTTCATGTGGTGGAAATACAAACCAGAAGAAGACAGAACACGGCGCTGAAAAGGGGCGGGGCTACATACGGTATATACCAACTAGGCGATTCATTGCTGAAGCTTTTATAACGGTATACGATATTATCACGATATTGAAATAAGTTGCAAAAAAGTTTAATAACTTTCTTATAACAAAAAGAACCGAACATTTAAATATAATAAAGCAATACACAAAAATGTATTAAAGGTCCCGTTCTTCGTGTTTTTTGAAGCTTTGATTGTGTTTACAGTGTGCAATATAACGTGTTCATGTTTCGCGTGAAAAAAAACACAGTATTTTTCACACAATTTACTTATCTGTATACCGCTGTTTTCACTGTCCTAAAAACGGCTGATGAGTTCCTTGTTCTATGAAGTCCCTCCTTCAGAAATACATAACGAGTTCTGATTGTGCCAGCGGTTCCTGTGTTGTGATTTGACAGCAGCTTAGCGCACGTTTCCCGGTTCCTGTGTTGTGATTCGACAGCAGCTTAGCGCACGTTGCACGGAAAGGTCACGCCTCTTTGTATGCGCTCAATGATCTCTACAGCGTCCCTGGGAAAGCCAAACAAAGGTGATTTGACTCCGGGATGAAAATAACAGCATCACATGGCGACAAACACACTCAAACGCAACACTTCCTCTTCTCCACGCAACACTTCTTCTTCTCCACCTGGGAGAGCAACAAGACCACGCCCCCTTTTTCGTATATATTCTTGTGGGCGGACGTTAGTCAACAAACTGTTCTACTGACGTAATTAAAGTACATCCAAGTACCAGGATGTAGTCCAAGCCAGCCGTTCGCTGTAGGCTTTGAAAGGGAACTTCTGTGAAATAAAATATCTCGCTTGGCATTGAACTTTGAGCTTTATAATTTTACAGGTATTATTTATGCTCTAACAGCAACATTACACACTAACTAAAGTTTGAACAATGGGATCACGAAGAACGGGACCTTTAAGTAAACAAATATTTAAAACAGATTAAAGTGCCAAAGAATTATAAATAGGTTTAGATTAGAAGAATATTATTAGAACAATCGGTAACACTTTACAATAAGGTCTCACTAGTTAATGCATTAACAAAGAGCGAATAGCTACATTTTTACAGAAGATATTCTTTGATAATGTTAGTTTTAAAAAAAGCAACTGTTAGTTAGTGTTAGCTCAGGTCTTAAACAATACAGTTACAACTTTTGATTTTAATAATGTGTTATTAAATGCTGAAATTTACATGTAACTAATATTAATAAATGCTTTAGAAGTATTTGTCATTGTCCGTTTGTTAATTACTGAACTAATGTTAAATAATTGAGTATTGTAAAGTGTTTGACTGAACAACAAAGAATCAGAACATATTCAAACAATATCTAGGGCAGTGGTTCTCAAAGTTTGGTACGAGTACCACTAGTGGTACTCAGGCTGCCTCTAGTGGTACGCAGAGGCCTCACTAAATAAATTGAATTAATAATCTTTATTTAATTATTTTATTTACCTGTATGTAAGCACACTGCAGTGTTAATGTACAAACTGTATTTACAATGTTAAAGTGGCTGACAATGATAAAGATTCTTTAGGAATTAGGAATAAACTGCTTAGTTTTTTAACTGTGCAGAGCTGTAGCTGAATAGTTAGTCCTACTACGCTACTGTATTTTAATATTGGTCATTATGGTGGTATTTGGAGAGCCAAACATTTTCTGAGGTGGTACTTGGTATAAAAAGTTTGAGAACCACTGATCTAGGGCATGTCATTTAGTCCAGATTAAAATATAAAATGTTTATGTCCTTAAGTATTTGGTTATGTGATGAGCACCGTAGCGAATACAGAAAACTGAATGGCTGTTTGTTTAGTAGCGCGAGTGTTTTATTGATGAGAATTACCGGGGAAACGGCTGCATTTCTGCTGTTCCATTTTCATTCAGCGCGTCTCCATTGCTCGTTCCGCCATGTGCTTCTCATAAACGTTGGGTTTCCCTGCTGAAAAATCCAGCTAAAACCAGCCTAACATGGTCAGGCTGGTTTTAGCTGGTCTCCCAGCCTGGTCATAGCTGGTTTTTCAGGCTGGTTTAAGAGGGGGTTTGAACACTTTTTAGCTGGTCTTAGCTGGTTGATGTTGGTCTTAGCTGGTTGGTGTTGGTCTTAGCTGGTTGGTGTGGTCTTAGCTGGTCAGTGTGGTCTTAGCTGGTCAGTGTTGGTCTTAGCTGGTCAGTGTGGTCTTAGCTGGTCGGTGTTGGTCTTAGCTGGTCAGTGTGGTCTTAGCTGGTTGGTGTGGTCTTAGCTGGTCAGTGTGGTCTTAGCTGGTTGGTGTGGTCTTAGCTGGGCAGTGTTGGTCTTAGCTGGTCGGTGTTGGTCTTAGCTGGTCAGTGTGGTCTTAGCTGGTCGGTGTTGGTCTTAGCTGGTCAGTGTGGTCTTAGCTGGTCTTAGCTGGTTGGTGTTGGTCTTAGCTGGTCAGTGTTGGTCTTATCTGGTCAGTGTGGTCTTAGCATGGAATCTGATTGATTTGTAATTAGGTAAGATGTTCACCAGCTTTGCCAAGCTGGGAGACCAGCTAAAACAAGCAGACCACCAACTTCCAGTCCAGATTGGGAAACCAGCTTGATCAGCTAAACCAGGCTGGGAGACCAGCAAAAACCTGGCAGCTGAACAGGCTGGGAGACCAGCTTGACCAGCTGAACACCAGCTAAACAAGGCTGGGAGACCAGCTTGACCAGCTAAGCCAGGCTTGGAGACCAGCTAAAACCAGCTGAACACCAGCTAAGCCAGGCTGTGAAACCTGCAAAAACCACTTAAGTCAGGCTGGGTGACCAGCTAAACCAGGCTGGGAGACCAGTTTGACCAGCTAATACCAGCTAAACCAGGCTGGGAGACCAGCTAAAACCAGCTACTTCCAGCTTAATCCAGCTAAAACCAGCCAACCATTTTAGGCTGGTTTTAGCTGGATTTTTCAGCAGGGTTATTTACATCAGTGCACGTTCCTCTTTGACTAGTTGTTAATTTTAAACAGTTGATGGGTAAAGTTTTCTTAAAATGAATTCTAAAAATCGGAATAATTCGTAATTAATAATTATTCACGGTATTTTGAAGTGCCCACGATAACAATATTGTGCATGTTCATTATTGTGATCGTATTACCGTATACAACGCTATCTCACGACCAATTCGTACGTATTTTACAAGGTGGCTAATTCGTACAACCTCACTCACCTCACACTTGTCTAAACCCCAGTGACAGGTAGGTTTAGTGGCGGGATTTGAGGTAGGTAATTCGTACAAATTCATACGAATTTGGCAACTCGTAAAATATGTAAGAATTGTCGTGAGATCGGGATGTATATAGCTACTTGTGTGTACACCAAAAGCAAAGCGAACATTACTCGCTCTAGTTTACTCATGGGATAACTTGTTTTTCGCGTCATTCGCGCAAATAAAAACATTGCACGATGAGGAGTGCTTTCACGCACATCATCATCAACAACATTTCTCTCTGCCATTTTTTCCGTCATCAAACATGTTGGTGATAACAACTATTGCTGCTCTGTATCTGTTGTGGCTTTTAATGACACTTCAGGGTTCTATTAAACAATTACTATTGGGAAGAAGAAAACACTAAACTTGGTTATGGTTTTAAAATTACAAAATTATTTGGCAAGAAAGGCAAACTCCAGCTAAATAAATATGGGTTTTATTGTATTATGCAACAAAAAAAGGCACAGAAAATAAACGTGATATAACGTAATCAGTTATGAATATTTTGTTTGTTCTCCCTTGTTTCTGATTACAGCAGCCATTCTCCTGCGCATTGACTTTGCGCATGTGTCATGCTTAACTTTTTTCCTTCCTTAAATTCTTCCCAAAGTTGAGCTTCATTGGAATACCTAACTTATAATTCATGGTTATAATTTCCCAAAGGTTTTCAATGGCATTAAAGTCAGGTGATTGAGCGGGCCACTTGATGACTTCGAAATGCTGAGCATGAACACTTTCATTGACTCACAACTTTGTTCACTTGGGACCATTATCATGTTGGAAAATGCACATTTGTTCTCCAAACAGATCCTCCCCTTGGCTACTTTGTGTTCAGCAGGAATCCCAAGCACTGGCCCATTTTCAAAGTGCCAACAACTTTGTAGATCCTTTCAACACCTGCTGCAGACATGCGACATGCTTGGCTGTTACATTTTGACTTCTTGACTTCAGAACCCGGCTCCAATCTTCCACACTTCAGTCCTTATTTTTCTTTGGAAATTCAAGGTGTTTTTGCAGTAGATAAAACGAATAAATGGTTTCTTTACTGGTAGACAAACTCTTAATCCAGCCTTAATTATAGCCATTGGCTTACAGTTCAATATGATATTGGAAGTTGGAGGTCTCATCCAGGTCTTTAGAAGCTGTTTTGAGGTGGTCCCACATTCAGGCGACTTTCATCCTTCTGTCGAAATGCTCACCATAGTCTTCCTGGACCAGCCACAGCACTTCACATTCTGCATGGTAGTACGTTAATTCTGAGAACACTGTGACCATTTACATCCAGCACATGAGCAATATCCTAAACCTATTGACCAGATTTTAACAATATGCTCCTTGGTTGCAGAGGACAACACCTCCATCTGGCCATTTGCTGTAAAACCCACAAAATAGCATATAATACTAATAATACAGCTAATACTTGCCACATAAATATTTATTGAATTATAGACTGAGAATACTAAAAAGTTGGAGCAAATTAATCAACTTAAAAATTTGTGTTTATGCTACAAATTATTAAGTTCCTCTAACTCAGATGTAGCTTGTTGGTTGAATGCAAATTCACTCAAAGCTGTCATAACTTAAAAACAATAATGCAAACAGTTTTTTGTTGGGCCAACACATTATTTTTAGAGGAATGAGTGAAAGGCCAAACTAATGACCAAAAATGACGCCCACACAATTCAGTATGTTTCACTGAGACATGACAAATGATACAATTGAAACATGGAACATAACATGCATTTAATAAAAATCTAATAAAAAGGTTGAATAAACCAATTTTCCTAGGTCGGACATCATTTTTGGTGTCTATACTCTAGAATGAATATAGTTTACATAGAATAACTACACACTGTAAACCGAAATAAGTTGGCAAAACTAAAAAAAATTGAGGTAATCAGTTACATCAAAATATTGAAGTCAAATTTTAAGTAAGCAGAACTGGCAGATTTGTATTTTGTACTCACACATTTTAATTGCTCTTAACTTTCTCTGTGTGAGAAAGCTCATTTATACATTTAACTTAAAATGATCATGTAATCTCAACTTAAATATTTTTAGTAGTGGAAACTTGGCTAGTTTTAACTAGCTAATTCAGTAAATGCTAATTGGTAACACAATGCTTTGATAGCATTAGCATAGCATAGAAATTGCTGAATGAATAAGACAATATAGAACATTTAATATACATCTTTTCTCAAACCAAGCTCATGCTCCACTCGTCACCATGATAGTAACCCTACAAAAAGAAACATAATAGAAACTCTTCTAAACTAGCCTAACAAACATTAAACACTAAATCTTCCACTTAACATCAATCTAGCAAAAAAAACATTATATAGTACCTAATTTTAGCAGTTACTCTCCCTTTCGAGTGAAAATATAAATCCCAGCCCAATTTCAGTTGAATTTAAGTTAGTCTAAATTAAAAGAAACAAGTTCACAAAACTCAAAACAGCGAAACAACTCAGATTAGCCTACTTAAAATGTGTCCGTTTTGTGAACTCAAAAGAAAAAGAAAGTTCTAATTACTCATTAAAGTTACTTTGATTGAACAAATTTGTTCAAATTAAGGATTTTGAGCATTAGGGTTTAGTGTGCAAATACACACAATATAGCCTACACATTATACACTGAAAAAAAGGTGTGTTGGATTTACATGATTTAATCATGTACATCGGTTCCACATGAATCAATTAAGTTAAACAAGCATAATTTGTTCAAATAATCTCAACATCATAGAATCAAGTAATTTTTAAGTAACCGAATTGAGTAGTCTCACAATGATTTTAAAATGGCTCCCTAACAACAGTGGTGTGCACGGGGGGTGGGGGTAGGTGCTTGAGACCCTGCCTCTTTAATCAAATCACAAAACACAGGTTTATTTTATTTGTGTATATTTTTGTTGTCACTTGACTGATCTATAACGCTGTACACTCTCAGAAAAAAAGGTACAGTGCTGTCACTGGGGCGGTACCCTAAGGTACAAAAGTGAAAAGGTACATCTTTGTACCTTACTCACCCCTAAATGGTACATATTAGTACCTTAATGGTACATATCAGTACTTTAAGAGTGCATATTATACCTTAATGGTGCATTTTTAATGGTTTTTTACCTTAGGGTACCGCCCAAGTGACAGCAATGTACCTTTTTTTCTGACAGTGTACTAACTAGCTTTCATTCTATTAGCCAGCAATATCACATAATGAACATGCCAAGTGCTAAGTATGAAATGCTCTTTAATAACGTGGTGAATCAGTAAGCAATTTCTTCTCCACTATGGTAACCCATTGCAGTTTAAATGGTTGTAATAATTCCAACATAATTAAACATTAAACACTAATAAACAATATAACGTCTCCTCCTTTTCTTATTTTGCCCAAAAACACATCAAATAATAATTTTTACTAGTCTTCAAGTCCCAAGCAAAGCATGCTGGGAACTACAGTTTCAGTAAAAATCTTTTTTGAGTACTTAATTGGTTCACATTCACCCCAAATAAATGAGATTGCACATTTTAGAGAATTACATTCATCGAAAGCAAAAATTAGCAAAGTTTAGAAGAGAAACACAATTTTGTTGCATAGATCGGAAATAATATGATTAAGTAAATTGGACAATATGCGTTTTCCTGTTTTTTCAGTGTACAAAATATGCACAGTTTTAAATGTACAGATGCATCACATTGTTGAGACTTTTGACCAATGTTCAAGATGAACAAAAATAGTTAAAGGTCCCGTTCTTCGTGATCCCATTGTTCAAACTTTAGTTAAGTGTGTAATGTTGCTAGCCTGGATGCCAGACGAACTTAGCCCCGCCCACAAAATTTTTTGCACGGGCAGTTCGGTCTAGACTTGATCCATAGAGAAGTAATTATGCCCGAACAGAAACTGTTCGGACCAATGAAATTGTCAGGGCGGGCTTTAGACGATGATGGACAGATGATAAACAGGAACGTAATCATCCACGTCATCAAAGGCGCTTGGGTTGAATTTGTTCTAATCCTAAACGGAGAACTTGTTCGTATATGCATTCACCTTCACAATTTCTCTCAGAAATGATGATCGTGTTGGTAAGTACTCTGTGTATCCTTAAATTCTTTTTTTACAACACCGGAAAAAATTGTTTACACTCATCTTCTTCTTCTAACGTGACTTATTCCAGCTTGCGTGCGGCAGGGTTGCCAAGTTTTTACAGCAAAACTCGCCCAATTGCTACTCAAAACTAGCTAAAAACAAGCCCAATAGCTTTCCGGGTGGGGGGGTTCTCCGGGAAAAATGGCATTTGGGGGGTAAAATGTGTGTTATTTTGGCAGGGCTGCTAAATTTCGCATTCCTGTGTCTGTATATCACATAATTGGGGTCCCTTCAACCCGTGGACTTGGCAACACAGTGTCAGTTGAGTTCTGTTGACATTTGACAACTAACATTATGCGTCGCTCCGTTGCTCTGATTGGTTGTAGGTCTATCCAATTGAGGTCTTTCCTGGTTCGGTTTAAACACGCCCCATAATCACAGCCCAACGGAGCAGTATCAGACTAATATTCTGACTAGAATTGAGTATGACGACGTCAGGCTATAATGTTGCTGTTAGAGCATAAATAATCAGTGTTGGGCACGTTACTTTAAAAAAGTAATTAGTTATAGTTACTAGTTACTTCTTACAAATAGTAACTGAGTTAGTAACTGAGTTACATCATTATAAAAGTAACTAATTACCAGGGAAAGTAATTACTGCGTTACTTTTTTTTTGTCAAAAGTTCAAATATGTCAAATAACTTGGATGCCCCCAATTTAAATATGTTAAATGAATGAATTAGACACGAAACATTGTACATTAATGTACACTATTGTAATGTTGCTGTGGGACAATGTGAGAGACACCTATCAAATTCAATATATTGTAAATATTATCAGTAGACCTACTATAGTGTAAATATAGTGTAAATATTATCAGTACTTTACTACTCCTTTGGTGGTGGAACTCACGTTATCACCTGGGTTTTTAGCCGCTCATGTTGTGGCGGCATGTGATGATGTGAGGCTTCATTAGATTAGAATTACTGGCCACAGACGTGGAGAGACTCTTTCTTCCTGGGCATAAGTTGCACGTCACATAAACATTCTTACCTTTCACCTCAACGAGGGAAAAGTAGCGCTTATACTTCCAGTTTGTGAAAGCTACCTTTGAAGTCGTTGGACTAGCCATCGCTGACTGTGCATATGCGTGTGCGACTGTGCGTCATAGGTGTGTGTGTGTGTGTGTGTGGACTCAACCTATCAACCTCAACCTTGTCTCCCACCCACCAATCATCATCAGATATGTGTACCACGCGCGCACGCGCACACACACACACACACACGCACGTTGCAGGTCCGACTGACAGAGAGCCTGTTCGGATGAAAACCGCTTCAGTGAGCTCAATTATAGTAACGCCGCATTTTTTTTCTCAGTAACGCTAACGGCGTTGCAACATTGGGAAAAGTAATTAATTAGATTACTCCGTTACTGAGAAATTAACGCCGTTAGTAACGCCGTTATACTTAAACGCCGTTACTCCCAACACTGTAAATAATACCTGTAAAATTATAAAGCTCAAAGTTCAATGCCAAGCGAGATATTTTATTTAACAGAAGTTCCCTTTCAAAGCCTACAGCGAACGGCCGGCTTGGACTACATCCTGGTACTTGGATGTACTTTAATTACGTCAGTAGAACAGTTTGTTGACTAACGTCCGCCCACAAGAATAAGCTAAAAAGGGGGCGTGGTCTTGTTGCTCTCCCAGGTGGAGAAGAGGAAGTGTTGCGTGGAGAAGAGGAAGTGTTGTATTTGAGTGTGTTTGTCGCCATGTGACGCTATTATTTTCATCCCGGAGTCAAATCACCTTTGTTTGGCTTTCCCAGGGACGCTGTAGAGATCATTGAGCGCATACAAAGAGGCGTGACCTTTCCGTGCAACGTGCGTTAAGCTGCTGTCGAATCACAACACAGGAACCGGGAAACGTGCGCTAAGCTGCTGTCGAATCACAACACAGGAACCGGGAAACGTGCGCTAAGCTGCTGTCGAATCACAACACAGGAACCGGGAAATGTGCGCTAAGCTGCTGTCGAATCACAACACAGGAACCGCTGGCACAATCAGAACTCGTTACGTATTTCTGAAGGAGGGACTTCATAGAACAAGGAACTCATCAGCCCGTTTTTAGGACAGTGAAAACAGCGGTATACAGATAAGTAAATTGTGTGAAAAATACTGTGTTTTTTTACACGTGAAACATGAACACGTGTTATATTGCACACTGTAAACACAATCAAAGCTTCAAAAAAACACGAAGAACGGGACCTTTAAACAGTTTATTGGGGGCAAGTAACAGTGTGTCAAAACACATTCAACTCTCTAATGTGTCTTTCGAATGGCTATATAGAGACCAATTTTTTAATGACGTGATAATTTCTCTTCTCTCCTCTCCACCAATCAGCTGGTGTGTGGTGGGCGTTCTGGCGCAATATGGCTGCCGTCGCATCATCCAGGTGGATGCTGCACATTGGTGGTGGATGAGGAGATTCCCCCTTCTACTCTACGCTTTGAGTGCCTAGAAAAGCGCTATATAAATGTAACAAATTATTATTTATTATTATTATAACGTGGCCTTCCATTGCACCACTTGTATTGTTATCAGTACATTTTACACTAAACAGCAGGTTTGAATGGCTCAGATAGTTTGGTACGTTAACATTCAAGCTGTTTTGTTTCAGCATGTACAGTAAAGCACGCAGTCACTAAAATTGACTTCGGAAGGTTCGGACATACTCAGCTGCCAGTATTTCCAACATTCATTTAGAGTTGCCGTTTGAGAATATGTATCATGCACATCATTATTACTGTGAATAAAATATTATCATAATATTACTGATGCTTAGCCGATTATTATGACTTTCTAACATCAAGGATTCTCTGGCAATTGATAGTTTATTTCTAACATCATTATTGGATTCTCTTACAGACAGCTTTCTAAGCTGTTTGATTGCAACAGATGGTTACGGAGTTCTTTTTCCTGTGTTAAATGTTATAAAGGGGTCTGTTTTTTTAAACCTCATTTGTATTCACCCTCCTCTTGTATTACACTTATGTTAATGGAGGCATTCGAATGCAACAGCCTTTTAAATCTGCCTCACAGACATTTTAATTGCACAGAACGTGTTGATGAACTGCTGTCGCATCTCTCCAAGGTTAACTGGTTCAGAACAGTGCTAATTTTGACAGCAAATTTTGATTTAGTTCGGAGATTAAATGTCGTGCAGTTTGAGGCTTTCACTCCATTCGTTTTGCCCTGCTAATTAAATCCATTAATAATTATAATTAAATAAAAAGATGTTGTAGAGTGAATGTAAAGCGTTTAATTTGCCAATGTACCTGTGGTGGGCGACAAAAAGTTGCTTAAATATTAATTTTATTCTTTAATATTATATAATTGTATTCTTTAATTATAAAGACATGCGCATTTCAGGCATTTAGCAGGAAGATACACTTCAAGGGTTCTAGAACCTTAAGGGTTCCGTCAGGCGCTTCATGCATAGAACCTTTCAGGGGTTCCATCATTTTATTGAATTATTTTTAAATTTTAAGTCAATTTTCTGAAATATACTTTTACCAGTAGAACAAATGGAAATAAGCCATTAAATAATTTAAGAAATTTCTCCTCACACAACCATTTTGGCATAAAGAGTTCTTTCAAATTGAGTCAAGAACCCAAGGGTTCCCCCACTGAACCTTTTTCTAAGGGTGATATGCTCAAAAGTAATACATGCAATTCAAAAAGTCTGGATTTATGAATAACATGCATTATATTCACATATTTGTCTGTTATTCATGCCTCAGATTGAAATGATAAATCCTGATTATGGGGTCACATATAAATTTAATATAATATATGTCAAAATATAAATATGTTTATGTCATGGTGCCGCAGAGACATATGGAGTTTCAGAAAATAAAAAATAAAAACTACTTGTACATTAAACATTATAAAACATATATTTAATCACGTTTTTATATAGGAACATTTTTGCAGAGCCAGTGTGTTGACCGGCAATCTCACTTTAGGTTGTACTGCCCTCTGCTGGGAAGATTTCTCCATAAACAACCAATAACGTCTCATAATATGTTAATATTTCATTACATTTTTTAATTATTCATATTTTGGAATTCATATATTTTTGAGGATAAAGAATTCACTCTGATTGTGTGTCTGTGTGGGTAAACAAATATTTGACTGTATTTGAAACAAAGAATAAGTTGCTCAATAATTATATATATTATATATATATATATATATATATATATATATATATATATATATATATATATATATATATATATATATATAATTATATAATATATATATATATATATATATATATATATATATATATATATATATATATATATATATATATATATATATATATATATATATATAAAATTGTCTGATCTGTGCTATTAGTTGTTTTTTTATCTGCTGCTATTCGCATAAAAAAATATATTTGATAGCTATTATACTTTGAAATTTATGTTTAAAAAATAGAAATGACTGTTGTCTTCATTATGAAACTCGATTATGTTGTCTAGAACACAATGGCCTCTTTATATAATCTCTCTCTTCACCTATGCATAGTTAACCACCCGTGTGTGTGTGTGTGTGTGTGTGTGTGTGTGTGTGTGTGTGTGTGTGTGTGTGTGTGTGTGTGTGTGTGTGTGTGTGTGTGTGTGTGTGTGTGTGTGTGTGTGTGTGTGTGTGTGTGTGTGTGTGTGTGTGTGTGTGTGTGATTTATGAGGACACAAATTTGTATAATGACACAGGTATAACACTGGTATTACGACGTAAACATGAAATAAAATAGCTTTAAAAACATACTAAACAATGTTTTATTAAAAATGTAAAAATGCAGAAAGTTTCCTGTGAAGGGTAGGTTTAGGGGTTGGGGTAGTGTAGGGGGATCGAATGTACAGTTTGTACAGTATAAAAACCATTACGCCTATGGTATGTCCTCACTTAGATAGCAAAACAAACCTGTGTGTATGCGTGCGTGCGTGTGTGTATGTGTATGTGTGGGGTTCAGGTAGCCTATACGTCCCCACAAAAATGGCAATATCCGTAATCCTTGTCCTTGTGGGGACATTTGTTGGTCTCCATTAGGAAAACAGTTTATAAATCAATGTTTTTTTTATTATGTAAAAATGCATAAAGTTTTCTGTGATGGGTAGGTTTATGGTTTTGGGATAGAATATACAGTTTGCACAGTATACAAATAATTATGTCTATGGAATGTCCCCATAAAACATGAAAACCCAACGTGTGTGTGCGTGCGTGCGTGCGTGCGTGCGTGTGTGTGTGTGTGTGTGTGTGTGTGTGTGCGTGGCACGCATACTGCAGTCTTAGTTGGCAGATTGCATAACATTCATGAGATTATTTAATATGCACTTTGAGTGTTTACATAACATCTCCAGTCTGTGAGCTTAAGAACGGATTTGATGCCGTCTCTAATATTGATGTCGATGATATTGATGATACTGATATTAATATCTTAATCCTCTCATGTGCTGGATTTGCCGCTGAATATAGATTCCCAAGTGTTCTCTATCCAACTGTTCTTTATAATCAACATGCAGACTTTTGAATGAATTGACAGCTCACACACCGGAAGCCCTCCTCCAGTTGTGTCTAATACTTAATGTTATTCGAAACTTACTGAGCTGTAACTCATTAACATGACGCTTAATTACTCCCTGTCTGCTGTCTTCCTATCTCTTAATTCTGAACATTAATTAGCAATGAGAAATAATCTCAACATTTGATCGAAGAACAATCATACATCAGTGAAAATAAATAAAGCATGACGTTACAACTAAACAGAAATCTCTGTATATGTGCGTTCAAATCTTAAAAGAAAAGCCATGCTATATTAAAATGAGAACGTAGAGTATTACAATCAAATAACACAACGAAGGACTTTCAAAACCCTTCATATCAATGCTCTTTATGTGCTCGAATTACATAAAGACTGCTGTCATATCTTTCAGAATTGTCCTACTTAGATAGAGTTTAACATTATGACCACCAGGTGGGAGACTAACTCCCTAAAAAGGACAATGAAATGCCACATATAGCATATTATAAAGTACTTAGAGACATCCCTAACACAACAACAATACTCTTTAACCATCAGAGCCCACAAAATGTGCTCTGATATATGTTCAGAGTTATGTTGAGTACCATAAAAAATATTTCGACTTGTTCTTAATTTTCCTTAAAAAAGGCAAAGTGCTTGCAATGGGGCCAATTTGTGTGAGATTTAAAGCAGAAAATGTCAAGGAAATAATTTTATGGAAGCATTTACAATTCATCTGTGAAACTGCGTGTATTATTTTAGCTGTTAAGTTGCTTAAATATTTTTAAAATATATATTTGTATTGGGGTTCAAGGGTTAGTTCACCAAAAAAAGATTTTTTTAAATGTTGCATTAGCAAATACATTTAAGTTGAAGCACTAAAATTATTAACTGGAGATAAGTCAAAACTAAAACTAATACTGAAATAAAAATATAAAATCACATAACTAAATGACTAAAAAATGTAACTAAAATTAACATGAAAACTAAAAATATAAAAGTAAAAGCTAATTCAAAATATTAATGAAACTATAATAAAACTAATATAACATTGACCGCATTTGAAATTGCTCTTGAGTAGGTACTTATTTTGAATAAGTAATGATTTAGTCAGTATTTACTGATTAAATATAAGACATTTCTCAGGCAGTAAATGTGGATTTTTCAGATGAATTTGAGGAGTGTTGCTCTGGTCTTGGTCACGTCTTGGTCTCGTCTTAGTCTCAACACACACTGGTCTTAACTCTGTCTCGTCTTGGTCTTAACTCCTCAAGTCTTAGACTTAACTCTGCCTCGTCTTGGTCTCAACTCCTCAAGTCTTGGTCTAGTCTTGGTCTTAACTCCTCAAGTCTTAGACTTAACTCTGCCTCGTCTTGGTCTCAACTCCTCAAGTCTTGGTCTAGTCTTGGTCTCAACACACACTGGTCTTAACTCTGTCTCGTCTTGGTCTCAACTCCTCAAGCCTTGGTCTAGTCTTGGTCTCAACTCCTCAAGTCTTGTTCTTAACTCTGTCTCGTCTTGGTCTCAACTCCTCAAGTCTTGGTCTAGTCTTGTTCTCAACACACACTGGTCTTAACTCTGCCTCGTCTTGGTCTCAACTCCTCAAGTCTTGGTCTAGTCTTGGTCTCAACACACACTGGGCTTGGTCTTGATTCAGTCTCGTCTTGATCTTGTTTTGGAGTCAACACACACTGGTCTTGTCTTGGTCTCAACACACCAGTGTGTTTTGGTCTTGACTTGGTCTTGTCTTGGTCTCAACACACACTGGTCTTGGTCTCAACTCCTCAAGTCTTGGTCTTGACTCTGTCTCATCTTGGTCTCAACTCCTCAAGTCTTGGTCTTGTCTTGGTCTCAACACACACTGGTTTTGGTCTTGACTCTGCCTCATCTTGGTCTCAACTCCTCAAGTATTGGTCTTGTCTTAGTCTCAACACATACTGGTTTTGGTCTTGACTCTGTCTCATCTTGGTCTCAACTCCTCAAGTCTTGGTCTTGTCTTGGTCTCAACACATACTGGTTTTGGTCTTGACTCTATCTCGCCTTGGTCTCAACTCCTCAAGTCTTGGTCTTGAATCGGTCTCATCTTGGTCTCAACTCCTCAAGTCTTGGTCTTGTCTTGGTCTCAACACACACTAGTCTTGACTCTGTCTCATCTTGGTCTCAAGTCTTGGTATTGTTTTGGTCTCAACACACACTGGTCTTGTCTTGGTCTCAACACACCGATGTGTTTTGGTCTTGACATGGTCTTGTCTTGGTCTCAACACACACTGGTCTTGACTCTGTCTTGTCTTGGTCTCTACTCCTCAAGTCTTGGTCTTGGTCTCAACACACACTGGTCTTGGTCTTGCCTCTGTCTCATCTTGGTCTCAACTCCTCAAGTCTTGGTCTTGACTCAGTCTCGTCTTGATCTTGTTTTGGAGTCAACACACACTGGTCTGGTCTTGGTCTCAACACACCAGTGTGTTTTGGTCTTGACTTGGTCTTGTCTTAGTCTTGACTTGGCCTCATCTTGGTCTCAACACACACTGGTCTTGACTCTGTCTCGTCTTGGTCTCAACTCCTCAAGTCTTGGTCTTGTCTTGGTCTCAACACACACTGGTCTTGACTCTGTCTCGTCTTGGTCTCAACTCCTCAAGTCTTGATCTTATTTTGGAGTCAACACACACTGGTCTTGTCTTGGTCTCAACACACACTGGTCTTGGTCTTGACTCTGTCTTGTCTTGGTCTCAACTCCTCAAGTCTTGGTCTTGTCTTGGTCTCAACACACACTGGTCTTGGTCTTGACTCTGTCTTGTCTTGGTCTCAACTCCTCAAGTCTTGGTCTTGTCTTGGTCTCAACACACACTGGTCTTGGTCTTGACTCAGTCTCGTCTTGATCTTGTTTTGGAGTCAACACACACTGGTCTTGTCTTGGTCTCAACACACCAGTGTGTTTTGGTCTTGTCTTGGTCTTGACTCTGTCTCATCTTGGTCTCAAGTCCTCAAGTCTTGGTCTTGTCTAGGTCTCAATACACGTCTTGTCTTGTACTCAACACACCAGTGTGTTTTGGTCTTGACTTGGTCTTGTCTTGGTCTCAACACACACTGGTTTTGGACTTATTTAGTAGGTTATCTGGGTACTTTTCACCTACTCTTTTATGAGTACTTTAAATTAAGACACCCTTCTTTTGTCACATAATGTTTTTCACTTACTATACAGTATAGTAGGGAAGTATTCAATTTTGGATGTAGCCACTGACTAAATTAATTTTAACACACGTCTTGTGGCTATAAATTTGGAACAGTGAGTATTTTAGCATTTACATACTGACCCTATTCATGTCCTTTGTAAGCACCTCACTGTTTTTTGCTTTTAAAGAAAAGGAGTGGAAGTTAATGTGGTAATCAACATGATGCCACAAGTGCTGTCGATTGAGTTTAACTTTTATTGAATATTCATTTAAAAGCTAAAGAAATGGATGGCACCATGGAAGTAGTTGTTGTTTTTGTTTTCTCCATAATTTTTTTATCACGAGTTAAACCGCTTAGTCTGCTTAGTTTTAATCTTTAATGCAGACCCCCTGCTGACTTGTCCAGTTAGATTGTGGGTAAAACTTGGGAACATGTCAAAATGAACCATATATTAAAGCCGGCATAGAGCTGTTACCATCTCATAATGTGTTTCAGCACATTTATAATGTGGTATTACAGGAAACATCACAAGTAACACTGGAGCAAAAACTATAAGACTGACTTCACTGATGTGAAGAAGTGAGGCGGTTCACACCATTTTAGTATAAATATAATGTACATAACGCTTACAAAATGTGTACTGGTTCACACATCTCAGGATCTATGGCTTTATATACCACACATTTAAATAAACACACAAATGTGATACTCAAGCATAACAGCGTTAAGACGACAGGTTTAACATGTGACTATGCTCTCATGCACTTGCCACATGACACCATGTGACTGCAAGACCCTATACAAATAGAGAGAGAGAGAGAGAGAGAGAGAGAGAGAGAGAGAGAGAGAGAGAGAGAGAGAGAGAGAGAGAGACAGAGAGACAGAGAGACAGAGAGACCAGTCTAGTCGCTATATGGCTAGACGCTGAAGCTAAAAAAATGGGTTGTTGATATTTCATAAAGTGAGAGTTAGGGTTCATTGAACTAGCGGGTGATGATGCAAATGGCCAATCCGTGGAGGGATTGCTGGATTAGCTCAGAGAATCACTGCATGCAATATTTAGCACTAATCTGCACTCTTAAATCCAACAGGCCCTCCTCACTGAAATGAGTTACACATAAAACCTGTTCTGAGAAACACAGTGGAAGTAAGTCATCACAGTTAAGCCATCACCTGACTCCAAATAACTATAAGGCTGTTGCTTGACAAAATGTTTTTAGCATACATGCTTTTCACCACTTTAGTCACTCTGTACTGTTTCAGTTCCGTTTCATATATAAAGTACAGGTTTTTGTCTACAAGAGGTATGTAGTTGACACAGATAAGGAACTTCCTTTGATTCTTGGTTATTTTGAACTTATGACAATTCCTATTGAAAACAGTTTTTTCCCCTCCTTTTTTTGGAGAACCGGAAAAACTAAATTGTTCATAATGATGAATGTCCAAATGTTCTAAATTTAAAGGGATAGACATTCTGTTATATATTCTCACCCTCATGTTGTTTCAAACCGGTATGACTTTCTGAAGGTCAAAGGTGTTCAGAAACAACACTGGACTTACATTGCAGGCTATATGGACAAAATATCTTCTTTTGTGTTTCTGCAGGAAAAAATAGGCATTAGGGTGAGTAAATGAAGCTCGTTTTTTGGTGAACTATCCCTATCCCTTTAAAGGGTAGGCAGTTTCCTCATTGTTTATTTGTGTATTTAATTAAGTAAGCCTTTGGCTTCAGTGCTAATATGCGACATGGAGTAATTCAGACCCTTGTTGTAGGTGTAGACAGTAGTGAGTTATTAATGCACTCCATATTGCAGTGACTCACTCGGCTCGTGCGTTGTAAATCTGCCGTAAACTGCACAAACCACCGCTAGAGGTCTCAGCCTCAGTGTTGACAAACAATAAAAGAGTTCTATGTGAACATCAATACATACGCAGCTTCGGTTAAAACGATTTGCGGGTTTATGGTGGACAAATGTTGCGATTTGTGACTAATCCTCCTTGCCTATAACACACAGACAGCTCCAGTTAGGCAAAGAGCTGCTCCTCGCGCGACTGACGGGACAGCCGCGGTCCCATACTGTAGCTGACGAGCGATACTGTATCAAAACAGTGAGCCTACATAATACCCGGATGGGGGGAAAAGCTGCATGTAACAATGATTGTACAGGGAATGGTTTTACTGTATATGCACGTGCAAACGACAACCAACTTTTATTTTTTCTTCGTGAAACATTTAATTATAGACTTTCACACCTTTGTTGCACTCTTAGTATTCTGGGCTGCAACAATGCATGCATGTGTAAGTAGGTCAGGAGAATCGTATTGTTCAGTCAGTGTGTGTGCTTCTGCCCCATCAGTGTGTCGAATATAAGAATAAATGAGAGCAAGCAAAGGAAAGGTAAAATATCACCATATCTCTCAAATTATGATTATATTGCTGCAGAACACTATTGGGCAGGGCAGATGCTGCTGATATCTGCTCCAGACTCCAGTGAATGTCACTTTAACTCCAGTAGCTATTTGTCTTTTTAGTGGCACAGATTGCTAAATTAGTCTGTCATACCACACATTGTTGCTTTCTGACAAAAACATGTTTTGAAATGTGGCATGAGGCATAGCTATATTAATACATCAATACACGTTTGACTGTTTTAAAGCGAAAGAGGTGGCATTTGCAAGATAAGTCATAATGTCCTATTGAAGATTTTACATTTAGATGTTTAAATGTTTAATTGTGTTCATTGTGATTGGCAGTGGATGTCAAAATAAGGAAAAAGGGATATGGTTTACGACTGCAAATCCCATTGTTGTCACCAGAACTGAGTCCGATTATCTTCATTTCATATGCAAAAATGTTTGCCTATCAACACAAACAGGATATCGCATTGCATTGACATTTAACTTGTCTTTTTTGGAAACAATTTGTGCATCAAAAGGAAAATAAAACCTGAGCTGGTCACCAAAAGATTGCAGGTTTGAACCCTGTAGGAGACATATTGAGCATTAGACATGTTGTGAAGGACTGTCCGCATGCATAATTGTTGCTGCAGAGATATGTATTATTCTTTGTTTGCCATGTTACACTCACTGTTTTGAAATGCAATGAAAATCAACATTGAATATATATTTGATTTGTTTAAAAATATACACCAATTAAAACAATGCCGTCTACAATCATTTTTGACCCCTTATTACCTGTTCCTTTTTTTTTCTTTTGGCACAAATTATGATCATTTGCAAGATGTTGTGTCTTAATTTGACATTTTAAGTAAAAATGCATTTGAATTTGCAAAACAAGCTCAATACAATGATTTTGCATAAAATGTCATATGTATCATATGTATAATTACATTTATGCAATTATGAATAGAACCAATTAGAAATGGACTTGTTCGCCATGTTACACCCACTGTTTTGAATGTAATGGAAATCAATATTGAATGCCATAAATATTTGATTTGTTTACAATTATACACTCATCTAAACAATGCAATCTACAATGATTTTGACCCTCAAATGATTTTTCACATGCAATTAGTAGCTATTGTGAAAAGAGTTACTTTTTCCTTTTTGCACAAATTATGATCCTTTTCAGGATGTCATGTTAAATGAAAATTTTAAGTTAAAATGCACTTGCAAAATAATTCAGCTTGCCCGAGGTTTAAATCAAAATGATCTGCAATGATTTTGCATAAAATGCATTTATTATACATTTATTTATGCTAGAATGAACAGAACTAATAGCCTATGTGTTGTAATGGACAAAGAAATAACTTAAAAAAATCATAAAATCGCTTTTTTTATTGATTAAGCTGCGTTAGAAATAGTCATATCAGTCCCTGCGACATAATCCAGATCCAGAACAGCATCGTCTCGGAATTTGTTAAAAATCATTTTCTAACCCTTGGTGCTTCACACAATGGCAGATGACATTTCGTACGGATCACTCTCCAGTCCACCTATGCGGCCTCTAAAACCGCATATCTGTCATTGCGAAAAAAAAGTACAGTCTGTTTTGTTGGTCTGTAAGTTTTGGAAACGGCTGGAAGAGCGTCCAAATGTCGTGTGGAATCGCGGCGGTTTCACGCCACAATGTTCCTCAAAATGCTCCAGTCGATCGGAAAGAAGAGGGAGTTAATATGGCTGTCCACAATTTATCTGTCAGTGTAGTAAGCTCGCCTTGTGCTGCCGACACGACGCGCATAACAACCCATTTAGTTCCCATCATTTCAGAGCTTCTTGTCCCCTCCCCTCCAGACACAGACAACAACATACACCTTAATAGGGGCGCGTCTCCGACACAGCCGCCGACCAATAACCCGTCTGTCTGGGCAGAGACCAAGGGGATGAGCGCTCGCCGAGGCCCAATCAGCGCTTTTGTGTTGCCTGCCGGTGCCGGGGACTGGTCGTGAAGAGCTACAGCAGCGCTTCAGGATCGGAGAGTGAACCCGGAGCCAGAGGAACCTGAAGGGTAAAGGCGAGTCAGGTGAGTCCGGGGATTCACGCGCGGCCTAGCCGGTGTCGGATCGTATTGAGGAATTAGCGAGCGATATGCTTTATAATCGTAGCCACACGCGAATCGGCCGTCATTTGCCGTAAATGAATGGGCTTAACGGTGAAAAATGCTTTTTGGGGGAGTCTGCTGAGCAGCCAGACAATAGCATAGCGGATTTTGCGTGGAAAGCAAAGCGCTTCTAACACGCAGCAGTTCAAAGTGGCTGGCTAATACTATTAAAATGCGCTCGGGATTGCGCCGTGGCGTATCGCACATCGAGCGGCTATTTCAAGAGCGATTCCGCGAAAAGCCCGTCACGTTTAGCAAGCAACTTTGACAAGTTATTTGGCCGAAGCGGCATTTTATGTGTGAAACGGCGTTCATTGTTTCATCTGGTGTCTCTGGGGGTTAACCCAGATTGGCGGAGAAAGCCTCGCGTCCTCCCGGCTGTGGCTACAGTAGTGCAGTAGCAGCTCAGACACAATGAAAATGCCCAACATATAAACACACACATCACCATCTAAATCTATCTAATGCTCGTATTCCAGCGATATCCGCTCAAACGGGCTGTTTAGTGAGTGTTTTAGGGCTGTTCTGGGAAGCGGGCTTTCTCTCTACTGTGCCGAGGGCACACGGATAGTGTACGGTGAGCCTGTACAATTAGAAAAAAAAGATGTCGAAAATGCATCAGCCATTTACGTAAGTGAGGACGTTCTCTCAACTTGCTCCATATGCACGCAAATGGCTGCCCAACACTTGACAGACGCAAGAGTGAAATCTAATTCCAGCGTGAATGCAGGTATTGATCGAAGCCAACAGGGAGTCACTGATATAATCGGGGGGAGATGACGTTTAGAAAGAAACTCTGATCAATGATATATGCACTTTGTTATTCGTTCTCTGCAGACACGTCCAAAGGGTTTACTTTATAGGCTTTATATAGTCAGAGGCTTACTCTAGCAATCTGATTTAGCAGAGTTTGGCCCCTTAAGATTTTTTCACATGCATTTAGTAGCTGGATGACAGCAGTTTGTTTGTGGAGACTTCACTTTTAAAAAAAAAAAAGCATTTTAAATAAAAATGCACTTTACGGATAATTCCACTATATTGGCAAATATTATTTCCCTACCACCTTAAAGTCTTTTAAACATGCACTTAGTGATCTTTTGCTTAATAAAAAGTTTGAAAGGTGTACTACATGGAGCTGGTCGCCCACTCATGGGTGCTGCCATGTTGAGATCACATGACCTGCTGTGTCATGCAATGGAGTGCAACAGTCCGGTTCATGTGACAAACCGGGTCCTCCCTCGGACCCAGTTATCAGTTAATGTTTATACTTAGTACATACGAATGATACATAATTTAAGACATGTATAGTAAAACACATTGAACATTTCTTTCACTGGTAATAAATACATTTTCCAATTTTCAAATACTTTTTTGCTTCAACATTTGTAATGTCGTGATTCACCTCGTAGCTGGTTGGCTTTGGTTCATGGCTTATAACTTTTAACGAAGACTTTAAAAACCCCTATGGAAGGATAGGAATGGGGAAATCACTTTCAAGGCCGGTGAAAAAGTGAGCGTTAGTACTACTACTACTACCACTACTACTACTAATAATAATAATCACATGCATTTAGTAGCTGGATGACAGCAGTTTGTTTGTGGAGACTTCACTTTTAAAAAAAAAAAAGCATTTTAAATAAAAATGCACTTTACGGATAATTCCACTATATTGGCAAATATTATTTCCCTACCACCTTAAAGTCTTTTAAACATGCACTTAGTGATCTTTTGCTTAACAAAAAGTTTGAAATGTGTACTACATGGAGCTGGTCGCCCACTCATGGGTGCTGCCATGTTGAGATCACATGACCTGCTGTGTCATGCAATGGAGTGCAACAGTCCGGCTCATGTGTCGTGACAAACCGGGTCCTCCCTCGGACCCAGTTATCAGTTAATGTTTATACTTAGTACATACGAATGATACATAATTTAAGACATGTATAGTAAAACACATTGAACATTTCTTTCACTGGTAATAAATACATAAAAATAGCCTATTAAGTGAATAAACATTACATTTTGAAATATTTGGATATGTAATTACATTTCAAGATGATTGTGAATAGGGCAAGTGTAAATATGTGTATAAACTTATCTATCCGGCTAATCGGGTATCTGTATGCTATGCTAGTGCATACGCTAACTAATCCAGACATTAATGGCCATTATAACGTAGTTCAAACAGCACTTATCATGCATAATGTTGTAAGAATTGTAACCAGGCGCTAAAGAGAGTGCCTATTAAAAGTCATTTGAGCCGATGGGATTGTTTGGGATCCTAACAGAGACACGATTTTGAGGAGGACCTGATTAGTCACCACACTTGAAATAAAAAACCCATTCATTTTCTTCATAGGGGAATTGATTTTTAACTGTAACCTAAAAACGCCTTTAAAGACAGACCTGTCGTTAATTGGTACGTTAATCAATGGTATATGGTTTTACTGAAGCCATCAGTCTGCATTAGTTCAACTTATTTTTTTTTAATAATATTTTGACAGTGGGATATAGAGAATTGAAACAAGCATATCACACCAAAAGAACTTCTCAGCGCTCACCGAATCCCATGAAGCACTGCGAATGATGTAATAGTCAGTCACTTTGCACTCTCAAACTACTTATTTTGTGTATAAATATGTATATTTTGCAATAAACCTAGAGAATGTTGTTTCTATATAGAAAATCAACATCTTAAATTCATCCATCTTTTTTATTTTGATTGTCATTCGCAATGCTTTGTGGGTTTGGTGCTTTCCCTGATTTGTCCAATTTTCAAATACTTTTTTGCTTCAACATTTGTAATGTCGTGATTCACCTCGTAGCTGGTTGGTTTTGGTTCATGGCTTATAACTTTTAACGAAGACTTTAAAAACCCCTATGGAAGGATGGGAATGGGGAAATCACTTTCAAGGCCGGTGAAAAAGTGAGAGTTACTACTACTACTACTACTACTAATAATAGACACAACAAAAACCAAATGAGTTTGAATTCAAGAATGACGATTATATGGATGTATGTAGTAAATATTATATGACGGAGAGACACAAAAATGAACAAAATAAAAGATAAATCGACAGCTTGGGTATAACCATCATGCATCCACGCAAATAGGTGTCCGCATATAGGATAAAACCACTGAATGTGAGGCAGCTAAATGTAAACAATAACGTACTGAGTGCACCTTTAAGTTCGAGGAATTACTTGTGCAACTAACGCAAAGGCTTATGTACTGCTAGATATTTTTTATAGCATATAAAATTTTCCCAGTTTGACAAGTCGCAGAGAAAAAGCTCTCCACCCACTGTTATTAAAGCCATTTATACTTATTGTGTGGAGAGAAAGGTCTGCTCAGAAGTCACTAAACATGTACTTCTCTGAGAATTACCTTAGTCAAATCATACTAATGTAATGTGTAAACAACAGAACTGTGAAGTAAAAATATTTTTTTTGCAAGTAGCACGTCTAATGAGAGCCAATTGGAGTGTTTTTTGCTAATTTTTTTAAATTTTAAAGGCTGCTGCATACTGTGAGGGGCGCCCCACTAGTATTACATCCTCAAGAGGGGTCCAAACAATGTTCTTATTGACTGTTTTGCTCAAAGGCATTTTGTGTGGACTGTTCCCCCTCCTCCCCCTCAGGCGGAAGATACTTGGCAGCTTGGTATTTATTTTTCTACCTTTTTTGCGCTATTCATCACTTTAGTCGGTGCACCCGAGCTTATGGCCATCGCCTGTGAAAGGATTTTATGCTGTTTGTTCTCTTTAATTTCCATGGTGCATGGGCACCTTATTGCTAGTGACTGTCTGGTTTTGTTAAGCCCACGAAACCTGTGAAGTGCGGTGCCAGATGATAAGATGGAATACGTGGAGCTGAGCAAAGACTCTAAGCTCAAGTTATCAATGTAGATTTCATCATAGATCTGTCACGCTTTAGAGGTACCTGTTCGAGTACCTGTTCTTCTTAGACCCGTGTCACCCCAGATCTTATGTTAGTACCGGTGCTTCAGCACAACTTTGGCATTTCCATGCTGAATGCATGGATTTTCACTTTAAATATAAGCCTATACTAATGCATATTTGCTAGCGGTTCATGAGTCAAAGCTAAAGAGATCATGTTAAAAGGATAGTTCACCCCAAAATTAACTCTATCATTTGCTTTGCTCACCCTCAAGACTACGTTCTTCTTTGAATTGCAAAAGAAGATATTTTGATTTAAAAATGTATGTCCGTATGAAGTCAATGGGGTCCAAAACTATGTGTATGTGGGCATTTGAATCATTTTTCAGTATATCTTGTTTTGTGTTCTGTAGAAGAATGACATGAGGATAGATAGATGTTGACTGAATTTCATATTTGGTTGAGCTATTCCTTTTTATAAGGTTTTAAGTGCCGGAATGTTTTATAAAAGTAAAGGGTTAATCAATAATTCACAGGTCATTTTCTCACCCTCTCACCCTTGTTCCAAACCTGCAAGACTTTTTTTGTTTGTTTGTGCAGAACACAAATGAAGATAGTTTAGAGATGGTTTTAACTGTTTTGTCCCCCTTGACTTTCATTGTATGGACAAAACAACCTAAATCCAAGACTATCTATATTCAGGTAATTGTGTTGGGTCATATTTTGACTCAATTTCGTTTCAATCAGTTGATCTAGAAGAAGAGTCCATCCCATGGAAAAAGACGTTTGATGGGGAAATAACATCTAGAACTGCATATTGACTCTTGGATCAGAAAGAGTACTTGGCTTGGCTGGGTTTCAGGACTGCTGAATGGTCAGAAAAGGTAGTGTTTAGAATTAGCAGTGCCCCTTTGGCAAACGCTTTGAGTAGACACAACAAAACGACTTGCTCTGTAAACATGCGCCATGAGATTTACGGGCAGTGCAATATGATGATGTGGACCGAAGTTGTGCTAGTTTTGTAAAACGAACCCTCACTGCGACAGTCCTGAGAGGCGAGAATGGGGCAATGACACTCGGATGTCCTCCCATTGATCCCCTACCCTTCAATGCACCTTTGGTGTCTGTAGTGTTGTTTTAAAGCCGGTCAAAATGAAAAGAAATGGTCCACGTCCAGTAGATGTTTGGTTTTGTGTGATAGTGGGTTTAAAAAAGACCCTCAGGAGTCAGGGCCGACCTGTCGGCTCCAAAAGGGTTTGATTCATTGGCTCTTGGGTAAGCTAGGGGCTTCTGCTTGCCCTTTCCCCAGATAAGGCTTATGGGTCTAGGAAACCATATGAACACGTCTTTTGGCTTTATAAAGCGTAATGAACAACATCATTACCTCAGACCTTCCCATTGGCATCATAGAGAAATGAAGCAGATACTCACACAGCAATGTTCTTGATCGTACTTGATTTGCAGTTTGAAGTGTAGTTACAAGGTTACACATCTTAATAACATACCATATGTCGCTAATAATCGATCATAATGGTGCAGTTTATCATTTATCCATATTCATTGGCCATTCAGTATTTGAACTAGGCCTAAATGGTTTCCTTATGGTTACATTTGTAATCAAGTGGTGTTCATACTAGTTGTTTGTCTTTGATAAAAGTCATTTTTTATACCCTTTTTATTGGCTATAGAGCTGGGCTGATTGATACCTACTCAAAATCAGTGCTCATAGTCATGTAAAATTGAGACCTGAATGTTTTGAAAAGAAAGAATCGGTATAATTACCCCTTAATCAGAAACGTTAAGTTTATTTAAAAATCTTCCCAAGTGAAAATCCTTTGAGGGCGAGAAGTCTTGTCAGTTGCTTGTACATGCTACTAATTGATATGGCTGTTAATGAATTTGATAAATCTAGATCAGTGAAAGAAGTACAAATAAAAAGAGAAGTATGTCAAACTGTTTTTGGGCCTGATAGCAATCTGTGTCAGTGTTCGTATGTGTAATGTTTTATAAACGGAAGGGTTAGGGGTTAATCTGTTTGATTTACTTTCATCTTTGAATCGCAAAAGATGTTTCGAATTTTTGTCCGTATAATGAAAGTCAATGGGGTCCAAAACAACTTTGAATGGGATTTTCATTGTAAATGGACATTTTGACGCATTCTTCAATATATTTTGTTTTGTGTTCTGTAGAAGAATGACTTGAGGACAGATAGATGATGACTGAATTTCATATTTGGTTGAACTATTCCTTTTTTTTATAAGGATTTTAAGTGCCGAAATGTTTTAAAAAGGTTAAGGGATAAGTTCACCCAGAAATTAAAATTGTCCTTTACTCACCCTCACTTCATTCCAAACCCGTTCAGTGCAGAACACAAAAGAAGATAGTTTTGAGATGGTTTCAACTGTTTTGTCCACACAATGAAAGTCAATGGGGTCCAAAACAACCTTTCATTGTGTGGACAAAACAAAGACACTGAAACATTCTTCAAACTATCTTTTATGTTCCACATACGAAAGAAAGTCATACAGGTTTGGAATGAAAAGTGTTGTTATTTAAAACAGTTTTATTGAAATAAAGCTGATATAAAATATGGAAAAACTGGAAATCCTTAACGAAATTTGAAATGTTGCCTTGAATTATATATAATTAATCATATTATGGTTTTTAAGTCATGGATCACGTCATTTTTCGGATCTGCAAAAATAAAAATTGGGGGGTGGAGGAAGGGTGTGATTTAATTACTTAAAGCACACTTTAAGTACTCCAATACCACAGCAAAAACTACATGCCTAACTAATAAAGTTAAAATATTATTATTAAAGGCAAGTGAACAGACAGTAAAAATAACAAATACTGTACAACAATTACAAGCATAGATAAATACAACATAAAGTTACAAATAAAGTAAGGTCAATCAAGTGTAGCGTCACTTCTAGCAGGTCACATTAGTCGAGCTCGCATCAGCTGATCACGTCTACCAATAGGAATATGACGTCTATCGCAGCATACATTTATAAGCTCCTTCAATACTATCAGCGGCTATCGCGTTCTCCAGAGCTCATTTACCCTCCTCCATCCCCAGCTCCTCCTCTTGTCCAGTCAGGAATGGCATTCGGATTCCCCTTGAATCAGGCTAAATTCTCAAATTATTTGGTACATATAATATCGACATTGATATCTACAATACATTTATGTTGATTCTGTTCAGTTTACCCTAAAGGGGGTTATTGCTGCTTTCCCCGCTCTTATCCATGCTAGGCTGCAAGTTCTTGCCCAGAACAGAACCATACCTCCAATCCAAAGTGTATGCTAATAGTCAATCAATCATCTTTGACGATAGTGGTCCTGACAGAACTGTAGTATTCATTTCGGGTACAGAAATGTAATAATTACATGTAAAATAATACTGTTTAGTATGTAGATTAATCATTGTTAAAGCTGTTTTGTTTAAGTGACAGCAGCCTATAAACACCTGCTGTTGTCTGCCATGTTTAAGACCCCATGCACGCACAATATAATGATACACATCCGATTTCTTTCTCAACTCGTTCACCTAAGACATAACCGAATGTGTTTACGAGAATACTTGCCGAAATGGGTGTTTTGACTGATGTAATTTGTGTGTATGTGTCCATTCAAGTGCATGGGGATGCGAAAGATGAATCAATTTGGAGTTTGTGCTCTATCTGAAACGCGCCTCTCTCTGTGTGTGCGCGCGCCTTGAGGGTGTGCGGCTGACTGTGTGCACAGATAACACTGTGCGAGTAACAAATTAAATTCTCTTTTGACTCTTCTAGCACTGGAATGGTTTTAAAATCTATTGAATGTGTAAGCTAGCAAGACAAAACTGTGTAAATGATAACCTTTCACTAGGGATGAAACGGTATGGACATTTCACATTACGATTATAGTGACCCAAATGATCACGGTTATCAATATTATCACGGTTTTGCTCAAATGAGATGAAAGTGTTCAAAAAGAACAGATGCACACACTTAAAACATTTCAAGAAGTTTTATATTTGAAAAATCAACAAACAACAAATAAATAAAGCAGCTCTATGCACTTTTTTTTAAGCTAGATTCTATTCTGTGGGATTTCCTTCCTTATAATGGCCGTCGTCAATAGCAACACAACTCATAAATAATAATAATTTGGTGTAAATATAATCTCTAATATTATCTCTGTAAATATATTCTCAAGCAATATTCCCATCAGTGTTCAGCTATGATGCATTTAAATCTAGCATATTTTGTGTAAGAGCCCGAACGGTATCCTAGTGAAATAATGCATATTCATATTATCATATGATTTGATTTTAGAGCAACTATGCCATTTTAGATTTGGTTATTTTATTAAATATCAAAAGGTGTGCATCATACCTGACACCTAGATGAACACTTTACAGTCAGTTTTATGACTGTCATTCTCTTCAAATGCTATTTAAGTTTGAAACGTGTATAACGTTACCAATGTTGTATGTCACTTTAGAGACGGTCCCTAAATTCGCCAACTTTATGCCAGTCATATCAGATGGTTCTTCTGTGGTTGTTTGAAACTATTTTCGCTGCTGAAATAGAACAAAAACAGGAAAACACAATGGTATGATGAGTGAATCTCCTGCGTACCGCACACGCTTATCTCTGCTTTAAGTGTAGATTTCAGTGAGTGAGAGCGCTCTGAACAAAACTCGGGCTAATCTGAACGCCTCTGATTATTAGAAACACGTGTGGTTGGTTATAATGCGCAACGCGATTATAACAGATGGCTTTTGAGAAGACTGTAATAAGTTCAACCGCCAAAGTGGCTAACGTTAGTGTGCAGCCGAAATAACGTTACACCCGTGAATGCCGGTTGTTAATGTCAAGCCCTGATTATTATCCCTTAAATGTCACACTATTCTTGCCTGAATTTGTTTGTTCGCTTCACGTTAGTAGTTTTGGTATTGAGGTCAAAGTCCACTTGCCTTGCGTTCGTAGTTTTGAAGTGTTTCCCCTATTACAGCGACTTTCCTCTGGCATGTTCTGCAGACAGGGTGACCATCTTCGATTAAGTTTCCCTCAGGACTTTTGTAAAAGCCAAAATATGACCACACCTCAGATTTGGTCCTTTTAGAGATCTGAAAAATCTCCCGGGGCTGTCACTGCCATCTGCCATTTCTTCTCATTCAAAAACAGCTTTGCGTGCAGCACCTGCACCAGACTGGCTGACTGGACAAGATTTACGGCGAGTTTTCAAAATCGGGATAATCACCGGGGTTTTAATGATAATTACATTTTAAACGATATTACTAACCGTTACTAAATTTTATCGTGAAACCGGTAACCGTTTCATCCCTACCTTTTCACTCTATTGCGGTTTACCGTGGGGCCTGATCCGTACGGATCAACATTGATCCGTTTAAAGGGATAGTTCACCCATAATTGCAAATTCTGTCATTTACTGACCCTCAAGTTGTTCCATACCTGCATGAATTTCTATCTTCTGCTGAACACAAAGGAAGATATTTGGAAGACTGTTTAAAATATACTACTAAAATATCCCCCCCCGCTTCCATATGTCAGTCAATGGCTGCCCAGATCTGCTTGGTTACAAACATTCTTCCAAATATCTTCCTTTGTGTTCAGCAGAACAACGAAATGTATACAGGAACAACTTGAGCCTGACTAAATGATGTGAACTATCCCTTTAAATCTTTAGAAAGTCCATTTCAAATTAGAACGACGTGAAATGGGAAGAATCTGTATAGATGCAGCCAGCTTTGTAGATCAGACTGTCATGATGACAGAGAGGTGCGTATGGCTTAGCTAAAATACCTGATTTGTAAACCAATCTGGGCAAGATGTCAGCCTCGGTTTCATTTAAGAATCCCTGTTTGTTCTCAGACTTATCCTGTGCTATGTTTTAGAGGTATCTGAAACCCTTTGGTGGTCGACAGTTGCGCAGGGACCTTTGACTCCTGAGCTTTTTCCGCTCTGCTCTGTCAGTTGCTGATTAATTATTCTCCACCATTTTAGTTGTGAGATCTTAGGTGGGCACAGCGAGAAGGTACAGAGAGGGAATGTTTCAGTCGACTGTAATGCGTCGCATGTATGATGGTGCGCCGGTCTTGTTAACACCTGAATGGGGAGGCTGCGTTCTGCGGGCCTCATGCAAGGCTTATTAAACCCCACGCAGAAACAATCAGCCCAGATGAATGGCTTCCTGTGAAGTTTAATTAGAGGGCCTCCCTGATGCTTTAGCTGGATAAACAGCAGCAAGAAACGACATGACGGGCCTCTTGCGTTGATTCTTGAAGAATGCGTGTATGTGAAGAGCGAGAAGTCGGACCGGAGACAAAGATGTTTTTTGCTTTCGCCTCTCCTTTTCCCTCGTGGAGGGTGTCTGACCATCCCAATCGTGAAATAGATGAGTTTTTCAAGCTTCACGAGTCTTGCCCGTCACGAGCGCGCCGGATTGTTGTTAATTTGCTCGACGTCTCTCAAGTGGGATTTCTCTGAAGATGAGGTGTGGACTGCATTAATTGCAGCGGGTCCAGGTATTGGCTCTGGTTGAAAAATTTAGACGTATTGATTCAGCCCAAGCTGTTTTCATCATTTCGCAATGTATTACATTGTAGCGAGACGGAAGCTGGGAGTGAATATGAAGCGCATAGACCCGTTTTGTGATTACAGAGGGGAGGTATAGGCGTGCAGTCCCCAGATAGGTGGCCCTTGTAGCGCGAGGTTCTCCGGCTGCACTCGTTTCAGGAGCGAGAGAGCCGCGTGATGGGTTGAGCTGATCGAAGGACTGCTGGAACACTTAAATTCAGTGCAAGATGAAAGAGCAAGCGGAACCCATCCGAAGCATTTCTCTGTGGAACCATCTTAGTTTTCATGGCCTGGGGGCTTGTTTGTCTATTAAAGTTGATGGACCTGACATTGTGCATGGCGTTGCATCATTTATTTAAGCTAAAGTAGTCTTAGAAATGTTGTTTTTTCATTTTAACTATGCAGTTGTAAACTTTTCTTTTATTATTTGTGTCATCATCAGCCAGCACCTGTGTCCATTTGCAACTTTCCCCTTAACGAGACAAAATTCATGTATGACTTTCTTCTGCAGAGCACAAAATAAGATATTTAAAAAATGTTTTGGTGTTTTATTTATTTTTTTGGTCCATCCATACAATGAAAGTCAATAGGGTCCAGAAAACATAATTGGGTAACACTTTAATTTGATAGTCCACGTTAGACATTCTACTAACTATAAGTAACTTTGCAACTCCATGTCAACTAACTGTCATTAGAGTATTTGTAGACTGTCTGATTATTATTAACTAAAACTTAATTTTGTTGTTCCCCCAACAGACATTCTACTGACTATAAGTAACTTGGCAACTACAATTCGACTTATTCTACTAACCCGAACCCTAACACCTAACCATAACCTACCAGTCTACTGACAGTCAACTAATACTCTAATGACAGTTAGTTGACATGTAGTTGCAAAGTTACTTACAGTTAGTAGAATGTTTAAAGTGGACTATCGAAATAAAGTGTAACCCATAATTGGACCCCCAATGTCTTTCATTGTATGGACAAGAGCAGTTAAAAACAGTCGTTTCATTTTGTGTGTGTGTGTGTGTGTGTACTATCTCTTTAAGTCAGGAAAACCCTTGGAAATGTATTATCACTAATGTTTTCCAAACTTAAAGTCCTCATGAAATCAAAATCGATCTTATTTACTTTGTTAGCACACATTACAGGTCTTAGGGTGAACAATTAATCAAAATCTGAAAAGTAACTTCCGGTCTGGAATGGCGTTACCTTTCTGATGACGGCAGTTTGACGGCTTGGGTTTGAATATCCTTAACCTCTCCCCTCCAACCGTTAGTCTGCTATGAGCGAGAGATGGAGAGGTGGAGCGCTGAAGTAAAACCCTGCCCGTTTCACTTGGAAATACGTCACAGCACTGAAATAAAATCAGTTGCAACTTCCGGTTCACTGGGACTTTAAGGGGTTTGTAGCAACTGGTTTCAGGTGTCTATCCCAATGTTCTCAACTAAAACAAAAACGGTAACTTTATTTTAGGGTTCAATTCTCACTATTAACTAGTAGGTTATTAGCCTGCATATTTCTAGGATATTGGCTGTTTATTAGTACTTATAAAGCACATATTAATACCTTATTCTGCATGATCATATTCAACATCCCTTAATCCTACCCAATACCTAAACTTAACAACTACCTTACTAACTATTAATAAGCAGTAAATTAGGAGTTTGAGGCAAAAGTCCTAATTCATAGGGAATGTGTTCCCAATACTGAAGTGTACCACAAAAACTATTAAAAATGTGTTTTTATTAGTTAAACTTAAGGCTGAAATAAAATATAATAGATTTAAATACTTAATTGAAAAATTAGAAACACTTCATTAACTTAAAATTATTAATTTCAGTTAGTTGTCAAAGAACTAAAATTACAGTTCAAACTGTTTATATATCAGGGCTCCAGACTAACTTTTTTCACTAGGAGCACAATGGCCCCCAACTGAAAATTTAAGGAGCACAACCAGAAAATTTAGGGGTGCACACCGTAAATCAACATGCTAACCAAATCTACTAATTTCCACTGTATTACTAATAGGGATGGGTATCGTTAAGGTTTTAACTGTATTACTACTCTTACCGATACTGCTTATCGATCCGGTAGTACTTTAACGGTTCTTTTTACTATATATTGTTTAATGAAAATACTCAAACTAATAAAGAACGTAATGGCTTTATAATCTGAAAAGTAAAATATCTATAGCAAAAGAAACAGCGATGTTTGAACAAAACAAATATAAAACATCTATTTGTAAATGGACCAGTGTGCAGGCATTTTTTTGTTTTATATGCATAAGATAAGATACAACATAAGCACAAAGAAACAAAGTGCATACAAATGTTAAATAAATACACAATAAAACAAAGACACAAATTAAATAAACATTGCTGTAATTTCAGGAAGTCTGCTAAAATATTACTAATATTACTTAGAAAAAAGAAATCTAATAAAGTAATGAAATGTTAAATAACACTGCATAGTTTTCACAGTATAAATTGATAGATTAATGCTTATAAAAGCTAAAGTTATTCATTCAAGAGATGTGAATATTTTCTCTTTGCCTTATGTTTGATTCAAATGAATGGCTCAATCGTCAGCAGGTTTATTAGACGCTGATCCTTTAAGACCGAATGCAGAACTAATAATATCATATTCTCCAAACTATTTACGCCCATTTAAGATCATATAAACTATTTGTTGTTTATTTGATGGTTTAGATGCGCACACAAAGCCTAAAATATAAGTCGGTCCAATTCGCAGGCCATAAGCCGCCTTAAAGTTGGAAACAGCGCCTTCTGCGCGGATTATTGTGCATTTTATAGCCATTTTTTATTATCAAACACGTCCTGCAATTTAACAACAGTAGAGACTGCATTTTACAATCACTGATTCGGACGTTATGTTTAGGTTTAGGGAGAAATGACCGCGCAAGGCTTTGAAGGGAAGGATGTCGCGCTCGACGGAACACGTTAGTTTATAGGAATAGTTTTACCTCATATCTTTTTATAATTCTTGGAAGCCGAAATCGAAAATAAAATTAGATTAATATCACAGCACAGCCCTAAAGTGTAAGCAGACTCAACTTTTGTTTAGTTCTCTTGGCCATCGTCACTCATTAAGCTGACTGTGCGCTGTAGCTCCACGTGAGATAGAGCTCGCTCTCTCTTCTGGATTGCGAATAGCAAAAATGCATCACGGAAAAATTGTTTAATATTATCTCGTATAAAAACGGCTGGCAAAGATAGAATTTGCAACATATAATTAACTTCTATCTATTATATATTAAGCGTATTTTCTTAATTTTTCCAGTACCGATCGCACACTCTCAAAATTTAGTCGCAAAATGCCCTGCTGTGTGTCTGTGTGTGTGTGTGTGTGTATATATATTAAAACTTTAACTAAAATTCAAATAAAAGCTGATTCAAAAATGTAATAAATACTATAATAATATATGAATAATATTTAAAGGGATATTCACCCAAAAATAAAAATTCTGTCATTCTTTACCCTCCCTCATGTCGTTCCGAACCTGTAAGACTTTCGTTCATCTATGGAACAAAAATTAAGATCTTTTTGATGAAATCTAAGAGCTTTCTGTACCTCCTTTGACAGCTACACAACTACCACTGAAGTTTCAAAAAGTTCATTAACAGATCGTTAAACTAATCCATATGAATTGAGCCGTTTATTCCAAATTTTTGTGACTCGATCACCTTATATGATGAATAGATTGAATTTAGCCTTTTATTCACATATAAACACTGATCTGCAAACATAAACAAAAGCTCAACCGAACCTGCTTAATGCACGAGAACAAACCCTCATTGGTTCTTGCTGAAGCTCAAACGTGCTGCGTAACATGAGAATGAACCTCATTGGTTTTCGCACATCAAGCGAACATGCTTCTGTTTACCAAAACTGATGTGTGAGTTGATGAATGTTTTTATGTTGTGTAGCTGTCAATGGAGGGGCAGAAAGCTCTCACATTTCATCAAAAAGATCTTCATTTGTGTTCCGAAGATGAACGAAAGTCTTACAGGTTTGGAACGACATGAGAGGGAGTAATTAATGACACAGTTTTAATTTTTGGGTGAAATATCCCTTCTACACTAATCTTTCTAGGTACTTGATGTTTGTACTAGGGATGTCAACGTACACACATTTCCATGATCGATCATTTAAATTAACGATCAATTAAACTATTAATCATTAGCCTTATACAGCAGTGGTATATAGTCAAGAGCATGATTGATCATTTATTAAATGACTTGTTTAATTATCAAATATAAAGACTAATACAACGCGTCACCAACGCCGACTCAGAAGAGCTGAATGAACACCAGTAAACTGGAGCACTTTGCTAGTGGTTATTTAACTCCACGAAACGCATCCTATATTAGATTAGATATACACAATAAATATAATATTACAAATTATACCTGCACAAAATGCCTATATTAGATTAGATATACACAATAAATATAATATTACAAATTATACCTGCACAAAATGACGTGAATGCACAAGTGAACTTGGTTCAAGATGCTTACTATTCAGAATGTAACTCCTGTTTTGGATGTGCTCTTTCTGTAACATCCCGCTGAAGCACAGCAAGTAAACACAATGAATTCACAACGTTTTATTGCAATATTGTTCTCTTTATACTGTTAATAATAATGTAATATGACAGTCCCAATCATAGTAATTATTATTAGTCGTGCATTGCTGTTTGAGAAGCATGCGCTGAAGATGATCACCGGCACGCTTTACTAGCGTGTTAATTCTTAACCAAATGCATCCTATATATAAGCCTACCCAAAATAAACACAATATTAAAACGTACATTTGCACAAAACAAAGGATGCGAATACACACGCAAATTTATAGTCATGAAGGTGGAACTCTAGCCTTTTAAAAATGGTGCCAAACATAACTTGCGCTTCATTTTCTCGTGTCTGCTTTACGTGTTTTACAGTTGAGCAGCACAAGTGCATGACTTTTACTTAATCGTCGATCAATACATTTTATCAATTAAATTATCGACAATTAATCAATCGTCGATTAATCGTTAGCATCCCTAGTTTGTACCCTCATATCATCTAGGACCCCATTTTTGGGAAAACTTTTCGTTTTCTAAGAAGGCAAATGTTTCAAGGTCCCAAAAACAAGGAAACAATAGCAGGTGTATTATAGAAAAATGTGGGAGGACTAGTAAAAGATAAATACCCCTGCCCTGATACATAAAATAAAGGGAATCAAAACACGGGATCACTAACAATCTTGAACCCCTTTACTGGGTTAAAGTTTGCTTTTAGCTTGTAGGGGTGTAACGGTACACACAACTGACGGTTCGGTACGAACCTCGGTTTTGAAGTCAAGGTTCGGTACAGCAAGGGAGAGAACTAAATATAAAATAGCTGTTTTTTTATTAAACAGTGGTTTACTGAACAAATTGTGCCTGTCCTTAAATTAATTAAATTATAACTAAAAGTTTCTTAAAGATAAAAAATTATCTCTGCTAATGCTGTAAAGTGTAAACTACTTTATGGGAGCCCTCAGCCCTTACTTGCACATTAATATAATATAACAACAGAGCCTACATTAGCCTAAATTCAGTAGCTATTTTATTTATAGATATAATAATCAACACTCAAATAACACATTGTATGCAAACATGTAAACTTCACATTAGGCAATTTTTGCAGTAACTTCTAAATCTAATTATAAAATAGTTTTTACTCCAATTTGTAGTTTAAATGTAATCATTTATACACAGTGGCTGTCATTTTCATGACAGATTAATTTAAACATGCATTAAATAACCAAGACATCTGACAGGTTAAGTAGAATATAATGAATATACACTCACCTAAAGGATTATTAGGAACACCATACTAATACTGTGTTCGACCCCCTTTCGCCTTCAGAACTGCCTTAATTCTACGTGGCATTGATTCAACAAGGTGCTGAAAGCATTCTTTAGAAATGTTGGCCCATATTGATAGGATAGCATCTTGCAGTTGATGGAGATTTGTGGGATGCACATCCAGGGCACGAAGCTCCCGTTCCACCACATCCCAAAGATGCTCTATTGGGTTGAGATCTGGTGACTGTGGGGGCCATTTTAGTACAGTGAACTCATTGTCATGTTCAAGAAACCAATTTGAAATGATTCGAACTTTGTGACATGGTGCATTATCCTGCTGGAAGTAGCCATCAGAGGATGGGAACATGGTGGTCATAAAGGGATGGACATGGTCAGAAACAATGCTCAGGTAGGCCGTGGCATTTAAACGATGCCCAATTGGCACTAAGGGGCCTAAAGTGTGCCAAGAAAACATCCCCCACACCATTACACCACCACCACCAGCCTGCACAGTGATAACAAGGCATGATGGATCCATGTTCTCATTCTGTTTACGCCAAATTCTGACTCTACCATCTGAATGTCTCAACAGAAATCGAGACTCATCAGACCAGGCAACATTTTTCCAGTCTTCAACTGTCCAATTTTGGTGAGCTTGTGCAAATTGTAGCCTCTTTTTCCTATTTGTAGTGGAGTTGAGTGGTACCCGGTGGGGTCTTCTGCTGTTGTAGCCCATCCGCCTCAAGGTTGTGCGTGTTGTGGCTTCACAAATGCTTTGCTGCATACCTCGGTTGTAACAAATGGTTATTTCAGTCAAAGTTACTCTTCTATCAGCTTGAATCAGTCGGCCCATTCTCCTCTGACCTCTAGCATCAACAAGGCATTTTTGCCCACAGGACTGCCGCATACTGGATGTTTTTCCCTTTTCACACCATTCTTTGTAAACCCTAGAAATGGTTGTGCGTGAAAATCCCAGTAACTGAGCAGATTGTGAAATACTCAGACCGGCCCGTCTGGCACCAACAACCATGCCACGCTCAAAATTGCTTAAATCACCTTTCTTTCCCTTTCTGACATTCAGTTTGGAGTTCAGGAGATTGTCTTGACCAGGACCACACCCCTAAATGCATTGAAGCAACTGCCATGTGATTGGTTGATTAGATAATTGCATTAATGTGAAATTGAACAGGTGTTCCTAATAATCCTTTAGGTGAGTGTATAGTGCATATATTTAGCAAACAAGTAAATTTCTCTAGTGAACTAACAGCTGTGACTTCTGAGGTAAATGCGTGACATTGTTTTCAAGCCTTTTTATCGGCATCTTTCCGCCGTTAAAACACTGATTGAGCGATTACAGGACATATGATGCAATAAGTTGTAATGTGTCCTCAGCATACCTTCAGATGTTTATTCTTTGACTAGGAAGAGATACGCGCCTATACCGTGATCTGTCACGTCACATTAAAGAGCATCAAAACTTAATTTATCATTTGATTTTCGTGATAAAACGGACTGAATACTTAATGTTTGTGTGGGAACTAAGTGTGTTCTGCGCTTAAAACAAGCCTTCTGTTAACTGTTAAAGATTGCATTCGTACCGTTCAGTACACACATGCACCGTACCGGAAGCCTTGTACCGGAAACGGTTCGGTACGAATACTTGTACCATTACAGCCCTATTAGCTTGATATTGTTTGATCCATAGAGTAGCTTCGGCTGAAACAGAATTGTATAAATATAACCACAACAGAAAACAAAAATAATTCAGCCAGCACCTTTGAGGAAATCTGTGAAAGCTGCTGTACCTGTGGAAGTTAACCTTGATAAGAATTACAGCTGACTCTCTGTACATGCGCAACCGCAAGATTCAATTCCCATAATCCCTCCACAAATGTCTCTTTGTCTTATTATTACTGTGTTTAGCAGATTAACAAATTGAACCTTAGCACATTTAAGCATCCTCTCCATATCCCTCCATTCAGCCACAGATCTTTGTTTCTTGGGTCATTCTGTTGGAATCAGACGGGGTGCTTGGTCTCTCTTCAGCCGGTACAGAGGATGGAGCTTGCGCATCCGGGAATCGGGGTTTACTTGAAGTTTTGGTCCTGTGTGCACTCCACACAGTCCATCTTTCAGGCCTATCTGCTTTTCCAGAGTGCCGGTTCCTTGGTGGAAATCGTGTTTTTCCAGAGTCTATGTCTGTGTGCATCAGAAGGGAGCCTCCACAGATTTTATCTCAACTTGATAAAGCTGTTGGTCATGTCGGTGTGTGTGTGTGTGTAAAGGTAGTGCATAAGGATTGTGAATTAGGGGATATTGGTGTATGTTTATTTGTTTTATTGGTGTTTTGCATACGATTGATTTGAATATGGCAGGGTTTTTTTTTTTTAATCGCCCGACTGTCCTCCCTTCCTCCTTCCCAATTCAACCCCATTTTAAAATCTTTTTGCTACCTCGCTTTCTCCAGATGGCTCACGTTCCAGCATTTTTCCTTTTTTTTTATTTTCTTTTTGTTTAAACAACGTATGCCCCACCCTGTGGTCTGAAGTTCCGCAATGAGCCGTCTTGACAAGGTGCCAGGTTTTAGATTCAGCGTCTCATAAGAAGTACATTTTCCTCTTACTCCCCCCTTTGGCCCCCTCCTTTTTTGTCTTTTTTTCGTTCTGTCTTTCTTTCTCTCTCTCTCTCTCTGTGTTCGTGTGACGTCCTGACCACTAACGGCTACATATTAAGAGATAATTCCATACCCTGAGGTTACAAACCGGCTCAGACTGGCTCTCGTGCATTTTGACTCCACTGGGTACCCTGGGTGAAGAAAAAAAGGATATTGTAACTAAATTAAAAAAATTTTTTAAAAAAGGAACAGGATACTAATTCTCACGAGGATGACATCAGTTCAGTCGGCAATGCTCAAAACAAACATGTTATGCATTTATGCATGCTACAAGAATTGCTCATACCCATACAAGCACAACCAGGCAAACCATGCTGCACGACTTCTGTTCTGATACAGTATGATTATTGGAAAGCTGAATTTTTTCTTTTTTTTTTCCTTTTTGCATAATTGTCCATCTTAGTCGCAGCAATAATGCAGGCTTCAGAATTCACCATTGATGCGTTCTCCAGTTGCAGAAGTCCAATTACACAAATAATGTGTGTCGTTTTATTTTTTAGCTGTGGTTATGTATGCAAATTGTTTCAAATATGTATGTGAACATAATAAAAGCAGGGTCACCTATATAATGAAGTCAGATTTGTTTTGTCAGGACAAAGGTACAGCTTCTTAAAATCAGGTTGGGCAAGTTGTCATATTTTAAATGTAATAAATGTATACAAATTATCAATCTTATAAATGTATACAATTTATCAATTATCAATCTTATCTAAATATCTATATACTAGGGCTGTTTAACGTGTAATCGCGTCCAAAATAAAAATTTGTATTTACATAATATAACTGTATGTGCTGTATATAATTATGTATATTTTAATTCACATGCATACATGTATATATTTAAGAAATAGTTGCATGTATATACTGTATATATTAGCGATGCCACAATTCTCAATATATTCTCGAACGGCTCGGTACGGCATTCATGGTTTGTTTGTGAAGTGCGTTTTTTCTTCTTCCCAGTTTTGCATTTAATTAATAATTTTTTTATTTCTCTCCGAATTGGCTCTGTTTTAGTGTCACCCATGCAAAACTGTGGCGTGGGCGAGGTGTGCGACGTCATGATTTTTGATTGTGGACGATTAAAATGTCTCCAAAATCTGCTAGTGTCATGCTACAGTACACATTCTATCATTTGCCTCCATCCCAATATTCTGAACAATGCGACATGCATTCACATCACACGTTAGTGGTAGAGTTATACTCACGGAACACTATAGTTATTCACAATCACGAAAGTTCATTATTTGCATGCGTTTTAAAGCCTTGCTGGTTAAACATTTAATTTGCGTGCTTACATTTACATTTTTATATTTATGCATTTGGCAGACGCTTTTATTCAAAGCGACTTAAAGTGCCCTTATTACAGGGACAATCCCCCTGGAGCAACATTGAGTAAAGTGCCTTGCTCAAGGACACACTGGTGGTGACCGCTGGGATTGAACCAGCAACCTTCTGCGTATCAGTTCCATGGTTTAACCCACTGGACCACCATCTCACATGAACTCTTATGCACTGTTTTTGAGCGTGCACACTAAAAGCCTGTCAAACACTTGATTACTGGACTAAGTAGTCGTCTTACTGCGCTAATACTGTCAAATACACACAAGGTTTACCGAATCACAGTCGGTTATATCTAAAGTGAAAGTAAAATCAGCGTGTGTCTTTATATTAGATGCGTGCAGGTCTTGAATCGACAGCAGCGCAGCCTAGTGAACATGCTGCCGCTTGTCCTTAAAGCGACAGTTCACCTCTAAAATTGTGTCATTATTTACTCACTCTAATGTTGTTCAAAATCTGTATTCATTTCTCCTGTTGAACACAGACAGTTGAATACCAGACAGCTGATGGTAGCCATTGACTTCCATTATTATTATTTCCTACAATGGGGACCAGCAACTGTTTGGTTTCCAAAATTCTTCAAAATATATTTTCCAACAGTAGAAAGAACTTTTATTCAGGTTTAAAACAACTTGAGCATGAGTAATTGATGGCAGAATTTTCATTTTTGAGTGAACTATCCCTTTAATGTTAATAAAACGACAAAAGACAAAGAGAAAATCACTCAATGCTCTTGCCTCAAAAACTTTAAAACAGTAGCTTTAATAAGAATCAATGTATATTTTCTAGTGTGTTGTTAAATTAAATGTAGTGTTTTATTTTTACATTTATTCATTCATTTTTTTTCTCCTTAACCTCTTGCTGTTCCTGTCACCTACAAATAGAATAACAAAAAACTGATGTGACAAGCCATCAGAACCGAAACGAAAACCGTGATTAAAAACCGAGGTATGTATTGAACCGTGGACTAACTGTATTGTTGCATCCCTAGTGTATATATATTTATAATTTATAATATATAATAAATCTAAATATTTTATATACTTTTTTTTTTACCTTAAATATACACACGCATGTGTGTGTATTTGTATATACATAATAATTTTAAACAGCGCACACCGATATATTATGTAAACACAAACTTTTATTTTGGATGCGATTAATCGTTAAACAGCCCTACTATATACATCTATTGGTCTAAAACAATTGTTTGATATTTTAATATGTTGCTTTTTACATTCGGTTGTATTAAATGTAATTTTGAACAGTGTTGGGTAAGTTACTCTAAAAAAGTAATTCATTACTAGTTACTAATTCCATCTTCAATAGTGTAATTAGATTACTGTACAAATTTCTCTCTCCAAAAAGTATTAAATTACTTATTACTTTACAAATCCTTAATCAACCCTGAGTTAAGCGATTCACGGATAGACATGAATTATTAATTATTTTTCAAATGCATAATATAAAACTACATCAATTATTCTTATTAACTGACCAAAGTATTACAAATGTGAGAAGGATAGATAAAAACATGCATTTTAAAGTTAGACTTTAAATTTTGATGTTAATTACACTATTAATTATATATCATTTTTATATATATAAGTTCTACAGTCTATACACAGTATTTAGTTGAAACTGTAATTAAATTACACAAAAAATAAGAGTAATCCCTTACTTTTACTTTTTCAATTACAGTAAATAATTTCTTAGTAACTAGTTACACCCAACACTGATTTAGAATTTAATGAATTATTTTTCCATAAATGTTTTACTGTTTAAATTTGGCTAGAACGCCTTTAATAGGCTTTTTAATGGCAAAGGGGCATGTTGTCACACAAAGTCAGTGTATTATATGAAAAAGTATCTCTTGTCCTGGGCTTTTTGTAGCCAAGAATCTTGTGTGACTACTTGCCCCGTTCTCCCTTCTAAATGAAATGATCTTCCTGACTGGCATATAAACAAGGGCAACATGTTTCCTTTTCATAATGGTCTTGACTAAATTATGTTATTTATATTGTGACCATCTTTCAAATACTCGTTCAGCCTCTTAGGAACATCAGAGCGGTTCATCTTTTAGAAAGAAATCTCCATCCACGTTTCTTCTCTTTGTGTATTTTCTCTCTTCTGGCATGAGTATTAGATTGTGTTCCTCCTTAACCTTGAAGTCTGTCTGTATCTTGTATAAATAGGCCTGTAGCTTTATTCAGATCCTCTTCATTCGTCTCTCTACAGTTACCGCCTCTGTTAGAAAACCTCCTGTTGAGGGTTTTCTCATCCCTCTACGTATTTGAGCTGAAGTTTGGATGTGGGGATTTCTGAGGAAGAGCAGCTGCAGCAGAAAGGTGAACCGGCACTGTTGACGTCCAAGGGACGATCCCTACTGGTCAGCGCGGTGTGGATCAAAATCACAAGGTTCGGTCTAGAGTTGAAGTTCAGTTTCGTTCTGTATTTCCTGCACGTGTTTACAGCTCTGTGTGGTTTCTGTACCTGCGCGCTATCTCGGGCCTCTGGTTAGCACTGTTCCTTACTGAGGAAGCCTGGTTTGCGTTCGAGGCACATTTCCTCACTGTAGGTAGGCCGTTTTAACCGCTGTTACGTCTACCACCTCCTTCGGTATCTTAAAGATCTTGTTGCTGTCTTTATTTGGTCTCTTTGTCTTCAGCCTCACTCCCCCACACACTTCCTCCCCTTTGCCCCCTGCTACTGCCCCCACCCTCCTCCTGTACCGCCCCTCCCTCCCTCGGGCGACAGCAGAACAGGAATTGATTAGTGGCACGGCTTAAAAATAGAAGGGCCTGTTGTCATGGCAACGGCCACAATGAGCTGTTGTCTTGTTTAATGAAGACCGAGATTTTAAGTGTTGTGGCTGAACAGTACAGTGAGCGGGAGACGCCATTTCTGGCTAGGTGTGCACAAATGCTGGGACGGAGATATTAGCTGTGATCTCGTCCCTCCTGTCAGAAGTGTGTCACGCGATACGCAGATGGTCGTGAATCGGTTTTTGTGCACACACGTGCAGGATGGTCTTCCTCGTGGGGGTGTGTTGTGTGGCTTTGCAGGTACAATTACCGATCTGCTTTGACGCAGTCTCATCCTGGTTGCTCTGCCCGCAGGTACTTGCTGAATCTGCAGAGGTGCATTAAGGTAAGGCATCAAATGCATCATACGCTGGCAGCTCCAAAACACATTATTGACTCAACCCACATCCTGTTACCCATACGTCCCGTATGCATCAAGCCAACCAATTACAACCCTGTTGCCATGGGCGCCATCCGCCTAATTGGCCTCATTAGTGTCAGAAACTGGCCGTATGCAAATTTTGGTCATATTCCCAGCAGATCTCTTCTCTGAGTAATATACAGTAATAGTTAGCCATTGTGTAGGTCGTTGGTGAGGACAACGGTCCAATTAGCGAATTAACCACTAAGCTTAGATACTGTACTCGACTCAACCTCCCAGAAGTGTTTTTGAAATTCCTGTCAGTGTAGGAACGTGTGCATAACGTGCCGTTTGGTGATGGTATGCTAATACGCCTGTCCTGAAATTCCCCCACAGCAACCTACTTTTGTGACATCACCGCACAGCTGACTTACAACATCTCAATTACGCTTGCATCACGTTGCAGCTGGATTGCGTGTGATGCGAGAAATGATTTATACTGATAAATATGTCAACAAGCTTTTTTTTTTTTAAATTTGGATTTTCATTAGCATCTTATGAATACAATTGTTGTAGAGCACTAGTGAGATTCCTTGAATGTGATTTACAGGATTTTGGTGGTTTTAAGAAGGTCTTCAATGGGCTTTTCAGTGCCAAGGATCCCCAAGTTTTATGATCCCTTTGGTTACCATTTGTAAATTGATTTAGAATTCCATTGTTAATTAGATACATTTTATTGTTTATTTTTTATGAATCGTTAATTTTCTTTAATTCATTTTACTAAAGCTAATCCTTGAAATATTAGCTGGACAATTGATAAATTCACATTTATTTATATTAATATTTTATGTGAAAACCATTGAATTAACCATTAAGCTTAGATACTGTGTGAGTGTGAGCGTGAGCGTGTATATATATATATATGTATTTGAACACCCTGCTTTTTGCAAGTTGTCCCACTTGGAAATCATGGAGGAGTCTGAAATTGTCATCGTAGGTGCATGTCCACTGTGAGAGACATAATCTAAAAAAAAAAATCCAGAAATCACAATATATGATTTTTTTAACTATTTATTTGTATGATACAGCTGCAAATAAGTATTTGAACACCTGTCTATCAGCTAGAATTCTGACCCTCAAAGACCTGTTAGTCTGCCTTTAAAATGTCCACCTCCACTCCATTTATTATCCTAAATTAGATGCACCTGTTTGAGGTCGTTAGCTGCATAAAGACACTTGTCCACCCCATACAATCAGTAAGAATTCAACTACTAACATGGCCAAGACCAAAGAGCTGTCCAAAGACAGTAGAGACAAAATTGTACACCTCCACAAGGCTGGAAAGGGCTACGGGGAAATTGCCAAGCAGCTTGGTGAAAAAAGGTCCACTGTTGGAGCAATCATTAGAAAATGGAAGAAGCTAAACATGACTGTCAATCTCCCTCGGACTGGGGCTCCATGCAAGATCTCACCTCGTGGGGTCTCAATGATCCTAAGAAAGGTGAAAAATCAGCCCAAAACTACAGGAGGAGCTGGTCAATGACCTGAAAAGAGCGGGGACCACCGTTTCCAAGGTTACTGTTGGTAATACACTAAGACGTCATGGTTTGAAATCATGCATGGCACGGACGGTTCCCCTGCTTAAACCAGCTCATGTCAAGGCCCGTCTTAAGTTTGCCAGTGACCATTTGGATGATCCAGAGGAATCAACAATGACCCGAAGCACACAGCCAGGATAACCAAGGAGTGGCTCTGTATGAAGCATATCAAGGTTCTGGCGTGGCCTAGCCAGTCTCCAGACCTAAACCCAATAGAGAATCTTTGGAGGGAGCTCAAACTCCGTGTTTCTCAGCGACAGGCCAGAAACCTGACTGATCTAGAGAAGATCTGTGTGGAGGAGTGGGCCAAAATCCCTCCTGCAGTGTGTGCAAACCTGCTGAAAAACTACAGGAAACGTTTGACCTCTGTAATTGCAAACAAAGGCTACTGTACCAAATATTAACATTGATTTTCTCAGGTGTTCAAATACTTATTTGCAGCTGTATCATACAAATAAATAGTTAAAAAATCATATATTGTGATTTCTGGATTTTTTTTTTTTAGATTGTCTCTCACAGTGGACATGCACCTACGATGACAATTTCAGACCCCTCCATGATTTCCAAGTGGGAGAACTTGCAAAATAGCAGGGTGTTCAAATACTTATTTGAACACTGTATATACATATATATAATTTTATTTTTATTTTTTCATTTATATTTGTCAGAGTAATGATGACTAAAATGGTTTGCCATTCTTTATCCTAAAAGTAGTGTTTATCAACAGAATCATCATTGTACAAATGCGAAGAAGCTTTGAGCATTGATGCCCAACATTATATCTCTGGGACTCTCATCAGTTATGATTTTTAGAGATGCACTGATACTAATCTCAAATGCTCATTGGTACTTGTATCGGTCCATAGTAAACTGCCCTCTGAGTTCTTATCACTTTATTGCTGTGCTGTTCTTTATTTCCCTGAGCTTCAGTTATAATAATTAATGTTGATATTACAGTCTATAAGATTTGCCGCATATGGAACTGCAGAGAATGAAAACTGCACCCCTCCAGCTGTGAGAATAGTCCAAAATATTAGCATCTGTAGCAAAAACATTTGTATATCGCACTGTGGTGTTACAATCACCACCAGTCAACATTTGAGAATCTGCAAAGTTTAAGATAGCTCTACCTCCTTTTGCAGATCTGATTCACTTTTGTGCTCCAGATAAATAGATAATTTACCAAGTTTTTAATGGGCTTCCCCAACATTCTCCCCATCTACTATTGGTCAGACAATCTGAAAGTCCTTCCCCAGTGTCCGCCTTTGGTTGAGTCAATGTTGTTGTGTTTTGCTGGTCAGGATGCTTCAACAAACAGAGCTTTGTTTCGATAGCGAGACAAGAGGAACATCTGGGCTGGACACTACTCCAAATTGTGCTCGAGTTCTGAATCACTATATGCATGGTTTGTTCTGATGCCATGTCCAATTTTGCTAATTATTTTATATACTAAAAAGTGTTTTGGACAAGCACATGATCACTTCTGTCCAGAAGTACCTAAAAAAAAAAACTCATGTTAGGCCCTCTTAAACCCAGCCTAGCTTCCAGGAAAGTCAAAAAAGCTCCGCTAATCTAAGGCCGTGTTCTGTAAAGTCATTTGATTCATGTTCTTGAGGGCTTTAGGGAGCTGTTCTGTTGACATCTTTCACACATTTAAGCCCAAGTGCTCTGCCAGTCCATATTGATCAGAGGGCCTACTCACTCGGAAGACTAATTTGAAAGGTGACAAGTAACTGTTGTGAACTAGTTAGACCCTAAAGCATCTCCGTGGTCCAGAGTGCATGTTTTGTGGTCAGGTGTGCTGTGTTTGTACATGTTCATCTTTTTCACATTTCTCACCACCTTGTTCAGCTGTTTTTATTCTGTTGAGCTTATTCTCCGAACCTCAGGTGGTGGATACCGGAGCGAGGAGCAGCGAGAGCGAAAGTGACAGCAGAATGAAAGAAATCAGGCAGGTCTTGACCAAACAGGTGTTGTCACCTGCTTTTGCGTCTCCACTGGAGTCATGGTTGCAGAAATGGCTGCGGCATGAGATCATGAGGCCCGGGTCTGCTGCTCAAGTCATATTTCTGCTTTACATGCCCTGGGGGAGGTCACACTCTCGCTGGTGCTTTGTCGCTTGTGAAAGCAAGTTCATGGAGTGGCAGCCAGCTGCTGAGGAGCTGAAGATAAACCTACTAATGGCAAATGGAGGGTCGTCACCTTGTTGACATTTCGTTCTGCAACATGCCAGAAGGGCCCGGGTGTACGGCAGTTTTGGAGTCAGGAGTCCACGCTGCCCAAATTTAAGGCTGGATTACAATAAGTGATTTTGTTCAGCTTTTTGCCCCAGTCTTAACACGCTGATGCTAGTTGCTGTTGATGCTTTTCTGCTCAAGTTTGTGTTAGGAACAATGTGGAAGTCTGGTAGTGTGTGATCGTCAGTGGTTTACTATAAAGCCCAGCGAGAACGTTTGCATAAACTGCCAAGACTAGTCTTACAAGCAGTCCATTACATGAAGTGGTGTGTAATGCAGTTACTCCTACTGGTCACTTTGCCGGGTTGAATTTATCTATAATATATACATTTTGCAATTGTAGTCTTTTAAAAAGGCATCTGAAATGATTAACCAATTGCAATGTAGTGTTGGCAACATCAGCGAGCGACACACATTCCTGTGTCCCTTTACACACTCACTTTTCTCCGGATGAATATTGTTGGTGTTACAGGGCTTGAATTTCGGCGTGGGATTGGGCATAATTTGACTAATTCCCGCAGATTTTGTGCTCACACATAAAGCCGCCTCTCAGTACTAAATTGAGTTCTTATTCGCTGCTTATTGCACTTAAAAAAATCATGTCAAAATGCCAGTCTTGGCGAGTATTCACGTAAACACATACCCCTTTTCCACCAAGGCAGTGCTAGAGCTAGTTCAGAGCCAGAGCTAGTCCCAGTTCATAGTTGGTTCGACTGAGGAGCCTTCTAAGAACCGTTTGCTTTTCCACATGCTGAGAGCCACAACAGAGCCATGTCTTACGTCACTGTATACGTCATCTTTCTCAGCAACGCTAGCGAGGCAGCGGCAGTGTTGCCAAGTCCGCGGTTTTCCCGCGGAATTGGGCTACTTCATCACTGTTGCCGCGGGCTGTTTTTCCATGTCCGCGAGTTGAAGCGACCCCAATTATGTGATATTTAGCCCCGGGAATGCGAATTTTAGTAGGCAACCATGCCAAAAAAACCCACATATTTTACCCCCAAATGTGATTTTTACCGGGGAAGCCCCCCTGAAACGCGATTGGGCTTGTTTTGAGTAGCAATTGGGCGGGTTTTATTGTGAAAACCTGGCAACCCTGGGCAGCGGGAAACACAAACATCGCTGCGCAGACCGATCCACGTATGATATAAAAAACCGCATGGGTGAATCAAAAGTGCATAAGGAGTCGTATGCTCTCGCTGGACTCCTTACGGCGATCGGTCTGCACAGCACCTCTGCGAACAAGCCTTCCATCAACAATGCAAACGTTGCGTTACTATTGATTCACATGGCTTTACGATCCTACATCGCCATCAAAACACAACGAAAACACAGCGAATCCAACGCATTCATGCAGTACGCCGTAATTTGTATAGACGGAGATTACAAACGAGCAGCAGCTGTTAGCTCCATTAGCTGCTATTTCAACAATGGCGGATCTCAAGTTTGTGTTCATCTTGTTGACCCCGCCCCCAGCGCCTGACGTAATCGGTTCTTACTTCTAGCCCTGTTCTAGCCCAGCAATGTTTTGGTGCTACTTAAGAACCACTTTTCCTGGCTCGGAGCTGGGGCTTTGGGTGTGGAAACACAAAGAACCGATTTGAAACTAGGCTCTGGCTCCGATCTAGCTCTAGCACTGCCTTGGTGGAAAAGGGGTAACAGTCAGTTATGTTTTAAAGTAGGGCTGTCAATTGATTAAAATTGTTAATCACACACCTATTGTAAAATTAAGCATACGCCATGAATCTCATTAAACGCATTAATTTTGTCATCATTTGCTATATCCAGCAAAGTAAACAATCAGATTGAAGGGTGAATCTCACAAAACTGTACTTTCTGCAAGCTTCAAGGATTATTGGAGATTCCAAAAGGACACCAAATAACCAAATATAAAGAGTCCATAAAATTATTATATAATACATTTATACACACCTAAGCACCCAAGGGAAAAACATTACTTAAAAAAACTTTTACAGTGTATAGTATGTGTACACAACAACGAGATTGTTTTCATTTTAGATGAGTCAAGCTGCAATACCAAACAGGACCACACGGAGATGCCAAAAAACCCTCCTAAATCAACCGCTTTGACTGCATAAACCTACGAATACTTGTAAAAACAACAACGTACACGACAAATCAAACATTATCTTTCCCGAGTGCGTGTGTGGACACAATGCGAATGTACTGAAATGTGTCTGTACATGAATGCTGTGTGCGATCAGCAGAGATGTAAAAAGTACACAAAAATGTTACTCGAGTACTTTACACCTTTGGCGATCAGTGATCTAGAGCGCGCACACACCTGGTTTGTTTGTGCATCAATATAACAAACTCGCGCGCTTACTGTAAGACACCTAAAATCGCAGAATACTACAGAGCTCGTGTTTTAAAGTAAAGCACACACTGGAATGAATAATTCACTAAAAATGCAATGTGAGTCTCTATTCTCTCTGATATGTCTGATGTGATCAGCCTGGCCTTCTTTACATTAGTGCTATTTTGGACTGTTTGAATGATTTGGATTACTGAATCACTGAAAACTTTCCCAGAGTTTAACGGCTTAAAATGGCCTGATCACAAACAGAGAAGCAGGTTAAAGATGGATGAAATCGGATGAAAATTTCCTTCTATAAACTCCCGACTTCTAAGTACATCTAACTGTGTGACGGAAATTATGTTAATGACGCAGCTTCACGTACTTCTGTAATTTATTTGTTCATTGCGTTAAATTATTTAAACGCGTTAAAATAAAGGAATTTAATGCGTTAACGGTGACAGCCCTAGTTTTAAGTGAACGTAGGGCTGCACAATTAATCGAATTTTTAATCGAGATTACAATTACGGATGCCACAATTATGTAATCGTTCAATAAAATGTAATCGCAATTACAAAAAAAAAAAGTCCACTTATATTATTCTGCGTACTTAAAGGGTTACTTCAGTGATTTAGCATTAGGCTTTGTATCAGTAGAAACCCGGTAGTATATTAAAAATAATGGTACCCCCCCCCTCATATCCCCCTGAGACGAGATAATTATTTTAATTCCAAAATATTAGGAATTTTATTTCTGGAAAAATAAAATATAAAAATCTTTTCAGAAAGATTTTTTTGGCCAGAGACTAAAGACTACAGCCACTAGATGGAGCTGTTCCGTATGTTTTCAACCCGCCCATAGGGGAGAGATCTCACGCACAGAATGTAAGACACAGACGGCCGCACGGACATTCATAACGGGGCGATGCAGAGCAAAGTGTGTTTCAACTTTTCAATGAATTTCTGTGATAGTTTAGCTTCCATATGCGATCTGAAAACGTGCCAGACTGGCGCTTAACGTTACCTCAGCTCTGCTCAGCTCTTCGTGAGGAATGAAATCTGACTCCTGCTGCGTCTGTGACGTAACTTTCGTTCGGCTTACTCACACTTTATTGAAAAGACACGTTCAGTTTTTAATTGTAGCGTTTATTCTCTAACTGAACGAAATGATTGTATTACTATGAAGATCAAAACGACGGAGTGGCCTCGTAGGGCAGCGAAGCAAGTGCATTCTGGGAGCTGTTGTCTTTCATCCACATGAGACAAAAATACTTTTTCTGTCTTTTCTCAGTCTAGAAGGCAACAAATTCAAAAATAATTTCACATTTCTACGACATAAATGACCCAGTTTAAATACACATTCATCTTCCCAGCGCTGAAGTACCCTTTAATGTGTTTTTTCTACAGGTTATCTTAAGCTTTTTCCCCATTGTTTTTTAGTGAAACATTATAATACATTGCATATTTTTACTCTTTATTTAAAGAAACCAAACCAACGTGTATTTGACTTTTGAGGCTTAAAGCTATAGAATAATTGTGATTTTAATAATCGCAATCACAATTTCAAGGGAATAATCGACTATTGATTTGTCATAATTGTGCAGCCCTAAGTGAACGTAAACGGTTGAGAAAGAAAATGCATGTGTAACAGTATAATGGATCCATGCATCAGTGACAGCAGCCTAATATACTTGCTGCTATGAGTTTTCCTCATGGTATCGGTCAAAATTGGGGCTAGTAACTTTGGAAAACCACTAGCCACAGTGGCTGATGAGCAAAAAAGTTAATGTCAAGTTAGTCATCACATTTACCAACATCTCATAGCAGTTTTAAGTCAGCTACATAAAACCGCAGATTGGTCTAATTTGATACCAGAAAGTATTGCCCTTTGACTAATCACTAGTTGGTCATACTAGTACTTAAGACACAGTCTTAACATAATGGCTATGTTTATTCAACTGGTCCTAGTTTTTCTCTGCAACCATTTATAAAGTCTCCATGTGTATGATCCCTAGAGTTTTAAAATCTCGTCAGATATTAAGTTGTGTAATGTATTCCCGTCTTTAGTTTTATCGCTTGTAATTGTTTGTTTTTTAAACTTTGCAGGCTTGGCAGCAAACGTGGTCACTACATGGTCACCTTTAAAAGCAGCTGCAGCCAAGTCATCCATCCTTTCCCATCATAGTTATCAATGTATGAGTTATAGTAGATTAAAGGTGCCAGCTTTTTGTTATTCAAATATCCCTTGCCTTTAATTTACAGGGTTATATTTTCCAAGCACATTAGCTTAAATATTTAAGTCGGCTCTTGTTATGGTTGTATTTTTCGCTTGACGTCTACACTCTATCTGTTGCTATGAAAGTAAGGAGAATGTTTATTCAGATTATGAAGTGTTTATTCAGGACCAAGAGTTCTGACATGATAAATGTCAAATCAGAACCCTTCTTCACAAATAACATAAACAACAAAAAAAATCGTTTCATCCTCCTCTACTCCGAAGTCAACAGAAGTCTGCTTAAAGAGACAGTGCACCCCAAAAATTAAAGTGAGCTCATCATTTACTCACCATTCCAAACCTGTATAACTTCATTTCTTATGTAGAACACAACATTTTTATAGTGAATGTCATCGGGGCCCAGTGGTGTTTTGCACATTTCATTTTATGGACAAAACATCTTCTTTTGTGTTTCCATGGGCGAAAGTCATACAGGTTTGGAGCGTCTTTCATTTACTCGCCTATCCCTTCCCACTGTGCTATTTCACCTCTTGCAGACACTTTAAAATCAATTAGCTCCTGCCAAAAGCCGCCCAAATGCTTCTCCGACAAAAACGGACAACGCCATCATGAAGTTTGCATCCAGACATCGCCGACATTTCCCAAGCGTTCATGGCGCTCACCCTGTATGACCCTATGCCAAGCCCGCTCGCTCCAGCTTTAACTAGGTTACTGCGTCAACGCCTGCCCTTCACTATAAATCACTCTCCTTACATTTAAACCCCAAAGAACTCTGATTCCATTCAAACGGATGCTTCCGGGAACCGAACGAGCAGCCAGGTCCGCTCCTGCCCGATAAGTCTTGTTTTTGTTTTTTTTAATTCATCTGGGTGGGCACGCACACCTTTAGTGATAGCAGCCATTTTGAGGTCTCCGTGCTCGGCATCAGATGCTGCAACCAGGAAAGGCTTAATCTAGCCAATTGAGCGGGTGGGTGATCAGAGGGGCTGTATGCGAACAGGCAGATTTGGGAGATGAGCCAGTCTCCGAGGGTGGGGGATGGGGGGCGGCTGGGGGGGCAGCGAAGATGGGTGCAAACCCCTGGTCTTCCTCGATAAGTACTGCGCCTTAGGACGAAACTTGGGGAAATAAAGAGAATGCATCGCTACTCTTGCATGAAGGAATCTGAGCGTTCAGATATCACCCCGGTCCTTGGGGAGTGCTAGTGTGCTGCTTAAAACAAGGCACCTTGTACCTCTCTGGGTGAGGGATGCAGTGCCACCAGCGCTTTGGTCTGGGAGGTGGGGCAGCGGGTTACGTCAGCCAAATGAATTGTCATGATGCAGATCATGCGTGAAATGAGCTGCGGATTCCATCGTGCACTTGCAACCGGCCATATTATTATCATCACTTGTTTTAGCTGGCAATTTTTTAGTGCACTTTCCCAATCGGTTCTCTTTTGTAGGGGAGCAAGGGTCTCTTTGCGTGTGCGTGTGTGTGTGTGTGTGTACCGGTTCGGGGGGCTTTAGGGTGTGATGGTGTTTGCAGTGGGGGCAGAAGGAGGAGGACATTTTTGTGCTTGCAGTGATCTGATCGACAGGCAGCAGTGGCGTGTGCATAAAGAAAATGGTGTGCTGTTGGGGGATGGGCAGAGGGGAATTAAGGGTTGGCATTATGACAGGGTAGCGTGTCAGGAGAGTGCTGCTGTCTTGTTTTTTTCTTCCATTTCATTTTTTCGTCTCAATCGCGTCCTCTTCATCCTCCGTCCGCCCTAACCCCCAACTCTGCCCCCCATCTGAACCGATGATGATCTTGTGCGTTGTGTACGTTACAATCTATTAAAAAAATAAAAAGAAAGAAAGAACCGAAAAGTAGTTTGTGGTCGTCCGTACCTTTAAGGGGCCCCCAGAAAGTGAGCGTGTGTGTTTATTTTTACAACGCAGGGAGGAAAAAAAGGAATACTTTTTTTGGAAGGGGGGGGAAGGGTGAAGAGCACGAAGGGAGGGGTCAGTTTTTGCTCTGCTTTGTGGTGTGTGTGGCACAGCTGTATTAGAATGGCGGGTCTGAAGGGCACAAAGTGAGTCTTGTGTCGGTATGGCCCGTGAAACCACACACACACACACACAATGTTCCACGTTTTTAGGCCCGTTCCCTACATAGCCAGGAACTCCAGAGCAAGTAACTACCCAGGGACCATTTGTAAAGGATCAGTGGGATTGTGCGGCGGTACAAAAGGTTGATTTTAAATAAAATGGAGATTTGAAAGTTGTGGTTAGGGTGTTGCGAGGGTCGCTGGGCGAGATCGCCGGATAATCTAATTCGGAGTGGAGCTTCTCCGTGGCTCTGTGTACTCGCACACCATTTCGCTCTCTGTCTTTCTTTTTCTCGCTCTCTTTCTTTTCATCTCCGAGCTGCTGCTGCTGCGTTGGCTGGCGTAGTGCCCAAAGCAGTGAGTCTGTCGTGGAGTGCGCGTGTGCAGGTTTCTGGGGAGGAGGTGGAGGAGGAGGAGGGTGGCTGGGGTGTGTGTGTGCGTCGATATGCAAAAAGGGGGGTGGATAAAGGAGGAGTGGGCCGAGTAAAGAGAGTCTGGTTTTTGTAGCAGCTGACTGAAACAGTCATTATATTATGTAAAGGGGAGGGGGGGGGTGATGGTGTGGGGGGGTCAGGCTGACGTGCACTGCACGGACCTTCTGATTGGCTGGTTGGTGCTATTGTTGGTTATGTGTATGCTTGTGCGTTTATTGCTCACGCACTCCCTCGCTCTTCCGTTCTACTGTCTCAGTCACTCGTACTGGTTTTTTTTCTTCTCGCTCTTTACCCTCTTTCCCCTTTTTTTTCCCCCTCACATGCTCATTCGTGCGAGGTGGGTGGTTTGTTGTGAGGGTACGACATTATATATCAGGATTTTATGTGCTTGCTTCTCAATGCCTCAATCGTTGTTTTAAATTAAAGGATGTTATGCGGCCTCTTCCACTTCTTTTTAAGAGTTTTTTTTAAAAGAGAGAACCAAATGTTTTGGCATTCTTAAAGCCAATCTTGAGAATCAGACTTTGCGATGCAACGCAACAGTGGATGTATGATTAAACTATGCAAGAAGAAGGATGACACGAAAAATAATGGGATGATAGAGAGATGATGAAGTCATCAAGGGACCAATTACAGCTCAATTTAATTTGTAATTGGGGATGTCCCTACAATAAGGCATTTTAAGACCAGTCGCTTCTGGGTCTCGGGAGCTTAATTGGGTTTAGGAATAACTACAGTACTGTGTGTTTGATGAACGTGACTGTTAGGTCACTTGTGTGTAGCTTTTAGCGTTTGTTTGGTGCTGAGGTTTGTGAGGCAACACTTGTCTAGTTTAAAAAACAAAATGAACCCATCAGTCAGGGGTGTTATTATTTCAAGTTGATTTGTGTGTGTGTGTGTGTGTGTGTGCGCCTGGTAAACCCTATGTTCTGATGAACCCACAAGTAATACCAGTAATTTTTGACCTTGTGGGGACATTTTTAAAGACAATCGTACATGCTACTTTTTTGTTGTTGTTGGAAAATGTAAAAATGCAGTAATTGGTTAGGTTTAGGGTTAGGCAATAGAAAATGTCTCTAGCTTAGTAGAGAAACCATTATACCTATGGAATGTCCTCATAATGATAGGAATATTAGTGTGTTTGTGTTTGGGGTCAGTAATAAGGGGGGGACAAAATATTGATTAGTGCAATATATCGTTGTCCTTCTCCGCGTGATATGAGAATCGATACGCTGTCGCCAGATATCAATATTTTAATTAATAAAATAAGGCGCTCTAAATAGATTCCCAGCTCCCAGCGTCACTACTTCATGGCATTTATATAGCTACACAAAAAGTATTCTGCCCAAATACGCGCTATTCATCAAAGAATCATGTTGAAATTATTTCTGAAGGACCATGTGACACTGAAGACTGGAGAAAACTATTTTAAATTGTAATAATGTTTCACAATATTACTGTTTAACTGTATTTTTGATCAAATAAATGTAGCCTTGATGAGGAAAAAAAACTCAAAATAATCTCACCAACCCCAAACTTTTGAACATTAGTCTGGTTTATTTTTGATAATGACCATCTGCATGTTATCCCTTGCATATAAAAAATCGTACATTGGAGAATAATTGTAAAATTCAGTTTTTACCCTGAGTAAAAATTAGTGTGATTTATTGCTGTAAGCGACATATTTCAGAGTGGATAAATGAACTGGTTTTGCTTGGGACGGATGTCAGATTCGGCTGAAAAACATGAATTTATCTTGCCTTAGTAGAATACTGTGAATATATTAAAACAACATAATAAATATGCAAATGTTGTTTTTTGCTTATACTGTGGGGCTGTTGAGTTCTTGAATCTGATTGGTTGACGAACGTTCCAAGGTGCGCAATTATGCACGGCAGGTCTCGACCGCATTACAGTTCCATATCACTTCGCCAAATGATTTCAGTTATTTCAAAGGTCCTTACAGCCGACAACAGCAAAAGAACCAAAACCCACAACGACAGGCAACAGTGAACAATAGAATAAAAACAGCAAATTATTTCTGCTGACGTCGATTATCCCCTACATATTGTACTTTTAAGATGTTATTCCTCAAATTATCATGGTCAGCTGTGCGACTGCCGTATTTAGTTTTGAACTGAATATTCAGGGTAATGTAGACCATAATCATTTTCTCATTGATATTGCTACATCAGAGAAGTCCGAAAGAAACAATCGTGATGAGCCTTTTGTCATCGGTTACAGGGGTCTTAGATATACAGCAACCAGAAATGTGGAGGTGTCACTTGTCCATTTAGTGAATACAGATTCATCTCGCCCACAAGCTCACACACTCGCTTCTAAAGCCTTCTAACTTAATATTATGGCTCAGCAAGGTCCCCATGACTGCCCGCGATCAGTCACGTCTTACAGGAATGGATGGGTTAGGCTGAGTTTTCCTGGATGTTAGCTAATATTAACTAGAGCCAAACAAAAGCATTTCGGTGATGTAAATGCTAATTGTGTTTGTATCAGGGCCTGTGTGACACTCACATCACAAAGAGCATCATTTGTCAACCCACAGATGAGAAACTCTCCTCCTCTGTCTGTCTATGTGGTCGATAAGTACGTCAGGCTGGTGCCATGCTGCTTTTCTCCTGACCGATACGTGTGTCCAATCACCTTTGATCCCAGCCTCGCTCCGGCACATCACATTAAACAAAATCCCTCGCTTGCAGATGCTCTAAAATCAAAGTTAAGGAGTCCTGGGGCAAATGTTTGAATTCTGCATGACCTCAAACAGAGAGGGGTGCTCAGAGGTGTCAGAGATGAACTATGAGCATTCACAATGTGTTTTCTTCCAGAAGTGAAGAGATTCTGTTTTTATTTTGTTAGCTTCACACTATAAAAAATGTTGACTTGCCCTATGCGCATGCTGTATCCTTTTATTCATATTTAAACATGTTTAAAGGTCTATATGTTGCTGCCCCTACATACTTCAGCAATACGAGTCTGACATATAATCCAGTTTTATATACAGATTTCCAGATTCAATACTGATTCACAAGCTCTCTATTCATTTAGATTTTAAAATTGATTTCATTTGATTCTGACTTTTAGGCTTTCAAATTGATTAGGTTATGAATTGGATTTCATTAATTTACAAGTCCTCATTGTTATTGATTTCTATTTAGTTTTTAAATGTGATTCTGATTCCGAAGCGCTTTATTCGATCCGATTGCAGATTTGATTCTGATTCTCAAGCGCCCACTTTCAGAAGATTATGAATTCAGTTTGATTCATTTTGCAAGCTCTCGATTTTATTCTGATTCCCTAGCTCTCGATTTAGATCAGATTCCGAGTTCAATTTTATTCTTATTCACAAGCTCTCAATTTGATTTGATTTGGTTCTGATTCTCAAGGTCTTAGTTTCATAAATTATAAATTCAGTTTGATTCTTTTTGCAAGCTCTCAATTTCATTTGATTCTGATTCATAAGCTCTCGATTCGATCAGATACCGAGTTCAATTGAATTCTTATTCACAAGCTCTCAGTTTGATTAGATTCTGATTCTCAAGGTCTCAATTTGATGATATTATGAATTCAGATTAATTAATTTTACAAGCTCTTGATTTCATCTGATTCCTAAGCTCTCGATTCGATCAGATTCCAAGTTCAATTTTATTCTTATTCACAAGCTCTCAATTTGATCAGATTCCAGTTTTGATTTGATTCTGATTCTCAAGGTCTTAGTTTCATAAGTTATAAATTCAGTTTGATTCATTTTACAAACTCTTGATTTCATCTGATTCATAAGCTCTCGATTCGATCAGATTTCAAGTTCAATTTCATTCTTATTCACAAGCTCTCAATTTGATCAGATTCCAGATTTGATTTGATTCTGAAGCTCTGTTTCATAAGATTATAAATTCAGTTTGATTTTTTTTGCAAGCTCTCATTTTAATTTGATTCTGATTCATAAGCTCTCGATTCGATCAGATTCCAAGTTCAATTGAATTCTGATTCTCAAGGTCTCAATTTGATAAGATTATGAATTCAGTTTGATTCATTTTACAAGCTCTCGATTTCATTGGATTCTTATTCACAAGCTCTCAATTACCCCTTTTCCACCAGAATAAACCGGGTGCTAGTTCAGAGCCAGTGCTAGTCCCAGTTCATAGTTGGTTCAACTGAGGAGCCTTCTAAGAACCGTTTGCTTTTCCATGGGCTGAGAGCCACAACAGAGCCAGGTCTTACATCACTGTATACGTCTCCTCTTTCTCAGCAACGCTAGTGAGGCAGTGGGAAACACACACACACACCAGGCTTGTTCGAGATGCTTCGGCGCTGCACAGACCGATCCATGTATGATATATTTAAAAAAAAAAACGCATGAGTGAATCAAAAGCATAAGGAGTCGTATGCTCTAGCTGGACTCGTTGTCATACGGTGATCGGTCTCTGCACAGCACCGCTGCGAACAAGCCTTCCATCAACAATGCAATCGTTGCGTTACTATTGATTCACATGGCTTTACGATCCTACATCGGCATCAAAACACAACGAAAACACAGCGAATCCAACGCATTCATGCAGTACGCCGTAATTTGTATAGACTGAGATTACAAACGAGCAGCAGCTGTTAGCTCCATTAGCTGCTATTTCAACAATGGCGGATCTCAAGTTTGTGTTGGTCTTGTTGACCGCCGCCCTCATCCCCTAACGTAATCGGTTCTTCCTTCTAGCCCAGCAATGTTTTGGTGCTACTTAAGAACCACTTTTCCTGGCTCGGAGCTGGGGCTTTGGGTGTGGAGAAACACAAAGAACCGATTTGAAACTAGGCTCTGGCTCCGATCTAGCTCTAGCACTTCCTTGGTGGAAAAGGGGTAAATTTGATTTCATTCTTATTCTCAAGGTCTCTGTTTCATAAGTTATAAATTCAGTTTGATTCATTTTGCAAGCTCTCGATTTAATTTTATTCTGATTCATAAGCTCTCGATTCGATCAGATTTCAAGTTCAATTTCATTCTTATTCACAAGCTCTCAATTTGACGAGATTATGAATTCAGTTTCATTCATTTTACAAACTCTTGATTTCATCTGATTCCTAAGCTCTCAATTTGATCAGATTCCAGATTTGATTTGATTCTGAAGCTCTGTTTCATAAATTATAAATTCAGTTTGATTATTTTTGCAAGCTCTCGATTTCATTTGATTCTGATTCATAAGCTCTCGATTCGATCAGATTCCAAGTTCAATTGAATTCTTATTCACAAGCTCTCAGTTTGATTAGATTCTGATTCTCAAGGTCTCAATTTGATAAGATTATGAAATCAGTTTGATTCATTTTACAAGCTCTCGGTGTCATTTATTTGTGAATCGCATTACTGTACAAATACATTTCTATACAGCAACTGAAAATAGGCTTAGAGTATTGATATCAGGATTGTTAAAATTAAAAGTGTTTTTTTTTTTTTACCCAGCCCCATTTAACTACAAATCTACGTGTGTATTAGTATTGCTCGAATATGGCAAAAATCTTTTATTTTCGCGCTTGTCTGGTGTTTTGCTCCGGTCAAGAAAGCCGTCTGAGGAACAGCGCCACTTCTCTTTCGTGCATTTGAATAACTCTTTTTAATTAGGTCAAGTACATCCCATTTTGTGAAAGTCATGTTACATGATTTTTCTGATTTGCATGTTTGGACTTTTAAGAAGGAGCAAAAGCGCACCGCTGGTAAGGGATGTAATGGTGCATAGAAATCGTATTATCTTGATTAATTGTATTTTCATAATCGTTGGAAGCCAAAATCGAAACTCAATTTCGATTAATCGCAATTTAAAAAAAAAGTTTTACTTTCTTACTAATATACAGGGTCCAAAGAATGAATGCTCAGCGAGTGGCAGTACCTGATAATGTTCTACCTTTAGACCGAAGCTACGAGCAGAATACAAATGCATTAGACAGATAAAGAGGTTCCAGCACAAACAATAGCCTGCATAGAGTCCTGCACATTCACTGTCCAGACACTCCCCGTGTGTGTGCGTGTGGGAGGGGGAGAGCCTCTCTCTGCCCTCTGGCCATGAAGGGTCCGCCCAAGCGTGCCTAACTAATAAACACACACATGATCATTTAGATCTGCAGTACGTGACACATGTCCAGAGCACGGCGGAGCCTTATGTGTACACACAATCAAATCTGCACTTGAGCATGCATGACCCTGCAGTGTATGCGTGCGCTTCGCATGGGAGGGTACACACACACACACACACACACACACACACACACACCCACACACAAACACACACAATCACACACACGCAGTGTGATTCAGTCACGTTATAGACTGGCTCTTGGGCTCCCGTGTGGTGTGTTGTGCTTTTTTCCGGAGGGGAGAACAGGAAGTTAATGGCTGACTGTAAGAAAGCAGCAGTAGAGATTGGCTCATCTGGTGCTTCAGTAAACGAATGTCACTGCTGGCTTACACTGTGTATATTGGGTTAACCGTGTGTTACACACGTATTACACTATTTTATATAGTGCATCCTTTTGGTGTTTTACCTGTAAGAATTGGTGGTCCTGATGTGTCTCAGAGAGCATTGTCATGGTATGATGTCTTGTGGATGGTGAGGATGTCTCCCAGGCTTTACTGTCTCTTTAGGAAGACTGCTTTTTATCAATCTACTGCACCACAGTTTTCTCTTGGACTTGCCGTGTTTCAAAACTAGATTCGACAATAGAGCTGTTGTGTAGCGGTTAGCATACCATGTGCTGACGTATGGGGCAGTGGTGTTCAAATTAGTGATGTACTATAATTTTTTTTTTTCTGAAACCAGTTGTAGCAAAGCTTTTTGGCAACAAGAAAGCCAAACAAATTTCACCTATTGCTATGCTAGCATCATTTTTGGTTACTGTGAACTGCTTTCATACTGCTGACATTTACCTGTTGTAGCTTATTCATGTTCTGTGAATTAAAAATAGTTGCTGCAAATTAAAGGGTTAGTTCACCCAAAAATAAAAATTGTCATTAATTACTCGCCCTCATGTCAACTGTCCCTCCATTGACAGCTACACAACTACCACTGACACTTAGTTCATAAAGAGATCGTAAAACGAATCCATATGAATTGAGCGGTTTAGTCCAAATTTTTTGAAGAGACTCGATCGCTTTTATATGATGAACAGATTGAATTTAGTCTTTTATTCACATATAAACATTGATCAGCAAACATGAACAGAAGCTGCTTGACGTGTGAGAACAACCCTCATTGGTTCTTGTGGATTTCAAACGTGCTGTATAACACGAGAATGAACCTCATTGGTTCTTGAGGAAACTCAAATGTGATGCAGAACACGAGAATGAACCTCATTGGTTCTCGCATGTCAAGTGAACATGCTTGATCTTCCATTTATCACAACTGATGTGTGAGTTGATGAATGTTTATGTGGAGATGTGGCGTGGCCACTCATTCACAAATTCATATGTGTACTCTCATGTTGTGAATTTTTTTCTGAGAAATGCATATGTGAATAATATGAATAATCCACACATTATTATTGCATGATACCCATGCCCCTTTTCCACCAGAATGAACCGGGGGCTAGTTCAGAGCCAGTGCTAGTCCCAGTTCATAGTTGGTTCGACTGAGGAGCCTTCTAAGAACCGTTTGCTTTTCCACATGCTGAGCCTGAGAGTCACAACAGAGCCATGTCTTACTACGTCACTGTATACGTCTCATCTTTCTCAGCAACGCTAGCGAGGCAGCGGCAGTGTCGCGGACTTGGGCTACTTCATCACTGTTGCCGCGGGCTGTTTTTCCATGTCCGCGAGTTGAAGCGACCCCAATTATGTGATATTTAGCCCCGGGAATGCGAATTTTAGTAGGCAACCATGCCAAAAAAAACATTTTACCCCCAAATGTGATTTTTACCGGGGAAGCCCCCCTGAAACGCGATTGGGCTTGTTTTGAGTAGCAATTGGGCGGGTTTTGTTGTGAAAACCTGGCAACCCTGGGTAGCGGGAAACTCAAAACACACCAGGCTTGTTCATGATGCATCGGTGCTGCACAGAGCGACCCACGTATGATATAAAAAAACTAAAAAAACCGCATGAGTGAATCAAAAGCATAAGGAGTCGCATGCTCTCGCTGGACTCGTTGTCATACGGCGATCGGTCTGCACAGCACCGCTGCCAACAAGCCTTCCATCAACAATGCAAACGTTGCGTTACTATTGATTCACATGGCTTTACGATCCTACATCGGCATCAAAACACAACAAAAACACAGCGAATCCAACGCATTCATGCAGTTCGCCGTAATTTGTATAGACGGAGATTACAAACGAGCAGCAGCTGTTAGCTCCATTAGCTGCTATTTCAACAATGGCGGATCTCAAGTTTGTGTTGGTCTTGTTGACCCCGCCCCCAGCGCCTGACGTAATCGGTTCTTACTTCTAGCCCTGTTCTAGCCCAGCAATGTTTTGGTGCTACTTAAGAACCACTTTTCCTGGCTCGGAGCTGGGGCTTTGGGTGTGGAAACACAAAGAATCGATTTGAAACTAGGCTCTGGCTCCGATCTAGCTCTAGCACTGCCTTGGTGGAAAAGGGGTACCAATGATTTTGGCCCCCCAAAAAATGTTTGATTGAAGAAATGTAAATGCAGGTAATGGATTTCGCAAATTTCTGAAATTTACCAAAATTACAGGTGAAGAGTATAATTTCTGCACTGCTAGTGTCACAAAATGAGGAGATAATGTTTTTTTCCCAGTAGATTTGCTTTTAGTTGTGTCTGTATGCATAGCTAAATTGCTCAGTTCAACTTTAAAGTGCCCCTATTATGATTTTTCGAATATTTTCTTTCATACAGTGTGTAATAGCTGTTTGTAAAAGGTCTGAAAAGTTTTAAAGTGCACAACAAATAAAGTTATTGTCTCCTAAAATAATCAATTCTGAACTGCCGAAACGTGTCAGCAATTCCAGTCTCACTTCCTGTTACATACCCATGTAACAATGTACACTGTAAACACTGTAGTTTTTGCTGAGACCTGATAGAGTTTGGTTGTTGAGAAGAATTTGGGGGTTAAGCGATGCCATCATTACTGTTCAAGCTGAAATTCAGATATAGTAATAGGCGTTTAGTTTCCGACATGCGCTGTAAGCAATAGATCAGTCACAACAGACACATCAGAGCAGCGTAATCTGTGCATGAAGGAGAGGTTTAGAGATACAATCTACAAATGAACAAAATGAGGTGATGTGCAATGTATATCATGAGAAAATTAGTGTATTTTGACCTCGGATGCATGTAAACCTATTTTAGGAGACCTCTAAAATAAAATTAGGAATGTTTAAAATAGCATAATGGGGCACTTTTAAATTAATAAAATAAAATAAAATATGTAAAATGGAAACAGAACTCGCCTTCATCAGAGAAAAAAAGCCCTCTAATTATAGTTCTTGGGTAAGGCTTGAATCTTCAGTCACAGTAATTTGGTGCCAGAAATATGATCCCACAAGTAGGCAAGGTCGGTCCCCTCTCAGTGACCGCTTTGTGACGTTGTCAGCAGGAGTTTTGGGAAGCTCCACTCAGCTGTGTGTCTGAACTCTGAAATGACTCTTGTCATAACAGGCTCCTAATGTGAGGTAGGGAGACCCTCTCTACTAGCAGCCCAAGCAAATTTCCTCTGTCAAACCATGAAAGTTACACTGATTTGTATGTAATGATCATGTAATTTATCAATTAAGCCTGGAGAGGCCTTGGTTCTCGAGCACCGTAGTCCACAGCCTCAGCACGAGGCAGACTAATGGCTCTGTAAAGACTGTGGGCGTGTGAGGAGTCATAGTAGATCTCTCTCGCTCTCAGCTCTTTCACTGTAAAAGAATAATTAAGTGATTTGCATTGGTCTCAAGCAGGGGAATTTGTACTGATTCCTACAGATTAAGGATTAATTTCAGTATCATCTCTTAATACAGTTGCAGGAATTCATATACTCTTGAACACAATACATTCCTTTTTATTTAAAAAGTTAACTTGTTAATATTTGAACTTCTAATGTATACCTCAAGTTATATCAAATTAAGTTATTTAATTATTTATTTAATACAATTTTATAAATTTTGCACCTGCATCCCTCCTGTGGATGATTAAAAGCCTAACAAGTGTGTTCACAGATATTCCCTCTCTGTGTCCCTGACAGGATGGAGCGGATGTCTGAGGAGGCGTTGAGGCTGAACCTGCTGAAGCGGGGTCTGGAGGCGCCGGATGAGCGGGAGGAGGCTCTGGCCAAGCGCCTGAAGATGGAGGGTCACGAGGCCATGGAGAGGCTGAAGATGCTTGCCCTCCTCAAACGCAAGGATCTGGCTGCCTTGGAGGGGGCGGCGGTTGCTGCAGCCATGGCAGAGGGCAAAGGCCCCGGGGGCAGCCAGGGGCTGATGGGAGCTGTGCCCTACGAGGAAAAGATGAATGGAAGTTTGAGAGTCGGGGGCCATGGAGGTCCCAGCAAGAATGGGAAGGAAAACATGGTAGATGAGCCAGTGGACATGAGTGCCAGAAGGAGGTGAGGTTTTGGGAGAGGGTTCAACATCAATTTGCACATGACTATAAGCCGGGTTAAAATTGCGTCGTTGAGAGGAAAAAATTGCATCTGCATAGGAGTCATATTTTATAAATACCAGTAGATGAACACACCATTGGCAGGGCTCAATCCGAGGGGCGGGATAAACGGTTGTCTTTCAAATTCCCTCTGCACGCAATAGGATAGCGCTACAACCAACCAGAGCAACGAAGAAGGTGAAGCGGAGCTAGTTGATAGATTCAACTTTTGCGGTATCCGGTCGGCACGAACACATCTTCCTTTCTTAAGAATGACTTCAGTGCCGTTCTTTTCTCAAAGAAAAGCTCCAAGTGTTCCAGAGTCACGGCCAAGGCCGATTCGAAAGACCGCTGTTCGCCAGCTTCTTTATTTACAAGTAGCACGCGAACCGCTGCAACTCTGCCGTCATTATGTTAAGCCCGCCCACCGACTCTACACACAATGTGATTGGCCTGACCAGAGTTTGGTTTTTCCAGCTCGCAAGCCAACGGAGAGTTGCTAGACGCCCCTGGCTGCAAATTAGATTTGCTGCCGCTAGGGTGCGTCTAGATTTCTAGGCTACCATAACACCATATTTTTCACAAATTCTCCATTGTTGCGGCTCCTCTCTTCCCAGTCGGTCAGTAACTCTGTTTAGTTCATGTCTCTATGAAGCCCCTTCTTCTAAAAAGCACAATGCGCTCTGATTGGTCGGCTGGACCAGTGTGCTGTGATTTGTCAACCATATATGGGGAAATGTCCCGCCCCTTACCATAACCACACTACTAACTAACTCAACCAGGCCCCGCCCCTTTATTTTGCATATGCCTTGGGCGGGAATATTGTGATGTACTGATATAGAGAATAACTTAAATCGAACTTGTAGGGTCATTTAAAAACAGATATCCCCTCCGGACATCAATTTTGGCCACTACTGTATCCATGTGGAATTGATTGGATCGTTTGATGGCTGTGGTTTGCTGTTGGTCGATCTCATGTGAGTGACAGGTTGTCCCGCCCTCACGGCTGTAAACACAGAGGGAGATTATGAGGGCACATGAGTTTTTAAGAAAAGATAAATAATTTATGAGCAATGATATATTTGAAAGGGACACTATGTAACGTTTTTTGTTCAAAATTTATATAATGAGCAAGTACATCATGAACCCTTCTTCCAAACTTATTTTTGTCTTATCCTGAATCACTACGGTAGGCCTATAATAAGCGTTTATGTTCAGACTATTTTAGACAGAACGGGACACCACCACTGCGGAGTAGCCCTGTACCTGCGTGACTAGTCATAGACTGAGAGAAGTAGCTCCAGCTACAATGTTCTTCTGCAAGACGCATTCAGTTTTGTTTATTAACTGCTAGAGAACCAAAAGTTGTGTAGTTTACCTTTAAAAAAAAAAAAGTATTGTCAATTTTGATTTCATGGTGACTAAAAATTCTGTGATCTCTTTTGACATCCACCTCTGATTTTGCTCTTAGCAGTGAAATAGTTCGAGAGCGGCGCACTCCATCACCAGACGTTATCATTTTATCAGACAACGAGGCGTCCAGCCCACGGAGCACGCCCCACCCTGAGGAGAAACAGCATCAGGCCAACCTGGAGATGTTCAAGGTGCAATATCCATGGAGGAATCAGGTCTTTTAGTTGGTTACCCACCATTTGAATCCTTGTGTGAGTCACATGCATGTTTGTTCTGCAGGGGAAGACTGGCGAGGAGCGGCAGCAGATGATCAAAGCTCTCCGAGAGGAGCTCAGGCTGGAGGAGGCCAAGCTGGTGCTCCTGAAGAAACTGAGACAGAGTCAGATGCAGAAGGAGAACGTGGTGCAAAAGGTCAGAACCGTACTCAATCTCCTGGGCCAGTAACTAAAAGTGCAGTTCATCAATTGAGAAGTTTAACTAGATTAATTAGATGGCCAGGCCTATTGCAGACATTTTCAGAGATAAGAAAAATTTCAGCCTCATACCTACCATACCGCTGTGTATGTTTAGTGTAGTATGCTGTTTTCTCCATGCAGATTTGACCTTTAAAGTCCCCATGAAATCAAAATTGAGTTATGGTATTAGTCTTACTGTTATCTATAAGCTAGTGTGCTCTAGACTAGAAATCTAGATGCACCCTAGCGGCAGCAAATCTAATTTGCAGCCAGGGTCGTCTAGCAAAAACCAAAAAAACAAACTCTGGTCAGGCCAATCACATCGTGTATAGAGTCAGTGGGCGGGCTTAACATAATGACGGCAGAGTTGACAGTCCCGCGTGCTTCTTGAAGACAGAAGCTGGCGAACAGCGGTCTTTCGAATCGGCTTTGGCCGTGACTCTGGAAGACTTGGAGTTAAGCTTTTCTTTGAGGAAAGAACAAAGAACGGCACTGAAGTCATTCTTAAGAAAGCAAGATGTGAGTTTTGCCGAAAGTTGAATCTATCAACTAGCTCCGCTTCACCTTCTTCGTTGCTCTGGTTGGTTGTAGCGCTATCCTATTGCGTGCAGAGGGAGTTTGAAAGACAACCGTTTATCCCGCCCCTCGGATTGAGCCCTGCCAATGGTGTGTTCCCAGACCCAACATCTTGATGTGGGTCTGGCTTGTCAGGCTAAGTGTGCTCCAAAACAATGACAAAATTCCATTTAGAAGATTATAAGCATTCAAAACTCAGTCTCACTTCTGCCAATATGGATCAATGATTTTGATGACATCACTCTGCACTTCAGTTTCTAATCAGATTTTCTGTCCAATCAAATTCTATCTAGAATCTCAAGGTCCCGCCCCCTACATTAAAAATAGACTCTGAAGGTGCGGCTGAAATCGGTCATTTGTTCACACATTTACTCTTTTCTACATGGTGAGTGGCACGTAGTGGACTCTATAGGGGATACGGAACGATTCAGACAGTGTAAACATGCTTTCCATTGGGGTGAATGAAGTCTGGTTTCACATTAGTGTCACGCAAACCGCTGCAGCTCCGGTCGAGAGACACAAGAGCACAGAGCGGATCATATGATCGAGTCTGCACAGACCAGAAAACACATCTGACCCATTTGAATTCTGCACAGAATGCTGTATCTTAAAGCAATATGGAGATTAGGAGGAGAAACGGTTGGAGATTAGGAGGAAACTGAGGCTTTACCGAGCTCAACGGCTCTGGCCGAGCTGTGATTTATAAACAAAACACTATTGGTAATTTTAAATAAGGGGAGGAGCTGCTCTATATGTCCCGCCCTGTCTTCCTGTTTCAGTGGAAATTGTCAACACATTGGATAAGGCACTTCAGTGGGCCTTCACCAGAGTCTGGCTTGATTGTCTCTGTCAGAAGTTAAAGAATTGAAATACATGGTAAGGAAGTCACACACAGGATGTTTGTAAATGAGATCATATTATTTCAGATGGTCGTGCAAAATAAAGTGGCTGGCGCAGCTGCAGAATGTCAAAAATGGAAACGGGATGTCCATCAACTGAAGCTGCCCTTAGAGTAGATTACATTTTTTTTTTAAATGGAATTAAATGGGTTTTTTTTTTTGCACTTTTCTGATGTAGAAACTTTTTTTGCATGCACACAGGCTTGTTTATTGTCATCTAGACTACAGAGTAGTGCTGGGCGGTATATCGAGTTATTGTTTTAGAAAATATATGGAATGAGGCAATACGGTTTATGTCAATACAGTAGATTGATACAAATGCATCTGAAAAATAGAGCAGTACGCAGAATGAGCTGATGCAGGGAAAGTGCATGATACAATTTGTCCTAAACATGACACGTGCTTTATATTAAGGGCTTCAAAATAACTGGTAAGACATAGTTAACATGTATAGTTTAAAGCAGCTTGCCCTGTCAGATGCTCTGAGAGATAGGCTACTTGTGCTGACAGACAGATAAATACTTGCTGTGTTTAATGCGTTTGAAATGTGGTGCTTTCTTCAGTGCATAACATTTCACAGGGATATTCTCCATCTGTAAATGTTAGAAAGTCATGCAAATATGTCAATTTTGCTGTCAGGAGAGGAAGAGCCTTCTGCAAGTGAATCTCCGCTAAAATTCAGGCTTCAGTGAATGAGCGCCATCCATGCCAAACAGACGGAGCGCAATAGAATAAGAGCGCAATAATTCTGACTAAAATATACATACTTCTAAAATATTTGTTGTTGGACAGTAAATGTGCCATATGTGGAATTTATAGTATATTTTAAGTATATTTTTATGAAAATGACCATTATAATGGGGGAATCAAATATAGGCTAATATGCTTTTGTTTTTATTTTCATTTTTAGTTTTGTGAATTTAAAAACAACTAAATTATTAATTTTGTTTTTAGATTGTAAACCCCCTTTTTGCACATTAAAATATTGCATAGCCTACATTACATTCACTGTATTTCTTTATAGCCTTCAATATCAACATTGTTTTTAGGACATCATTGGCCAGGATGTGAAATAAAATTATTTGTTTAATAAAATAAATACAGAATTTTCTTTTTATCCAAATAGAAAAACATTACCGGGATAACTGTGTATCGCCATTCAACCCAAAAATACAGAGATGTGATTTTTTTTGGCCATATCGCCCAACCAGGACGCACCCTAGCGGCAGCAAATATAATTTGCAGCCAGGGCTTCTAGCAACTCTCTGTTGGCGTGCGAGCTGGAAAAACCAAACTCTGGTCAGGCCAATCACATTGTGTATAGAGTCGGTGGGCGGGCTTAACATAATGACGGCAGAGTTGCGGTGGTTCCGCGTGCTACTCGTAAACAAAGAAGCTGGCGAAAAGCGGTCTTTCGAATCCGCTTTGGCTGCGACTCTGGAAGACTTGGAGTTAAGCTTTTCTTTGAGAAAAGAACAAAAAACGGCACTGAAGTCATTCTTAAGACAGGAAGATGTGTTCGGAGGTTTGCCGACCGGATACGGCGAAAGCTTAATCTATCAACCAGCTCACATTCACCTTCTTCGTTGCTCTGGTTGGTTGTAGCGCTATCCTATTGCGTGCAGAGGGAATTTGAAAGACAACTGTTTATCCCGCCCCTCGGATTGAGCCCTGCCAATGGTGTGTTCCCAGACCCAACATCTTGATGTGGGTCTGGCTTGTCAGGCTAGCCCAGCCCTACTACAGAGGCACAATCCCATTGATTTAGGCCTAATGAAGCCATGTGAGAAACCAAAAGTATTGAGAATATTATGATTTCTGATGGATCATGTGTCACTCAGATGGCGTAATGATGCTGAAAATTCAGCTTTACATCACAACAGTTATTTTAAATGGTAATATTTTACAATATTACTGTTTTTTACAGTATTTTTTCCTTTTCTTTTTTTTTTTATAAATGCAGCCATGATGATATTGAGACCCAATACATTTGAAGAGTAGTTCGTAGGTCGATACAAAACACAATAAAGTGCATGTGTTTATTACCAGGATAAGTCAGCGAGCAACCAGGTGCAATTTTACAAAATCCTACTATTATGAAGGCCTGGCTTATGAATATTAATGCAGTCATCTGACTTGCTGATCCTCCGAGTTAATATTCATGAGACATCTTAGTAATTGATTAATTATTTTGCCACCCATATACTAAAACGAGTCTGCATTACAGTAGAAAGGGTATCATAAACACTTGTTAAAGTGAAGTATTGTTTCTTTTTACATTCCCAGTTCTCACTTTTTCTGTACACTTCCACTTTACAACTGATGTGTGTAATTTCTGTGAAATCAGCCTGCAAATGGCTTTCTTATAGTTGTCCCTGCATATTAAACTGTAATTGGAGAGAGTAAAAAACATCAGCATTGACTGAATGTCGCAGCGTTGTCTGCTGTAAATCTGCCTGTATTTGTACTCTACATCTACACTGCAGCTCCTCTGTACAGCACGTTCACCTTCACTGTTATAACACCAAGCAAAATAACCTCCCCTCATGTCCAGCTGAGTGTTATATTAATGCCAGAAAAAACTGTTGAGGTATATCGTTCTATTGTTGAAAGGACATTAGTTACTAGCGGGGGTGAATTAAGGTAACAGGGGGCGAGACATAACCTCACAGATACCACATCACAGCTCTGTGTAATGTTTGTCCATGTACTGTGGCATTGAGATGTTTTGTCTTTGCTACTCAACTCGGTGTCTGTCTAGATACAGGAATGGGCCATAAACAGTCACCCGCGCGTCGCGTCTGGCATTCAGGTTCCACAATGCACTCCAGTTCATGCACAATGTTTGCTTGCTCTTGAACTGGAGGATGAAATTTTGATTTGCTAAATTTATTTAAATTTGTGAGTATGAAATGCTAACAATACGTACCAAAACATACCATGGTATTATAATGATGTAGGTTTAATTATTTATATATATATATATATATATATATATATATATATATATATATATATATATATATATATATATATATATATATATATATATATATAAAAAAAAATCATGTTAATGCACTGTATTTGGACATGCACAATAAAAAAAAATGTGCGTATATACACCGATAAGGCATAACATCAAGACAGGTGAAGGGTATAACACTCATTATCTCTTCATCACTGCACCTGTTTGTGGCAACTTTGAAGACAAAATGTTCACTTGCTGCCTAGTTTATCCTATATTAGGCAGCCAGTGAACATTTTGTCCTCAAAGTTGATGTGTTAGAAGCAGAAAAATGTTAAAGCGTAAGGATTTGAGCGAGTTCGACAAGGGCCAAACTGTGATGGCTAGACGACTGGGTCAGAGCATCTCCAAACCTGCATCTCTTGTGGGGTGTTCCCGTTCTGCAGTGGTCAGTCTCTATCAAAAGTGCTCCAAGGCAGGAACAGTGTGAACCGGCGACAGGGTCACGGGCGGCCAAGGCTCATTGATGCACGTGTGGTCCGATCAAACAGACGAGCTACTGGAGCTCAAACTGCTCAAGAAGTTAATGCTGGTTCTGATAGAAAGGTGTCAGAATACACAGTGCATCTCAGTTTGTTGTGTATGGGGCTGCATAGCCGCAGACCAGTCAGAGTGCCCATGCTGACCACTGTCCACGCCAAAAGCGCCAACAGTGGCACGTGAGCATCAGAACTGGACCACGGAGCAATGGAAGAAGGTGGCCTGGTCTGATGAATCACATTTTTTAAAATATTTTTACTCTTGGTATTTTATATGCTCTGTTGGTGGTTTGTGGAGTTGCATCCCGCCGGGGGGGATTTTTTTATTTATTTTATCCCCTCCGGGGATAAAAATAATTCAGCAGAGGCAGTGATACATAACCCCCCCTACAAATCGCACCCTATATATAGTATATGTTTTATGTATTGTATTCTTTGAAATGCCTTAGAAGAATATGCTAATCATTCTTTCAGTATGTTGTATGCGTATACGCATAAAATGTCCCTTTTACCTGACAGACATCCTTAAAATAGGTGTGCGAACTGCGAAGTCACATTTGTTTGCATGACATCCTTAGGCTGTGTAAAAAAGACCTCAACCAATGAGTTTGGAACAGGACAGTGGTTGAACAATGGAGTATGGGGAAGTGTTTGGGTAACAAAAAAAAATCCTAAACAATCAGTAAAATCCCAAACAATGCCTATTTTTCTAATTCCATTGGTGGAAGTTACACATCAGCTTTAACTGAAGATTGTTGCTTGAGTTCCTCAACCTTTTTGACCCCCCCCCCGCCCCCCTTTCCATTTTCCACAACATTATTTTAAATAAATTACAACTATAAAATAGTTGGCATAATGAGGTTGGCATAGCTAGAAAGATGGATATTCGTTATATATAAAAAACTAAGAAATATCTTGATTTTTATTTGTTGAATCCCATTTTAATGCTCGTTTTGTCTTTTTAAAAAATAATAATTTGAAGTCGCCTGGAGGCCCCCTTAGAAGTGAGAACCACTGTAATCTAATACATTGAGGGTTTTTTTGTTGCTGTAAGTTATATGGACACACTTTGTACAGTTTTTGCTAGATGGATTTTTTTGACCTCTAATTCTTTTTCCTTTCAGGTGCCGGTGGTCCAGAATGCCCCATCATCAGTGCAGCCGTCACCCATGCACAGCTCTCAGGGGCTCGGGAAACTACCCGTGCGGCCCGGCATGCACTCATCTGAGCCTCAGAACCTGCGCACTGCACAGGTACGGTTTTTGTGTGATTCTGAGAAATGCACAGCAGAATATTCCTTTCTAAATATGAGCCTTTTTTTTTCTACATGCGTTAATGACGTTTTCTACAGCAAGCACAATGCATTTCCTGCACATGAATACTCCTCATTATGTGACTGAACATGTTAGAGCCTGCTGTTGGTTGCCATAGGAGCAGCACCTTAAGATCAGCATAACTGTATAGATCGGTACCAGTTACCATTTTTAATTACGGTCCATCTGTTGAGTACAAACAAAGCATTTGATGTCAACAATGTGTAATCTCGTCTGCAGTGTCTGTTGACATCTAGTGGACATGCAGGGCATTGCGTATTTATTAATAGCTCTGCATGTGTCTTTCTTCACCCCCTTAGGGCCACACAGTAATCAGGTCTGCTGCCAATGCATCTTTGCCTCCCATGATGATGTCACAGCGGGTTATTGCACCCAATCCTGCCCAGCTTCAGGGTCAGAGATTGCCCTCCAAGCCTGGCATGGGCCGCTCTTCCACAGGCGGTTTGGGTAATACAGTGAGCTATCAGCAGGTACGGTCAGACAGTTAAGCTCAAACACATTAATCTTAATTTGTTTTGTGGTTTCTCTCCCTGCAATTTATTGACATTTAACTTTTAAACAATTATACAATGTGAACAGCTCCGTTGGTTTTAAAGGTCATACTCTGTTCTGGGAGTTGCTGTGTCACATTTGTACTTTGTTAAATACATTTATTACAGGCTCATTTCAAAAGACTGAATTTATAAACTAAGGCTGTGCGATATAGCAAAAAAAGTATTTTCAGGCTTTTAACAAAATATATAGCGTTCACAAGTTTTGGGTACGATTTTTACGCCAAAAGTGATAGAATTATTTTGTAACATCATAATAGTCTTTACTATTTAAAATAAATTGTTCTTTTGAACTTTCTATTCAAAGAATCCTGAAATAATCATCACAGTTGCCCAAAAAAAAATTCCGCACAACTGTTTTTTTGATAATAATAAAACATGTTTCTTAAGCAGAAAATCAGCATATTAGAATGATTTCTGAAAGATCATGTGACACTAAAAACTGGAGTAATGCTGCTGAAAATTCAGCTTTGCCACACAGGAATAAATCATATTTTAAAATATATTCACATAGAAAACAGTTAGTAGAAGCTGTAATACTATTTCACAATATTACTGTACTTTTTTAAAATGAATGCAGCCTTGATGAGCATCTTTAAAAAACATACAGTAGTTTATGTGTGTATATCTCAGTATTTATATATTTTTTAGTTGCCTTAAAAGGGTGGGGATTTTTTTGTTTATACTTAAAAAAAAATCTAATTGTATACACTAATATATATATTTTTTAAAACGTGAAGTGCAATGCAGGTACTACTTTTTATTTTTTGCTGCTGGGGTTTAAATTATGCTTTTAAAATATCTCCTCCTCAGGACGGTGCGTAAAACAAGCCTACTGGAACGGCCCTTAACTTAATAGCCAAATAAAAACTGTGCATTAAATCACAGCTATATTCATAGTGTTTAGTTTTATATCGCCAACAAAATCATATTGAATATGTCGTATATTCCGCAAATCGCCAGGACGCAGCATGAATCATTCATAAAAATGGATCATGTCAGTTGCTGATGGTTTGCCCTTTTGCTTTGTGTGATGCAGGCTGCCAGCCAGCAGGTGGGGGTCTCGCAGCGTTCAGGCTCCTCGGCGATCTACATGAACCTGGCGCACATGCAGGCAGCGGGAGCAGCTGGCGTGGCTGGCGTCGGGGTGGGCGTAAGCGGGGTTGGTGCCGTCAGCCCCTCCACCCTTTCCAGCGCCTCCAGCGTCGCTTCACTGAACGACCAGGCCAGCAGCCAAGCAGCCGCTAAACTGGCCCTGCGCAAGCAGCTGGAGAAGACCCTGCTGGAGATACCTCCACCTAAACCTCCAGCGCCCCTGCTGCACTTCCTGCCCTCTGCTGCCAACTCTGAGTTCATCTACATGGTGGGGTTGGAAGAAGTGGTGCAGAGCGTCATTGATAGTCAGGGTAAGAAACCACACCACAAAAACTGTCGGATAGGGTAGAGAGGAGTCTTAACCTTGCACAGTGGGGCTGCACAATATGGCAACTCAATATTGATTGAATTGCAGTGATGCACATTAATGCCATATTGCTGCTCCTAAGATCAAGACTAAGGGTGTGTTCACACTTCTCAGGTTTGGTTTGATTAAAATGAACTTGATTGCTCTGTTAGCGCGGTTCATTTGAATAAGCGTGAACGCAGTGTGCATCAAACAAGCGGACCAAGACCCATCTGTTCAGGGCTTCCGTACGAACTCGTGCTGAACGCAACACGGACCAAAGACATCTGAACTAACCCAAAATGGGACATGATGTCACAAGATGCGATACTACAAAGGACAGAATGCGCAAGCATTCCTGGTTCTTCTTGTCATAGTTACGATGTTGCCCATTACAGTTTTAGGTTTAGTGTTAAAAATGACGAACCAGGACTATGGTAGTGTTCACACTTGTCATGTTTGGTTCGATTGCTCTGTTAGTGCGGTTCATTTGAACACTGCCATCCGAACCAAACAAGTGGACAGAGAACCACTGAAAAGATGGGTCTCGGTCTGCTTCCAAATGAAGTCTGGCGCGGCTTGAATGAAATATGAACACAGACCAAAGACATGTAAACGAACCAAAAACAGGAAGATGTGACCCTAAAAAGGACAGAATGTTCACGCATATCGTTTTTTTTCTCATTGTCATCATCATGATGTTGCCCATCACAGTTCAGGACAGGCATCAGAACCGCAATATATGATTTGTGTGTGAGACGGAGGGATTCCTGCTGCTATTTTGTCTCCTTTACACATTTTAGAAGCTGCATAAAAAAATGAATCAGCAGATCTAATGTTCAAAAGGGAAACAGAAATTGTGCAGGTAGAAACAGTTTAAAGGGTTAGTTCACCCAAAAAAATAAACATTCTGTCCTTAATTACTCGCCCTCATTCCAAACCCACAAGAGCCGTCAATGGAGGGACAGCTTTTTTCATCGAAAACATCTTCATTTGTGTTATGAAGATGAACGAAAGTATTTGGGTTTGGAACGACATGAGGGCAAGTAATTAATGACGCAATTTTTTTTTTTTGTCTGAGCTAAGCCTTTTAGGCCGATCACACTTGACTCAAAAATTAAACTGCCGTATCTCTGATTTATTCAACCACATGCACTCAGTTCAATTTACATGCAGCTCTAATTTACTCTTCTTTTCTGTGTTTGCAATTGATCAGGTAAAATGCGGGGGTCACTGCCACACGTGGAGCCGTTCTTCTGTGCCCAGTGCAGGACCGACTTCACCCCACACTGGAAGCAGGAGAAAAGTGGCCGCATCCTCTGTGAGCAGTGCATGACATCCAATCAGAAGAAGGCCTTGAAGGCCGAGCACACCAATAGGCTGAAGAACGCATTCGTTAAGGCTCTGCAGCAAGAACAGGTCAGTCGATATCTGAGTTTTCATTTTACTGCTGGTAGTAGAGTTATGATGTCAACATTTCTGCAGTCAATAACAATGAAGCTTAATGATTCTCAACAAAGGTTTCAATACCACACTACAAACTAAACTACAAACTAAAAAATAAAGCAGAAAAATGATAAGAAAAAAATAATAATGTTGTTTTGGCAACTAACTGAAAGGAAAGTTGTAAGTATTAAAATTTAAATGAAAATAAATGAAAGCTATACATAAACATAAAAAAAACAAAGACTAATAATAAAAAAAAGACTAAAACTAAAATAAAAAACTAAATGTATAAATTCTAATTCAACATATTAATTAATACTATAGTAGTGTATAAATAATATTAAAATAACACTTACAGTGAGGAAAATAAGTATTTGAACACCCTGCTATTTTGAAAGTTCTCCCACTTGGAAATCATGGAGGGGTCTGAAATTGTCATCGTAGGTGCATGTCCACTGTGAGAGACATAATCTAAAAAAAAAAATCCAGAAATCACAATATATGATTTTTTAACTATTTATTTGTATGATACAGCTGCAAATAAGTATTTGAACACCTGTCTATCAGCTAGAATTCTGACCCTCAAAGACCTGTTAGTCTGCCTTTAAAATGTCCACCTCCACTCCATTTATTATCCTAAATTAGATGCACCTGTTTGAGGTCGTTAGCTGCATAAAGACACCTGTCCACCCCATACAATCAGTAAGAATCCAACTACTAACATGGCCAAGACCAAAGAGCTGTCCAAAGACACTAGAGACAAAATTGTACACCTCCACAAGGCTGGAAAGAGCTACGGGGAAATTGCCAAGCAGCTTGGTGAAAAAAGGTCCACTGTTGGAGCAATCATTAGAAAATGGAAGAAGCTAAACATGACTGTGAATCTCCCTCGGACTGCTGCTCCATGCAAGACTTCACCTTGTGGGGTCTCAATGATCCTAAGAAAGGTGAGAAATCAGCCCAGAACTACACGGGAGGAGCTGGTCAATGACCTGAAAAGAGCTGGGACCACCGTTTCCAAGGTTACTGTTGGTAATACACTAAGACGTCATGGTTTGAAATCATGCATGGCACGGAAGGTTCCCCTGCTTAAACCAGCACATGTCAAGGCCCGTCTTAAGTTTGCCAATGACCATTTGGATGATCCAGAGGAGTCATGGGAGAAAGTCATGTGGTCAGATGAGACCAAAATAGAACTTTTTTTTCATAATTCCACTAAACGTGTTTGGAGGAAGAAGAATGATGAGTACCATCCCAAGAACACCATCCCTACTGTGAAGCATGGGGGTGGTAGCATCATGCTTTGCGGGTGTTTTTCTGCACATGGGACAGGGCGACTGCACTGTATTAAGGAGAGGATGACCAGGGCCATGTATTGCGAGATTTTGGGGAACAACCTCCTTCCCTCAGTTAGAGCATTGAAGATGGGTCGAGGCTGGGTCTTCCAACATGACAATGACCCGAAGCACACAGCCAGGATAACCAAGGAGTGGCTCTGTAAGAAGCATATCAAGGTTCTGGCGTGGCCTAGCCAGTCTCCAGACCTAAACCCAATAGAGAATCTTTGGAGGGAGCTCAAACTTTGTGTTTCTCAGCGACAGGCCAGAAACCTGACTGATCTAGAGAAGATCTGTGTGGAGGAGTGGGCCAAAATCCCTCCTGCAGTGTGTGCAAACCTGGTGAAAAACTACAGGAAACGTTTGACCTCTGTAATTGCAAACAAAGGCTGCTGTACCAAATATTAACATTGATTTTCTCAGGTGTTCAAATACTTATTTGCAGCTGTATCATACAAATAAATAGTTAAAAAATCATACATTGTGATTTCTGGATTTTTTTTTTTAGATTATGTCTCTCACAGTGGACATGCACCTACGATGACAATTTCAGACTCCTCCATGATTTCTAAGTGGGAGAACTTGCAAAATAGCAGGGTGTTAAAATTCTTATTTTCCTCACTCTGTGTGCTGCAGCATTGCCGAAGTGAAATGGTAACAAATTAATTAAAAACAATGACATACAGCCTACATTTATTTCTCAATTAAGTAACATTTTCTTCAAGTTTAAATAAAGACAAATAAACATATTAATTGTTTTCATTCTTCATTTTATTTATTATTAATATAATATAATTATGAATATTGACTCATTAATTTGTATTATTATTATTATTATTATTAATTATTGATTTAACAATGACCTTCCTAGCTGGTAGTTTGTGTAACTGCATTCTGACTTCCTGTTTGTGTCTCTGTCCGTTCAGGAAATAGAGCAGAGGTTGCAGCAGCAGGCTGCTCTGTCTCCCAGCTCCGCCCAGACTGTGCCCAGCGTGAGCAAAGGGGAAACCATGATCCGACACCATGCCCTCCGACAGGTGGACTCTCTCATTGTGTATTAATAACGGGATCTCATGAGATCATTTTTATGGATTTTGAAGTGGCAGTTTAATTCTGGCCTTTCAGCTAATCGCAGATTTTAAATACTGATGCTTCTGAATGCCAGTGTCAATTTAATGGTACTAAGACGTGTCATGAAATTTAACACTGATTTTCTCTCATTGTGTCTTTCAGACTCCCCAGCCACAGGCCGCTCTACAGCGGGGCCTGTCCAGCTCAGCACGAGGTGTCCTCTCTAACTTCGCCCAGGCTTCCCAGCTCTCAGTGGCCAGTGGGCTGCTGGGTATGACAAGCAAGCGCTGTGGCGGCAGCAGCAGTACCAGCGGCGGCAGCAGTCGGGCCCAGCATGACAGCCGCAGGCAGATCTACAACATCCCTGGTAAGATGATGCTTTTGAATTATGAATGCACCATATACCTTAAAGAGGACTTATTATGCTTTCTTACATTTTCTTTGTAGTGACTTTGTAACTTTGCAGACCTTTTTCATGCTCAAACAGCAACAATACACAACAAAGGCAGTTACCGTATTTCCTCAAATAAAAGCCGGGGCCTTTATTTACCTGAACTGCAGAAGGTCACCGGCTTTTATTTGAAGCAGGCTTTTATTAGGGGCAGGCCTGTATTTCGAATTCCATCTATTTTAAAAAAAATAATTGTTTTGAATAAACCGTTTTAAATGAAAAGCGATAGCGTTCCAGAGGACAGAAATCATCAGGGGCGCGGGAAGTGGGGTGGTTTCAAAGAATTGCAAATGCAATGCAATTTTATTCATTTTTAGAATTTAATAATTTATTTGTAATAAACATTTTAAGTGGCCCATTAAAAAGTATTATTTATAAGTTGAATTGTGTTTTTAAACCATACATGAGGTCATATTGTGACTGTAATATTTCCTCCAGTGGAGATCAAGCGTCTTTCTGGAGATTCCGTTCATTTCTGAAGCTCTTTCCGCTCAGAACCGCACACTCAACCCAGAACTCCCTTTGTGACATGCTGGACAAAATATAGACCTATCTGAAATAAATAGTAAGGGCTGCCCCTGACTAAAGTTTTTTTTTCCTTTTCTAGTAGTTTAAGCCGTTGTTCACGCGGTGCTGCCGCCTCCACCTCCATGTCATTGTCTGTTATAGGCTATTTGCTTGTTATTTATTAAATCCGGGCAATTTGGTTGATAAAACATAGATTCAAATTAAGATAAAATTTTATACAAAACGAAATTCACTTTAAAGAAAGTTTTTTTTTGTGATATTTGTTGTTCTTTCGTGTTTTATAGACTCGATATAAGATGTGTAAAAAAGACAAGAGGCTAAGAGATTGTCCAGATCATTTGTGTAGCTTTCACAGACTAACACACGTCACATCTCTCATAGACTACAGTATTTAAAATAGCATATAATCATCAGTTATATTCTCAATTTAATTTACAGAGCAATCCCTGCAAAGTGTTTAATTTAAGTATAGAAGAGACCAGGATTGTGCGTCGCACTCGCAAGACTCCCAGCGGGGGGGCGAAGGCCACGATGGTTTCGCTCCTTCGGCACAACCCTACTGTACATTACGCTGAACTTGAATGCACATGAAATGAAAGGAAATAATTTTCCCCTGGCCTTAATTTGAGACCGGCCTTTATTTTTTCGTGCTGGCCACGCGAGGAACTTTGCTGCCATCCCATGTGTGCAGAGGCGCGGTGATATTACACACTCACAGCGCCTGAAAATAGTCCAACTTCCGTCAACATAAGCAACGTGACAACCTGCTTGCACAGGGGAGCGTGCTGGGGACTATTTTCAGGCGCTGTGTAATATCACTGCGCCTCTGCACCCATGGGACGCCAGCAAAGTTCCTTGATTATTACGCAGGAATGCGAGTATAGTTCCTAGCCATATCGGCCTAGAAAATCACAACTTTTCATTTTCCGTCGCTCTTAGTACACAATGTAACTACAGAAGAGTCCAGTTTTAAATAGGAAAAATATCGAAACTCTTTGGACATTTTTGAGCAAGATGCTAACGGTCAAATCAGATTTAATGATCTATGCTAAGCTATGCTAAAAGTGCTACTGCCAGACCTAGTGATCGGCTGAATGGTTCGAAAACGGTAAAACTCAACTGTTTAACTCTAGGGGAGTTAGAAAATGGGCCTATTTTCAAAAAATTTTTGAGTGTTTCTTAAACTAAATTACTTTCAAGTAGCAGAATGACAACCCGATTCCATAATTACTAATAATAATCCACACAACTTTTCTTCATTTGATTTTCATTGATTGTACAATTCATATCATGCTGTTAACCCCGCCCCAAGTAGATTGACGAGAATAAAATGACCAAATAATGTAATGTGCGGTAGGGTTAAAGATTAAGGGAAATACCAAATTCACCATAAAACTGGTGACAGACAAGTAAGCACTAGGCTGTTCCACCGGACAAAGATTTCAGGATGTAGAATTATTATAAAGCAGTGAAAGTCAAAAGAAATGTCATTTATAATAACAAATTTTTTAATGATTACCTATAATGTAATTTATTTTTTACAATTTAAATTGACCCTACACTTACATTTAAATGATTTTATTTCATTTTTGACTTATTTTATTGGCATGATTTCTGGGATTAGTTATGTTTTTCGTGAGAAGTGTTATTCTTACAGTGTATGTCAGGAACTCATTTCTGGAGCACTTGAATTTTGCCCCTTTTCAACTTTTTTCCTTTAACCATCCCGGCCCCTCTCTTTTTCTTTGCCTCCATCGCAGGTCTGAATATTGCCTATCTAAATCCGGGAGCCATCGGGGGCCACAAGGCATCCAGCCTAGCAGACCGTCAGCGGGAGTATCTGCTCGACATGATTCCCCCGCGCTCCATATCCCAGTCCATCACCGGGCAGAAATGAGCCCTGACGGGACTGCAGATACCCCCCTCCCCTCTCCCCCTCGGACGCCCCATCAGAACATCCCCCCCCCCCCCCCAACACATACACACGCACACATCACCCCATCGCATGCAGTGCCTGTCCGTGTGCCTACCCAACTAACCCATAAGAACAGCTCAATCAGTCAGACTATAAACACCAGACTGTCCGTGCATCTCAAACTTCGGTTTCCTACTATAGCAAAGCTCTTTATTGTTATCTCAACTTATTATTGCTGTTGTTATTGCTACTTCTATTATTATCACAGTTATTATTATTAGTATTATTGTTGCTTCTGTTACAGTTACTCTTATTACACTTATTAGTAGGTTTAGTGGTTTTTGCATCTTTTCATGTTCTTACCCGTATGTTTTTTTTTTTTTTTTTTTTTTTTTTCAGAGGGAGGATGCCAGATTGCAGGGTCACTTAAAAAATAGAAAAGCTTTTTTGGTTCATTTTGGAAGCTTCCTCCCTCAGTCGACCCCTGTAAAATTAGACTCATTCTCTCTCACGTCGTATATGTTCAGCGTTGGAATGGTTAAGGCGTTCTTTCCTGCGGAGTAGCGTGACACGTTTGGGAAGTCCTCCAAGAACCTTCTGGTTCGGAGAGAGCGAGACAGACTCATGTACATTGATCAGATTGATCCTTATGCAGCTGATCTAGTCGACGAACTGAAAACGGACCTGCGCTAGCACAGAGAAACTATCAGGATCTCTCCCGTGTCTCTCAATGCCTTCACTTTCACAGGATGCAGTGATGTCATATAGCGTCTTTTGTGGTGACGTCGTGTTTCACTGCACAGCAGAGAATGAAGCCAGACAGTTCCATCACCATGAACTTTTGTCTCTTTGATTTTTCCTTCCTTCTGCTTGGGTGTTTTTTGTACTTTTTATTTTCGTCGGGCGGCGTCTCCATTCTGAAATGGCCGTGTATCTTAAAGGTACTTGCCACGGGAGACGATAATCATTGAAATGTCAAATAGGTGGAATTATCGGGGGGGGGGGAAACGGTTTATGCGTAGATTGTTAACGTGTGTTTTAACAGAAGGCATTGACAAGGATCAATCATCATGTTAAAGCAATGCACATGAGATGCCTCGTTATGGAGGAGCACTTTTCTTCTTAATAAGTGGGGGGGGAAATGGTTAAAAGAGGATAAGATTGTTTCGGCTTAAGGTATGGATGCCATCGGATGTCTCGGAGAGAGTTGGGAGACCGATTTTCCGCGTTAAATGAATGCATTTCAAGATATGGTACGTGTGTTTGTTTCAGTAGACATGCAAGCGTTTGGCGATGGCGACAATATAAGCAGTGTTTAGTCGATATGCAGTATTAGGGATTTTGTGCAGGATGATATATCGCTCCCATCAACGCCTGTTAGTGAGGCAGTGCTCCGTGTTTCGCGAATGGCTTTCAAAGGGTTTAACATCTGCTTGTTGACAAGAAGTTGAGCACTTAACGTTTTTTTTTTTTTCTTCCCCCAGCCTAAGCATTTACCATGACACGTTTGGTTGTTTTGGAAATCAGACTGAGGTCTGTCATGCAGGTCATGTTTAATAGCTGTGAGGAGACTCGAAGCTATGAAGTGGTGTATTAATGGAAATTAATGTGTGCACATGCGTCTTTCTGTCATGTGTATAGTCACTGATCCTTTTTGTTGAAAACTGTCCTGTATAACGCCACTGATTCGTGGCGGAACGATGCAACTTTTGAACAAAACAATTTTGAAGCTACCTTGGATTAAATTTTCAGGTGCAATATTAGATGATAGGATGTTTACATTTTTATTATTATAATTTTTTTTCTCTCTCTCTCGCTCTCTCTCTCTCAGTCCTTTTCTGTTCATTATCTTCGCTCCAATTTTCTGATCTGTATTTTTTTTTTTTTGTTCTTTTGAAATGAACGTAGTGTGTTTATAATAACTCATTTCTCTCTCCTGCTCTCTCTTGTAGACTATATTAGATGCATCCATATACCTGTGTTCATGTATTTACGAGAAAGTTGGATTTTTGAAGTTTAACTTCCTTTTGACTCCTCGATTAAGTTCCATTATTTTTGTTCGGTTGTTTAATTTCAGCTGTTTCTTAAAAAAAAAAAAAAAAAGAAAGAAAAAAGGAGAAAAAAAATCAAATTTAATCAAACCACAAAAAAAAATGTATGAACAGATGATGACACGATATTTGCTAGGTCAGAAGTAATAATGACTTATTGTACATATGCTTTTTTCTCCCTTGAATTAAAAATAATGAAATGAAATTAAAATGGTTGTATATTGTGTAGAAAAGCAAACAAAAAGCCATGAATATTGTGAAGCTTGTCATTTCGTTTTGTGATCACTGTGTATTATTGTGTAACAAATGTGCAAAATGTATGGGATTATACTTCTCTTGTTTTTGAATGAGCTCTTTAGATGCATTTTTCTCCCCGGCTGTACGTTTTTTGTAGGATGTAGTATTTGCAGAAGAAAAAAAAAAAAAAAAAGTTCATTGTTCTGGTGGAGCGTTTCCATTCTGTAGTCTTTGGACTGAGACACGATGGGACAGTCTCGTACGTTACGTTTCTTTTCCGTTACCTCCTTTATTTGTTTTTCGAGTTTTATTTCAAACGTTGAAGTTATGTAGATGTTCAGTGCATAAGTTCCTTTTCTGTCCCACACAAACAGAACATGGACTGGATGAAATATTTGACAGTATTACCCCTCACCTGACCAAATCCAAAGCGATCATCGTAAATGTAAAATCAAAGCACGCTAAAGCAAAATTACTGGGTGCAGAAAACCCAACAGGGGAGATTGTGTACATTTGTTTTCTATTGCTTACAATACAAACTTTCTTCAATATATCCCTTTTTTTTTTTAGGGAAAAATCACAATGCTCTTATTTTTATTTTTTTGTCATGGAAGATTGTATACATTGTATACGATGAAGAAAAAAAACTTGTTTGTTTTTGACTGTTCCAATGCTTCTTGCCTTCAGCCTTTAATTCACAAGACGAAAAAAATGGACGATTTGCGCACATGCAAGTTTTGATCCTAAGGTTTGTGACATTATTAGATATACTTTTTCAAGTTTCACGTCATGGAATCACTGTCCATAATTCTCTGACTGGACAATCAGCTTTTCTGGAGTTCTAGCGCTGGGGTTTACTTCTCTCTTCCATTTTTTTCTTTTCTCTGCAATTTCTTTTTTTTTTCTTTCCCTCTCTCCCTGATTTTTATTTGTTGCAAGTACAAGTCTTTTTTGTTGTTGTTGTTGTTGTTGTTGTTATTGTTGAAGTGAGAGAGAGGGTTTTGGGTCATCATTTCTTTTCTGAATTTCATCTGAACTTTCATATATTTTTAAAATAGACTTAGCTGCAATTTACCCAGTTTGAATTTTAAAGCAAATGGCAATATGTTCAAATCCGTTTGTTAAAGAAAACTATGATTCATTCAACTGTGTACAGTTAAAAAAAAACAAAAAAACAAAAAACAAGTACTGGAGATTGGCTTAAAAAAAAGAATTGTTTTTAGTCAAGGAAAAGAAGTGCTTTTTGTCGAGTTTTTATTTTCATTTAGAACATTAATCCAGACCTTTTGCACATCCTTGATATTTAACTGTCTAAAATGGAGATGAAAAAATGCTGTTTGATTACTGCCGGTTGATTAACAACAATTATGCATTGACTGAAAAAAAAAAAAAATAAGCTAATTTTGGAGGAAATAACTTTGTAATATTTATCACTTGCAAGCTATGTTTAATAAAGGATGGAACAGTTTATCTCGGAGTGTGTAACATTTGTCCGCAGCTCATTTATAATGTATTGTTCTTTGTTAAATTTTTATTTATTTTGCTATTTTTAAAAGTCGTTTAGTACCTCTGACGTTTTTGTTTATAGATTGTCATTATATACTTAAAGATTCACATTTTAAATGGATAGTTTACCCAAATCATCATTTACTCACCCTCATGTCGTTCCAAACCCATAAACCTGACTTTTGTTCATCTTCAGGACACAAATATTTTTGATGAAATCTGAACTACCACTGACGCTTCAATAAGTCCATAAAGAGATCATAAAACGAATCCATATGAATTGCAGAGACTCGATCGCTTTATATGATGAACAGATTGAATTTAGTCTTATATTCAGATATAAACATTCATCAACTCCCATATCAGTTGTGGTAAAAGATCAAGCATGTTCCCTTGATGTTCAAGAACCAATGAGGTTCATTCTCGTGTTACGCATCACGTTTGAGCTTCAGCAAGAACCAATGAGGTTCATTCTCGTGTTACGCATCACGTTTGAGCTTCAAGAACCAATGAGGTTCATTCTCGTGTTACGCATCACGTTTGAGCTTCAAGAACCAATGAGGTTCATTCTCGTGTTACGCATCACGTTTGAGCTTCAAGAACCAATGAGGTTCATTCTCATATTACGCATCATGTTTGAGCTTCAGCAAGAACCAATGAGGTTCATTCTCATATTACGCATCATGTTTGAGCTTCAGCAAGAACCAATGAGGTTCATTCTCATATTACGCATCACGTTTGAGCTTCAGCAAGAACCAATGAGGTTCATTCTCGTGTTACGCATCACGTTTGAGCTTCAGCAAGAACCAATGAGGTTCATTCTCGTGTTACGCATCACGTTTGAGCTTCAGCAAGAACCAATGAGGTTCATTCTCGTGTTACGCATCACGTTTGAGCTTCATAAAACCAATGAGGTTCATTCTCGTGTTACGCATCACGTTTGAGCTTCAGCAAGAACCAATGAGGTTCATTCTCGTGTTACGCATCACGTTTGAGCTTCAGCAAGAACCAATGAGGTTCATTCTCGTATTACGCATCACGTTTGAGCTTCAGCAAGAACCAATGAGGTTCATTCTCGTGTTACGCATCACGTTTGAGCTTCAGCAAGAACCAATGAGGTTCATTCTCGTGTTACGCATCATGTTTGAGCTTCATAAAACCAATGAGGTTCATTCTCGTGTTACGCATCACGTTTGAGCTTCAGCAAGAACCAATGAGGTTCATTCTCGTGTTACGCATCACGTTTGAGCTTCATAAAACCAATGAGGTTCATTCTCGTGTTACGCATCACGTTTGAGCTTCAGCAAGAACCAATGAGGTTCATTCTCGTATTACGCATCACGTTTGAGCTTCTGCAAGAACCAATGAGGTTCATTCTCGTGTTACGCATCACGTTTGAGCTTCAGCAAGAACCAATGAGGTTCATTCTCGTGTTACGCATCACGTTTGAGCTTCAGCAAGAACCAATGAGGTTCATTCTCGTGTTACGCATCACGTTTGAGCTTCATAAAACCAATGAGGTTCATTCTCGTGTTACGCATCACGTTTGAGCTTCAGCAAGAACCAATGAGGTTCATTCTCGTGTTACGCATCACGTTTGAGCTTCAGCAAGAACCAATGAGGTTCATTCTCGTATTACGCATCACGTTTGAGCTTCAGCAAGAACCAATGAGGTTCATTCTCGTGTTACGCATCACGTTTGAGCTTCAGCAAGAACCAATGAGGTTCATTCTCATGTTACGCATCACGTTTGAGCTTCATAAAACCAATGAGGTTCATTCTCGTGTTACGCATCACGTTTGAGCTTCAGCAAGAACCAATGAGGTTCATTCTCGTGTTACGCATCACGTTTGAGCTTCAGCAAGAACCAATGAGGTTCATTCTCGTGTTATGCATCACGTTTGAGCTTCAGCAAGAACCAATGAGGTTCATTCTCGTGTTACGCATCACGTTTGAGCTTCAAGAACCAATGAGGTTCATTCTCGTATTACGCATCACGTTTGAGCTTCAGCAAGAACCAATGAGGTTCATTCTCGTATTACGCATCACGTTTGAGCTTCAGCAAGAACCAATGAGGTTCATTCTCGTGTTACGCAGCACATTTGAGCTTCAGCAAGAACCAATGAGGTTCATTCTCGTGTTACGCATCACGTTTGAGCTTCAGCAAGAACCAATGAGGTTCATTCTCGTGTTACGCATCACGTTTGAGCTTCAGCAAGAACCAATGAGGTTCATTCTCGTATTACGCATCACGTTTGAGCTTCAGCAAGAACCAATGAGGTTCATTCTCGTGTTACGCATCACGTTTGAGCTTCATAAAACCAATGAGGTTCATTCTCGTGTTACGCATCACGTTTGAGCTTCAGCAAGAACCAATGAGGTTCATTCTCGTATTACGCATCACGTTTGAGCTTCAGCAAGAACCAATGAGGTTCATTCTCGTGTTACGCATCACGTTTGAGCTTCGTAAAACCAATGAGGTTCATTCTCGTGTTACGCATCACGTTTGAGCTTCAGCAAGAACCAATGAGGTTCATTCTCGTGTTACGCATCACGTTTGAGCTTCAGCAAGAACCAATGAGGTTCATTCTCGTGTTACGCATCACGTTTGAGCTTCTGCAAGAACCAATGAGGTTCATTCTCGTGTTACGCATCACGTTTGAGCTTCAGCAAGAACCAATGAGGTTCATTCTCGTGTTACGCATCACGTTTGAGCTTCAGCAAGAACCAATGAGGTTCATTCTCGTGTTACGCATCACGTTTGAGCTTCATAAAACCAATGAGGTTCATTCTCGTGTTACGCATCACGTTTGAGCTTCAGCAAGAACCAATGAGGTTCATTCTCGTGTTACGCATCACGTTTGAGCTTCAGCAAGAACCAATGAGGTTCATTCTCGTGTTACGCATCACGTTTGAGCTTCAGCAAGAACCAATGAGGTTCATTCTCGTGTTACGCATCACGTTTGAGCTTCAGCAAGAACCAATGAGGTTCATTCTCGTATTACGCATCACGTTTGAGCTTCAAGAACCAATGAGGTTCATTCTCGTATTACGCATCACGTTTGAGCTTCAGCAAGAACCAATGAGGTTCATTCTCGTATTACGCATCACGTTTGAGCTTCAGCAAGAACCAATGAGGTTCATTCTCGTGTTACGCAGCACATTTGAGCTTCAGCAAGAACCAATGAGGTTCATTCTCGTATTACGCATCATGTTTGAGCTTCAGCAAGAACCAATGAGGTTCATTCTCATATTACGCATCATGTTTGAGCTTCAGCAAGAACCAATGAGGTTCATTCTCGTATTACGCATCACGTTTGAGCTTCAGCAAGAACCAATGAGGTTCATTCTCGTGTTACGCATCATGTTTGAGCTTCATAAAACCAATGAGGTTCATTCTCGTGTTACGCATCACGTTTGAGCTTCATAAAACCAATGAGGTTCATTCTCGTATTACACATCACGTTTGAGCTTCAGCAAGAACCAATGAGGTTCATTCTCGTGTTACGCATCACGTTCTGCATCAAGCAGGTTCAGTTGAGGTTTGTTCGCTGATCAATGTTTATATGTGAATAAATTAAATCTGTTCATCATATAAATCGATCGAGTCTCTTAAGAAAATTTGGACTAAACCGCTCAATTCATATGGATTAGTTTTAGAATCTGTTTATGAACTTTTTGAAGTGGTAGTTGTGTAGCTGTCAATGGAGAGACAGAAATCTCAGATTTCATTTAAAAAAAATCTTCAATTGTGTTTCGAAGTTGAACGAAAGTCTTACGGGTTTGAAACCACATGAGGACGAGTAAATGATGACATAATTAAAATTTTTGAGTGAACTATCCCTTTAAAACTATAAGTGTATTATGTGGCAGATTAACAACGTTGTCGGGTCTCTCAAAAGTTAAAGTGCAACACAATGTAATGCTTCCACGATCAGAGTTCTCACACTCTTCCAGCACACACATGGTCTCCTGAGCTTTTGGTCATTCATTTACAGACTAATTGGCTTCATTATAAGCTTTGACTTTATCCGGTCACAACAATTATAGCTATTTTCCACAGCATCACTGTTCCTCTGCCAGCAGATTCAAGGTTCTTCTCTTTTAAGGGCTGATGGCTGTTATTATGTTCATACTAAACCAGTGGTAGTTGACACAGGTGGGTGTGGGTGATCATCCAATAGTGGACAATGAGTTATATCAAGGTTTTCATTCTTGACATGCATTACAACAATGGGCAAGCATTTTTTTTATTTTTTTTATTTGTTGTTTAAATTTAATTTGCAGTCCTGTTGAAGTCACAATTCTTCTAGTTGTTGTTTTTTCTTCCACAAATGGTCAGTAATAAGGATTATTGTGTTTCGAATTATGTGTGTTTGAATAAGCAGTGGTAAAACACTGGTATCTGAGTGATATGGACAGATACAAGCACTCCCTCCTGTTAAGCGTGTAGAATGTTCCAGCATATTCGCTCAATGAATCCATCCGGTGAAAAGACAATGACTGGGCCTTCTTCCAGGATGCTATATATGGCAGTCATGCAACTGTAAATCATATTGTTCATACCTACTCAGTGCTCAGAAAAACAGCCATTCAGGTTTTTTTTTTTTGCTAGAGATACTGAACCATGCCAGCCGAGGAGTTGCCAGGAAGGGACAGTAGAGAACATGTACGTTCAAGGGCCATTCACACACAGGACGATAACTATAACAATAAAGATAGTTCTAAAAAATCTTTCTAAATATAAAAATAATAGCAGAATCCACACCACAACTATAATGATAACGTCACAGAGAACCAATATTTTTCCAGCTGATGAATGATAAAAACATTGACAGCAAATCAGAATCCATCCTGCTTTAAAACGCTCGAGAATTTAAAGCGGCAAGCGACAAAACTACAGCGTGTGCTTAGAATAAACAGCATGATTCGCTGCATTTTTTGTCGTCTGCCTCTTTAAAGGGATAGTTCAACCAAAAATGGAAATTGTCATTTAATTCACCCTCAAGTTGTTCCAAACCTATGAGTTTCTTTCTTTTGTTGAACACAAACAAACATATTTTGAAGAATGTCGGTAACCAGACAGTTGACGGTAGCCTTCTTCAAAATATCTTCTTTTTTTGTGTTCAACAGAAAGAAACTCATACAGGTTTGGAACAACTTGAGGGTGAGTATTAGACTGGGTAAACCCAGCCCGATCTGCTTTTTTTTTTCTTTCCTGCTTCCGTTATAAATCTGAGGGGACCAATCACAAACTGGTTCATGCACCTGGCGCGCTATTGGCGGGTTTAACCAAGGGGGTAATCCAGCCCCCAGAAAGCATACCTTCCATAGGGGCAGCCATTGCTAACCTAGCCATCACCTGCTGTTAGCATCCCATTGACTCCCATTCATTTTGGCCTCACTTTGACAGCGAATAACTTTACATCTGAGGCGTTTAAAGACTCCATTTGTCCATTGTTTATTTCTAAACAAACACGACAAAGTATAAAATGCTCCATTACCTTGTATCTTACACTATCGCCCCGTAGAAGCCGTTTTTGTAAAAAGTAGGCTAACGATTGTGTCATAACCATGCGACTCTGTCGCGCTGTACCGTATAGACCCGAGGAGAAGCTCGTAGGCAATCTTTTACTGTCTAAGAGGCAATCGGGGGGACGTGGAGGCATAAACGCCGATAGAGATGTTGCAAATCCTGCTTCATTCATCAAAATTTGCTCCTGCTCACCCACTCTGTCTCTACAAGATTCGGTGATTCAGATTTTACGTTGCACAACTACTAGAAGACTTGCCACTGTCAGACAGGTTGCTCACGTCACATCTACGTCGTCGAGCTCAGTCTGAGGCTGCGCAGTACGCTCAGCCATCAGGAAGTGAGTGCTTCTACTTGACTTCACTTTTCCCCATCGAAGTCTATGGGGTCGCTGTGTCCATTTCTTTTACTGTCTATGGGTTTAACACGATGACGATAGAGAAGTGACGGCAAGCAGCTTTTTGTTTACATTCAACATGGCGGCCACCGAAGCGCAGCAACCCGTTGATGCTGCTGTCACTGCTGTTTTAAAAGATTTCAATGGCAAGTTTTCTTTGAAAACGGAACAGAAACTTGACCTGGAGTTTGATTGACAGGCGATCTGACCAATCATAATCCGCCATCCGCCGAATCTGCCATTTTTGTCCGACAAAGCAGTCAAGAGAGTTCGTAGATTAATGTTGGTGGACTTGAACTTGAAAAACGGTGTGTACTGACGTCTTTCCGCGGTTGAAACGACATTCCTTCTGAAGTTCATTCACGTTTATTTGATACTATAAATTAACTAGAAGGATGATCGGTTAACGAGCAGCTTTAACCGAGGCGCTACAGCGACCTGTCACCACACATTAATTGTTTACATTTCTTTAAAAAATGACAATTTTAGAGTTGAGACTGTTTTATATTGAAAGTATCCTGTCTGTCAGTATCCTCTTTGTCTGCGATGTGTTTTTCACTGCGTGAGAACATGATGTGTGGTGTGAGAGCGCGGCTTGTCGGACATAGCAAGAGTAACTAAAGGGGGTGAGTCTTTACGAACAGTCAATTCCTACAAAAGAAGGATGTGTTAGCCTACTTTGCCTTACTAACGCTGCTCTGCAAAGTATGTCACCCAGATCGTTGGTCTGATTGGTTAAAGGACTATCCAATGGACCTATCGGTAAGCCCCTCCCCTTGAGCGCAGATGAGCCAATGGCAGTTGAGTATCAGTTGAGCTGGGACCGGAACTCGGATTCTTTAGGTTTCGGAGCAATGCGGTAGTGAAAGGAAGAGATCGCACTCGCAGTTTATCGGAGTTGTTTTCAGATAACGTTACAAAGTTTGAAGCTTATTAGCACCCCCAAAAAGGCATAATGTCTGTATTTGTTTGTTTACGGTTAGAGTGTTTTTGTATAATTTGCCGTGTATGTTCATGATAATACAACGGAGAGAGAGAGTTTGTGACTGAGACGTTAATGCGCACTTCTTAGGCTTTGTTTGTTCCGCTCTTACTGTGATTTTTTCTCTTACTGTGATTTTTTTCTCTTACTGTGATTTTTTTAGAGTGAAAAAGGACACGATAAACTGAATAAACCATTATTTAAGTTTGACCATCAATAGGAGGGGGTCCGCTACATTGTGTGTCCAAAAACAACTTGGGATAAGGTTTTCACACTAACACTGTCATTGTACGAGTTTGTTTGTCCGAGTTAGCAACAGTAACTAAGGGGCGCGGGGCTTGCCGATAGGTCAATTGCATACAATAGTCTCTTGTGCAGTAGAAAATACAGAGCAGACTCCCCATCTTAAAAGATTAAGCTTGGTCTGGTGATAGAAAGACAAGGAGATTAAATGATGACAAAATTTTAATTTTGGGGTGAACTATACCTTTAAATGCGCGATCTCTTTAAACAGGATGGATTCTGATTGGCTGCCAATGTTTATATCTTTCATCAGCTCAGCTGTAAAAAAAATCTTCTGAAAGTGATTATAGTTGTGGTGTGGAAATTCAGAACGAGTTTTAAAACAAAATCTTTGTAGTTATTGTTATAGTTATCGTCCTAGGTGTGAACAGGCCTTTAGAAAGATTTCCAGCAGAATAATGATTAAAAACATTAACAGCCAATCAGAATCCACAGAGAGCTCGCGCGTTTAAAGCAACACCATATGAGAGTCAAATGGCTCATTATTCGCGTGAATCATTTCGCCGTGTGACCAGCATTTATTATTATTCAAATATTTGGTTGTGCATTGTGTCGTGTATATTTGACAGAGATGTAAAAAACAGACGTTAGCTCGTTATACGTGCGAATATAAACGTTTTAGTCTACTATCAAGTAGGCTATAGTGGTGTAGGCTATAGTAGACGTTTTGGTATTAATATCAATATGAATTGTGAACATCACATTGTACAAATTCCATTATCTATCAAGTCCTTTAATGCTTAAAGGTCCCGTTCTTCGTGATCCCATTGTTCAAACTTTAGTTAGTGTGTAATGTTGCTGTTAGAGCATAAATAATACCTGTAAAATTATAAAGCTCAAAGTTCAATGCCAAGCGAGATATTTTATTTAACAGAAGTTCCCTTTCAAAGCCTACAGCGAACGGCCGGCTTGGACTACATCCTGGTACTTCCTACATAAATGACGTCAGTAGAACAGACTAACCTCCGCCCACAAGACTACGCGAAAAAAGGGGGCATGGTCTTGTTGCTGTCCCATGTGGAGAAGAGGACGTGTCGCGTGGAGAAAAGGAAGTGTTGCGTTTGAGTGTGTTTGTCGCCATGTCGTCGAGACGCTGTTATTTTCATCCCGGAGTCAAATCACCTTTGTTTGGCTTTCCCAGGGACGCTGTAGAGATCATTAAGCGCATACATCTCCCGTTAAGAGGCGTGACCTTTCCACGTGCGCTAAGCTGCTGTCGAATCACAACACAGGAACCGCTGGCACAATCAGAACTCGCTACGTATTTCTGAAGGAGGGACTTCATAGAATAAAGGAACTCATCAGCCGTTTTTAGGAGAGTGAAAACAGCGGTATACAGATAAGTAAATTGTGTTAAAAATACTGGGTTTTTTTACACGCGAAACATGAACACATGTTATATTGCACACTGTAAACACAATCAAAGCTTAAAAAAGACACGAAGAACGGGACCTTTAAAAATATTATCATTTTGTAAATAGGTGAGCAACCTCTTTTTTTATTCATGCATAATCACTTACCTTACACTTCATAATCTGTTGCATTTGTGTTCATAGACATGACATGCTTGTATTGAGCAATATCCACATCTAAAATTGTGCGCAGCCCACATGTTTTTTTTTTCTTGGAATCAACCCACAAGCATATTTTCTGTGCTCTACTTGCTTTTTGGCTAAATGTCTGAGGTGTGCGCCCACCAGATCTGATGTCTCTGTATTACTCAACCTCTGTTCCTGTAGAGCAGATGCATTAATGAGAAGGTGTGTTCAGGTCACAAGGGACGTTGTGATCGTAGCTGACCATCCTGTTCTCTGACCTTCAACGTGTAACGGGTCAGAACTGCACATCTGTCCCGGCCAGGGTCGCAACATGTGTGTCACGCCTTTTGTCACAATAACATGCTAATGTGTGTAGTTCTATTCACTGGTTATGTAATCAAAGGTTGAGTAAGAGCTCTTTTTGAAAAGATCTAAAATCCAAAATGTACCAGTGGATGCATCCCACTGGAAATCTGGAGTGGTTCCTTTTTCTGTCTTTCCAAGAATGTTTCCCTCAGGCCACTGCATGAACATCCAGTGACTGCAAACTATTAGTCATTACTATTAGTGTAATTTCCATGTCATTTCCACCTGCATACACATTGTTTAGTGACAGCTTGTCCCGATTACATCTCATCAGTCATCAGGAAGAGTGTCGGGAGAGGCTGCAGGTCAGTGGATGTCACAACTTTGGAATGGAGTTCAGTTGGGAATGATCCCAGTCACCAGACCAGCTGCGGGTCTTGGACAAGGTAAGACCTGTCCCTGTCTAAGTCGGTCTTCCTCATCATCCCTATAGTAAGGGATTACTGGTCATTTCTTCAATAGCATTCCACTCTGGCCTGAATCGTTTAGCCTGAATCTCAGTACTTTTCAGTCTCTTGCCAGCAATAGAGGGCAGTGTTGAACAGAGCTGTGTGAAAGGCATCTGTGGTGATTCTCCAACTGAGTAATTATTTACTGACCCATCCATCTGCAAATGCTTTGATTTAATTTATATCATGTGTTTCTTTGTACAGTGGGTCCAAAAAGTATTTGGACACTATTTTTTGCTGGTGCCAATTTTTATCGGATGTATGGAGTCAGGTCTCCTTAAAAGGGTTAGTTCACCCAAAAATTAAAATTAGCCCATGATTTTCTCACCCTCAAGTCATCCTAGGTGTAAATGACATTCTTCTTTCAGACGAATACAATCGGAGTTATATTAAAGGTCCCGTTCTTTGTGATCCCACTGTTCAAACTTTAGTTAGTGTGTAATGTTGCTGTTAGAGCATAAATAATACCTGTAAAATTATAAAGCTCAAAGTTCAATGCCAAGCGAGATATTTTATTTAACAGAAGTTCCCGTTCAAAGCCTACAGCGAACGGCCGGCTTGGACTACATCCTGGTACTTCCTTCATTAATTACGTCAGTAGAACAGACTAACCTCCGCCCACAAGAATACGTGAAAAAAGGGGGCGTGGTCTTGTTGCTGTCCCACGTGGAGAAGAGGACGTGTCGCGTGGAGAAGAGGACGTGTCGCGTGGAGAAAAGGAATTGTTGCGTTTGACTGTGTTTGTCGCCATGTCGTCGAGACGCTGTTATTTTCATCCCGGAGTCAAATCACCTTTGTTTGGCTTTCCCAGGGACGCTGTAGAGATCATTAAGTGCATACATCTCCCGTTAAGAGGCGTGACCTTTCCGTGCAAGTTACGTGCGCTAAGCTGCTGTCGAATCACAACACCGGAACCGTGCCACGTTCGCTAAGCTGCGGTCAAATCACAACACGGGAACCGCTGGCACAATCAGAACTCGTTACGTATTTGTGAAGGAGGGACTTCATAGAATAAAGGAAGTCATCAGCCGTTTTTAAGACAGTGAAAACAGCGGTATACAGATAAGTAAATTGTGTGAAAAATACTGTTTTTTTTTACACGCGAAACATGAACACATGTTATATTGCACACTGTAAACACAATCAAAGCTTCAAAAAAACACGAAGAACGGGACCTTTAAAAATGTCCTGGCTAATCCAAGCTTTATACTGGCAGGGAATGACAGTTTTGAAGTCCATAAAAGTGCATGTATCCATCATAAAAGTAATCCACCTGGCTCCAGGGGGTTAATAAAGGCCTTCTGAAGCGAATCGATACGTTTGTGTGAGAAAAATATCCTTATTTAAAACTTTACAAACCGTAATCTCGAACTTCTGCTAACTATAATTTCATTCACGAGAGACTGGCGTTCCAGCGCATGACGTAGCACACTCCAGTGAGAATATGCTACCAAGAACCAAGTTTTGTTTTGCTCTATCTTCTGCGCTTCCGTGTTCATCACCGGAACTTACGCTGCGCCTGCGTCCTGTCATTCGCTGGAACGCCATTCTCTCAACGTGCGTATGACCGTTAGCAGAAGTTAGAGAATACGGTTTGTAAAGTTTTACAAATGCATGGCTTTGCTTTATTAAGGCCTTTATTAACCCCTGGAGCCGCGTGGAGCACTTTTATGATGGATAGATGCACTTTTATTGAGGGAGCAGAGAGTGACTAGCGCACTGTAGAGAAGTTTGTCTTTTTCCACATGACGGTGGAAAATGGCGATTTCACTGTAAGGGGACCCACGGTGTATGATAGAAATGGCTCATTCTACATTAATAAAAATGTAAGGTCTTTTATACTCCACTGAAAACATTTATATTGCAGCTGCCAATAGATCATAAATACTACACAATGAACCTTCAACTATCCCTTTAAGTGTCCAAATACATTTGGTGCCACTTACAGTGTGGCAGATCACAGATGGTCACATTATGGTAAAGAAAAAAACGAATCGAAATGTAATGTATTACTTGACGTGGCCGTTGGTCTTCTCTGCACGGCTGGGCGACGTGCGCGTTCGTGAGACTCTATTAGCGCAGTTCACTCCATCTCGCCCGCGACATGAAATACGATTGTATATTTTTCTCTGAGGTGAATATATTCGTTGTGTTCATTGTAACAAGAAGTTATCGCGTTCACGTGTCAACTGTCATTCTGACTCTCATCAGACAAACAGGATGTGACTCAGTGAAGAAAGTACACCGATACTTTTTGGGATTTCTAGGCGTTGTAGTCATTGAGTCTCACGAACGCGCACGTCGGCCAAGACCAACGGCCAAGGTCAAGTATTGTTAAATAATACATTAAATCTCGGTTTGTTTTCCACCAAACCCTATCATATACCGCCAGATCACTAGGAAAAATTACACGTGTAGCATGCGATGTATCTGTGATACTTTTACGCCTTTTAAAAAAATAAATTAAAAAAAAGCGCGATGCTACACAATTTGCTATTTGGATGAGGGATTGTTTTTCTCTGTGGTCCATAAAAGAAAGAAAGCCATATGGCATTAGAACAACACAAGTGTGAGTAAATTATCACTTCATTTTCGCATAAACTATCCCTTTATAATAGCAACTTTGAAGAAACTGAAGTAAATATGTGAAGTAAATGTTTCCCGTCAACAACTTGTGGGTGGTTGCCAGGGTGTTATGCAGTTTAGACTGGTTGTTAGGATAATCTTAGAGTTTGCTAGGTTTTTACAAGCTTACCCAAAGTAAAAAGAGGCAAGTTCCTCCTTAAATGTAACTCCAATTGTTTTAGTCTGTTTTATAATCATCAAAGTAAAAATTATATGAAAGAAATATTTAAACCTGAAAGCATAGGCCTACCTCATCTCAACAAGTCACCACTTTTGAGGTATTAATCATGTCTGCAGTACAAATATTATGATTAGGAGTTTAAATAATCTATGTTTTACACATAATAATTACATGTGTCAGTATTATTTTGAAATTACACTGTGACATAAACACTAAAGTAGTCATGTTGTCTATCTAATATTAATTACCCATCCTCCAAAACATAAATGACTCACTAGACTAGACAGTAATTTAATACAATGTTGTAATTAAAATTAGTAATGTGACATGCATGACACATTAGAGGACCTATGAAAATAATTCACTATTTCTCAGTAGAAAGAACAGCTCAGCTTCAGCTGAGATAACAGTCAAAAGAGTCTCAGACATCAGTCCAGGGGGCGGATAAGGTCTTCATTCGGCTCTTATTTTCTGGCCTTGAGAGGGTTATGAGACATTAGTGGGCTCACAGGTGCCAGCTGTAGCACAGACCGGTCCCTTCACTGTCAACATTCTCACTTCCAGCTCGTCTCCTGGTGTCTACATACGTCTGGTGTGAAAGACTTACAACCCTCACATTCCTCAAAGCAAGAGGCTGGGAATGAAGGGAACGATGTGTTGTTAAACAAACAGCCCATCATCCTCAATTACAGCTTCAAGTCAGCTTGCTGTGAATGTCAAGAAAAATGCATGACAGTTTCCCCAAGGTGAGCTCACATATCACATTCTGTTGTCATTAGGTTAGATCATTACTGTTACACAGATTAATGGAAGAGACAATATTATCTGTGTTTAACCCTCTGGAGTCTGAGCTCTTTTGGGGCCCTTTAGAAGTTTTGACATGCTCTGACATTTGTGCATTTTTCAGTTGCTTATAAACACATTAATGGCAAAAGCATAATTACACTGTATTCAGCACAAACTGGCAGTGTTGGGCACGTTACTTTAAAAAAGTAATTAGTTATAGTTACTAGTTACTTCTTATAAATAGTAACTGAGTTACATCATTTTAAAAGTAACTAATTACCAGGGAAAGTAACTACTGTTACTTATTTGAACATTTGAAGAAAAAAAAAAAAGTCAAATATCTTGGATGCCCCCAATATTAAATATGTTAAATGAATGAATTGGACACTAAATATAATCAATTATTATTATAAAACATTGTACATTAATGTACACTATTGTAATGTTACTGTGGGACAATGTGAGAGACACTTATCAAATTCAATACATTATTGTTAATATTATCAGTAGACCTACTATAGTGTAAATATAGTGTAAATATTATCAGTACTATACTATTCCTTTGGTAGTGGAGCTCACGTTATCACCTGGGTTTTTAGCCGCTCATGTTGTGGCGGCATGTGATGATGTGAGGCTTCATTAGATTAGAATTACTGGCCTCAGACGTGGAGAGACTCTTTCTTCCTGGGCATAAGTTACACGTTACATAAACATTCTTACCTTTCACCTCAACGAGGGAAAAGTAGCGCTTATACTTCCAGTTTTTGAAAGCTACCTTTGATGTCGTTGGACTTGCCATCGCGTGTCGTGTGTGTGTGTGTGTGAACTCAACCTATCAACCTCAACCTCGTCTCCCACCCACCAATCATCATCAGTTATGTGTACCAAAAACACGCATGGCACGCCCGCCCCCACACACACACAAACGTTGCAGGTCCGACTGACAGAGAGCCTGTTTCGGATGAAAACCGCTTCAGTGAGCTCAATTATAGTAACTCCGCATTTTATTCTCGGTAACGCTAACGGCGTTGTAACGGGAGAAACAGTAATTCGTTTGATTACCCGTTACTGAAAAAAATAATTCCGTTAGTAACGCTGTTTATCTATAACGCCGTTATTCCCATCACTGCAAACTGGGCTACCATAATATGTGAGAAACATGTGTGTACATGCTTGTATTTTTGAGAGAAAAATGTTTATGCACGGATTTTGAAAAAACAAAAGGAAATGTTTTAAAATGAAGGCCTCAAAACACACAATAGATATGTGTTCACAAGACTTTTGACTCCTGTCTGTATTTGTATAGAGTTTTTTCTTTAAACTGATGTGAGAATCATTGAGCCTACTCATTCACATAAAACAATATATTAATTTACAATTTGTGTGACAGTTTCTCTTCACAAAGCCAATATGTGAGGAGGCGTGATAGCTAATGAATAATGATGAGTTAACACCTGAGAGAATAGCCCGCATTAATGAGCTGCATAACGAATGAGCTTCAGGTAGGCCTATGTGACAGAGAGCAACAGAGCAAAGGAAATATATATTTTTTGTAGTTTATTTTATTTGGAATGTAATCAACAAAGGCCTATTATATTTTAAATGATCAGAAGATTTGACTACACTGCAAAAAAAATGCTCTTCTTATTTGGTATTGTTTTCTTGTTTCCAGTCCAAATATTTAAAATTCTTAATTCAAGATTAATTTACTAGATAAGAACAAATTTCTGGGGGGAAATCAAAATGAAGTGAGTTTTTGCTTAGTTAGTTAACTTTATTGTCCCCAAGGGGAAATTCTGCTTGGGCACAGTGCAGAGTTGCTTCATATAGGTATACCAGATAGCTTAAAACAATCTATATTCTCTGCCACAACAATTTATGATTTATTAAACTATAATTTATGATTTATTACACCAATTTATTAAAACACAACAATTAGGTAATGCGATTAAAACCATGTTTTTACTCCAAACTTACTTTATATCACAAGTCAAATGTTTTAAATAACCTTATGTGATCTCATTTGGCTTTGGTTAAAAAAATCAGACCGGAAATATATTTTACAATATTCTGCATAATCGAGTAGGATTGCATTATAAATATAATCTATTATGAAAAAACCCAACATGGGATAAATAACACAGATAAGCCATATATTGTCGCGATTGTGTGTTTATTATCTTGAAACGTGTCTATCTGCATGTTAGAACGATTTCTGGAAGCTGTTTATGTCAATGTCACATGGTATCTTCTTCGTCTGTGTTATATATGGACTACATGTGCAGAGTTTTTATGAATGAGATCAGCTGACACTTGTATTACAATCTTTAGAAGGTACCGACGGTTTTCATATTCATACCTCCTGACACATATTAACAAATTATGGTCACTATATGACTTTGAGAATAAAACAGAGGTCAAAAATGGAAGCTTGAGTCTTTGATCTTTTAAATGATGTATAGTTTGTCAATGTGTAATTACTTACATCTGACAGTAATTTTAAGCTAATTTAAACAAAGAAAGCTTCAGTGCGCCCTCGTGCACAATGTGTTTGTTTGAGTTGATGTGTGTGTGGGCGTCGCCTCAGTATTTGAATCTCAATAGAGCGCGCTCTTCGTGGGCGTGGTCGCATTAGTGTATAATGAGCCGCTCAGGAACGACTAACATCTCTCTGCTTTCAAACGGATTACATAAACACAGAATATTTGTTTTTGATTTGGTTTACAGTGTTTAAAACCTGACATTTCAGCGTTTCTTTAGACATATGTCTCCTGTTTGTGAGACAAGTATTCTCTAAGCTAGAGGTCATTTTCTGAAGACTATCTGAATGAACGTCTTTGACAGAGAGGCTGCAGATCGCGCATCATGTTTGATTTCTTTATTTTGCAAAAAGCACAACAATTTGTTTTTATTGTGACTGCAAAAAAAAAAAAAAAAAAAAAAACTTAACAGATTATAATGATGTATAACACTTGCCTGAATGATAAAAAAACGAGTTATTTGAGTCTCTTTGGCACTGATAAGAAAAAACGCAAGCCAATCACGACGGCCGACTCAAGGTGTTGCTATGCAGTTACTAAAGAGTTCAGAGTCGTGTAGCACATTGATATGCAGTTCCTGTTGTGAGTGGTTGCCAAGGTGTTGCTATGTGATAACTAAAGGTTTCTGAGTAGTTTTAGAACTTTACTATGCTGTTTCTAGGGTATTGTAAGTGGTTGCCAAGGTGTTTGCTATGCAGTTACTAAAGAGTTCAGAGTTGTGTAGCACATTGATATGCAGTTGCTGTTGTGAGTGGTTGCCAAGGTGTTGCTATGTGGTTGCTAAATGTTTCTGAGTAGTTTTAGAACATTGCTATGCAGTTCCTATGTGTTGTGGATGATTGCCAAGGTGTTGCTATGCAGTGGCCAGGGGTTCTGGGTTAGGGTTGCTCACTGACCCAAGTCAAAATAGTCCACTGTTTTATTGATATAGACCACTCATCATAATCATGATAAGGATATTTTGGCAATATGTATGTGTTACAGATCTTTGTTCTGATTCAGATGAAATCACTAAAGAATCACATTTAAGGCCGAGTCCTTTGTATCCGTGGGGTTCAGGTGGAGCTCCGTGTGTAATGACAGTTTTGATTGCTGTCTGGGGGTTCGAGGGCCTGAGCATCTGCTCAGGAGACTTTAAAGAGGCTCTCTATTGATTTCCTTTCACTTCAATTAACAGGACACTTTGTATAGTGCAATAGAGCTTGTACACAATGTCCACGTGCAGTCCATTTGTGCTCCCTCAGTAAGGCCCTCCTTGAAGATGACCAAATCAAAATGTACATTCATCACACAGTTTGAGCATTACATTTTCATAAGGTAGACAGTTGATCAAATCAGGAGCTTTTCTTCCTGGTGTATATTTCCCTTAAATGAAATTGAGTCCTTTGTTTAAAAATCAAAGGAGTTTCAAACTTCTGAAGGAAAAAACATGCAGATATCTACTGTAATGTACTCATAGATCCCTATAAATTTCCACTAACATTGATCTGTCAGTCAGATGCTCGGAAACTCAACTACATTTCCAATGAAGGTTTATTTAGTGGAGAATGCAAAACGTGGAGTCTTGGCCTTGGGCCTTATCTCTACACAGGTCTAAGCTGATTGTTTTACACAGCAATGGACAAACATTAGTGAACACTTTCCTCCCCCTCGTAAGCAAAAAGGTCATGCCTAAATGTCAGCCTGTATCTTTCAGCAACAGTTTCTTTTCTTCTTTTTATTTATATACCTTGTCAATTCATCATCAGATGACTCACATGAACGGTATTGCAATAGTTCATGTGGTTTGCAGTTTGCATGAATTTCATCAATGATTCACAACTGCATACAGGATATGAGTAATTGATTTTGTCATCATTTCAATTTTTAATCTCATAAATGATTTAGTCCCCCAGTTTCACAGACAAGGTTTAAGATAGTCCCAGACTAAAATACATGTTTGAGCTGTTTAACTGAAAGTGTGTATATATGTCAGTGTCATTGTTTTGTCTCAAGATGCACACCACTAATGTTTTTTTCTTCTTTCTCTGTTACATTTATAAAATCTACTTAAATGAACCCAATTGAACTTTCTTAATCTAAGCTGCCTGTGATTCCGGAACTAAATGGCATGATTTCAACTTCATTTATAATTCTGATTTAGTATTTCATCATTTCGATTTTTCATCTAATAAATGTGGCTCAGTATGTCATAATTTTGACTTTTCATCTCATAATTATGATTTAGTATGTCATAATTTCATTTTTTCATCTCATAAATGACACATTTTTAATCTCAAATTACTTTAGTATGTCATAATTTTGACTTTTCATCTCATAATTATGATTTAGTATGTCCTCATTTCATTTTTTCATCTCATAAATGACTAATTTCTAATCTCAAATGACTTTAGTATGTCATAATTTTGACTTTTCATCTGATAATTATGAAGTAGTATGTCATAATTTTGACTTTTCATCTCATAATTAAGACTTAGTATGTCATAATTTGGATTTCATATTCTGATTTATTTCATAATTTCAACTTTTCACCTCAAATGTCTTAGTATGTCATATTTGACTTTTCATCCCATTCATGGCTTAGTCATAGTAAACATCTTTTCATCTCATAAATGACAATAATTTTTTTGATTTTTAATCATAAATGACTTGTCATAATTTTGACTTTTCATCTCATAAATGTGACTTAGTATGTTATAATTTCGGCATAATTATAAATTAGTATGTCATAATTTGGATTTCATCTTATTCTGATTTAGGATGTCATTTTTGACTTTTCATCTCATAAATAGTTTAGTATGTCATAATTTTGACTTTTCATCTCATAAATAGTTTAGTATGTCATAATTTTGACTTTTCATCTCATAAATAGTTTAGTATGTCATAATTTTGACTTTTCATCTCATAAATAGTTTAGTATGTCATAATTTTGACTGTTCATCTCATAAATGTGACTTAGTATGTCATCATTTCTTAGTATGTCTATCTAATTTCATCTAATAAATGTGACTTACAGCTGTATGTCATACACATTGTCACATATTCATTTTTGAGTTTTCATCTCATAATTACGATTTAGTATTTCATAATTTCGACTTTTCAACTCAAATGACTTAGTATGTCATCATTTTGATTTTTCATCTCATAATTATGACTTAGTATGTCATCATTTCATCTTTTCATATCATAAATGACAATCATTTGATTTTTAATCTCATAAATGACTTTAGCATGTCATAATTTCGAATTTTCATATCATAAATGTGATTTAGTATGTCATCATTTCTTAGTATGTTTTGACCTTGCATCTCATAAATGTGACTTCCAGCTCTGTATGTCATAATTTTGACTTTTCATCTCATAATTATGATTTAGTATGTCCTCATTTCATTTTTTCATCTCATAAATGACTAATTTTTAATCTCAAATGACTTTAGTATGTCATAATTTTGACTTTTCATCTGATAATTATGAAGTAGTATGTCATAATTTTGACTTTTCATCTCATAATTAAGACTTAGTATGTCATAATTTGGAAATCATATTCTGATTTAGTATTTCATAATTTCGACTTTTCACCTCAAATGACTTAGTATGTCATATTTGACTTTTCATCCCATTCATGGCTTAGTCATAGTAAACATCTTTTCATCTCATAAATGACAATAATTATTTTGATTTTTAATCATAAATGACTTGTCATAATTTTGACTTTTCATCTCATAAATGTGACTTAGTATGTTATCATTTCGACATAATTATGAATTAGTATGTCATAATTTGGATTTCATCTTATTCTGATTTAGGATGTCATTTTTGACTTTTCATCTCATAAATAGTTTAGTATGTCATAATTTTGACTTTTCATCTCATAAATAGTTTAGTATGTCATAATTTTGACTTTTCATCTCATAAATAGTTTAATATGTCATAATTTTGACTTTTCATCTCATAAATAGTTTAGTATGTCATAATTTTGACTTTTCATCTCATAAATAGTTTAGTATGTCATAATTTTGACTGTTCATCTCATAAATGTGACTTAGTATGTCATCATTTCTTAGTATGTCTATCTAATTTCATCTAATAAATGTGACTTACAGCTGTATGTCATACACATTGTCACATATTCATTTTTGAGTTTTCATCTCATAATTACGATTTAGTATTTCATAATTTCGACTTTTCAACTCAAATGACTTAGTATGTCATCATTTTGATTTTTCATCTCATAATTATGACTTAGTATGTCATAATTTGGATTTCATCTTATTCTGATTTAGTATTTCATCATTTTGACTTATCTCATAAATGGCTTAGTATGTCATAATTTCATCTTTTCATATCATAAATGACAATCATTTGATTTTTAATCTCATAAATGACTTTAGCATGTCATAATTTCGAATTTTCATATCATAAATGTGATTTAGTATGTTATCATTTCTTAGTATGTTTTGACCTTGCATCTCATAAATGTGACTTCCAGCTCTGTATGTCATAATTTTGACTTCCATATAAACCTCATTAAATGTTGTTAGAATTATACTTAAAACAGTAAAACTGTATTACTTTTTACTGAGAAAAACTCACTCCAAGATTTAAGATGTTTTACGGATCTTTAAATAGCTACTTTTACTTGTAATCAAGATGAAAACACTGATAAAGAAAATGATTTTGAATTAAATTGATATTTCTCTTTTACATGCTGCATATCTGGCCATGACTCTAAACTATAGTGGACAAATGAAACAAAACCCTTAGGACATGTCCTGCTAAGTCAAGCTGTCTCAGGTCCAGGTATGATGATGGTCCCTCGGAGAAATAGCATGACCCCGACACCCCTTATGAAGGTATGTGCCTTCAGGACATTTCGGAACTCTCTCACTCTCTGTCCATTCCCTATAATAGACTATCTTTTGTTTGTCTGATAACAAACCTTTCGAATAAAACTGATTCATTATTAACACGGCATCTAAAAATAGTTCATTTCAATTTGTTATTATGTTGCTACCATAGTCTTATATTTAGGATTGGCTTTTTAATGCCCGTTTAACATCTGCTTTCCTTTTTTTCCAGGATTGTTCGAAGGCTCTCTAGTGTGGTGAAGTTCTCTGGAGGGATCCAGGATTGTATCAAAGTAAATTGTTGCCTCCCACCTCACAACTCTGACATTGTTGTGTCTTTGACTTGGCTCTCTGCTTTCTATTGTTTCTCCCTGTTGCTTTATTTTTCATTGAGTGTGGTGATAACACATCTAAGGAATTCTGAAGGTTGGAACTGGGAAGGTCATGTGAAAACTTGTCCTGGTGGGTCTGTGGCTGTGGAAGGTGAGCGCTTGTAGTTGATGTTCTTAACATTGGTCATGCCGACTTAGACCTTAATTTAATTTCACTGTATTATATTCAGTATTAGGCAGGGTTTCATTTACACGTGGCAGGATTGGTTCAAATAAAATAAACTATAGAAATTAAGTCATTATGTAATAATGAATGATTTTAATTTTATTTAAAATAATAGACTAATTCAAAGCAAGGCCGTACCCAGGTCGAACAGAACAGTGAAGGTCTAATTCTAGCTGGGAAATAATCTATTTGGGACTATTTGCAAACAATATTTGCATTAATTTGCGTCAAATATATTATTAGTCCCGAGATTCTTCACATGAGTGATTAAATACATAGATTCGCTACAAATATTTGAGTTCCCAGGTGGTTTAGTGGTAGAATTTTAGTAAACCGTCTCAGAGGTTCCGAGTTCTAATCCGCTCTCATATACACTCACCTAAAGGATTATTAGGAACACCATACTAATACTGTGTTTGACCCCCTTTCGCCTTCAGAACTGCCTTAATTCTACGTGGCATTGATTCAACAAGGTGCTGAAAGCATTCTTTAGAAATGTTGGCCCATATTGATAGGATAGCATCTTGCAGTTGATGGAGATTTGTGGGATGCACATCCAGGGCACGAAGCTCCCGTTCCACCACATCCCAAAGATGCTCTATTGGGTTGAGATCTGGTGACTGTGGGGGCCATTTTAGTACAGTGAACTCATTGTCATGTTCAAGAAACCAATTTGAAATGATTCGAGCTTTGTGACATGGTGCATTATCCTGCTGGAAGTAGCCATCAGAGGATGGGTACATGGTGGTCATAAAGGGATGGACATGGTCAGAAACAATGCTCAGGTAGGCCGTGGCATTTAAACGATGCCCAATTGGCACTAAGGGGCCTAAAGTGTGCCAAGAAAACATCCCCACACCATTACACCACCACCACCAGCCTGCACAGTGGTAACAAGGCATGATGGATCCATGTTCTCATTCTGTTTACGCCAAATTCTGACTCTACCATCTGAATGTCTCAACAGAAATCGAGACTCATCAGACCAGGCATCATTTTTCCAGTCTTCAACTGTCCAATTTTTGTGAGCTTGTGCGAATTGTAGCCTCTTTTTCCTATTTGTAGTGGAGATGAGTGGTACCCAGTGGGGTCTTCTGCTGTTGTAGCCCATCCGCCTCAAGGTTGTGCGTGTTGTGGCTTCACAAATGCTTTGCTGCATACCTCGGTTGTAACGAGTGGTTATTTCAGTCAAAGTTACTCTTCTATCAGCTTGAATCAGTCGGCCCATTCTCCTCTGACCTCTAGCATCAACAAGGCATTTTCTGGATGTTTTTCCCTTTTCACACCATTCTTTGTAAACCCTAGAAATGGTTGTGCGTGAAAATCCCAGTAACTGAGCAGATTGTGAAATACTCAGACCGGCCCGTCTGGCACCAACAACCATGCCACGCTCAAAATTGCTTAAATCACCTTTCTTTCCCATTCTGACATTCAGTTTGGAGTTCAGGAGATTGTCTTGACCAGAACCACACCCCTAAATGCATTGAAGCAACTGCCATGTGATTGGTTGATTAGATAATTGCATTAATGAGAAATTGAACAGGTGTTCCTAATAATCCTTTAGGTGAGTGTAGTTTTTTTTCTTCTTCATTAAAATCAACGATGTTCATCAATAATTGTATATTAAGAGCATGGACATGTTGCATTTTGTGTGCATTTGTATGTGTGCATTGTGTTTTTTATTTATTTTTTTATTTTGTTTATTTCACCTGAAAGTATATAGTCTCTCCGGAATGGCATGAAGTGATAGATTGACGCGCTCGTCTGGGTGTGTGTGTGTGTAAAGATTGTGTACAAACCCCGCCTACTTTGATTTGATTGGCGCTGTTAGACCACATTGGTTTCGACTGTCTGATCAGCCCGGATCAGCCTCAAATTCTGTTCCTGTCAATCACGTGGTGTCAACCAATTATACTGCACGAGGGAGGGCCAAGCTAACTCTCTCTCTCTCACACACACACACACGAAGTGAGGCGGCAAGCACGGCACACTCAGCAACGACTCAGCAAAAAGGTGCTTTTCAGAACAACGCGCGGGCCACACTAAACTTTGATGTCAAGTAGGGGGCCACAAAATATCATCTCCGCGAGTTTGAGACCCCTGCTTTAAAGGGTACATAACACACACAGTTTCTGCCAATCTCATGTTAATCTTGAGTACCTACAGAGTAGTGTCGCATCCTTCATATCTCAGAAGAGTCTTTAATTTGATCATATTTATAAAAGACGGATACACTGTACTGATTCTTTCCGAAAACAGCCAAACTCGTGGAGGCATGCAGTGGGTGGAGCTAAAGAGTCACACACATGTTGATGGACGTGCTCTTGCTCTGGTTGATGCGCACACGCTCATCCGGGAGAAGGGCCCATACAAGCAATTCCGCCCTTTATGACATCATACAGGGAAAAACTTTCCGAAACTTGTTCGAATCCTGATGGAGTGTAGTTGGCACAGAAATACTCTGTCATACGTACAACTCGTTTTATTTTTGTTTTTTTTGGCCATGTTTAGCTTGAGAATCCAACTCTTTAACAGTGTAAATAATCAAAATGCATGAAATAGCATTATATTATATTACCCTTTAAGGTTCTATATAGAATCTTTTCTTCAGGAGTGAGAGTGGACTGTCATCAGCAGAGATTAAACTGTTTCTGAATGTACTGCTTATTTGCCCTTCCCACTTTCAAAATTTAAGGGAAGAAATGGTAATTGAGATGGGTTGACATCTAATGATGTAAAGCTTCTTGTCAGCGGAAATCTGGACTTGCTTTCAGTGCAGCTGCCATGCAGCAGGTCAAGATTAGCCTGACCAGACGCCCCATTCTTCCTGGGATGGTCTACTATTTTAGACTCTCTTATGTGTTCCTACCTAAAGTATTCCTTTTTTGTCAATTCATTACAGTTATTTCAAGCATATTTTATCAGAGTTTGCATTGATAGTGGGTATAAAAAACACTCAAAAACACTATTTTGAATGGGTTAACATCAGGAGAATAGAGTTATTACATAATCACATCAGTGTTTGTGCAAATTGCGTAGAGTTCCCATAGGTATTTTATCCACTATGTCATCTCTCATGCATCTCTAGAACTGCTTTATGACCTGTAGGCCGTCTCTTTACAGTTAATAGTGTCAGTGATTTCATCATGACTAAAGACTTCTACTGTTTCTAAATCAATCGTTGTTAAAAATGGATTGTTTTTTAATATTTTTTTATTAAAACAAATATTTATAGAAGTCTCTAATGCTCAACAATGTTATATATCTTATAAGAATTACAGTAAAAAAGCATGATATTGTGAAATATTACAATTTAAAAGAACTGTAAACTAATATATTCCTGTGATCAAAACTGGATTTTCAGCATCATTACTCCCGGTCTTCAGTGTCACATGATCCTCCAGAAATTATTTGATGCTCTTTATTCAGGAATCTTTGATGAATAGAAATTATAAAGAACACTTCTTTACTGTCACTTTTGATCACTTTAATTATTTGCTTAATTTAGGTATTCATTTCTTTAAAAAATCAAATAAAAAAAAGACATTAAAATGTAATGCAAACAGTTTTGGGAGATTTTGAGAAGAGCTGCCTCATGGGTGTTACCACCAATGACTAACTTTCCTAAAAGGAACTTTGACTTGGCTGGGGTTAACTTAGTTGAAACAACGTTTCGTCCCAATTCGCATTCTATCCGTCCTAAATAGTATTCGAAAATAGAATTAGTGCGTCCCAAATCGTAGTATGTTGAAAAGAGTATTCCAAAGATACCCGGATGGTCTACTATTTCTATTATTTAGAATTCGAAGTGCAGATCCGTGCAAACTCTGACAGCAAATATTGCCCACAACCCATTGCAAGTTGGACGAGGATTCGATTAGAACTACAAACGCGGATAAAAAGTGTTCAAAAAATACAAACATGGCAGACGTGCGAGTCCGATGGTTAAGCAGAGAGGTTTAGATAAAGGGGTTTGAGTGAATAATTATCAGTATCTATCCTGACGAAAATATATTTATTCAGTGTTATCCACATTATATCTGCAACAGCATTGAGAACTTTTGTAATGATATGTTTGACTATTAACTTTTAGATGCATCATTATATTTAAACTGTAAACACATGAGGAGAGTCTCCGCATGAAAGACCCACGAATGGCAGATCAACGTGCTACTACATTTCTCTCTGAAACGGTCGGAAATGAAATTAAATTGAATGTGGATGATTTTAACTGTGACAAGATGATTGGCAGGGCAGTTTAAACGGTGACCGGATGCATGTAATAAGTGACAGAGTGTCTGTTAAAGATGACGAAGTAGTAGCTATGTCCCAAAGCTTGCATACTCTTCTGCTACACACTCAAAAGTATGTACTTTTCTTCACAAAAACAGTACATACTTTTAGGTGGTAGTGTAAGTAGGCTAATTGGGATGCAGCATCTGGAACATGTTCCTACTAAATAGGAATTTTCTCTCTGGAACTTGTCATTCCATCTCTATGGTGACAGTAAGCAGGGAGCATTGACACTGTTTATTCCACAGGAGAATGTAGTTCCAGATATAACTAGGCCTAACTGACAATTCCCTCTCTGTGACGGCTCTGGCTCTGAGACAAAACTGAATGAGCCACCCACCAGAGTCCAGAACATAGAGATTTCCACATCACTTCCTGTCATCCACCAGTATCAAAGGATTCCCCACTGTGTAGAGACACAAACACAACAAAAGAGCACATGCATAAATGTGCGGATATCAGGCCAGAGAGATCCGAGCATTTCTCAAGTGTGCTTGGGATGTTACATTTATTGCCTCTTTCTTTTCACTGTCTATAAACGGTTGTTATTTCAGCAGTCTTTATATAAATAGAATAATTCCTTTATAGATTTTAACCTTTAAAACGAGATTGGTTGATATATGAGAACCTCCCCCACAGGTTTTCATCTTGGCCTTATAAAAGTTCCCTGTTTTTGTTGTTTTGATTCCCTCTTGGTGATTCTCAGTACTTAAACAGGTCACTGAATGTCCAAAAGCAGTTTTAGAAAATATGGAGAAACCAAGAAACCATGACTTAAAGCTGCACTATGTAACTTTTCTATCCGCTAGATGTCGCCTATTCAAAAAAGGCGTAGTTTGATGACGCCAAGTTTGAGAGCAGAATCTTGAGACATGTGGTCTTCACCTCATAGTCAGTGGAAAACAATCGGGATAGGACTCGGGCCGAAATCATGTTCTTGGATGTGATTATTAACATTACTGTATATGAAGCAGGAGCGATTGTTAATAAGAAGAGCGCAACACAAGCCTCGCAAGCAGCGGGACTGTTATTATGACATAGTCGCATAGCGCATCATTTCCGCTTTTACGGCCATGAGTGTGAGGTAACGCAGCTCTGTTTATCATATTATATACATCTGAGTGTGTTGAAAATGATGTTATGACGTTACTCTGTGCGTTCACTCAGCGGCTGGTATTACACTTGTTCACACTGCAGTTAGAGTAAAGCGTTTCTGCAAAATAAAACCGGAAACTGAGGGTAACGCAGATATGACGCAATCAACAGGTGACTCCCTCACACGTCCCGGTTCATTGGTTAAAATAGCAATTTGCTCACAATTTTCAAATAGTTGGAAACTTTTGGGATATTGTAAGTACTCAACTGAACAAAATATATAACACTGGCCTAGTGGTTTTTAGATATTTTACTGAAAAGTGTTTTACATAGTGCACCTTTAACTAGAAGTTTTGATCAAATATAAACAATTAATTCAGCTTTAAGAATATTGGCTATGCTTACACTTTCAAAAGTATAACCACAAGATGCACTAACCTTTTATGTGTAAAGTTATATCCAATCCATGACAACGGAACGCCTAAAAGACCATCAAAATGACAAACAACTTTACAGCTCAATATCATTTTTAAATGCAAGTTTAACCAACACTTTAACGCATGTAAATGGTAAGCTTTGCATTTCTGCTTTTAAATCTGAGACTGGAAGGATGACTGAGGGTGTGTTCACACTTGCATGTTTGGTTTGATTAAAAGCCTTGTGCGATTGTTCCGTTAGTGCGATTCATTTGAATAAGTGCGAACGCTGCCATTTGAACGTTGGTGCGCATCGAACAAGGACTGAAAGATGGGTCTAAGTCCGCTCCTAAATGTACACTGTTGAGGTTCAAATTAAATATGAACGCAACACACACCAAAGACATGTAAATGAACCAAAACAGGGCATGATGTCACAAGATGCAACCCTAAAAAGGACCCTGTTTTTCTCGTTATAGTCGCAATGTTGCCCATCACAGTTCGGGACAGGCATCAGAATCGCGTCTCCTTTGTTTGTGTGTGTGATTGAGGGATTCCTGCCGCTGTTTTGACTACTTTACACATTTTATAATCTCTTCACGAGTTCTCAGCTGGTCAAAATACCATCATATATATATTTATTTATATTTATATTTATGCATTTGGCAGACGCTTTTATCCAAAGCGACTTACAGTGCACTTATTACAGAGACAATCCTCCTGGAGCAACGTGGAGGAGCAAGTGCCTTGCTCAAGGACACACTGGTGGTGACCACTGGGATCAAACCAGCAACCTTCTGCATATCAGTTTAGTGGTTTAACCCACTGGACCACCACCTCTCCAATCTCATACCTCTCATATGTAGCTACACACACACAATGAGCGTATTTATCCCAGCACACAGCATTGGTAAGTTCGTATGCGTGATCATTCTTTCCTTTTTAGGGTCTCATCTTCCTGTTTTTGATTCGTTTACATGTCTTTGGTCCATGTTACGTTCATAAATCATTTGAACCGCACCAGAGTAAACAGGGTTCACACTTGTTGAAATGAACAGAGCAATCGCACCAGGGTTCATTTTAATCTAACCAAACATGCCAAGTTGTGTTTTTTTTTTTTTTTGGGTCCGGACCAAACAAACCAAGTGAACCGAACAAGTGTGAACACACCCAGAAAATTGAAGACACCCAATCTTCAATTTTAAGTGCCTCATTGTTAGAAAAGTAACTGCTTGTTGCAGTTATTTTTTGTGGTAATCAGCATTATTATTAGTCACTTGAATTAGACGCTGGATACAGTATTCCTTTAATTATCACCTCCAGGCCAGCATACTTTCTCTGATCTTATGTCCCATTTATCTAGTGTCTGAGCACATGAATTAGTCATCAGGCACAGTCAGACCATCTGAACAGTGTGTATAGGGCAGGGTGGGGGATGTTTGGACTGGGGTGAGACATTGATCACACGCTGATGGACAACAGGAGTTGGGACAGTCCCTGTGGGCCCCTCTGACCACCTGAGACCTCAACTCGCCAAATCTAATACTAATATGATTGGACTGTAAAAGCAGCAGCATTGAGGAAGATGTGAAGTCGTTCGGGGGCCACTGTGCTTTGCTTGCTTTGGCTGAAAAGTGGAGGTTTTGTTTTTGTGGTCAATGAGATTCTGCTTTGGTCTCCTCAGGAGACATTTGGCCCTCTGAGGGAGATCTGCTTTTTGGATTTCATCCTTCATTTCAGTTGACTTAAAAGGAATTGTGTCCAGCTATAGTACATTAGAATTTTGTGATTTATTTTTATTTTATTTGGATCAGCCACAGGGTGAATGTTCACAATTAGATTTCCTGTTTTTCACTATAGCTCTATTGAAAACAACCGATTTAAACCATAGGCCGTAAAAAATGAGGCACTCCCAGATAACTGAAAATGTGCAAAAAGGCAGGACGTGGGTGGAGCTGAGGTGCCTGGTTGCTGAAACCACTCCCACCTAGCTCGACCATTGCAGCAATCCGCCACGCCCTTAATTATGCAGAACTTTAAGGCTTAATATAATTGAAACAAATGAGTTATAAAAAAAATTCACCCTCCTCACAGTTGTCATAAAGGGCAAAACCACAATTTGTACCAGGCTGTAAACTTTTTTTTTTTTTTCGTTTTTTTTTTTTTCGTTTTTTTTTTTTCTGTTGTAAAGTTGGGAATTTTAACATGGGGCTCAATGAGATTCTGCTGTCTTTTGGAGCCTGTCCCTAGCGGCCAGTCGATGAATTGCAGTTTAAGTCACTTCCGTTTTGGCTTCAAGAGAAACTGGCGGAGGTTGCCGCTTGATTTAAACTAGCCTTATCATCCTAGCTGGTCCTAGCTGGTTTAAGATGGTCTCACAACCTGAGTCAAGTTGGTGATTAGTTGGTTTAGACCAGCTGGAAACTGCTGAAACCCCTTTAAAACCAACCAAGACCATTCTGACAAGGCTATGAGACTAAGGCCCAGTTTCATAGACATGCCTTAGTTAAATTAGGGCATTTAAGTACACTGTAAACCTGAATAAATTGGCAAAACTAAAACAAAATTAAGAAAAAGTTAAGAAATTCACAGTTTAGGTAAGCAGAACTGCCAGATTTTTATTTTGTACTTATAGCCTACATTTTAATTGTTCTTAATTTGAAATGTTTGAGTACACTAATTCATACATTTAACGTATTAGTATAAACTTAGCTAGCTGTAACAAATTTGCTAACATGTTAACAATAGCATGGCATAGCACTTGTTGAATGAGTGCAGCAATATAAGCATTTAACATACTTGCTTTCAACCCAAGACGAATGCACCACTTGTCACCATAATGGTAACTTTCCAATAACCCACATTAACAGAAACTCTTCTACATTAGCGTAGCAAAATATTTACCATTTACCCACTTACCATTAATCTTGCACCATATTTTTTTAGCATTTACTCTCGAGTACCATGGGAAAAGCATGCTGGGAAATAGAAATCCCAGCCCAGTTTCGGTTAAACTCTAATTTAAATTAATAATTTCATAAAACTCAAAACAATGATACAGTTCAGTTTACTTAAAATATATCAGTTCTGTGAACTTGAAAGCAAAAGAAAGTGCTAAATACTCATAAAAGTTAATTTGACTGAACTAATTTGCTTTAATTTAAGTGTCCTACTCAACCCAATTAATTATTTTGAGTGTAAAGGGTTTACAGTGCTTCTATACATGTGCCTTAGAAAAAAACATTACTGGTGAGCATCTTGAGACAAAACAATGACACTGACATACACTGACCTAAAGGATTATTAGGAACACCTGTTTAATTTCTCATTAATGCAATTATCTAATCAACCAATCACATGGCAGTTACTTCAATGCATTTAGGGGTGTGGTCCTGGTCAAGACAATCTCCTGAACTCCAAACTGAATGTCAGAATGGGAAAGAAAGGTGATTTAAGCAATTTTGAGCGTGGCATGGTTGTTTGTGACAGACGGGCCGGTCTGAGTATTTCACAATCTGCTCAGTTACTGGGATTTTCACGCACAACCATTTCTAGGGTTTACAAAGAATGGTGTGAAAAGGGAAAAACATCCAGTATGCGGCAGTCCTGTGGGAGAAAATGACTTGTTGATGCTAGAGGTCAGAGGAGAATAGGCCGACTGATTCAAGCTGATAGAAGAGCAACTTTGACTGAAATAACCACTCGTTACAACCGAGGTATGCAGCAAAGCATTTGTGAAGCCACAACACGCACAACCTTGAGGCGGATGGGCTACAACAGCAGAAGACCCCACCAGGTACCACTCATCTCCACTACAAATAGGAAAAAGAGGCTACAATTTGCACGAGCTCACCAAAATTGGACAGTTGAAGACTGGAAAAATGTTGCCTGGTCTGATGAGTCTCGATTTCTGTTGAGACATTCAGATGGTAGAGTCAGAATTTGGTGTAAACAGAATGAGAACATGGATCCATCATGCCTTGTTACCACTGTGCAGGCTGGTGGTGGTGGTGTAATGATGTGGGGGATGTTTTCTTGGCACACTTTAGGCCCCTTAGTGCCAATTGGGCATCGTTTAAATGCCACGGCCTACCTGAGCATTGTTTCTGACCATGTCCATCCCTTTATGACCACCATGTACCCATCCTCTGATGGCTACTTCCAGCAGGATAATGCATCATGTCACAAAGCTCGAATCATTTCAAATTGGTTTCTTGAACATGACAATGAGTTCACTGTACTAAAATGGCCCCCACAGTCACCAGATCTCAACCCAATAGAGCATCTTTGGGATGTGGTGGAACGGGAGCTTCGTGCCCTGGATGTGCATCCCACAAATCTCCATCAACTGCAAGATGCTATCCTATCAATATGGGCCAACATTTCTAAAGAATGCTTTCAGCACCTTGTTGAATAAATGCCACGTAGAATTAAGGCAGTTCTGAAGGCGAAAGGGGGTCAAACACAGTATTAGTATGGTGCTCCTAATAATCCTTTAGGTGAGTGTATTTTAAGAAATGTCAGTGCAAGTTGCTTTCAGTTAAAACAGCTCAAACATGCATTTTAGTCTGGGACTATCCCGGCATAAGACCAGCAAACCAGCTTAGTGTTTCACAAATGTCATATGGGGGAGTAAACGAGGACAGAATTCCAATTTTTGGCTAGACTATCACTTTAAATGAGAAAGAGAGGATGGCTAAGCTGACAGAAATAACGAGATAAAGCAAGAGTTACCACACATACTGTCGACGCTTGAAATGGCAGCATGTCTCAGCATGTGTTAATTACAGTCAGCATAATACTTTGATCATCAGCCTTGTTGAAGCAACATAAAAATGAAAACAAATTCTTGTTTTCTTGTTGTGCAATAGAAGCTGTCGTAGGTGTGCTTGAATGTTGAGTAACCATCAACAAAGATGTACATGAGTGCAGAGCCCCTACCAGCTTGATGAAGCCATATACGCTATAGAAGTGGGATGAGAGCAGGTACAGGCCTGTTGAAAGTGGGTAAAAATTGTAGAATCAAAGGAAAAAAGTGCAGTTGAGAATGTAAAAGAGCTTAACATTAACTATTCAGACAGTTATATAAAAAAGTCTGCAGACTGACCTGCTGAATGATGGGCTAAGAAGAACATGACTCAGAATAGGTCATGTGACTCTTTTTTCCACTGAAATAGTACAGATATTCATGTAAATCTTTTGCCCGCTGTCAGCTCTTTAATAAAAAAGATTTCTCAATCAAGCATGAATCATTAAATTCTCCACAAAATATCCAAAAGGAACATTTATAATAATATAAAACCATTCAAGAATTAAACCAAATATTTGTTAATTCGCTTATTTATTCATCGTTTTTGTATGATCCATTAGGATTGGTTCCAAATTGTGATATAATTATGATATAACAGCATCTCTAAAGTTTTTCAAGGGGTTTTATAAAATCCTTGAATGTTAAAACCAGCCTTTCAGTTTCATTTTGGAGCAAAACGTGTTTAGACCGGGTGTTCCAGAAACAGCTGTAAATGTCAAACATAAAAGGTAAAGAGAAACTGAGAGTCATACGTAATAATCTCTTATCTCAGTCGTGACTCTGAAGTAATAAAAGACACACATCATGACTAGGCCATAAATATGTCTTTCCGAACGAAGGACGCTCTGACATAGGTGTGCACTTTGTGCAGTTTAGCTTTAGTTTGTTTATCAAGTTGTCAGAATAACTGATAGCAGAACCTCGGCTAATGCATATTCTGGTGATTAGTTCACTTCAGAATGAAGATTTCCTGATAATTTACTCACCCCCATGTCTTCCAAGATCTTCATGTCTTTCTTCCTTTCGCCTTCAGAACTGCCTTAATTCTACGTGGCATTGATTCAACAAGGTGCTGAAAGCATTCTTTAGAAATGTTGGCCCATATTGATAGGATAGTATCTTGCAGTTGATGGAGATTTGTGGGATGCACATCCAGGGCACGAAGCTCCCGTTCCACCACATCCCAAAGATGCTCTATTGGGTTGAGATCTGGTGACTGTGGGGGCCGTTTTAGTACAGTGAACTCATTGTCATGTTCAAGAAACCAATTTGAAATGATTTGAGCTTTGTGACATGGTGCATTATCCTGCTGGAAGTAGCCATCAGAGGATGGGTACATGGTGGTCATAAAGGGATGGACATGGTCAGAAACAATGCTCAGGTAGGCCGTGGCATTTAAACGATGCCCAATTGGCACTAAGGGGCCTAAAGTGTGCCAAGAAAACATCCCCCACACCATTACACCACCACCACCAGCCTGCACAGTGGTAACAAGGCATGATGGATCCATGTTCTCATTCTGTTTACGCCAAATTCTGACTCTACCATCTGAATGTCTCAACAGAAATCGAGACTCATCAGACCAGGCAACATTTTTCCAGTCTTCAACTGTCCAATTTTGGTGAGCTCGTGCAAATTGTAGCCTCTTTTTCCTATTTGTAGTGAAGATGAGTGGTACCTGGTGGGGTCTTCTGCTGTTGTAGTCCATCCGCCTCAAGGTTGTGCGTGTTGTGGCTTCACAAATGCTTTGCTGCATACCTCGGTTGTAACGAGTGGTTATTTCAGTCAAAGTTGCTCTTCTATCAGCTTGAATCAGTCGGCCCATTCTCCTCTGACCTCTAGCATCAACAAGGCATTTTCTGGATGTTTTTCCCTTTTCACACCATTCTTTGTAAACCCTAGAAATGGTTGTGCGTGAAAATCCCAGTAACTGAGCAGATTGTGAAATACTCAGACCGGCCCATCTGGCACCAACAACCATGCCACGCTCAAAATTGCTTAAATCACCTTTCTTTCCCATTCTGACATTCAGTTTGGAGTTCAGGAGATTGTCTTGACCAGGACCACACCCCTAGATGCATTGAAGCAACTGCCATGTGATTGGTTGATTAGATAATTGCATTAATGAGAAATTGAACAGGTGTTCCTAATAATCCTTTAGGTGAGTGTATGGTGAGAACACTTTCCTTTAAAAATCACGTGATTGTGTTTTTTCCTCACCGCAATAATGGGAAAGAAGAGGAACTTCACAAACACAGAATGAGTCGCGCAATGACGTTTAACAACAACAAATTTGCATGTTAGCAGAATTAATCCCTTTTCCATTTGCATCATTAAATTAATTGGTTGATGGTGCTTTTAGGGCAATGTGGGTCAGTCTATGGCTCCTATTATGTTTGGGAATTTTATTTCTGCTTGTTGAGGATTTTGGTAAGGGAACTGGATGTAGGTTGGTCCAAGGAAATAATTGCGTCCCACATTTGTCACAGCTGTCTTTTATAGGGTTTGACACCAATTACCATATCAAAAATGATAAAGTGAGTGTTTTGTAATTAAAGAAACACGGGATATATGTGATTTGCATACTGTCTTAAATGCTTTATGTCAAGTCAACTTTATTTATATAGCGCTTTTAACAATGTAGATTGTTTCAAAGCAGCTTTATATGTGTAGTGTCGCTATTCTACCACTACATTCTCTGCATAAGCATGCTCAGAGGTGTGCTTATATTTACACACATTTCTACGTATAAATAGAAGTTGTAAGATCCCACACTTTGTGTGAAACTGTTCTTATGCACACATTACGCACAAATTTGTGCGCACACACTATTGATACGTGCAATTTGATGGGAACCGCAGTCTCAATGCGGCTTCAAAGGGCTCTACACGATCCCAGCCAAGGAATAAGGGTCTTATCTAGCCAAACCATCTGTCATTTTCTTTTAAAAAATGTATATACTTTTTAACCACAAATGCTCATCTTGCACTAGCGCCCGCGACTTCACGCTGGAAAGACGCGTGACGTAGGAAGTACCGACCCAGTGTTTACGAAGCAAACGTGCAAAGACCAAGTCAAACGGCCTTTAAAAAAAAGGTAAAACGACGATTTTGAAGTTGGAGGAGAAAATGAGATGGAGTTTTTCTTCCTAGCGTGGTACTTCCTCCTACATCACGTGTGACCTTTCCAACGTTATTATTGAATGCGTGGCGCATCACAGAGCTAGTGCAAGACAAGCATTTGTGGTTAAAAAGTATATTCATTTTTTAGAAAATCGTTTCACTAGATAAGACCCTTATTCCTCAGCTGGGACTGTGTAGAGCCCTTTGAAACTGCATTGAGACTACAATTTGGACTTTCAACCCATTGGTCCCGTTGAAGTCCACTATATGGAGAAAAATCTCAAAAACTTTCTTTTCGACTGAAGAAAGACATGAACATCCTGGATGACACGGGGCTAAATTATAAGGAAATGTTAATTCTGAAGGGAACTAATCCTTATGTGCCATTAGGGATTGGTAGTAATGGCTGTTTTCAAACAGGTTTCCCTTAAGTCAGGTAAATGGATAGTCTCGTCCCCAAACTCACATTATTGGTTAAGTCAATGGATTTGATCGCTTTTGATCCTGGAACGACATTCCTATCCCTACCCCTAAACCTAAACCTACGCATAACTTATCCCTAAAATCGGTGGGAAATCCTAGGTGAATAACACTGCTGTAGAAGCACCTAACCTTGATTGTAAGCCTAAACTTGATATAATCTGTAAACTTGTCCTTTAAATCTGATTGGTTGATTGGAATGTTGTTCCAGGATCAACAAAAGTGTTGATCCTGGAACATGTTGTACTTGGTGAAATCATGTTTACTGTACCTAGTTGACTTGCATTGAGCTGGGATAGGAGGAAGTATTATATTGCATATCAGGCACAATAAACAGCATATTGTGTTATTCTCTTTTCTATTTAAATCTAGAACATGAAGCTCTAAAATTATGGGTGCAGTGTTACTAGGGACACACAAAATGAAGCCAAATTCCTTTGGATATTTCCATGAGAAAGGTTCAGGACACTTTGTCCATTTTACAAGCATCTGAGTATGAGATAGATGAAACCGCTTGAGCTCACTTGCGGCTCTCATAGGCTACTGAACACTTACACATGCCAACAAACACACACACACGAGCAGTTGTTAAAGAGGAGTATTGAGAGCCTGTTGTCATGCTGCTGACACATTGCATCTGTTCTGAGGGTCTAATGTGGGTTTCTCCTTCTGAAGGAGGCATATTGTCCTAGAATGACTTTACGATGGGCCACATGTCAGACACTTCACCAACTTTCTTTGACACATGCACTATCAGCAGAGTTTTTGGGAACTGATTTTTCAGTCTTGATGGAAAACCGACAGACACAGGTCTTGCATACTCACACTTGTCATGTGCAATATGTGAATCATCATTCATAGTCTCTGAATCATACATCCATATATCTCATAACAAAGGCTAATGAATGGGTGGCAATAGGGACCCTCGGGTTATCTCAGCACAGGCGGATGCGTGCTCACATCTGTGGCTGAACGTAAATAGGTGGTGGGCTCCCAAACTGACTCATTCACTTATAGAGCTTCAATGTAATGTTACAGAAATATGTGTGAGGTTACTGTACATGACTCACATGAACAAGTCAAACAATACCGCCAGTGTAGGTCAATGCAAGAAGTCACAAGAGCGAGCATGATTGCAAATGTGTGATGTGGACGGATTCTATTAATCTTCTGTGAATACGGTGTAAAAAAAAATAATTGTAGGGCTGTTTTTGCCAATAGTCAGTCAAAGATGGTGCTTAACCTCTTAAAGAAAATGTTAGTCGTCATCCTCAAAAGGCAAATCAAAAGTTTCATCTTAAACATATACTGAATGTTCATACTATTCAACTATAATTGGAGATACATTTTGCATTTCAAAAAGGTTTTTTAAAAATTCGTATCTTATTGAAAACATATTACATTTTAATAATTCAGTGCTTGCCAAACACAAGTTACTTTCTATTTTACTTTTAACGAAAAATAATACTGTTATTGTAAATTCTGTCACATACCGTCAACATTGTTACTATACCTTGGTAACAGAGTTTGACGATAACAGAATTGACCATTTTAAACTTTTAAGCCAATTTGCTAGCATAAATACAAAGAGCACATGGCACTAAAGAAATCATGATTAAAAGACTTCAAAACATTCTGTTTTCATTTGATATTATGATCAAATAACTCTTGATGTAAGAACTTTTTAGAATCGAATATTTTCTCAGAGAGATCACACACTTTTCACAGTGCTTCAGATCTTATCAGTGAGGGAAAGTGTCCTTTCCTGTATCTTAAATTGTTGTGGGAGATAAGAAGACCAAAAGAAAAGTAAAATAAAAATTTTGATTACACAATGATGCATGATGGGAAAAAATACACTGATTAACTCTGACAACAAGAAATCATGATTTTCAGCTTTATACTGTACATTTTACACAGTAAATGTAAATTATTTTACAGAAAATATTAAATTGTTATGGCCTGTGACATTTGGTGATCCATGGCAATGAGTAACAAATTATTAAAATAATTTAAAATTTAGGGGGGGGGGGGGGGACTTTGGACACCAAATGTACCTGCAATTATAGAATCATCCATATATACACACACACTTAGTACATACCTATGACCATATATATATGGCTTGTGACCTTTATGACTGAACCCAACAATTAAAACTGGAACTGGTGTTACATTTTTAACTATAACCCATTTTAATTTTGAAAAAAGTTGCATATTAATAAGATTATTAGTGCATAATTTCACCCCACTAAAAAAAAATGTTTTTATTAAACTTTTCTTAAATTTTCCTTAGTGTAAGTCTTCTTAAATTTGTGTTACCCCAAAACAAAATATTAATTTTCAAAATTAAATATAGGGTAAACATACCTATTAACCTCATCAAAGTCTACATCGAGACATTTTAGTGCACAGGGTATTGGTTTTAGGACAAGAAGTTGTGTTAAAACAAAATATTAATCTCTCACACAATAATATTTAATTGTATTATTATGACAAAAGCATTTCAATTAAGATCTACATCATCAAAGAAAAGGAAAAAAGTCTGGCTGTGCTTAATAAACTCAGATTATAAAAAGAAAAAAAATATTTATCATCCTACATTAAAATAAATGTTCCCTCCGGACATCACTTTTGGCCACTTCTGTGTAACGTTATTCATTTCATGGTAGTAATGGCTGTTTTCAAACAGGTTTCCCCAGGTCAGGTAATTGGATAGTCTCGTCCCCAAACTCACATTATTGGTTGAGTCAATGGATTTGATCGTTTTTGATCCTGGAACTAGGGCTGGGCGATATGGCTGAAGACTGTATCACGATATAAGTGTTTCATATCGGTCGATATTGATAATTATTGATATTTTTATGACCTTTTATGAAAATAAGGACCAGGAGAAAAATATTTTACATTTAAACATTTTTATTTTAAACTTAACCTTCCTCTGATTATAATCCCATCAGTTATAAAGGCAGAAATGTCAACACAACCATGGAAAACACTTAAATAATTAAAATATAAACACAAGTCTAAAATCACAGTGAACACTTAACAGTGATCTCTCACATTAAGGTGCAGTGCCTCCGTTATTTATTTGTAACGGTTACCGTTTAAATGCTTTGTCATAAGGCATTGATGCAGAGTAACATTACCTCTCCATGTAGTTTCAAAGGCTGAATCCGAAATCGCCCCCTATACCCTTAAATAGGGCATTATTTGAGGGGACAGCCATTTGTAGTGTCCGAAACCATAGTGGACGTTATTCAGTGCACTCATTAAATCCCACATTGCACCGCAATAACGAGTGTACAGCCGATGTACACACAGCGGCTGTCCGAATTCGCTCACTTGTTTTCATTCACTCCTTCAAGTGAACTGTATTACTGGACTAAAGTAGGGAATAGTGATTGAGGGTTTAGGGGGCGATTTCAGATTCAGCCAAAGTCAAGAATAGCACAACGGCGAGCTCGCCGATTCATTTCATGTCCAATTTTGGAAAGACTTCTGATAAACACATCGCAGGAACAATATACAGGGGGAAAAAATGTTATCTGAAGGCAGAACAGTTGATTATATAGCTGGACCGGCGAGGTCATATCCTCTTGTCAAAGCTGTAAAGGGCATGTCAGCTCGCGTTGTAAATTGAATTGCAACATGTGCAGAAATGAGTGTCAAATTGTGTAATCAAGATCAGTTGCCAGGCTGGATCTGCACGTATGTGCCTCCTGATATTATGGAGTATTATAAGCACAGAAATTCCCCCAGTTCTGGGCAGTTATTTTATGTTTGTTGGAGGTAATCCAGCAGTTGATGTGTAGTTGTAAATGTAGTTGTCCGACTGACCAGCAGGTGGTGAGGGAAATAAGTACCTCTGAAATGACCTCTGTGTATAGCTACAGAAATAAAGAAAGAGAGGTGGTATGGTGTGAGACGGATAACATAGTGATCCGTAATGAATTAACCAAAAGGAAAAGTGTGGCATGGAAAGATAAGTGACACAAGCAGTCAAAAACCTGCAGGAAAGGGGTTTAACCTAAAGTAGCTCTGTGTGTGTGTTGTGTCTGGGTGTGTGTGGGAGGGAAAAAGAGGGACAAAGTAAAAGTAGGAGGGAAAAGCAGGAGGGGTGGGTAGGAGGGCTTGTCCTGGCTGTATATAGAGAGGGAAAATCCGAGAGTGACTAGAGGCCAGACAGGAGGCTGAAGAGAGTGAGTGTGTGACCTGTAGCTGAAACAGACCTGCTCACATTTTCTTCACTGGATATAACCAGAAGGAGGATTTTATTACACCAAACAAGGTGGGGGATTTTTTGTTTAGTTTCTCCAGCTATTTAAATCCTGTGCTTTCTGTGTAACCTCCTCCCTCACTTTCTAGTGTGTCGGACAGGTGCGTAGTTAAGAGCAGCAGACAGTACAACTCTATACAACAATCACTATTCTCTTTATGTGTTCCAATGGTGTGGTTTCATGAAGTAAAAGTAGTTAAAGTTATGAAATTAAAAGCACTGCTACTGATTTTACTTCTACTGTTATTGAATCTAGAATATTCTACATCAGTCTTCACGCTTTTTCAAGCCAATTAAGTGTTGCATTTAAAGATGCGATTTATAAATTTTTTTCTTTAGTATTTGTTTGGGTAACACTGTATTTTACAGTGTCGTTGTTACATGTTACATTTACTAAAGTAATTACTATAAATTATGCATAATTACATGCAACTAACCATGAGAAAACCCTGACCCGGTAACACTTTATGGTCCTTGTTACAAATGTTACATATATTTACCATAGTAATAACTATATGCATAATTACATGCAACTAACCCTCAACTAAATCCTAATCCTACCCTAACCCTATAGTAAGTACATGTAGTCAATTAATATTACTCAGTGCGGTAACACTTTATTTGACAGTGTCCTTGTTACATGTACTTACCATAGTAATAACAGTAAATTATGCGTAATTACATGCAACTAACCCTAAACCAAACCCTAATCCTACCCTAACCCTATAAGTACATGTTTTTAATTAATGTTACTCGGTACTTAAATGTATACACTGTAACACGGACACCTTAAAATAAAATGCAACCTTTGTGTTTAGTCGCATAATAATGTTTTTATGTTTTTTTATGATCCTTACATTGCAAAGCCATAAAAAAAATCATTTTTGATGTACCAAACCATTTATTTTTACACTTTATTTAGATGGTCCACTTTCGACATTCTATGGTTACACTTTATTTTAAGGTGTCCGTGTTACAGTGTAATTGTAAATTTAAGCACTGAGTAATATTAAATAACTACATGTACTTACTATAGGGTTTGGTTTAGGGTTAGTTGCTTGTAATTACGCATAATTTACTGTTATTACTATGGTAAGTACATGTAACAAAGACACTGAGTAATATTAAGTAACTACATGTACTTACTATAGGGTTTGGCTTAGGGTTAGTTGCATGTAATTACGCATAATTTACTGTTATTTCTATGGTAAGTACATGTAACAAAGACACTGAGTAATATTAAGTAACTACATGTACTTACTATAGGGTTTGGTTTAGGGTTAGTTGCATGTAATTACGCATAATTTACTGTTATTACTATGGTAAGTACATGTAACAAAGACACTGAGTAATATTAAGTAACTACATGTACTTACTATAGGGTTTGGTTTAGGGTTAGTTGCATGTAATTACGCATAATTTACTGTTATTACTATGGTAAGTACATGTAACAAAGACACTGAGTAATATTAAGTAACTACATGTACTTACTATAGGGTTTGGTTTAGGGTTAGTTGCATGTAATTACGCATAATTTACTGTTATTACTACGGTAAGTACATGTAACAAGGACACTGAGTAATATTAAGTAACTACATGTACTTACTATAGGGTTTGGTTTAGGGTTAGTTGCGTGTAATTACGCATAATTTACTGTTATTACTATGGTAAGTACATGTAACAAAGACACTGAGTAATATTAAGTAACTACATGTACTTACTATAGGGTTTGGTTTAGGGTTAGTTGCATGTAATTACGCATAATTTACTGTTATTACTATGGTAAGTACATGTAACAAAGACACTGAGTAATATTAACTACATGTACTTACTATAGGGTTTGGTTTAGGGTTAGTTGCTTGTAATTACGCATAATTTACTGTTATTTCTATGGTAAGTACATGTAACAAGGACACTGAGTAATATTAAGTAACTACATGTACTTACTATAGGGTTTGATTTAGGGTTAGTTGCTTGTAATTACGCATAATTTACTGTTATTACTACGGTAAGTACATGTAACAAAGACACTGAGTAATATTAAGTAACTACATGTACTTACTATAGGGTTTGGTTTAGGGTTAGTTGCATGTAATTACGCATAATTTACTGTTATTACTATGGTAAGTACATGTAACAAGGACACTGAGTAATATTAAGTAACTACATGTACTAACTATAGGGTTTGGTTTAGGGTTAGTTGCATGTAATTACGCATAATTTACTGTTATTACTATGGTAAGTACATGTAACAAGGACACTGAGTAATATTAAGTAACTACATGTACTTACTATAGGGTTTGGTTTAGGGTTAGTTGCATGTAATTACGCATAATTTACTGTTATTACTATGGTAAGTACATGTAACAAGGACACTGAGTAATATTAAGTAACTACATGTACTTACTATAGGGTTTGGTTTAGGGTTAGTTGCATATAATTACGCATAATTTATAGCTATTACTTTAGTAACTACATGTAACGTGTAACAAGGGCACTGTAAAATAAAGTGTTACTCATTCTACTAACCATAAGTAACTTTGCAACTACGTGTCAACTAACGCTCAGAGTGTTAATATGTAGTTACTCATTGTCAATAGAATGTCTAAAGTGCACCATTGAAATAAAGTGTTACCCACATATCCCTTACAGGTGTGCATTTAGTATTACAATACATGTAAATCAGAAGTAGGTGGTGTCTGATTCAAGCTACAATAGAAGCTTTTAACTCCTTTGACAGCTCATAAAATCTGTCACAGCTGATATGCACGGAAACCGTCTCCTCCGTCTGCTATCTGTCTGTTATTTAATACTGTATAACAAAGCTTCTTGACCTGCTCTCAAAGTCCATGACGTGTCATTCTACAATCATAATGGTACATTTTAAATTTCAACCTGTTCATTGTAGATATGGAGCTTAATATTTAATAGTAAACCATTTTTTTCAAGTTAAACTTAATGTGAAGATCCGGCAGACGAGACTGAGAGGAGGTAATAATGGTTGTATTTGTATTTTTAGCGCGCTCTGTTTGTTGTGTTGAACCACCTGTACATGACTGTGAGCTTTGAGATATGACTGTAATGCTATATTATGTTTATCAGCTCATTGGTTGAATGGTGTGATCAAAAGCACCGCTGCAAGTCTTGATGAAAGCGAGGGATGTGTCATTTGTCAGACAGCAGACTAGTAACAGCGTTTTACTGTCTGTTTGTGATGTAAAAGTCAACACGTCTCTACACGCTACACTCCCGTGGTGAGGAGGCAGACGAGCATCAGCCAAAATATCCACATCACTGTAGATGCATCCTTACTGATGTTTACTGGAGCGATCGCCATGACAGCGGGGTCAAACAAGCATTTCTTTGACTCGTGAGAGTGTCTTGGAAATGCCACTGTGACACTGCTGCCATATGTTTCAGTGTGTGTTGAGGCTGAGCTCTAAAGGCACAGTCATGCAGAAAACTGCTCAGCGGTGAACTTTGTTTCCGGGGCTGTTCTTTGTCTGTATGGGGGACATTGTGCCTCATGGGCTGATTGGGTAATTAATGATGCTTTTTCTGTAATTTGCTCGCCGCCCCCTCGTCTTTGTCAAGGCTCCCCTCTTTTTAACCCGAGACCACAACGGCAGCTTGAGCGCAATTATGTGTGATCTCAGGACATTGTTCTCGGGGAGGAGGATCAGTGAAAGTGAGGAGCAGGAATTGGATCAATTAAATGAAGAGGAAGAGGAGGAAGGCCGCCCCAAACAATGACCTTTTAAAAAAGGCAATTTAACACAGAGGCTGCATTCATTTGATTAAAAATACAGTAAAAATAGTTATATGAAATATTATTACAATTTAAAAGAATGGTTTTCTATATGAATAAATGTAAACGTAATTTATTCCTGTGATCAAAGCTGAATTTTCAAGCACCATTACTTCACTCTTCAGTGTCACATGATCAGAAATCATTGTGATATTTATAATATTGCAAATTGTTTCAAATAAATGCTGTTCATTGAATTTTTCATCATCAAAGAATCCTGTAAAATGTATCAGTTTCCACAAAAATATTAACCAGCTAAATCTGTTTTCAGCATTGACAATAATAATTGTTTCAGCTTTGCATCACATAGAATTTATCAATCCATCATATCTATCTATCTATCGTTCTGTCTTTCGTTCTTTTGTTCTATCGTTGTATCTTTCACTTTATTGTTGTGCCTGTCTGTCGATCGTTCCATCATTCCAACGTTCTATCATTCATTCCATCCATCCATCCATCCATCCATCCATCCATCCATCCATCCATCCATCCATCCATCCATCCATCCATCCATCCATCCATCCATCCATCCTGTATCTATTTGTCTGTCTATCTATCGTTCCATTGTCTATTTATCTATCCATCCCTCCATTCATCAATCCATCATATCTATCTATCGTTCTGTCTTTCGTTCTTTTGTTCCATCGTTGTATCTTTTGCTTTATTGTTGTGTCTGTCTGTCGATCGTTTCATCATTCCAATGTTCTATCATTCATTCCATCCATCCATCCATCTTGTATCTATTTGTCTGTCTGTCTGTCTATCGTTCCATTGTCTGTCTATCTATCTATCTATCTATCTATCTATCTATCTATCTATCTATCTATCTATCTATCTATCTATCTATCTATCTATCTATCTATCTATCTATCTATCTATCTATCTATCTATCTATCTATCTATCTATCTATCTATCTATCTATCTATCTATCTATCTATCTATCTATCTATCTATCTATCTATCTATCTATCTATCTATCTATCTATCTATCTATCCATTCATTCATCAATCCATCATATCTATCTATCGTTCTTTTGTTCTATCGTTGTGTCTTTCGCTTTATTGTTGTGTCTGTCTGTCGATTGTTCCATTATTCCAACGTTCTATCATCCATCCATCCATCTTGAATCTATTTGTTTGTCTGTCTATCTATCGTTCCATTGTACCAATGTTCTATCTATCCATTCATCCATCATATCTATCTATCGTTCTGTCTTTCGTTCTTTTCGATATTGTTGTATCTTTCACTTTAATTGTTGTATCTGTCTGTCTGTCGATCGTTCCATCATTCCAACGTTCTATCATCCATCCATCCATCTTGTATCTATTTGTTTGTCTGTATGTCTATCGTTCCATTGTACCAATGTTCTATCCATAATCCATCCATCATATCTATCTATCTATCTATCTATCTATCTATCTATCTATCTATCTATCTATCTATCTATCTATCTATCTATCTATCTATCTATCTATCTATCTATCTATCTATCTATCTATCTATCTATCTATCTATCTATCTATCTATCTATCTATCTATCGTTCTATCGTTCTATCGTTCTGTCTTTCGTTCTTTTCGATATTGTTGTATCTTTCGCTTTATTGTTGTATCTGTCTGTCGATCGTTCCATCATTCCAATGTTCTATCCATCCATCCATCCATCCATCCATCCATCTTGTTGTATCTATTTGTTTGTCTGTCTGTCAATCGTTCCATTGTATCAATGTTCCATCCATCCATACATCCATCCATCCATACATCCATCCATACATACAGTACATGAATGCCTCACAATGCCCATTTTGTGTATAAATAAACATGAAAATGTGCTATTTGATATAAAAAAGGACAGCCTTAATAAGACAGCTTTACCCTGTTTTTGCGACTGCTTGGTTTTGACTACAGGAAGTAGCTGTTTCCGTAACAATGATAAGTTTTGTCTCCATTACTTTGATAGTGGCTTTATTTCCACCATGTCAGCTGTGTCCTTTCTTGCCCTATGAAGATAAACGGGTCCATTTTTCTTTTTAAACCACTCGTTTTTAAAGTGACATTCATTTAAACTGACATTTTAATACAAGCTGAACTTAAAAGCGACTAAACAAGAGTGAAAAGTTATATTAGATAGCTACTATTGGCCTTCTATAGTTTAATCTTAATTTCTCCAAAATAATTTCTAAGAGAACCAGGTAATTTAACGGATTAGCATCATGAACGCAAAATATCAATTATTCTGACACAATAAATAAGCAATTACATAAAGCTTTGGAACATGTTGAATCAAATATGAAACAGATTTCTACATTTCTGTTGAAATGTAAACACTCCAAGTGGATTATCTGATGTTTTGGTTAATTTATAGGTTTTCACAGACATTTTTTTGTTCTGTGCTGCTCACTGGTGGTGCCAAATATGTTGATATGATAACTGCAAATATCTGTTTACGCATAACTCAAATATTATAAACGTGATAAAATGTCTCAAGTGAGATCAAATTTAGACAAACTGTGTGCTCTCCATGAAAAGGAGGAGTTTAGTGTAAGACAAAATGTACATAGCAGTAGTCTGGACAGACTGATGGACGTCTACAGTAACTTGAGGTCTGAGTCACATGACCGCACCCTACCTACAGTATATAGACACACCTCAACATATGGATCATCCCACAGAAACTCTAGCTTCAAGTCAAAAGTGGAAAATAATTTTTCTGCAGAAATGGCTCATGATATTCTAACTGCTTCTGTCTGTGCTCATGTACCGCTGTGCTCTTATTGTGCAGGATGAGTGCATTATTAAAATAAGAACAAGAGGAACGTCTGTTTATCAGTGCTGTTTATATTGCAGATTGTTGGCTCAAGGCCTCGAGTTCAGTCTGCTTGAGTAAAGTGGAAAACAAATGATCGCTGTTAGGAATCGCATTACTCTGCCTAACACTCCATCAAAGTTCTGTTTCCAGTATCTGTCGTTTCTGTTTTCGCTCGAATGTTATTTCTGCTGTAATCATATCTATATCGTTGTTGTTGGGGTTTTTTGCAGCATGATGGACCATAATGTTGCTTTGAATTCAATTCTGATTTGCAAGTTGACCCTAATGGCTGACGTTTTGCTATATTGATTTCTTTGTGGCAGATAAGCAATGTTGAAGCTCTTGATGCTGGCCGCCATTGCAGCGCTCCTCCTGCTGTTGGAAGGGGGAATGGCGGCGAGGACTCAGTCCCGCACTAAGAGAGAACTGGCCAGCCCGCTGCACCTCAGGGGGATCCGGGACCCCTCCGGCTCCTACTGCCAGAGGAGAGGAGGCTGCTGCCCCGGCCGAAACGACCAGTGCACTGTGCCCTACCTGGACACCATCTGTTACTGCGACCTGTTCTGCAACCGCACTGTGTCCGACTGTTGTCCTGACTTCTGGAGCCATTGCCTGGGAACAAATCCTCCATACCCTCCCAGTAAGTTGAATGGCAATGTCATTTCTGAAGACTATGCTTTTCGACGCAACAAAGAAGGGGGACTCAGATTTTTAAACTTCAAAAAGAAATATGCATGTCGACTGCCAGTATAGTATTCTCCCATAGCAGTTACTACTCCCATGGTAGTAGCTAGGGATGTGCCCGAAGCCAAATACAATGTTCGGAAAGAAAATGACACATTTTACAGAGCCCCTAAAGGGACATGGTGATGGAAAAAAATATGCTTCAGTGCATTTGTGTTCTCTCGCAATTATATAGTTGAGTAATTATATCAGGGAGCCGCTATCAATAAGCTTTTTACTTTCACTTTCCAATTTGCGATCATGTGTACATTATCTGACATGGTCCTGTCAGTCATCCCTCCTTACTATCTTCACGTGATTAGTGAAATCTGATGTAGCCTACTGTAATGTAACCGACTACCACAGCAAGCCTAACCATGTCCCTTTATGGGCTCCGTAGAATGCGTCATTCATTTTCTGTGCCTTTCCAAATTCGGATTTAGGCTTCGGGCACATCCATAGTAGTAGCAGTCTTTGTCATATTTTTGATCTGTGAACTGTCAATCACAACTTACTATACACTACCCAGCCAAAAAAAGTTGCTGTTTGGGATCTTTGGGATCTTGTATTGACAATGCAAGAGTCCAGCACTCTGTAAAGTCTCCTCCAGCACATCCCAAAGACTTTCAATGAATTTAAGCTCTGGCCAATTCATGTGTGGAAATTATTCTTCATGCTCCCTCACAAACATTCTTCAAAATGTGAGCTGATGAATCTTGACTTTGTCGTCCTGGAATATGGCCATGATGTGTCTTCCTACAGTTGTGAAATGAAAAGCTACACACTCATCAATAGGGTTACAACTGTTTCCAAACATATAACATGCTAGAAACATAATCATTTATAATAGAAACGACTTTTTGGGGGGCCGGACAGAGTATATAATGTGCGGGGCATCAAGGAGCCACTGTTGGATAAAGAAATGCGTCCTCAGGACTTAACAATATTGAAGTCACTTTTGAAATCACTTTCACGCTTGCTTTTTACATTCACTTTCCAATTTGCGATCACTCGTACTCTGTGTATATAAGGAGCGGTGGTACTAATCGCACATTTTACAAGATATTTGTCAATGACGCTCAGGATCTGTTGCACACCAAACACTGCGACATCGTCCTGTTAGTCAACCCTCCTTATATCTTCTCTTGATCAATAAAATCTTATGTAGCCTACTGTAATAACCATGTCCCTTTAGGGGCTCCGTAGAATGCGTTATTACTTTTCCATGCCTTTCCAAATTTGGATATAGGCTTCGGGATGATCTCTACTAGTAGCAAATGTTTTGTAATATTTCTAATTATATAATAATCTGTCAATCACGAAAAAAAAATCCCTAATTCAATAAAAAAAACTCAAAGGGATAGTTCAGCCAAAAATGAAAATTATCCCATAATTTACTCACCCTCAAGCCATTCTAGGTGTATGACTTTTTTCTTTCAGCCAAACACAATCAGAGTTATATTAAAAAAATATCCTGGCTCTTCCAAGCTTTATAATAGATTTTAAGGTTTTGAAGCCCAAAAAAGTGCATCCATCCATCATAAAAGTAATCCATACGGCTTCAGAGGGTTAATAAAGGACTTCTGAAGTGAAGCAATGATATTTGTAGGAAAAAATATCAATATTTATACCTTTATAAACTACAATCACTGGCTTCCAGTAACGGCCGTACGCAAGTCTAGTTCCGGCAGAAGAGTGACCTATGACATAAGATACCATTCACTCCCATTATACTTTTGAGATTTCAGTATTTCCCCATTCAGTCCGCCCAACAGTTCATGTTGCTTCGCTCATGAGCATATATAGGACCAATATCTATATTTTCAGGCAATACATTTCAGTGCCTTCCTTAAACAAAGCTATCGCATCGACTCCTGAATGTAGGTTGCGAGTCATATAGACAACATGTGATACTTTTTTTTGTCCTTTTGGATTCCTAGACAATCCCATGACATGACAGCATTTTTAAGTGACTATCCCTTTAAAATTCAATAATGTCTTCGTTTCCTCCATGACAAAAGACATACAATCATGTTCTCCTATAGAAAGGATATGTAGTTTGGGATAAGTCATGTTGATCAAAATGGGAAGCCAAATCAAATCCATTGGTATGCATAGGGAACAATTTTGGCCCTCAGCCAATGTTTGAAGTCTGTGCCGCTAAGAAAAGGTTAGTTATTTCCTAGAAACATGATGGAACATTCTTCCCTGTTAATGTTTTCCTGCCGCTCTTGCTTCATGGTCCTCACTGTGGTAGTGTAGTGCCACTGAGGTGTTAAATGTTCAGTCATGAACCTAATAATGGGAAGAGAACACTGGCATTCTCATGAAAAGAGCAGAATAGGGGAGCGGAAGGCAGGGAGCAATGAATGGAGGTCAGCTGAAAGAATGCCTGTAATGTACGAGGAGGGAAGGGGGTGGAAAGGGCGACTGCGGACAGGGAGGGATCAGAACAGGTATGTGTGTGATGTGTGTTTGCTAAAGGTGGGACAGTCATGTCTATAGGGCAGGTATGACTTCACAGCTCAGCCTTACTCAGACAGAGAGTGTTGCTAAATCTCAGTAAATGTTTTCTCTGGAAAGCCACTTTCATTTACAGTAAAAAATAACATCTGATAGTTCATGCTTCCTATTCTTTCAAGAACTTTGGGCAGTTAGCTAAAGCATAACTTTTTAAAACAACACTAACCTCACTAACCTTTCAAACCTTTCAAACTTGAAACATTTTTAAAACGTCTACCTAAATGTCAATCAAAAATAAACATCGCAAGTGTGCAATTTGTGTGTGGCAAATGGCAACACCATACAGAATTGCAAAATTAATAATAAAAACATGCACACAAACGGTCCCAATCTGAACTTAAAGACAGCAAACGGGAAATGTCACATATCACACTTTTGAGAGCCCTCTAAAAAATTGGGCTCTTTATTTGCAAAGTTTATAGTTAATTAATAGTTTATGAACTATAGTTTATACAACAATAGACTATATACAAATAGTGAGTTCTTCATTCATTGTTAACTGTAATTAACAAAGACAAGAAACGTTTTGCGTTTTCGACATGTTAGACATACGAATAAGAGTGAATGTGCGAGTACTTTAAAACATAAATATATGCGCAAATAGTTTAACCCCTTAACTGTCACCCCTTTTTTTGAGAATAGACGTGAAAATGCAGTAGCCAAACTAAAAATGGTTGTAATTCAAGAATACTTTGGAAAATATAGACCTAAATTTGGTCTTTTAAAGAGGACACTCAGCAGATTATTGCTGAAGTGAAAGCATTTCAAAATTAAAGTATGAAAAGTTTACATTTTCTGTAAATCAAATGTACTGCACAAAATATTTTATATGAAATGTCTATTTTACAAAACAATTTTTACTATAAAATCAAAGCCATATGTATAACCAAGTTGTGTTTTAAATTTGAAGTTGATATCACAAAAATGATAGTTTCCATGATATTTGCTTTAGGCCCTGCGCCAAAAGTAGTCACCCACATTACATGCGTTCTCCTGTAACAAATTAATGAATTTCTGTCCAAATATCACTTCTATCACAAAACAGTGACCAAATATGGAACATTGAGACCTTTCCGACGATATGCGTTTTGTCATGATTAGAAAAGGTTTTGATTTATAAAGTAGTTAAACTAAATCTTGTAATATGAAACCTGACACCTCCCACTAGGGGAAGAGCCTGCTAAAAGAATTGAGTACTGTTTCCATGGTAACACAATGTCCAATTTCAAAACGTTCATTCAATTAATTCCCTTAAAAAAGACCCCCCTAACCCCCCCCCAAACATTCAAGACATGTCAAGGCCAGTCACCTTTATTTATATAGCGCATTATACAATACAGCAGCTTTACGGTGATGACAGGAAAATGATGCATTCCGGCAGTTCAGTGTTGATTCAGTTTTGTTGTAAAGATTGACAATTATTAAATGAGTTAATTTCATCTATAAAGCAGTTCTGCAAAAAAATTATGCCATCATCATGCTCAGTTCAGTTCTCATACAATAGCGTCAGATACAGTCAGATCAATAATATTGTTGAACATGATTGTTACTGACATTGAGATTGTATGCGCGTGTCTAAAAGTGATAATCGGATGTAGCCGTCCGGCATATGCATACGCTCCTCTTAAGTGTACACACACTTACTGTAGTTTGTAGTTGTACTTGGTGTCCCGGAAAGATGGCCTGCCCACTTCCAGCCAGGCAATGTGGCAATCTCAGATTAAGCCCCTCAAGGCATGACGACAGCACAGTCTCTGGGAAAACAAAGGAAAGCCAGGGAAACATTGCTCTGTGGGCACTACAGACTGCATCAGACATAAATGAAAGAAAGAACTTTTAATCCAAATGTTTAGTATGTACATAGTATGTGTGACGTAGTTAGTCACTGTTCTTCCTCTTATCGTTGTTGTTTGTTGATTTCAGGTTCGTGTCAAAAGAATGGCCAAAGGTTTCACTCAGGAGCAACATACAAAGAGAACTGTAATTTATGGTGAGTTTGAAATCTAGTCAAAAGTATATGCATATCATCTCTCTCTCTTTCTCTCTCTCTCTCTCTCTCTCTCTCTCTCTGTTTCTTTCCTTCTTTCTTTCTCCAGCCAGTTTTTTCATAGCACAGACAACACAGCTTTTTCAAGGGCACTGTGGATCTCTCAATCCAAGGCCAATGTTGGCTGCATCAACACACATGTTGGCAGGATTTATCCACAGACAAGAGAGAGTCTTGACTGGTCTTCAGAGGGGCAGGATAGTGGGACCCCTCGGGTCCTGAAAAGATTCCACACATTCCTGAGCTCCCAGAGATCCATACATGTGCTTCACCTTCAGCGCTCTTGAGATCCGGACAGTGTGAACAGTACAAACACACCGCAGGATCATTTACAGCACATATACATCCATAATATTCACCGCGTGTCTCTCTCCCTACACAGACCCCTCGCTAATAGGATTAGCTCTCCTCATAGAATTTAATCCGTCGCACCAGTCACAGTCGAAGCACATGCCCTTTCACTGTTTATGAGGCGTCAGTGGACACACAAACCTTCTTGGTTAATGACCCATATGTGGGAATACATCATTTTGTTTGCTACAGATTAGGAATTAGTAAACAATCTACTTTGGCTGTAAAATAACCCTTCTGTTTATTGGTGATGGTTTGTATGTTTGTTTTGCATGAAGAGGCAGTTATTCGCACTAGAGCCGGCTGACTGAGCTCTTCATGTGTGCTACAAAACCTCCAGCTGAGATCTGCTGTGAAAATTATGGATAATTGGTGAACGATTCCACACATCTCTCCAGTAATGCTGCTTAAAGGCCCACTGAAGTGCCTTGAAATGGGCAGCATTATTCAATGTGTTGACGTAATTTCCCCTGAAACGGCTCCAGCTGTAAGCAGCGCCTCCCCTTTTTTGAAACAGCCAATAGCATTTTATTAATATCACAGTTTGATTAGAGCCTTTCTGTTTGGTAAAGCCACAGTTTCCTCCTAATCTCTAACCGTTTATCATCATAATCTCCTCCATATCGCTTTGAAATACAGCACTGTGCAGAATTTAAATGAGTCCGATATGTTTGTTGTCTGCACCGACTCATGCATATGATCCGCTCTGCGCTATCGTGTCTTTAGTCTAGACCAGAGTGTGAAACCAGACTTCATTCGCCTCAACTGAAAGCATATTTACACTGTCTGAATCGTTTCCTATCGCATGTTTAGTCCACTATGTGCCATTCACCATGTAGAAAATAGTAAGTGTGTGAACAACTGACCGATTTCAGCCGCAGCTTCAGCGTATATTTATAGTGTAGGGAGGGGGGGGGGGGGGGGCTTCAGATTCTAGAGAGCATTTGATTGGACAGAAGATGTGATGAGAAGGTGAAGTCTGATGTCATAAAAATCTGTGATCCATTTTAACGGAAGTGAGAGACTGTAAGTTTTGAATGCTTATATCTCCTAAATGCAAATTTTGTCATTGTTTTGGAACACACCAGCTTATTCATAACCTTAAAGGGGGGGTGAAACACTCAGTTTCAGTCAATCTCTTGTCAATCTTGAGTACCTATAAAGTAGTATTGCATCCTTCATATCTCCGAAAAGTCTTTAGTTTTATTATATTTATAAAAGAAAGATACGCTGTACCGAGTCTTTCCGAAAAAACAGAACGGCTGGAGGTGTATCGTGTGGGCGGGGCTAAAGGGTCACAAGCGCGCGCAGCTATTGCGTTGAGAGCGTCTGAAAGCTGTGACATCCTTAAACGTGAGGAAAAAAACATTATCCTAAATAAACCATGGAGATCAATCAGATTTAGCCATACAAATATGATCCAGAATCAGATCTAGAGGCTGAAATTGAACAGGAGAAGCAGCAACGACTACAGCAGGATGTCTCAATGGTATGTACTGTAACTGTAACTTATATACTTGCTTAGCGGCTTGTCATGCGTGAGTTTTACAACATTTGTGTGCGTTTACTCATGGTTTATGAGGATATAATTTGGTTTATGGATTTTATATGTGATTTAATGTTAGCAGTAGCAAGCGTAACGGTTTTGCACGTCAGACTAGTGCGTGTTTACATAGAAAAACAATGGAATAGTAGCACATTTGAATGAACGAGTCGATAGCTAACAACACAAAGACATTTGAAGCAGTTTTACTCACAGCCTGCTTCCAAAACACGAGTCACGACCGTGAACCTTAATCGCTGGGACTGCTCCATCTTTCAGCATTAGACGAGCTACAAATCCGGCGTCGAACTGGACCTTGTTTTACCTGTTTATAAAACAATCGTTGCTGAAATGCAGGGAACAAACAAAACTGTTGCTGCTCTGGAAAAACAAACTCCATCTACTGTCCCATTAACGCTGGGTTCTTTGGGAAGCTGTACAGGGTTGTCTTGCCCTGACAACCAAAAACACACATCTTTGGTGACATTGTTGAATTCGTGAAGTCCTGTGACTGCAGCGCAGCCGAGCAACGCGCTTTGATCTGGTCTACGGGTGCGCGAGCGCCATTCCGGGAGAAGTGCCCATAGGACCCGTATAAGGAAATTCCGCCCCATTTGACGTCACACAGACCCATACTCGACTTTCCGAAACTTGTGAGAAACCGGAAGGAGTGTTTTTGGCACATAAACTTAATTTTTGAAACTTTGTCCATGTTTAGCATGGGAATCCAAGGGCCCTATTTTAACGATCTGAAACGCAAGTGTCAAAGCGCAAAGCGCAAGTAACTTTGTGGGCGGGTCTCGGCGCTGTTGCTATTTTCCCGGCGGGATAAATGGCTCTTGCGCCCGGCGCAAATCTAAAATGGGTTGGTCTGAAGTAGCTTCATTATTCATAGGTGTGGTTTGGGCGTAACGTGAATAAACCAATCAGAGCGTCATCCAACATTCCCTTTAAAAGCAGGTGCGCAAGTTCCATTATGGATTGCTATTATTATGGCGTATTTACCAGGCGCACGCCAGGAGCGGTTCACAGCCGAGGAGACTGATGTTCTTGTAAGAGCAGTGAAAGACAGAGAAGTTGTGTTGTATGGGGATGGGAGAAACCCACCCAAAATAGCGTCGGTTAAATAAATAATTAGCCTGAATAATTTGTAAGCTAGATTTATGCCTATTTTTTCACATCTTCGTGGCACACCACAATGATTTCCGTCATCTCATGTGTTAATATTTTTTTAGTGTAACAATTTATGATTTGCAAAAATAACTGTTGCATCTGTGTAGATTACATGAGCAAAGTGTATGCGCGTTGTGCATGCTATGGTCAAGCATGCGCCCTTAAAATAGCATAATGAACAACGCGCAACGCGCCACTGACTTTAGACTAGGTTTTTTCTGGTCAGTGGCGCAATTGTTTAATGGAACAGCAAAATAGCACCAGGGATTGTTTGCGCCGGAACACGCCTCCTTTTTTGCGCTGAACCGCCCAGGGAGCGCAAGTTCATTCACTAGTTTAGCGACGTGCTTCTGTGGAGGGAAAAGCGCGCTTTGCGCGGGTGCAAAATAGGAATGACACATGCGTCGGTGTACAAAGTCAATTGCGCTGGGTGCAAGATAGGGCCCCAAGTCTTTAACAGTGTAAAAAATTCAGTATGCATGAAACAGTATTTCACCCCCCCTTTAAGGCTAACATAATCATACTAAAAGCTAAAAAACTTCAACATTTTGATTTCAGGGGGACTTGAAAACACTCGCTTGTCAGCTACCCATACATCATAAAATCATAAAATTATAATTAAATTAAATTAGATAATTTTTAAAGGCACATTGTGACACCATACATTGTACATTTGGAAACAATAACTTGATTATTGGAGTACATTTAACAAGGAAATACTATTCCAGTCTTTCTACTTCAAAATGTAATGTTTAATTCAATGTGTTATTTGACATTTCTTTGTAATTATTTGTGAAATTTGCTAGCAATTTCTGAAGTGAAATTAAAATGATTTTATTTTCTATGTATACAATCACAATTATGAAAAATAAAATCACATTTGCAAGAAATAAAATCACAATTTTTAGACTTTTTAACCTTTTTTTGTTGGCTTCTGTGCTGTCTTCTCATCCAGTTCGGATGGTATCCACCCTTTTTTAAGCAATGAATGCTCATCTGCTTCCAGTTATTTAATGCAAAATAGCTCGTTGCCTCTTGATACTGCATTTCTTACCATATTATCTTAATGCATTATCATAATTATACAGTATACAAAGATTATTGCACTTTACTGTTTTTCTAGTTATTTACCAATAGCAGCTAAAGGTTTGCACATCCGCTATTAATAGCTGACTTCTGCGTTGAAAAAATGAGATGGATAGCGTTTATTGGTTTAAAAAGCGTCTTACCTTCCATTGTCATAAAGTGCTGTTTCACTATATTTGGCCTTGTTTGTGAGAAACTAGAGATGGTTAGACAAAACAGGAAAGCAGGAATTCCTTACCCCAATGCCAAAGCTTTTTCACACAGCAGTGATATGGGTATTGTCTCTGGGAATATGTGGTGTGGTGTCTTCTCCAGTGTTGCTTGTTTTTGGTGTGGCGTGTGCACATGGTCGTCACATATTGCATATATCTGTTTGTGGCAGGGGTGAAGTTTACCTGTTCTCCCCAACTCCCCAAAACTATCTGTATACACTCACCTAAAGGATTATTAGGAACACCTGTTCAATTTCTCATTAATGCAATTATCTAATAAAAAAAATCGCATGGCAGTTGCTTCAATTTAGGGGTGTGGTCCTGGTCAAGACAATCTCCTGAACTCCAAACTGAATGTCAGAATGGGAAAGAAAGGTGATTTAAGCAATTTTGAGCGTGGCATGGTTGTTGGTGCCAGACGGGCCGGTCTGAGTATTTCACATTCTGCTCAGTTACTGGGATTTTCACGCACAACCATTTCTAGGGTTTACAAAGAATGGTGTGAAAAGGGAAAAACATCCAGAAAATGTCTTGTTGATGCTAGAGGTCAGAGGAGAATGGGCCGACTGATTCAAGCTGATAGAAGAGCAACTTTGACTGAAATAACCACTCGTTACAACCGAGGTATGCAGCAAAGCATTTGTGAAGCCACAACACACACAACCTTGAGGCGGATGGACTACAACAGCAGAAGACCCCACCGGGTACCACTCATCTCCACTACAAATAGGAAAAAGAGGCTACAATTTGCACGAGCTCACCAAAATTGGACAGTTGAAGAAAAAATGTTGCCTGGTCTGATGAGTCTCGATTTCTGTTGAGACATTCAGATGGTAGAGTCAGAATTTGGCGTAAACAGAATGAGAACATGGATCCATCATGCCTTGTTACCACTGTGCAGGCTGGTGGTGGTGGTGTAATGGTGTGGGGGATGTTTTCTTGGCACACTTTAGGCCCCTTAGTGCCAATCGTTTAAATGCCACGGCCTACCTGAGCATTGTTTCTGACCATGTCCATCCCTTTATGACCACCATGTACCCATCCTCTGATGGCTACTTCCAGCAGGATAATGCACCATGTCACAAAGCTCGAATCATTTCAAATTGGTTTCTTGAACATGACAATGAGTTCACTGTACTAAAATGGCCCCCACAGTCACCAGATCTCAACCCAATAGAGCATCTTTGGGATGTGGTGGAACGGGAGCTTCGTGCCCTGGATGTGCATCCCACAAATCTCCATCAATTGCAAGATGCTATCCTATCAATATGGGCCAACATTTCTAAAGAATGCTTTCAGCACCTTGTTGAATCAATGCCACGTAGAATTAAGGCAGTTCTGAAGGCGAAAGGGGGTCAAACACAGTATTAGTTTGGTGTTCCTAATAATCCTTTAGGTGAGTGTATATTACGACATAAATATGGGAGCCGTCAGTCCTTGCAATGCCGTAGTGCTGAGAGTCTTGTGATGAGTCTTGTCTTCTACATACTGCAGTACATACAGGGTCAGGTTGATAAAACATAATATTGTAAAATTAGATGAATTTGACTTGAAAATGTAATCTTGAGTTAACCTTGATGTTTTAATAGTTTTACGGGGCAACAAGACAAGCAAATCTTTTTTGCCATGAAGGAATTTTAATGTGAGGATTTCTTTCACGGCCTCTGCAAAATGCTCATGTTTAGTTTTCTGCCTGCAGATGTGTTTTTGTTTGTATGTCTGACTGATGTGATATGATTTTATCTGGTAGTTTGGCGTGACGGTGCTTTCTGTGATCACACCAACCACAGACCTCTTGGCATTGCCATGTTATCTCCCCTCTTTTCAGCTCTTTTTTTATCAGGATCTTTTTCAGGATCTGCTTCCTGTGGTGGTAGAGACTGATGAAATTCTGGCTGCTGTCCCAGTGGCGGTTTTGCTCCCTCTGGTTCACATTCACCTCTGTAATCCTGAGATTTCCTGAGTTCAAGCCTCACTGGACTGGGCTTTAGTTGTAGCCTGTAGCGGCCGCAGATGCAGCGGCTCCTGTAGGATCTGCCCGTCAGTCAGCATAACCGCATCTCTCTTGCTCTTTCTCTCTCACATACACCTGGCTGTGATGTCCCATTAGTTTCTGTTGTCATCTGTGTAAATGTTACAGCCATAAGTATTGCAATCTTTGTAGTTTCTAGTGTTATGAGAGGAACGTGAAATATGTATAATTTGGTAGTAATCCAAAGCCTTTCATCCAAGCCAACCTGCAGCTCACAACCTCACAGTTTATGAGCTATGTAAGAGGGTTAGTTCACCCAAAAATGAAAATTCTTTAAAAAGTCATTAATTACTCGCCCTCATGTCGTTCCAAACCGTGAGCACATTTGAGATTCTGCAAGAACCAATGAGGTTCATTCTTGTGTTACGCATCATACGTTTGAGCTTCTGCAAGAACCAATGAGGTTCATTCTTGTGTTACGCATCATACGTTTGAGCTTCGGCAAGAACCAATGAGGTTCATTCTTGTGTTATGCATCACACGTTTGAGCTTCTGCAAGAACCAATGAGGTTCATTCTCGTGTTACGCATCATACGTTTGAGCTTCTGCAAGAACCAATGAGGTTCATTCTTGTGTTACGCATCATACGTTTGAGCTTCGGCAAGAACCAATGAGGTTCATTCTTGTGTTACGCATCACACGTTTGAGCTTCTGCAAGAACCAATGAGGTTCATTCTCGTGTTACGCATCACGTTTGAGCTTCTGCAAGAACCAATGAGGTTCATTCTTGTGTTACGCATCACGTTTGAGCTTCTGCAAGAACCAATGAGGTTCATTCTTGTGTTACGCATCATACGTTTGAGCTTCGGCAAGAACCAATGAGGTTCATTCTTGTGTTACGCATCACACGTTTGAGCTTCTGCAAGAACCAATGAGGTTCATTCTCGTGTTACGCATCACGTTTGAGCTTCTGCAAGAACCAATGAGGTTCATTCTTGTGTTACGCATCACGTTTGAGCTTCTGCAAGAACCAATGAGGTTCATTCTTGTGTTACGCAGCACGTTTGAGCTTTTAAATGTGAATAAAATCCTAAATTCAATCTGTTTATATAATTCATATGGATTACCTTAACGATCTCTTAATTAACTTTTTGAAGCGTCAGTGGTAGTTGCATTGCTGTCAGTGGAGGGACAAAAAGATGATCAAAAAGATCTTCATTTGTGTTCCAAATCTTCATTTGTGAACGAAAGTCATATGTGTTTGGAACGACATGAGGGTGAGTAAATGATTCATTTTTGGGTGAACTATCCCATTAAGTTATCTTGCTGTAAGGATTTACATATTTTTACTGGAAAGAAAAAAAATACTTAAGATTAAGATCTCTTTTTGCCATGCCGTATCTGTAGACCCTATAAGAGGCACCTGCCGGAGCCTATCCATTCAACCTGATGTCATCTTTTAAAGATTACTATGAAATGTAAACACAGAGAAAACGCACAAATATGTTACAGAGGGCATGTCAAAGACCGCCAGGCTTGTATCAGGATGCTGATTTGAGTGAAGCTTGACAGAATGGGAAACTCGGCTTCCTGCTGACAACAGGTCACTTGACACTTTTGCACTCTAAAGACCTTTTGTAAGTTCCAACCAGCATGTGTGCGCTGGTGTGTGAATTTATGTCTCAATCTGAAGTACTGTGTGAAGGCACAGTGACAAAGCACAATGACTTGAATTTGTGTCACCTGACAGAAAGAAGAGAAAGAATTTGCTATGTGCAACTAGATTTTAACAGAGGAAAATGTGAGTGTAAAACCCATAACTACACTAGGGTTTTCTGGGTGTTGCTAAGGTGTTTTGATTCTTTATTGCTGTACAATTACTATGGTGTTGCTTAGGTGTTCAGGATGATTGCTAGGTCATTCCCTACTGGCTCAAATAAAAACGATATGTTTTTTTCATCATTTTATTGGCTGCAAGGCAAAATAATAGCAAACCTCTCCATGCCACACACACGATCTGAGGCTTCATTCATGTGCATAGTCGGACAGATAACATGCTCAAATTTAAAATTGCTTCCATTTTTGGAGTCTCCTACAACAGGTTTACATGCATCCAAAGTAAAAAAAAAAAAAAAAAATCTAATTAAATACATTGCAGCATCCGCTCTTTTCTCACAGTTTCTGAAATGGCTCAAAAAAGTATTCTGTCTCTCTAAACCCCTCCTTTCCGAGAGCCTACTCTGCTCTGATTGGTCAGATGGCCCAGTCTGTTGTGATTGGTCTACCGCTTACAGTGTGTGTCGGAAACTAAACGCCTATTACTATATTTGAATGTCAGCTCTGGATCTTCCTCAGCACTTGATACACAGTGATACAAACCGTAAAGATGGCGTCGGTTTTACCGTATCAATTTGAGCTCAAGTCCTCGTCCTTTGGAAGTGCATTAAAGTGGGTTTTCAGCTCAGATAACAGCGTCTTCTCAACATGTCAGAGAGAAGACGCTGTGTTTGACAATGTTTGAGGGTGGGGCAAAGTAGACGTTGTTCACGGGCAGGGTCATTATACAAGTTTGTTACAAACCTACAGGTTTGAGCAGGAAGTAAGACTGGAATTACTGACGGCTCGTTTCAGGCAGTTCAGAATCAGGGAGACAATAACCCCATTTATCGTGCGCTTTGATTTTTGCAGACCTTTAGCTATATCACACACTACATGAAATATAATATCCAAAAAAGCATAATCAGTGCACTTTAATTGTACTCTCCTCCTCGTGACTCATCCCGCTGCTCTCTAGTAAAGTCTCAGCAGCAGCTCTGCTCTTGCTCTTGCTCTTTTAATCCATGTTCCTCTCTTACGTCAGGCCTACTGAACTTCCTCCCCTTACTCAGACTGACTAAAAATGGATATTTCTTCCAGAGCTGAAGCCTTAAAAGGCTCACAGGCCTCTCTCACACTTTCTCTAGCTCATTTCTTTCCTCTTGTTTTGTGTCTCAAATGTAGAATATGCCTGAACAAGTTCATTGTTTCTCTCTACGTTTTGTCTGACGTCTGTCTACATTTCCTTTCTTTCACTTATATAAACACTCATGTTGTTTATTGAACAATGAGGGCTTTTAAAGTCAGAGACTTTCACTTTCCACAAATACGTTTCCATGACTTATCAGAAAACGAACCAGCATGAAATGTTTGGTCACACTTTAGATTAGAGTCCAATTCTCACTATTAATTAAATATGATTATTAATTATTTTTTTGCTAAAGTAATTAATTAAACTACAACTTTGCCACAATAAACTCCTATTTACTGCTTATTAATAGTTAGTAAGGTAGTTGTTAAGTTTATATATTGGGTAGGATTAAGGGATGTAGAATATGGTCATGCAGAATAAGGCATTAATATGTACTTTATAAGTACTAATAAACAGCCAATATCCTAGTAATATGCATGCTAATAAGCAACTAGTTAATAGTGTGAATTGGACCCTAAACTAAAGTGTTACCAAAAGGCCTTTTCATGTACCCTATTTCTATGGAAAGTTTACAGATCTGTTCACTAACGGTTTTTATTTGTCTCCCGCAGTACATGTGGTCAAAATGGGCGCTGGGAATGTGAAGATTACGCCTGTCTGATAGAGGATGAGATGATCCAAGAAATCAACAGGCGAAGCTTTGGGTGAGCATCAGGAATCCTGTCTAGTCTGCCATTGCATGTGATATTATATAACTAGTGCACAAAAAGACTATTCCTCTCTCCTACTAACTCTCTATTTTTTTATCTCTCCAGTTGGAGGGCATCAAACTACAGTCAGTTCTGGGGTATGACCCTGGACGAGGGTCTGCAGCATCGTCTGGGCACACAGCGCCCTTCACGGACCGTTATGAACATGAATGAGATCCAGGTGAGAGTCATCTGCAGTCGGCCAGTACCAAGACATCTTTTATCAGTGCAAATGGCATGTGAAAGCAAAGGGCTAATGTACAGACCAGCGGTCACATGCGAAGCGGAAAGATTTTTGGAAACGTATTTTCCACTAATAACTACACTTTCTTAAAAAAGATAGATTAGCTTGATATTGGAGATTGTATCTTGAATTTAGCTTCTTGTTTTTGTTGTTTAACACAACCATACTGAGCACTTTGAGGTTTACACTTTGAGGTTTACAATTGTAGATTTTTTGTAGAAGTCTCATGCATTTATTTGATCAAAAATACTGTAAAAACAGCAATATTATGAAATATTAGTTTTCTATTTTACGACATTTAAATTTTTTTCATGATGCAAAGCTGAATTTTCAGCATCACTCGTCTTCAGTGTCAGATGATCCTTCAGAAATCATTCTGATATGATGATTTGCGGCTCAAGAAACATTATTATCAATGTTAATATTGCAATGCAGCTTAATATTTTTGAGGAAACCACACGTTACATTTTTTCAGGATTCTTTGATGAATAGAAAGTTCAAAAGAACAGCAGTTATTTGAAATAAAAATATATTTTTTAACATTATAAATGTCTTACTGTAGCTTTTGATCAATTTAATATGTTCGTGCTGAATAAAAGTATTAATTTCTTTCAAATACAAACAATTTTTATTTGTTATTTGTGTATGTTAAAAAATAAAAATCATTACAGATAAAACAGATAAGATTAAACTTCAAACGTGTTCTCTTATAAAAAACAAACAAACACGTGTTTAAGAAAAATGCTGATTAAGAAATTTGTTTTATTGAAACCAAAGATACCATGGTGTGCTACAAGAGAAATTAAGCTAGCCAGAATGCCACGACTGAACAGTCATAATCAATGTAGATAATCTCTTTATTCGTGTCATTATTTATGCCCATAGACGGCTTCCAGATTTTCCCTTCTCGCTCTGAGAAGAAATCATCAAAGCAAGAATAAGAGAATAATTCGGAAATCAGACTGTTGTTTGATCTTTACTATGCATCAGCTGGTTGCAGTGCATTATGGTACAGTGAATGCATCCTGGATGTGTCCGTCTGGACGTGTGCTATTTGATGTGGCTCACTGAGGCTTTCAGTGTCTCTGCGTATTTATGCCGCCTTCACATGCTATAGGAAATTTCCTACTTCCCACTTCTGAAGTCGTGATTACGATCTTGTTGCATTCAAGTGCTTTGTTGTCGGAAAGAACAGAAATCATGGAGGACACCAGGTTTATTCTTACCTATTTATTGGGAAAATCTTATTAAAGCCAAAATGTTATTTAGCGCCCCATTCATTGACAACCATTTAAACATTCACCACATCTGTCTAATCCGCTTGCTGACAATTCTGGAATTTTGGTCAAATACAGGCCGGTTTTGCTGTGTATAAAACATGCAATATGCTTCAAAGGATCATTCATAAATGTAAATAATATGCATGACATTAATGACAAGACAAGACAGTCTAGCTGTTGTGGAAACAATAGCATGGGAACTTCGGTATCAAAATTATCCCCAAACATCCCAATGGTAAATACGACTTGAGAGGGGCATTTCTTGTGCAATTTTTAACTAGGTATCTCGTATTTACAATAATTCTGATAGCTTGTGAAGGCAGCATAAATCATCTAAAACAAGGGCCAGAGCAAGTACTCTACACTGTTTTTATATTCAAAAGTGAACAGATAATAGTAATACTTCGGTGGGTATTAGCCTATTAGTGTTAGCCTAGAAATCTAGACGCACCCTAGCAGCAGCAAATATAATTTGCAGCCAGGGCGTCTAGCAACTCTCCATTGACTTGTGAGCTGGAAAAACCAAACTCTGGTCAGGCCAATCACATCGTGTATAGAATCGGTGGGCGGGCTTAACATAATGACGGCAGAGTTGCGGCGGTTTTGCGTTCTTTGAGAAAAGAACAAAGAACGGCACTGAAGTCATTCTTAAGAAAGGAAGATGTGTTGGGAGTTTTGGCGACCGGATACGGCAAAAGTTTAATCTATCAACTAGCTCCGCTTCACCTTCTGCGTTGCTCTGGTTGGTTGTAGCGCTATCCTATTGCGTGCAGAGGGAATTTGAAAGACAAGCGTTTATCCCGCACCTCGGATTGAGCCCTGCCAATGGTGTGTTCACAGACCCAACATCTTGATGTGGGTCTGGCTTGTCAGGCTATCAAAGTGTCTCAACTGAAAAAAAAAATGCCGGGGCACATAAACATTGTCAATGGCCCACAGCAAGGCATTTACTGAAGAGTGGCTGGCATTTTCAGCGGGCTAAAACACTTTAATGGACACACAGCCTTAGAGAATGCTGGATGGCTTGATGCTGTTGGTGAGTGCAATTTATTTATCACTAGATAGGGGCCCATACCCATATCTTCCTTCCCTTCCTCTTTTCTCTTTCCTCTCCAGCCCGCATCCTCCAAGCACGTCTCCACCTGTCTCTATAGAGTCGAGTCTGGGCTGCTTGTAAAGCCTCTATCTGCCTAAAAACCACTCAGCATGCACACTAATGAGTGGGCTGAGTGGCACACACTACACACTCACACACTTATTTTTTCATTGGTGTATTGTCTTTGCTCAGTGCGATTGCTCAAGTTCCCCATCAGGTCGAGTGTTGCTGCGAGCCGGGGCCCTTCAGGGGCCCTTTAACCACCACAATTTACCACTGCAGCGGCGGTCACTTGACAAGCACCTGCATTCCAGGGATCATATCTGGTAGTTGTCAGGGAGAATCATGACGATATCACCGGCTGGAATGCAGGAGGACGGCAACAAGCAGCTGTGCTTTACCAAAGAGGGAGAGGCGCACAGGAGCCTTTATGAGAGAAAGTGCTAATGCATTCCTCATTTAGGACTTACGAATCTCTGGGATGCAAAATATGACATAAAGAATTCTGGGCTCTTATAGATTTGGAGATGTAAGACAAGCATGAATATGTCTGCATTACAGAGTTAAAGTTTAGGGTTATATGTATGCAGTGATGGGAATAACGGCGTTATAGATAAACGGCGTTACTAACGGAATAATTTTTTTCAGTAACGTGTAATCAAACGAATTACTGTTTCTCCCGTTACAACGCCGTTAGCGTTACCGAGAATAAAATGCGGCGTTACTATAATTGAGCTCACTGAAGCGGTTTTCATCAGAACAGGCTCTCTGTCAGTCGGACCTGCAACGTGCGTGCGTGTGCGTGCGTGTGCGTGCGTGCGTGCATGCCTTGCGTGTTGGGGGGTGGTTTTACACATAACTGATGATGATTGGTGGGTGGGAGACAAGGTTGAGGTTGATAGGTTGAGTTCACACACACACACACCCACACGCATATGCCCAGTCACACACACCAACGACCAGGAGGAGTCAGAGCGATGGCAAGTCCAACATCTTCAAAGGTAGCGTTCGCAAACTTGGAAGTATAAGCACCACTTTTCCCTCGTTGAGGTGAAAGGTAAGAATGTTTATGTAATGTGCAACTTATGCCCAGGAAGAAAGAGTCTCTCCACGTCGGTGGCAAGTAATTCTAATATAATGAAGCTCCTCACATCATCACATGCCACCACAACATGAGTGGCTAAAAACCCAGGTGATAACGTGAGCTCCACTACCAAAGGAGTAGTATAGTACTGATAATATTTACACTATATTTACACTATAGTAGGTCTACTAATAATATGAATTTGATAGGTGTCTCTCACATTGTCCCACAGCAACATTACAATAGTGTACATTAATGTACAATGTTTTATAATAATAATTTATTCTAATTAGTGTGCAATTCATTAATTTAACATATTTAATATTGGGGTCATCCAAGTTATTTGACATATTTGAAAATTTGAGAAAAAAAAGTAACACAGTAGTTACTTTCCCTGGTAATTAGTTACTTTTATAATGATGTAACTCAGTTACTAACTCAGTTACTATTTGTAAGAAGTAACTAGTAACTATAACTAATTACTTTTTTAAAGTAACGTGCCCAACTCTGTATGTATGTATGCAGCTGGTATTAACATCATTGGTCAGTTTGATAATAAGTGGATGGCTATTACAAGTGTAAACAAGGTCCGATACATTTGGGAGGAACGGTGACTTTTCTCTGCTTTTTTTGTACTTGATCAACATCAATACACTATGTAATGAGTGCATAAAGTCATAAATAAGATCAGAGACCCTCCCTTCGATGAAATATGATCATAAGTGGTCACAGGAGATCTATTACCATTCAAAAGTTTGGGTCAGTAAGATTTTTTAAATACTTTTATTCAGCAAGGCTGCATTCATTTGACCAAAAACAACAGTAACGATATTTATAATGAACTTTCTATTCATCAAAGAATCCTGAAAAAAAAAAAATGTATTCAAGTTTCCTCAAAAATATGAAGCAGCACAACTGTTTTCAACATTGATAATTATCAGAAAGGTTTTTTGAGCAGCAAATCGGCATATTAGAATTATTTCTAAAGGGGCATGTGACTGGAGTAATGATGCTGAAAATACAGCTGTGACATCAGGAATAAATTAATTTTTAAAATATAATAAAATGGAAAAAAGTTATTTTAAATTGTAATAATATTTCACAATATTACTGTATTGTAAATACCATGTCTCAGCTGACCACATGTTCACCTGAGACCGATATTAATACCAGGTATAAAGTGAGCCTTTTTTGTAATGATAAAGGATATTTTGGGATGTTTACTTTTACTTTTTTAATTATTGATGAAACGGAGAGGAAAGTTAGTTCTTGGATTTTCCATTTGAATAATTCCAAAACCCCACAAAATCAACAAATCATCGTTCAATCATCAATCGCACAAAGGCTGTGCAGTATTTTGCTCCTGCAGACCTGCCTCTCATCCATCCACTGGCCCTGTGAAACAGAAAACATATGGAAATAATTGTATTATGCCACCAAAATCATTCATAATCACACCATGGATCCATTTATGGAAATCTTTATACTGTGTTATTCATGTCTTCTATGCCAGATTGTACCATTAAGTCACAAAAAGACACTGTGAAGAAAAGAAAAAAACATAAAATCTTGCTTTATGGTCTGCAGATGAATATGAATGGAAAGGATCATCTGCCAAGTTACTTCAGTGCAGCAGACAAATGGCCAGGGAAAATCCATGAGCCATTGGACCAGGGGAACTGCAATGCATCCTGGGCTTTCTCAACTGCAGGTGAGTCAGAGAAGACATGACACACACCACAGCAGAAGAACACTGCAGAGTACAGTATTGTGTGTGTGTTATTTAATAATGACGCTAATGCAGTTCTTCCGTCCTGTCGCTCATATGTGATTCACTCCTAGCTGTTGCATCAGACCGGATCTCTATTCAGTCAATGGGTCACATGACCCCTCAGCTCTCACCTCAGAATCTGATTTCCTGTGACAAGCGTCATCAGGACGGCTGCGCCGGTGGGCGTATCGATGGGGCCTGGTGGTACCTACGGCGAAGAGGGTAATTCACTGCATGTTTTACACACAACATCAAATAGAAGACTAATTCTCAGTAGTTCATCTTACTAATCAAATGGTACACGTTTGACTTTAACTTACATATTTTGGTGTTTTCAATAGCAGTAGTACTATGAAATGTTCTTAAGCAGCAAATTAGCATATCAGAATGATTTCTGAAGCATCATGTGACACTGGAGTAATGATGCTGAAAATACAGCTTTGATGACAGGAATACATTACATCAATGTTTTTACTGTATTTTTTATCAAATAAATGCAACCTTGGTAGACATAAGTCTATAGTACACTCAGTAATAGTAAGATTCCATAAAAAAAAAAGAATTACATATTTTAATTGAATATTTGAACAATCCTTAATCAATTATTCAATTCGATGGAATTTTACTGAAAGAAATAAGACTATTACTGTATGTTTTAACATTAAAAAATCATACTGACCTTAAACGGTATTGAGTGTGTAAAACAATCCCTGTCAGATATTAGCATTTGAAACATGTTTTGATCTAGAATATATGTGAATTTGCTCTTTTTAAGATTTATTTATGTTTATCAGATGATTATACTTATAAAATTGTAATCACCTTAATTACACAATATGCTGATGAGTAAGATTAATTAGTAATATACATGCTAATAAGCTAGCTGAGAATTGAACCCTAAACTAAAGTGTTACCATTACATATATCACTATTGGCTGAGAAAAGCCCCTAAATGAAGAATTAAACACATTGCTTTATTACAAAAAGGGGATTTAAAGGTCAATATATTGTTTTATTTCCATTTCACAAACTTATCTCTAAATTATATTGCTAAAAATGATTAATATTATTTAATGATTGTGTTAAATTGACATAATTATGCTGCGTTCATGCCATGTCGTAATTACGTCTCAAGATGACAACACGTGACGTTACATTCTGAGCTGTTCTTTCTATGGTATCACTATCAATGGCTAAATGAATCTGCATTGGTCAGGTGGTACAGCAGTCATGTGGTACAAATAGGAGCTCCCACCTTACAAGCTGTAATTACGTGCTCTATGAGGACGTGAACGCTTTTTACAAGTTGAAATCTCGTAATTATGGCAATTTCAACATGACGTGAACGCACCTTTAGACCTAATTAGAATTTGATGCCAGACAATCTTTATGGTTTAAGTATGTGTCTCTGTCTTTTTCTCTCAGGGTAGTGACTGAGGAGTGTTACCCCTTCTCCGCGCCCCAGCACACCCCTGCTGAAATAGCTCGCTGTATGATGCAAACTCGAGCGGTGGGCCGGGGAAAGAGGCAGGCCACAGCGCACTGCCCCAACAGCCACAGCTACCACAATGATGTCTACCAGTCGACCCCGCCGTACAGGCTGTCCTCCAATGTAAGTCAGCTGACCCCTGGAATCAAGACACTGCACCACAGAAAATAGGGGTTGAACGAGTTCAGATTTTTTAAGTCAACATTTATGTGATTAAAGTCAAGCACAGTAGTCGCTGATGACCGTCCTTAATGAACAAATAATCCTGAACCTCGAGCTGAGACTGAACGTGGATTTATCTTTGGGTCGTTATATTTCTCACAGATTTCTGCTCGTTCTGAATCAGATACAGATTACATTTATATGAATGCATTAATTCATGTGAATGAATTCTACCTCACAGCATCTCTCTACTAGGGAAGCTGTGGTTTTTAGGGCTCTTTCACACCTACCTTGTTTGGTCCGGATTTTCGGACTTTTCAGTTTGGTCCGAATCAAAATTACAGGCGTGAAACCTCCCCCAGACCACGGTCCGGACCAAACAGACAAAATTTGGTCTGACGAAAAGAGCCGACGAAAATTGGACCGGATCAAACGGAACAAAGGTTTGGTTCGGTTCGTTTCTAGTGTGAAAGCATTTTCCGTATGGTTCGGACTTTCAGACCATTTACAGGAAGTTCCTGTTTATGTTTATATATTATAAAGTTATTTTTAAATTTTGTCTAGGCTATATTGATTATGAAAAGTGAAAAGATGCGCAATATGTCAGAAGACAGAAGGTCAGAGATGATTTTGACCACTTCATTAAGTTTTGTTTTGTAGAAAGCCGATCTTTAAAGTGAATTTCATCTTGTATATATTGTATCTTAATTTTAATCAGCCAATTGCCTGGATTTAATAAATAAGAAGCAAATAGACTATAGCAGACAATAATCGTGACATTGAGGCACCGGAGCGATCACTTGCATTGCTCTTGAACATGTCTCTTAAATAAACCGAAACTCAGCAGGCTATAGCCTCACAGACAAAAGCTTGAAATGTCCACTTTTAAGCAAAACAATTCGAAACGAAAATAAATAGTCAAGCAATGCGCACTGTTCACTAGTGGCAACGATATGCGTCTGTTCATTAATTCTTGTCAAAGACGCTGACGTCAGACGCACGTCCGTTTACAAACCAATCAATGTCCAGATGCAGCCCACATAGATGATGAAGAGTGGACGCAAGTGCGTCATGTAAAGTTCTTTAGTCCACTTGCATAATTGCAATGTGAAACCAAACCAAAACTAACCAAATGTATAAAATGTATCAAAACATGAACTTTGATGCGGACCTTGGTGCGGACTTTCAGGTGTGAAAACGCCCTTAGTTGCTAAGAAACATATGCTAGAACTTTTCATTTTCTAAGCCAATTAATTTTAAGCATCCAGATGCTATAATCAAACATATCTTGTGGAGTGTAAAAGTCTTCAAAGATTTCTTATCCTGTTGCGCCCTCTGTAGGCCATGACCAGCGACTAGTCCACGCCAAGCTTAAAGCGCCATGACAGTGCATTAAAGATGACTAATCTGTGCAACCTCCATCAGTTTTTTAGAAAATGACAATAAAGTCTTATTACGTTATACTGTAATATATTTTGTTATAAATGTATGTAAACATTTATATTTTATTTTGTTTTAAAGAGGACCTATAATGCCCTTTTAAGAGTCTTGATTTTGTTTTTAGGGTCTATTAGAACAGGTTTTCATGGTTGAATGTTCAAAAAACACAATTTTTCACATATTCTCCATTGTTGCAGCACCTCTCGTCCCAGTCTGTCAGTAACGCTGTTTATTTCCTGTCTCTCTGAAGCCCCTCCTTCTGAAAAACACTGTGCTCCGATTGGTTGACTGGATCAGTGTGTTGTGATTGGTCAATTGCGTTGAGCGTGTTTGTAAAATGTCACGCCCTTACTATAATTGCGAGTTCAACCAGGCCCCGCCCCCTTTATTTTATGTATGCCTTGGGCGGGAATTATTTAAACGAGGAATATCATGACGTGTTCATTCCTGGTAGAAAACGCAAGACTACAATAGAGGCGTTTCAGGGAGTTCAGAAACACCCAATGGAGTGACTGTACTTTGCAGACCTTATTCATGCTCAAACAGCAACATTACACACCTAAAGAAAGCTGAATATGTATAAAAAAGCATAACCTATTATTTACCCTTTAATTATGTTTAGTGGAAAACAAGTTTTATGACATCCAACATGTTCTGACGTTACACTCTCAATATAACACACACACCTCTGCCTGCGTAATACCAATGGTTAAAGCATCAGTGATTTACTGTTTTTCACACCCAGCATCTGCGTGCATTTCTGCTCTCAAATTCTTCATCAATCAAACTCAAAGCCAAAGGGAAGAATAACTCACAACTGCCTGGAGAGGCATTACATTAATAGTCATGTCATGGTTGAACGTATTCTCTCCCTGAGCTATATCTTACCACCCATTTGTCTCTCTTTATGCGTAGGCTACGCTATATACATGTCTCCGGGCATGTTTTCGGTTGTATATTGTTCACAGATATGACGAAGGAATGCGGTGAACAATTAAACAATTCCTTCCATAATATATGGAAAGATGACTGTTTATTATGTGCATTACCCAAGCATTTTAAGACTGCTCATATTTAAAACATTCATTTCATAACATGAACTGTCAAATACACCTTTTCATGGTGCAGTATATACAGTATGCAGCATTATTTTCACTACTGATCTCACTTGACATGTTGATTCTGCTTTTCCACTCACAGGAGAATGAGATTATGAAAGAGATTATGGATAATGGCCCCGTGCAAGGTAAGGATTTCTGCAGAATCGTGTGTCTGTGTGTGTGCTTGTGCAATACTGTGAGCCAGAGGATAAGAATAGTAAAAAAGCACATGCCTAATAACTGTTAATGCAGTCAGCAACGATCAATCTATGTCATATTAGTCACCATGGATATTGTAGACGCCCACAGAGCGTTTAGCTTGGACAAAAGGCATAAACTCATCATATATGCAGTGAATTCTTGAGAAAAGTCCCCTAGGGTAATATGATGAGGGTGTGCGTCTGTGTGTTCTTGTGTTGTCAGAGCTGTTCCATGATCCTGTGCCAGTGTTCAGTTGTATTGTTCCAGACAGGAGGGAACCCTGGATTTACGCCAGCTTTCGTTTCTAATCTTTGCAAAAATTCTGCCTAACCTCTGGCTTATATTGAGAAACAGGAGATGAAAAGGTCTTCATGTGCAGGAGTTTGTGTGTGTTCATTAGGCTCTGTTTACTAGTAATGTCTGGAAAAGCCCAAAGTGTAAGAGGGTGCAGGTAGTTCCCATAATACAGTGTCTTCTAGAACATTGAGTCTTACTGGTTTTACTTCACACGCCACCAGGGTCGTCCTCAAGAGGGTTGCGACAGGTACCCACCCATAAATGTTTTGTCCCAGGCCCTGTGCAGTTGAACTCATTTAAACTGTAGTACAATTAGCAACTTTGATCTCCCTTTTATCTGCAAGGGAACTAGATGTTTGGGTGAGCTTGTGGGATATTACATAATTGGGCTTTGAAAGCAACCATAGGTTTTCTGTAGTATGACTGTGAGTGATAAGAATGAATGACGTACGGTCTGTACTACTGTAATTTGCATTGTATTTTAAAACTTAAAGATGCATAATGGGTGTGTGTTACGTTTGTTTTCCTTTTCTAGCCATCATGGAGGTCCATGAGGATTTCTTTGTGTACAAGAGTGGAATTTACAGACATACAGATGTCAATCAGCGCAAACCGTCACAGTACCGCAAACACGCAACACACTCTGTCAGGATAACAGGGTAAGTCCTGGCATTGCGTAACTTCTCATCTCTAAAGGTAGAAGCAAGAGGAATGAGTTTTTAAAAAAAGCATTTTTCATTTTCTGATACTGTTTTCAGTTGCTTCTTGTTGATATTTATGGAAAGAAAATGAAGAAATTATTTAACAGTTAATAACATTGTTCAGCGTCTTTACCAAAAATGAATGCACCTCTTGATAGAAATAAATGCTGTGATGTTATTTCCATCAAGAGGTGCATCAATTTTTGGTCCAGATCTTGTGTTGACAGTGCAAGAGTCCAGCACTCTGTAAAGTCTCCTCCAGCACATCCCAGAGGCTTTCAATGAATTTAAGCTCTGGCCAATCCATGTGTGGAAATGATCCTTCATGCTCCCTCACAAACATTTTTCACAATGTGAGCTGATGAATCTTGACATTGTCATCCTGGAATATGGCCATGATGTGTCTTCCTACAGTTGTGAAAGAAATGAAAAGCTACACACTCATCATAGGGTTAGAAGAACTGTTGCCAAATATATAACATGCTAGAAACATAATAATCACTGCAATAATGATCCATTTATAGACTTTAGGGCGTGTTCACACCTGACGTCTTTTTTGAAGCTGCCAGCGTCTGTTTTACATTATAATCCTATGGCCTAAACCGTGTTTTCAAAAAAGTGATGCACGCTTTTTTCAATGCCTATGTCTTTTTCTGCAGCTCAGGGCAACTTTTCTGATAAAAACGCCCTACATCAAGCGCCTTTTTGACAGCTGACCAATGACAAGCGAGTAGCAAGACCTGAAAGTGGAGAAGGTCTCTATATGTATCTATACATATGATCTCTATATGTATATTTTAGTCTACAATAAAACGAAATAGGCCTATGTCATAAAACACAGCCCTGCCTCTTTTTTTTTACATTTAAAACAATATTAAACATATTAATATGTGGTTCAGACAAGTGTGCATATATGATTATCACCGTAATAAAATTAAATATGACATAAAACACAACCCAGTCTCTTTTTGTTAAATGTAAGTTTATGTATGATCAATAATAGCCATTATAAAAGTATAAGTAAAAGGTATAAGAAGCTATACAAGAAATAAAGCAAACAATTCAGTCAAACATACAAAGTCAGCGCTAGTAGGCTACAACGGTAACGTAAAGTTAAATAGCCTAAAAATATATAGTAATGAAACTTCACTTTGCCCTCAGCCTAAACGATTTACCAGGGAACAAATTATAGATCCATGAGAGCAAAGATCTCCACTTTCAGGTCTTGCTACTCGCTTGTCATTGGTCAGCATTCAAAAAGGCGCTTGACGTAGGGCGTTTCTATCAGAAAAGTTGAACTTTTTTCAACGTGAAAAGACGCGCTGAGCTGCAGAAAATGACGTCAGCGTTGGCTTTTTTGTCTACTTTCCACATGACCCTGAACTGACTTGCCTTGAAAATATTTAAGACAAACTCTTTAAGAGAGACATCAAAGCCCCACTTGTCTGCCTAGCAGACATGTTTTTTTGTTGCTAGCAGACAAAACACCTGGATGATTGGCCAGTCCCACCCCCAGACACACGCCCCTCAAAACCTTTGTCTGGTTTTGCTCATTCATACGCAACACACCCTAATAGCACTGCACAGTGATTCTCAACTAGCCTCCTCCTCAATAGAGAGTCCACTGCAATTGGTTTCTCATCACCCAGACAGCAACAGTGTCGGCTCAGATCCGGGCCACATCTGGTACATATGGATTCCATGCATACCAGATGTGGGCTGGATCTGGGCAGACACTATTTTGCTGTCTTACTCTTGCTTACTGCTTTACTCTTGAAGGAAGCAACTGGTTAAAGAACACATGGTTTCTTGATTTGCATGAATGTGCTTCATAGGGCCAAAGTTACTAAACAGGGCAAATTAGTGTGAGAGCGCAATTCCAAAAAAAGTGCTGATGGGAGTGAAAAGTTCTGCATGTGATCTACTGACGACGTGCAAATGAAAGCCGGATCATTTCCATAATGACCAATGCAATCTACCAGTTAGTATCTGGTTTAAGACGTGCTTTTTTGGCCGTTAAATAATGACACAAACACACTAGTAAATTGACAACCGCAAACCTTAGTAAATCACCTTGCGTGATTCATTTAAATACTCTCCTCCCATACATTTTGCGTCTGAAACGGAAACTCCTACAAATGCATATGCAATAAAGTCAGCCGCAAAAATAACTGTGTCCTAATTTTTCACCGCGTGTCTAGTAAATCCTGACAGTTTTTTAATGTCAAAAGAGGGTTTGCGCTGTTGGGAAATCTGGCCCTTATAGTCTTTCCCGGACAGTGATAGTTTGGTTCCAGAGGCACAGTGCACTCGGGTCAGTCCCCAGGTATGTCTCTGGTAACCTCGTCTGACCTGTCGCTGGTGTCTGTGAGTGTGACATGCTTCACTGGTGACGGTGATATCGAGCGCGAGTCTGTCTGAACCCCGGCTTTTCTCCCGGCCTCTTGTCACTCGCTGACGCTGCGGTTCTCGTGCTGCTCTAGACGTTCAGAGGACGCTGTATTGGCCTATGGAGTTAACATACAGGGGGCAGCGGCAGTGTTTTTACGGGGAAAATCCCACCGTGGTGCATTCGGCTAAGCCTGGGGCCTGGGAAAGTTTGTGGAAAGCTCATTGATGTCCAGTGTAATGGAAATGGCATTGTTCAATGCAGACAGAGAGGCCTAAACCCAGCACAGGTCAGAAGCTGTTTGGAAGCAGTGGTATGTCTGTTATTGTCCAAAGCCAAGGACAGAAAGCGTGGTGAGATAAGAGCGTAGCAGAGGTCTGAGCTGCACTTTTCCTGGCTTTGCCAAACACACAGCCATTGGTTCTGGCCCTTCAACTCTCCCATGTAGTTTATATGAGGGCACAGTGTTTTTTTAGGTGATTTTGTTTGTTATTTGTTTGAGTGTACTGAATTCCGATCTGTTGGCATGGAAGGCAGATTAAGTATTATTTTGGAACAGAATGATATGTTCCTGGGTCTGATGGGAAAACTTCCCTTAGAATAGGCGAGGACTAAACTATATTTGTTCCAGACATTCCACATACACAAATACATGGCCCCTTGACACATGTAGTGATTGACGAGCTGAATATTCTGAGATGAAAAGACACTGAAGGGTCAATGGTTCTCTCAATAATAGCCGAATCCTTGAGGAATCAGGACGGGTGGAGATGCAAAAGGAAGTTCTTGGCATGTTGAAAGTTCAACCCACTGGGTTACTGTTGACTTGATATGTAAGGGGTGTGTGTGTGTGTGTGTGTGTGTGTGTGTGTGTGCTGCTTCCTGATGCTCACGTCCTTCCTCTGAGAGCGGACGCAATTCACCTTATCAACAGCACCGTTTGCTGGATGTATTTAGTTTTTTTAAAGTGTGTGTGTGTGTGTGTGTGTGTGTGTGTGTGTGTGTGTGTGTGTGTGTGTGTGTGTCCGTCCGTCCGTCCGTCCGTCCGTCCGTCCGTCCGTCCGTCCGTCCGTCCGTCCGTCCGTCCGTCCCATTTTTCTTGATTTCCCTCAGCACATTTTGTGAGATTTATACTAAATGAAATAAAACAATTTGCCAGTCTGGTAAGAAAAATAAACTACATAAATTATAAAAATAAATATAAAGGTTATATTATTTTAATTATATCATCATATATAATTTATATTTATTTTTTACACAGTTAAAAGCTCTCTGGTGTGAATATTCCTCACTACTAAAAATATATTTTAATACATATTTTCACCTGTTTTCCATATAATTCATCATATTATATCATTTATCCTATTTTCTACATAAGCTGAACAAGATAAAAATATTAATGTGGCAAGAAAAATTAAATTAATTCCATGAATAAATATAAACATTATATCATATTTAAAATTCTAAATATTAAAAGTCAAATATGTAATTATATTTTACTGACTAAAATACTTAAGAAATTGATTGTATTTGGTTAAAAACCCTGCATTTGTTAGCCTAGAAATCTAGACGCACCTTAGCGGCAGCAAATATAATTTGCAGCCAGGACCCAACTCTGGTCAGACCAATCACATCGTGTATAGTGTCGGTGGGCGGGCTTAACATAATGACTGCAGAGTTGTGGCGGTTCGCGTGCTTCTTGTAAACAAAGAAGCTGGCGAACAGCGGTCTTTCGAATCGGCTTTTCCCACATTTTTTTTCCCTTGATACTAATGTTTAGTAAATGCACAATATCCACATTGATTTTTATTGCTCTTTTTCAGATGGGGAGAGGAGAGAGACTACAATGGCAAGCCACACAAATACTGGGTGAGAACTGATATCCATCTGATTTGAAGTTTTATTTTCTGTTCAATAGCAGCTTTTACACAGTTTTACACATTTTAATCCACAGATTGGAGCCAATTCATGGGGGAAGAACTGGGGCGAGGATGGTTACTTCCGCATCGCTCGCGGTGTAAACGAGTGCGAGATTGAGGCGTTTGTGGTCGGCGTGTGGGGCAGAGTCACCATGGAAGACATGCACAACCATCATCACGGACGGCGCAAGTAGAGACCAGTAGTGGGCTCTCTGTACGCCTCACTGTATGATTTAAACCACAGTCAATCAGGTCTTTTGCAGGTTTGTTAGAGTCTGATTTCCACCAAACCCCAGTGCCTTCTGAATATCTCATCACACAATATGCATAAAAAGTGGTGTCCACTGCCCCCCTCTGTCCAAATACACATCTCCACTAAAGTTTTGTTTCCTTTGTGGGGGACCAGTAGGAGGAATGTAAAACTCAAATTTGTGTAAATGGCAAATATCGTCTTATTGGTGGAAACCGGCTTGTTACACTCCTTGACCTCAAATAACAAACAGCCACAGACGTGCTCAGGACACAGACACAGTTCACAGGCACACACTCGCTCAGCATCATAATATAACTATCTCAAATGTCTAATATAGTGATATTAGGATGTCTTATGTTTTGAGTTTTTCCTTACTTTTGGGAATCATCACGTACTAAGGCAGCACTTCATACATTCTGCTAAAGCGATAGAGGGATGGAGGAACACCACGATGGGGGAAGAAGAAGGTTTTAGGACCAATAATTTATTCTAAAAATACCCTAGATTAGATTTATGACAGTTCTCAGCATTCCATTGAGATTAAGGTTGTTGAAATATTGCTTTTAAGATGTAAAGAACCACTGCAGTCTATCTTTGTGTGTCTTTTAGGTTGGCTGAACAGATACAGGCCACTTTCTTCACAATTCAAAACTCGATGTTTAGAATATAACTATAGAAGCTGGCTTCCGCCACGAAGTAAAAAAAAAAAAAGAATAAAAAAGAAAGGTAATTGCGACTTCAATTCAGAGTTTATAATTTGCAATTGCAGATTTATATCTACAACTGCGAGAAATAAAGTCAGAAGTTTGAGTTGTAACACTTTATTTCTCTCAATTGTGAGATAAATAGGCACAATTTTTGTTTATCACATGACTGAACCAAGCTTCCATATATAACAGGAAACTACAGAGCCCTGCACGTGACATGCTGACAAAAATATATATATAGTGGCCACAATTGACTAATTTGTTCCCTCGATTTCAGCAAATAGCGCACACGATATAATCATTTGTTCCCCTGAATTAGTAAATTGGGACGACGTTGTACAATACGTTCCCTTGATTTTATTTAACTAAAACAAGGGAACGATTTTGTAAATTGTGGCCATGATTTACTAAAACATGCTGACGTATTAGTAAGTCGTGGGAACAAATTAATTTGTGGCCACTATATCCATTTTCCCCCCTGTATATCATGTGCAAGGCTCCGTAGAAAACAAACCAAAAGAAAAGTTTGGGGTCTTTTTTTCATGCAAATGTCCATCTAATCCTCAAGAATGAATTGTCTGGAAGTGGTTTGGTCATGAAACCCGGAGCTTATAGTGACCTAAAGGGCAAAAACAAACAACCAGTGGTTTATCACCAAGACCTTTGGTTGAAACGATTATAATGCGTTGGCTATATTGTGCTGGAAAAATATATCAAATACCACAGAATCAGTGTAAGGATTAAACCGGCTCTCTCGAGTCTTAAGCTACTCTGTAAACTAAAATTGACATACACCTTATTTTTTTGTTCTTGTGTCTGTTTTGTTGAATTATTTAATTGACTACTATGACCATTAGTATTTAAAGGAAAAAGGCAAAATCTTAAATATGAGATTTTCGAAATGTAAAGGCGAAAATAGGGCAAACGTGAACATGGTTTTGGGTACAATGCTGAATTACCGTCTCACTACTGTATGTAAAAATCAGGCAAAAGCGCGACATTACGAGACATCATAGAGCATGTTTGCTTCTCAATTATCCATCTACACATGTATGGAGATTAGTGTGTTAATAAGCGTGAGACAGATATTGCTGCTTGGCCATAAAACAGCAGACTATATTATCATGCATGCGCCAGAGCTCCGAGCAAACCCATCTGCTGACTTTGATAATGATAATGTCATTATTATGGTGACATGACTAATTCAAAAGCCTTATGACAGGCATTTGATTCAGCAACACTCTCACAGACAGGAAGACAGGGGTCTTTCAGTAGAAATTCAGCAACAGATGCTATATTCTGCCCATTAGGATTCGGTTAAATGTGTTCTCTATTAGTCACGCAAGACGTTTCCATTTAGATAAAGCCTTTATATACAGTCCATCATATGGGCTCATGTCATGAATATTCAATGTCTTAATATTGCCAGATTTTACATTACGGTTTCTATTATACACTGATTTGAGCCCAAGCTGGATCGTTCTCATTTAAACATATTCTTCAGTTTGTTCTTCCAGTTCTGTAATTGTGAATGAATACTGTGTTATTTAAGAACGTCTTGTCTGTAAATAATGCATCGCTGGTTACTACTGTGCAATGTTACCATGTTGTTCCTTGTATTGTCTGTATACACAATGCAAACCACTGTAGTGTTCACCTGCGTGATGCAATAAAAGTCCTACGGCCCACTTAATCTTATTCACACCTGTTTTTTTCTTCTGCACATTAACACTGTTTTCTATTATAAAAGCTGTTTTCACCTCACCTTTAAAGGGATAGTTCAGCCAAAACCTTTGTCATAATTTACTCAAGTTGTTCCAAACATGATATCCAAGATATTTTGAAGAACGTTGGTAACCAGACAGTTGATGCCATTGGAAGAAAGAAACTTTTACAGGTTTGGAACAACTTGAGGGTGAGTAAATGATGACAGAATTTTAATTTTTGGTGGAACTATCCCTTTAAATCCCCAAATGACCCCATGGTCTCTTTTCTGTATCATAACATTTTTTAAGAAGCGAGTCTATAGGTAAGTATAGATATCACATGTGTGAGGGAGTCATAATCATAAATAGTTGAAAACGGTGATGTGTAAAACGGCCCCCCAAGATTGATTCATTCGTTCGTTCGTTCGTTGATTCACTATGAAGAATAAGGCCGATAACTATAAAGATAATGATTAATATCTAAATATCATTCTCAATACTAAAGAATTGCAGAGTTCACAGTCACACCAGTTCTAACAATAACGGCACAGAGAAACATATATTTGGAATCACTTTTGATAAAAAAAACCGATAAAAACAGCCAATCAGAATGCATCCTGCTGTAACGAGCATGCGCTTAAAATACTATATTACAGTGTAGCTGGTGTGGAAGCTAATATAGTTATGATGTGAACGCAGGACAATGTTTTCAATTAAGAACGTAAAACTTTTTTCAATGGCTCTGGTAAGGGTAGCAGCAGTGACGCGTTTACTTTACCAATCAGCGATTGATTGGCTTGTTTATTTAGAAGGCGGGACTTCTAATGCTGCGTTCGACGAGGTTAGACTTCAATAAAAATGATCCCTTTCACCCGACCCCACCCCTAAACCCTACCCACACTGTGACGTGGAAAAATTCAGGTAAAGCAGTGAAAAACGGGCTCTGTTTATGGCCTCGCCACTGATCTCCTACTACTATCCTGCAGAGACCTATACTTGGGGAATATCCCAAATGAAAATGAGTTCCAGGCAATCAGAAGCAAAAACAAATTGGGTGGGTCCTCTCCCAGAAAAATGTAGTAAAGTAGATTCCATTTACATTAAGTACAACTATATCGCCTTGTTTACTAAACATCTGTTTGGGCCAGACAAAATGACAAAAAACACAAAATCATTTAAAGCAGCAATAGTGTAGTGCTAAGATGCATGGCATCAAGTTTTGACGCAAATCGACCCGAGGTTCGAATCCGCCTTTTGCCGAACTCACTCTACTCCCTTTTCCCATCGCATATCAGCTCGATAAAAGTGAGTGGGTCCAATATCATTGGTCTTAAAAAGTGGGTGGGTCTTGTCCCACCCACATACAATGGTTCCGACGCCCATGCGTTCACATGTTGACCACATGATGTCTCCAAGACATAACGAGAGCATATTGTGTTTTTGTGTCAATTATGGCAAAAACAGAATAAAAATAACAATCGCTTTGAAAAAGCGCTGAGGTTGGGGTTGATCGATGAACCCTGAGGTCACAGGTCGAATGGCGTTCCAGACGTTATTTCCAAAAACGAGATGGGAAAAATCTGAATTCCGAGCTGTCTGGAATGCAGCATTATTCTACCATAGTGGTGCAGGTATGGCATCACTTTGTAGGCCAAAACGCAGAAGCGAGTTAATATTTTAGCACTACTGCCGGTTCCCGAAGTCAATGGGTTTTTCGATTGGGATTTTGGTACGGCTGAAATAAGGCACGTTCACGTTTTATTCTACGACATAAAGTGCATCAGTATTACCTCACTCGTGATTTTTTTTTAAGCTGTTACGCATCTTGAAAAAGGCGGTTGCTAATGCTGCCTTCAGGTGCTATCGGATATTGCCTACTCAAGTGGCATCCTCCCCCAGTTTCTCTTGAAGCCAATACGGAAGTGACTTAAACTGCAATTCATCGACTGGCCACTAGAGACAGGCTCCAGAAGGAAGCAGAATCTCCTTTTCACATTTCCGGGTTGGGTTAACTTTTATAGCGGTGAATGAGAGTATACATTAAATATATTTTTTGTGTCCCCATAGACACTGTATTAGAAACACCCTCACAGCAGCGCTAACTTGTTTTTTGTAATTTGATGCAAAAGTAATATAATACAAAGTATTAGTGTTATACATGTAAATAAATAAAAAATACAAAAATGAAAATACAAAACACTTTGCAGGATTTACGATAATGATGAGCGTTAAAACTTGCATCACAGCCTGTGAAAAGGGTCTAAACTAGTATTTACGATAATTCCGATAGCACGTGAAGACTGCATAACAAGTGGCCAAATGGGACTACAGAGGCTGTCGAGATTAAACGTCATCATGCCGAAAAGGTAAACTCAGGTCGCTTTTGCAGACTCAAGTCATTACGCTCATAATTGTGCTCGTATAAACTAGTCTAACTCAGACTTTCTGGGGAAGAGGTTTAAAACATAGAGTCATAGGGACGTTGAAATCAAGCGACGTGGTGTAGTTCGTTTATAGCCCACCTTTAGCCTTTTACTTCTGGCGACTGCACTTAGGCTTCAAAATTCATAAAAGTTGTGTTTATCTGTGAAAATGATCTTGATGGACAAAACATGTAAGTGTCATAATCTTGTTGAGCGCAGAGCTTGTTTGTTTTGTGCGATTACCCAAAAGCCTATGAGGGAACCAGTGTGATGCTAACTGGTGGAATAAGTCCCGCCTTCTAAATAAAACAGCCAATAGACCCTTTTCACATTTCCGGTGTCATGAGAAATCGTGTCCTCCTGTGAAATCAACGCGGTAATCCATCACCTGGAAAGCATACCTTCCATAGGGGCAGCCATTGCTAACCTAGCCATCACCTGCTGTTAGCATCCCATTGACTCCCATTCATTTTGGCCTCACTTTGACAGCGAATAACTTTACATCTGAGGCGTTTAAAGACTCCATTTGTCCATTGTTTTTTCTAAACAAACACGACAATGTATAAAAGGCTCCATTACCTTGTATATTACACTATCGCCCCGTAGAAGCCGTTTTTGTCAAAATAGGCTTACGATTGCATCATAATCGCAACAACAGTCGCACAAAAGAGAAATTACCGTATAGAAAGGAGGAGAAGCTCAGGAAATCTTTTACTGTCTATGAGGCAATTTATTAAAATAAATAAATACTATGCAAAATGACAAAATAATTCATCAGAATACTTACCAAAAGTTGCTCCTGCTCACGCTCTCTGTCTCTGCAAGATTCGGTGATTCAGATTTCACTTTGTACAACTACTAGAAGACTTGCCACTGTCAGACAGGTTGCTCACGTCACATCTACGTCGTCGAGCTCAGTCTGAGGCTGCGCAGTACGCTCAGCCATCAGGAAGTGAGTGCTTCTACCTGACTTCACTTTTCCCCATCGAAGTCTATGGGGTCACTGTGTCCATTTCTTTTACTGTCTATGTGTGAAATAGTGTCCGCTTAGGACCCAACGTGGTAATGCCTGATCAAAATGGGAGCAATAACATGCCTAAAATATTGTACATTATTTCAAATGATAAACGAAGTAATAAAACCAATACAAAATCATAACATAGTATTGTACCTATAATGTAAATAATAAAGAATAAAAAAACTATAATATACAGAACAGGTGCACAAAATAAATACAACAGGATTTGTTTTTTAATTGTCTAAACATTAAAGCGGGGCTATGGCTTTTAAAATATAGGGTAAGTGCAACCGTGGTGTATAAACTAAGCTAATGGGGTAGCTGTATGCTATGCTAGAACGCACGCTTACTAAAAAAACATTAAGAATGAGATATGTTTGATTTCACAACTTATAGCTTCGGTTATATACTAGTATATGAAACATATGATTTGCAAGACGTTAAAGACTATTTTAACACAATTTAAACGACAAAAATCAAAATGTGATTTTGTAAGACTTGTAATCAGGCTCTGAACAGATTACCCTTTGAAAGTTTTTTCAGCCAATAGAATCGCTCTGGGGTCCTAAGCGTCCTAAAACTTAGGCAGCTGACTCGTTGCCTTGTCAGACAATGGCTTGTAAGGCAGCGTTTGTGCATGAAGTCACCTCACGAAACTGATTTCGGACAGACTTCTCAGGCAGTGTAACCGTTTAATGATCAACAGCAAAATAGAGAGAGCTTTGGTGAGAACTAAACACATATTTAAATACTACATTAGTAATTTCTCGCTAGAAATGACATCAGAAGTGGAAAATTTTGGTAAAAAAACGTACATTTACACACAAACTGACCAGCAAACGCAACTTTCGGACACCATCTTTTTTTCCCAGCTCAACTGTCACAGAATGGAACGCACAGGATTGTGGGATATCAAAGGCAGCGAAGGATACAAATAAGCTGCCTTCAAAAATCGATCAGATGAAGGTCTATCAGGAGACAGGAAGTGAAGCTAACATTAGAGTCGGACGTGCCTTGGTGCCTTCCTGCCTTGAAATGTGTCCTCCGAAGGCAGCATTTTCCAGGTTTCCGACGCAGCCATGATTTCTCTTGACACCGGGTTTCTCAGGGCGGAAGTCGTCATAGTTGGGTTGACTATAGTAGTTGTGAATGAGAGACATAAATATTTTTTGTGCACCCATTTGCTCAAATAGCAAAAGAAAAACGGCACAATAGTGATTTCACAACTTTCAAAAAGTGGGAAAAAATAGAGTGAGATTAATAACGGCAGTGAAAAGAGAGAAATATGTTAATTTTTACCATCACTCCCATAGACGCTGTATTAGAAACACCCTCACAGCAGCGCCAACTTGTTTTTTGTAATTTGATGCAAAAGTAATAAAATCCAAAGTATTAGTGTTATAAATGTCAATACATAAAATTAAAAAAAATGAAAATACAAAAAACGTTGCAGGATTTACGGTAATGATGACTGTTAAAATGCGTCATCACAGTCTGTAAAAAGGGTCTATTAATAAAGTCATCTCCTCACTTCACCTTCGGTTAGAAATTCCATTTATTTATAAACGGAAACTGTTCTCACTTCCCAAACTTTAAATAGTGTTTACAAATCCGCATTGTTGTCAATCAGTCCGACGACAAATTTAGAGCAAAAAACCTACAATATTACAAATGAAAACAGAACCAGAATAAACCAAACACGGCATCCATGAGAATGTTCCATATGTTTAATTCCAAAATAATGATGACAAAACTGAAAATATTTACAGCACATATCGCGTAAACACTTATGGTTTCTGTACAAAGAAATATACACATGCAAAAAGTATAAAATAATCCAAATAAAACAAGTCTAAAATGATAATACATACATTAAAATACAATGAGATCAGAACGAAAATTAGACATTCAATGAAACACTTTTAAAAAAAATGTATCCAGTCCAAGTTCCCACGCTGTAAAGGCATCTGTACAACTTTACAATGACAAATAAATTAGGGGACATTATATGGGTCTATACAGATGAATCAACAATGTTCCTTCCAACAGGGAAAGAGTCACTGCCCACCACTCAAACATTTCAATACGCTTCAAAATCTCAAAGATAACGGTTGACTGATGTATGATGTGAGGATGTCACTGGAAATGAGAACAACAGGCCAATGGTGCATACAGACGGCATACCAACGTCATTCCAGTGACAATTTCAATAGTTGAGAGCTTCTTACGACTAATCTGTCACCAAAAACTAGCCAAGGCTTTAAAACTAAATAGATTTGCATTAAATCTATCTATATGACGAGATAAATATCATAATTTAAAGGCTTCACATTTTTGTCCATGATATCTTGCTATGTTTCCATGTCAAGGACTGCCTAGGCTAAATGGGAGGTGCATTTCAGAAACACTCCAAAGATGCGCAGAAAAGCAAAAGGTCAATCTGTGAAATCTGTGAAACGTCAATACCATGGACACGGAGGAAAATAAACGAACGGTTGTGAAGCTACGAGTAACTCATGTAAACAACCAGCGCATAACTTAAGAGTCAAATGTGTGTAGGGGACCGAAAAGAAGAAGAAAACGAATTCTCATAAAGCATGGAGAGCTTTGGCATACCAATATGTATATCAACAGAAAAGTGACTAGCGTAAGTGCCATATAGACAACGACCCTGTAGTGCGACAAGGCTTTAATACTTACTGAAAAAGGCCGGATTAAATCAACAACAGCAGAACTGCAGTACCGAGTACGTGCTATTCTAGGCTTTTATTAAAGGTTTAACAGATGTCTTCATAAACAGTTGCATAAACCATCGAAGCTGCAACATTGCACGTGGTAAGAACCGGAAACAACGCGAGTGCATTTACAGTATTCAGTCATCCTGTCCGAAGTCGATCGGCTCAGACGTCCGGCCGCCCTATGGCTATGTATGGCCACCCTTGTGACATTGCATTTAGAAAGAAAGAAAGAAAGAAAGAAAGAAACAGGGCAGACACATAGTATAGAATAAGGCGTACACAGCTGTAGATTGCACAACACGATTTGTTCTAGTCGTAGTAAATAAAAAAAGAGGTTGAACTTGCAGCCTGTAAAAATTCCGCAGCTAAATGTAGCGCAATCATCGTCGTTGAAATAAGCAACTAATTACACAAGTGTCCGCTTGAAACGCTTCTCTACTCGTTTGCGTGTTGCGCTCATTCAGACTTGAGAGTTGATGTCACTGTTTTTATTGAAAGATGTACCTGAAAATCTGTCATACGCGGTTCATTTTTCTCTAAAGGTTCATTAAGAAATGTTCCGAGTCGAACGCTGTAAAAGCACAAAAACAGCCGCTTGCTCTCTGGCTCAGGCGAAACAGAAAGAGGAAAAAGTTGTTCTCCTCGCTATTAAATTGCATTTGCATCGCTTTCTTCAAAAACCATGCTTGTGCAGGATCCGTTCTACACAAAACATCAGTCCACTCGTGTAGATTTGTTGATCACTCAGCAAATCCAAGAAATATTTGATATATATATATTTTTTTTTATTTATTTAAATTTATATTCCATTGTTTTAATCTCTGCTTACAAGTCTTAATTGAATTGGAAACAAGGCAGCAGCAAACGGGGAAAAGACTATCAATCGTAAAATATCGTCTGCTGACGAAGGCTCTGATTGGCAGATATGGTAGTCAGCACACATTTTGATAGGCTCAGGACTGAAGTCTTCTTGATTGGCATTGGAAAGAGGATGAGATCACGTTTCTCGGTCAGATCCTGGGCTGTAGCCTGCTGTGCAGGAAGGCCCTCATGCCTCCGAGAGGCCGCAGATCGTTCTGGTGTTTGCGCCGATCGATGAAGGAAATGAGTCTAGAGGTATCGATGCATTCGGCCGAGCGACGGCCACCTCCGGGCCGCAGCCAGGGTTCCTGCAGGCAGGCGGCAGCCGGGGGCCGCTTGGAAGGTTCGGCCCTGAGAAGCAGGCACACGAAATCCCGTGCCGCCTGGCTCACGCCCTGGAAGTAGTCGTCGGGGAAGCTGAAGTCTAGGCGGCAGATGTTGAGGCACGTCTCCTCCACGCTCTCGTCCAAGAACGGAGACGCGCCGCTCAGCATCACGTACGTCACCACCCCCAGACTCCACAGGTCAGAGGAGAGAGAGACGGAATCCCCGAGAACCAGCTCGGGGGCCGCAAACTCTGGGCTTCCCAGCAGAGGGTGAACATAGGGAGTCGAGCTCAGCTGCACTGCGTCGCCGAAGTCCGTCAGCTTCACCATCGGCTGGGAGGGGCTCTGGTCCACCACAAGGTTTTCGGGCTGATCAGAAAGAGGGAAATCAGCATCGCTTTGAAATTTGATTCGATTAATATTATAATATTAATTAGCATGATAAAATATTAGTAAATCAAATCATTTTAGCATATTTAACAGCAGTAATTCAAAGTGCTTTACATAAAAATGATGCAAAAATAGTAATCGTAAAAAGGTTAAGAAACACACACACACACACACACACACACACACACACACACACACACACAGTTTGTGGTCAGTAAGAATTTTGCTCTTACTGAAACAAGGATGCATTTTCTTTCACGAATAATACAGTAAAATTGTGAAATATTTTTACAATTTAAAATAATGGTTTTTATTTTAATATAATTTAGAATATAATTTATTCCTGTGATCAAAGCTGAATTTTCAGCATCATTACTCTTCAGTGTCACATGATCCTTCAGGAATCATTCTGATATGATGATTTATGATCAATGTAGGAAACATTTGTGCTGCTTAATATTTTTTTGGAACCGGTGATGCTTTTTTCAGGATTCATCAATGAATAAAAAAAAAAAACAGCATTTATTCACAATAGAAATCTTTTCTACCAATATAAATCTTTTTAAATCACTTTTGATCAATTTAACACATACTTGCTGAATAACTGAAGTGTATATTGTTTCAAAAGATTTCCGTTTTAAATAAATGCTGTTCTTTTTGTTAACATTTTATTCATCAATGAATATTGAAAAAAGTTCACAGGTTATAAAAAACATTAAACTGCACAACTACAATTAAAACAAAATCAGCATAATAGAATGATTTCTGAAGGATCATGTGACACTGAAGACTGGAGTAATGATGCTGAAAATTCAGCTTTGTATCATAGAAATAAATACAATTTTAAATTATATTAAAACAGAAAACCATTATTTTAAACTGTAATAATATTTCACAATATTGCTGTTGCTTCTGCATTTTTGATCAAATAAATGCAGCCTTGGTGAGCACAAGAGACTTCTCACGCACACACATATAATATAAAAAATCTATATATTTAACAATGACCTTTAAATCCAGATGAACTATTCTGCAGTTGTGCAGGTACTGCAAAGCTTCTAAAATGTCCCGGAGGTAAAAGGCAACTTTCTCCTCGGTGAGGTTCCCCCAGCTCACAATGTAGTCCAGGAGACGGCCCTGATCAGACCTGTGCAACAACACAATACTGATGCTCAGGAACATATCTGAGTGTGAAATAGTGCACTCTGAACATAAAGTGTGTGTGTGTGTGTGCTCTCACATCTCAAGGACCAGTGCATAGCTGCTGGAGGTCTCAAAGGTGTCCAGTATTCTGACTAGGTGAGGGTGCTGGAGTCTCTGTAGGACGCTAAACTCATGGGTGACCTGGTCTCGCTTCATGAGTTTCTTATTCACAAACTTGACCGCCACGGTCCGCTTTGACCCTCTCTGGTCACAGCGTTTTACTACAGAGAACCTTCCCCTAAGAGAAAGAAACAACATTATCACAATTACGATGTTTCCACGGTCGATTCTGCATAAACGATATTTGCACGTTTCTGGCAAAAACAAAGCAGAACTCTATCCTTAATTTGTGACAAACGTGCAGTTAACATGCAGCCAATTTGTGTTAATATTCCTCAAGAGTGTGCCACCATGGTAAATGGTAAATGGACTGCATTTTATATAGCGCTTTTAACAGACCAATGGCCTTCCAAAGCGCTTTACACCTTGCCTCACATTCACCCATTCACACACCGACGGCGGTGTCAAGCCATGCAAGGCGCCATCCAGCTCGTCGGGAGCAGCTGGGGTTAGGTGTCTTGCTCATGGACACCTCGACACTTGGTCAGGTGGAACCGGGGATCGAACCACCAACCTTCCGGTTTGTAGCCAACCTACATGAACCACTGAGCCACTGCCGCCCATGATTAATGGATTCCCTTACAATATTTGGTAACACTTTATTTTAAGGTGATGTAGTTACATGTTACTACATCCAGCAGTAAATTATGCATCATTTCAAGTAACTAACCCTAAACCAAACCCTAACCATTACTGTAACTCTATAGTAAGTACATGTAGTTAATATTACTCACCTTTAATATTAAAAAAGTGTAACCCATTTGATATCAAAATTGTGTGTATGAATTCCCACGTGTCTCACCTGCCCAGCTCTGCTACCTCAGTGTAGAAGGACTCAAAGTTGTCTTTCCACATGACCCGGATTCCATCGCTGGTAGTTCCTGTGAAAGACAGTCGAGTTAAGTTCAAAGCCTTGCTCAGCTAAATCTTTGAAACACTGGGTAGAGACTCTGCAAGGCCAGTTTAAATTCTTACCCAACACTCTGAGACTGGCTGATGATGTCACACTGCCTATGTCATTCGTAGCAATGCAGGTGTACATGCCATCATCCTCTGAGGTCACACCTATGATACGCAGCGTGGCCTCGCCAGTCTCACTGTGATGCAGAGAGAAGGAAATAAACCAGTGGATTAGCAAAAACTGAGTTGAATCACTGCAATGCAATGAAATAAATTAAAATCAGTATTATTACATCAACATTTTTCTACGGAGGCCCCTAAAGGGACATGGTAATGAAAGAAAATATGAGATATGTGTATATATGTCCACAAAACTTTCGAGTTCTTTGCAAGTGAATGCAAAGTTTCCCAGGGGGACGCAAAAGTTTTGTGAGCGAACACAAAAGCATTGAAATATATTTTACCATAACCATGTCCCTTTAGGGGCTCCATTAGCAAATTTCCCAGAGCTGTTCACATAAATCTAACAAGTGATAGATCAGTTCAAGTGAGATATATAAACATAGCAATATATACATTTATATTAACAAAATAATAACATAATATATGCATTTCTCCAGTGTTGCACTTTTTAGCAGAAACTATTTCTTTTTCCGTTTGTCTGCACCTGTACATTATGCTGAAGTGGCCGTTGTTGGTGAGTGTTTTCTGATCGGGTCCCTTCCATGTGACCGTGGCTTTGGGGCGGCCACACACTTTACACCTCAGAGTGACACACTCCCCTTTATCACAGGTCACGTCACTCAGCGGGATGAGGATCTCCGGGGGAACTGCAAGAAGAAAAAAAACAGCCATGTCAACCCCTTATTACTTATTTATAATTCTAAGCAAACACAACATTTCACTTAAGAGCCATTTTGAACTCACCATCATAAATATAATTGGGATTTAGAAGCTGCAAAATAGAGAAGAAAGTTTTGAGTTGGCATCTTTTTGCAGGACTTCCAGAAAATGACAATAGAAAGATTTGTGCTTGTTTTCATCAGTGTTACCTTTACAGAGACCTTGTTGGTTAGTCCCTCTCTGGATTTCCTGTATCCGTTTTCCAGCTTGGCCTCCTTTTTATTTTCCTTCTCTCTTTTCTCTGACTTCTTACGAATACGGAGGGATGTATGCCATGATGATGATTTCCTACTGGAAAGCAACACACGTTAAAAATAAAGGTTATAACATGTTGAGTGTCTAGCTTCTGAAAGAGGGCCTATTATGCCCTTTAGTTTTTGGCCTCTACTAGAATAGGTTTTCGTGCTTGAATGTTCAAAAACACATTATTTTTCCCGTATTTGACATTCTCCTCTCTCCCCAGTCTGTCAGTAACGCTCTGTTTAGGCTCTATGAAGCCCCTCCTTCTGAAAAGCACAATGTGCTCTGATTGGTCGGCTGAATCAGTGTGTTGAGAAATGTCACGCCTCTTATCAGAACTAGGTTTCAACACACTACTACTAACTAACTCAAACAGGCCCGCCCCTTTATTCCATGTATGCCTTTGGCGGGAATTAGTAAAATGAGTGAAATATTGTGACGCGTTTGGTCCCAGAAGAATAACTCCTTTTGGAGGGACTTTGTAAATTTGCAGACTTTTTTTTTTCATGCTCAAACAGCAACATTACACACTAAAGAAACACTGAAGCATAATATGACCCCTTGAACACAGAACAGGCGATTAGTGTGATTTATTGTTGCATTATGAAACATTCAGCACGTGTTATGTAAATGGTCAGAGGCGAGCTCTTACTTAATGGTCCCCTCTGATACGTCAGGGATAATGGCGGAGGTGTGGCCCAGCACGTATCCGGGGATCCAGCCCTCGGCGGCTGGGCATTGGTCTGTAGCGGCGCGGAACACCAAGAACATGTTCTGCTGATTGGAGGCCAGGATCTGCACCACCTCCCCTTGACCTACATTTATCTCATCCTCTTTCAGAGCCACATAGTCCTGAGTCACCAACATGGTGGAGATATTACTGCTGCTGCTGCTTTCACTCTGTGGACACACACACACACACACACACACGGGTCTTAGTACCAGAGACACTTTATACCTTTAATACAGATGGCCTGTACTGAACAACACCATGGGTTTACCCGTGTGAAATGACAATATTAACCCTCATGTTCAATTTAAATGTGTAACAAAATAGTAGTAATTTTGAAAAATTTCTTCAGATTCTTGTAATATGTTCCACTGACCAATCCAAAAGCAAAATAGGCATTACAGAAGCTGTATCATTATGTTTTATCATAGAGCAGCCACACACTTTATTTTAAAGGTTATTATTTCCGGTAACAATGTTTGCAACAACACTAGAAAAATACAATACAAATTATTTTAAGTAGACTGTAATTTTCCATCTTTTTTTTTTGGGTCTCTAGATGTAATGCAATATTTGTTATGGAGGACATTTGAAGCATTTTATCAAGTTGAAATTTGATTTCTAATCAGTTAAGATTATGTCTTGATTTCGGGTCTGAGGTCTGACCCCATACAGAACATGAGGGCTAGTAAATTCCGAATAAATGTTTTTCTGGTGTTTGATAAATGACAAAACATTCCATAATAACTCCCATGCTCAATAATAATATTCACAATGTTTGATTGACATGTAACCTTGCAAGTGCACCGCATCGAAAACATGCATTATTAAACTAGAAAAGGTAAGAAAAAGAAAAGAAATTGAGATAAGACCTCATGTTAGTTACAGTAGCCTGTTAAAAAGATCTAAAACTAAGTCACATGATCAGAATCAAAACATCCACAGATGTTTCCAGCATTAGTTTCATAAGATTAACATTGTTAAGGAGCAGTCACAGCTAAATTTTGTGGGCAAAAAAGATCCATTGTCAGTAGTGTCGCGACGTATGAAGAACTTAAACCCATTGCAAAATCTGCGTGGGGAAATCTTACGGCCTGACGCAAAAATCCCAATTGTGATTCCTATCGAAATGACTGGATTTCGCCTGCAAAAATTTGCATAACAGTAAACGTGACTGCACCTTTAGTCCTTAAGAAAAGCTGATCCTCAGAAGGACCACACAAAAAAACTAACTTGAGGTTAATATTTTTATTTTATTTTACAAAGGGATAATCTAGTTCTTGTTTTACAACTCCATAAACCGTTAGTATCTGGCCAGAAGCAGAATTGTTAGATTTCGGAGATGCAGAGAAAAGGTTCTGTTGGAAGTCCACAGAGTAGAAACCAGGTTAGGAGAGGCAGAAATCAGACAGAATCCAGGTGGGTTAGAGAGTCATTCATGAGGGAAGACAGGAGCAGAGTTGAGCTCAAGTGCTGCGGTCGACCGGGGCAGGAGTGTGTCTCTTACCCCGTTGCTCTGAGTGGACTGGACAGATTGCTCACTGGCAGAAGAGCAGGTACTCATGCGGTCTGCGTCCTTACTGTGGGTGGAATGCCGGTGACTTTGGTTCTGATTTTGCCGTCCCAGGGTGTCGCACGCTTCCCCAGGGAAGGTGAAGGAACCTGGCCTGCTGGCGGGAGAGGCAGGAACGGAGCTCCAGAACGAGCTGGAGCTGCCGCCCGTCTTTGGCCCAGGACTGCAGGGTGGGATGGAGTCTTTGAATGCCGGCGTGGCTAACGGGGAGGCCATCGGCGAGACCGTTCCAGGTCTGGGTTTGACCAGAGCTAGCGGGGCCACGGTGGCTCGAGGGATTTGGGCCGGAGAGGCTCCATCCCTGCTTTCTTTGGAAGCGCATTCCGTAGGGTCCGTCTGTTTGGGGTGAGGGCTCGCAGGAACCTTCACCTTTGGATCGGGCTCTGTGGTGCAAGAGGGTGAGGGACCCCTGGAGTGAGGTCTCGGGGACATACCTGATAATTTGTCGGGGCCGTCAGGCTCGTGGGCTCCGGGCCCCAGGGCGGGAGACTGATGACGGAGTGGCTGAGGCAAGCGCGAGGGCTGGGGGATACGGGAGGGACGGGAGCGGGAACCCGACCCAGCCGGGGCCCCTCCGCCTCCTCCGGGGGCCATCACCTGACCCACGCTACCTCCAGCCTGTACACTGCTGCCTGAGACACCAGGTCCCTCGACATGGTTCCTCTGGTAGTCTATAGGAGATGTGAGCGCTACAGGATGAAAGACATCTAGTGAGGAGAGAGATTTGCACACAAGCATAACATCTCAGATTATGCAGATTTTAGGAGGGTGTAACAGGCAAAGCAAACCAAGGTTCTGTATGAGATTTTGGAAAAACTATATCATGAAGATCAAATCGTTAGCATTAGTTACTGCTTGAGGCATCATGACCTTAAAATGAACCAAACATATAACACTATTTATTATTATTGTAGGTTGTTAATATTATTGTCTGCATATACCAGCGGTCGGGAACATGTGGCTCGTCAGGTCGCTCACCCTTTACCAACAAATGATCGATAATAAGTGAGACACATCAACAAAGATCTGCGTTCTGCAGAAAAAACAGCCAATTACCATTCCTGTTGTGTACAGCCTACCGTAGTTAATGAAAAGTTTATGATAATGATAATAATATTCAAGTTGTACCGGACTGTGTGTTCAGTGCCGTTCACGAGTGTCACAACAGCAATCAATGGCAAAACACTTACGTTTCCAAATCCCTGCATAATTAATTCCATATTACAACTGGTTGGTTTGCAACTTTTTATTTATTGTTTGTTGCGTATTTGTTTGTTTTTAGTTGTCTATGAACCTAATTATTACTATTGTTAAATAATTTTTATAGGATAAAAATATATTATGCATTAACCAAAAATGAAAAAAAGGTTCCCGACCCCTGACATATACTAATACATTTTATACATTTTTTACAAGTTCTTTAAATGAACATTAGTTAATGTATTATGAATGAAAATGAATTAACAATGAACAATCGTGTTTATAAATTAATGTTGGAAAAATGAAGCAATTGACATGAAAATTAGTATTGTTATTTTAAAGATAAAATAGTGTTAAACTTTATTTTATAAATGCTTGATTTTTTTAATTGTAATTTTACAGTGACGGTACAAATAGTAATATATTTAGTTATTTTCTTTAAACAATGTATTTAGTAATAGGCATTTCATATATATAAAAAATATGAATTTATGAATAATAATAATCATAATAACAACAACATTCCTATTTTAAAATAGCAAAAAAATTATTTTAAATCAGATTTAAATCAGAATTCCTCAAATCGTTCAGCCCTTAAAATAACGTGAGGGATGGATCTTTTTTGTTTGGATTAAATGCATGTTGAACATCATTTATGCCGACCTAAAGACCTACTTTTATACTCGTAAGTGTTGCTGGTTGCTGTACCATTGAGGAAATTGCGTTGGCTCTCCAGGATTTGGCTGATCTGCAGCATCCAGACTTGTCGTACTCCAGGATGGCTGGAGTGCAGAATAAAGGCCTCTTTGCTGCTATTAGACGTTCTGGAGGTCAGTGCGAATTTACAGGGGTCTCCGTCCACACTATCCTCCAGCCCCAGACAGCTCACCTACACACACATACAAACATCATGTTAAACATTTACCCATCAACAAATGTGTCATGACAATGAGATACCAAGAAACTGACGAGGACGCCTGTACCTTGATGCTGTGTTTATACAGGTAGCCAGGCATTGAGAAGCCCCTCTTTTTATCTAAAGGTTCACTGAAGATGACAATCTGCTCAAAGAGGAAGACTCTTCTCTCCTTCATCCTGTTCAGCAGGCCTCCGTCCGGTTCAGCCACCATGAAGGTGTCCTGCAGGAGGAGACGCCCCTGAGCAATGATCTTTCCCTGCGAAAGACGGATCAGATGATTTTAAATTTCAAATGTGAAACACTTGTTTATAATAATCTACTGATATAAACAAGTTCTTACATCAAATCCCTGGAGTCGACCAACATTCATCATGTCGTTACATCTTTTTGGTACAATGCACATGACCTCAACCGCTTTCTATAACACAAGAACATCATCAGAATAGAGTAGAGTAGAGTAGAGTAGAGTAGAATACTGTTTAAATATAAAATACCTCCAATTCCATTGAATCAATTCCAATTTTTTTGGAAAATTTGAGAAAATCCTGTAAACAAACAAACAAACAAACAGACAGAGAGATCATCAGAATCATGATTAGACTACCAACTGTCATTAGGTGTAAAGTGAGCAGTGAGACGAACCTTCAGCAGCAGCTGGTACTTCATGATTCTCTGAACAGGTTTAATGAGCAGATCAGTGATCTGAAGCCTGTGACCCAGACGCTGCTTCAGATCCTGCAAGAGAGGTTATTCAGTTTGACACTGGAAGTGTTTCATGATGTTCTGTGTGATTTATATTTGGTGGTATACTGATATTAATTCAGGAAGTATGTCATAAGGACATACACACTTTATAAAGGGCAGAAATGACGATTAAATCCATATTTAAGGTACGCACCTCAAAATAGGTGTCGATATACTCTGAGACAATGTGCTCAGATTTAGGTTTGTTCTGGCAGTAAACAATGTACATGTGCAGCCGCCGTTCCTGAAAGGCATGAAGAGTTAATGAGTATGCACAATATTAAATTACAATACAAGAACAAGTCTGATTGATTGCTTAAAAAGAGGCGTACATGTTTGAGGAACAGAGGGCCCAGCCGGTCAGGGTCCTCAAGGCACTTCTCAAGCTCTCCCAGGAAGAAACTGAAACATTAGGGATGAACATTAACTGACACAAAATTGCTTAAATTATCAGACAACGCTGACAAATACAAATCTGGTTTATTCGCCTTTTTTTCTCCAATCAGTGTCTATCATTAAAAATAACCTATTATGATAAAGTCTTGATTTTGTTTTTGGGCTCTACTATAATAGGTTATGCTTGAATCTTAAATATTTTTCACATATTTGCGGCTCCTCTCTTCCCAGTCTGTCAGTAATGCTCTGTTTAGTTCCTGTCTCTGTGAAGCCTCTCCTTCCGAAAAACGCAATGTGCTCTGATTGGTCGGCTGGACCGTTGTGTTGTGATTGCTCAACCGCTTCCAGCATGTTCGGGAAATGTCCCGGCCCTTACCAAAAATGCCAGTTTCAACACACTACTAACTCAACCAGGCTTGCCCCTTTATTTAACATATGTCTTGGGCAGGAATTATTTAAATGAGGAATATTGTGACATTTTCGTTCCCGGAAGAAAACTCAAGACTACAATGGAGGCATTTCAGAGAGTTCAGAAACAGTGACACTGATATAGAGAATAACTCCCGCAGGAGGGACTTTGTGCTTAGTAACTTTTCAGAACTTTTTCATGCTCAAAGCAACATCACACACTAAAGAAAGTAAAAAAAAAAAGAAAGAAAAAAGCATAATAGGTCCTCTTTAAAACACTTTGAAAGCATAATACATCACAGACAAGATACATACTCTTTGTGCCAGTCATATATCTGCTGAATATTTCCAAAAAAGATCTTGTCTTTTCCTTTCATATCATCTGGAACTCCATCTTCCCTCATCCTGGTCATGTAGCCCTGCCAGACACACAACACAGCGTCACATCTAGTCACATGATCACGTATCTATATCTCAGCATCCGGTCTGCACTCACCTCCACAACCAAACTGAGATCTCTCACATAGTCCCTCTCCGTCTCGATCAGTTCCAGCAGGATATAACTAAAAGGAGAAAAGGGACACCTGTGTTACAGACGCTGACAATGAATGAGGGCAGTAACCGAGAGAGGGAGGAGAGCATGATGACGTACTGGCGTCTCTTGAGGAAGCCGGTCTTGCGCTCCTCTAGCTCATCGATCGGAGAGGAGGAGGAGAGGAGGGAGTTGTCAGACGGGTTGAAAGAGGGGCTGCTGCTGTCCCCTTGTTCCACAGACAAAGAGCTGGGCCTGTCCTCCAGAGCCTGAGTGGACAAGAGACCATCAAAGTCAGACCAGACAAGTAAACAATACTATAGTAAAATTCTTACACTACGTGGCTAATAATAAGTTGAATATTTTGAATATATTATATTACTTATTCCATTTTTTGCCCTCATAAGGTTGAGAAAGTTCCTGATAAGGTTTTTACTGTACATTTTTTCTACTATTAAAGATGGGGAAAAAAATTCTGATGAAAAGGTGCATTTCTTTGTGATTTTAAAATACTTGAAGGAAACGGTTCACTTTCAGCAGTTATTGTCTATGGGGCAGATTTCTGCTAGTTGTACATCAGATACAGATACATTAGCACAGCAGACCTACATTACATTGGACCCACTTTATATTAGGTGGCCTTAACTACTATGTACTAACATTTTAACTAATCATTTGATACAAAGCACTTATTGTGTACATACATGTTTTTACATTGTACTTACCTTTAAAAAAATACCTGCATGTAATTACGTCTGTAATTAATTTCTGTAGTTACATTTGTAATTACACAGTTGACACTTCCCTTACACCTAACCCTACCCTTAAACTTACCCATACCACCACACCTGTCCCTAACCCTACCCTTAAACTTACCCATACCACCACACCTGTCCCTAACCCTACCCGTATCCCACCTCAATATCAGAAAAAGTGTTTTGCAATACAATATGAACACAGTTTTTTGATGTAAGTACATAGTAGTTAAGGCCACCTAGTATAAATTGGGGCCATTACATTTATTTGAATGCATTAATGAGAGATTGTGTGTGTGAATTACTCATACCGTCTCTATTCATTATGAAGCTGTGGTTTGTACTCACTTCAAAGGTATTAAAATACATGCCTATAACGGTTGAGTTTCTAAGCTACTTTAGTGACTTTACTTTAGTCACAGGACAGCGTTGACACTACGTTTCTGCGCTGCTCTCCGCGCGCAATCTTCACGTTCGTTTGTCACAATATATCAGGCATTAGTTCAACATAATACACATCTGATGGTCTAAAATCGCTTTAATGTTCAAATTGGCAGGCCTTAAAACACATACAAATGACAAAGCATTGTGAGGACGCAGGTGAAAGAGGTCTGCCTTCAGGGCGCGCGCGCGTTGTCAGAGACGCGACACGGCTCGGCTCTCTGTGTCACAGAAAAAAGCTGAGCACTGAACGATAAGTTTTCCGTATTGTTGTTTTTAAATAGTGCACAATCGCTTTAAATGTCTTTAAACGCATTTACTTGACAAACTTTATGAGGCGTCACGCAAGTGAAAGCGATCTGGCTTCGGGACTTGCGCGCGCTGTCTGTGTGTGTGTGGCAGCGCGTAGGCTATAAAAACGGCAATTAACTTACCTGTATAAACTGTGTAAAACATGCAGTTACTATAGTGATTGTGAGCATCTATAAACAAAGATAACTGCTCCTGCATCTCTCTGTGTGCCTGCAAACTGCACTTGATGTGACTGACGGGGCGGAGTCACGTGACTAAAACCGAAATAACCGACATGGGAAAAATACGTCGGTTAGAGGGTCTGAATTTCAGTTTCAATTATCTTTCGATTAATGGTACAGCCCTATGTTGTAGAGTCAATAACGGAGGCTTAGGCTCAACTGTTAAACTATCAACTTGAGATATGAATCTGTGGCGGAAGGAAGTAGTTCTGCACAAAAGGAGGTTTTTAAAAGACACTCCGTTGTTGTTTCTTATTTATTTACGCACTTGTGCCGTTGTACTGTTGTATAATCGCAATATCACTCGTGCTACACTGCTACTCGTGTGATATTGCTCTTATATTATATACATCTGTGCACTTCTTACCATCTTGCTTTTGACCAGCTCCTCAATGGCACTGACTAGCTCTGCAGCACTGGGGGTCTCGGAACTGGAGGGTCGGACGGAGAGACGGGAAGAAGTCTGCAGAGATAAAGAGAGTGAAAGAGGGAAAAATGCCAGACTGAATGACACAAAGGAAATATGAGCCATATGGAGCTAAACTGTAATCAGGATTCATTCAGGCATGGACTTAGGCACTAGTTTATTGTCTTTGCCCTCAAAGACATTTATGCAATTTTTATTTTATTATAGCAGTTAAAATAGCGTCACTGCATTATGTTGAATGCATCTGTAACTAATGGTAATAACATTATTATTATGTGTCTGGCATCACACCATTGTGAACATACAAAATCTGCACTCTCAAACAGTCTCTGGTGCAGTTCATCAGTTTTGAAAAGTCGAAAATAATAGAGACAATTTGATTTCAACCAAAGCCAATTATTCCTAAAAAAGGCCCCATATAATAAAAATGTATTTTATTCCATGTGCTGGGTGATAGCTCTATATGCATTGATTAAAGTACAATTTTAGATATACAGTCCTTGTCTTGCAGTCAAACAGACCAAAATAGGAAATGTGTCAACAGAGGAAAGAAACCTGCTGCATTTCATGGGGTCTTAAATTTATATGATGTTTAAAAAGAAAAGAAAAAAAAGAAAAGCAGACTTCAGGTCGACAATAGCTTGATGCTCGACACCTGAGACTGGCGGAGGGTTTCTTTACTTTACGTTTGAAAACTGGCAAATCAAAAACATTCATCAAATAGAAATAGAGGGAAATCCAGCAGAAAGTCTCACCCTTGCTGTGCCTTCCAGACTTTCCAATTTGTGTCTGGGTGTGGCCTCAGGTCTGCTTAGCTTTTACAGGCCAATCAGACAGCAGAGTGGATAATGAGGGGATAAGCACAGAGGGGAGGGAGGAGGGGTGTGAATGGGCGGAGTTTGGAGGGTTGGTTAGAGGGGTAAAGAGTGAGGGTGGTCTCTGAGATTCAGAGTCATCGTATAAGGCACATGACCCTCTTTCTACCTAATCACAGCTCCCTGGTGTTGACGTTTGGATACACCTGTGCATGTCTTTCTGACCCGTGTGCGCGTTCGAGGAGCCCAGTCAGATCAAAAACCAGTGCGTTAGGAGGACAATCAATTAAAGATGGGGCTAAATCATATGTATATATATAAAAAATAAAAAAAACAACGAAAAATAAGTAAAAAACTAGAAGAGAAAAAAAAAAAATGAAAAAGGATGAGTAAGGGCATTTTGTGGTTCTAAGTTTAAATCAGAACGATTTAAACAACAGAAAGAGGAAGTCTTGTCTAGATGAAAGTGGAATAACCAAATGAGGAATCTGCTTCTAAAAGAACACTACTTCCACGTGGAAGCTCTCAGGAAGCGGTCGGCTTCTAAATCTCTACCAAAAAACAGCAAATAAAAGTAGAAAGAAAGGGGGTCTCGGGTCTTTTGATAAGCCGGGGGTTATGGGAAAAGAAAGCAATGAGGAATGATGCGAAAGGAGGGAGGCCAGAAAGGGAGGAGTCAGATGGAGAGATATGGGAACTGAGATAAAACAAAGACAGGACACAAATCAACGTAATGCTATGGCAAACAATACAGCCCAAACAAAACAAAAGAGAAAAACAAATTAGTGTCACAAGCTGTTCTTGAGCAGCGATGAGACCAGCTACAACTCCAACATTCTACCCAAGGAAAAATCTGCCTCTCTAGCTCTCTACGACCCCCTTTGAGGCTGGCATTAACATGCATTGCGGATACGGATTGTGTGTAGACCAGTGGTTCTCAACTTTTTTGTACTCGTCATGAACTCGAGTAGAATCGTCCAAATTTCCTTAAAATGGTGCATTTGAAGAGAAAACAGATCTTAATTATTCCACTACAATCCCCCTTCCATTAATTTCAGATATTACCAGTATTTATGTCATAATTATGACAAAACTGCTTGTTTGTGGTTGACATATTAAAATAATTAACCACACATTTTGTGAATCAAGTAGTCTCAAGAACTGTATGTTATTCATTTTTTAAATAGTTTTTTTTACTATTTAAATGTGATTTCTTTTAGCATTATTTTAATACATTAAATAATAATACATTTCTAATTTAAATCTTTTTAAAGGGTAACTCAACCCCTGATCAGAGCCTAACTCCACCAGCTGGCAATTTATGAAAAATGCTGGAAAAGTGGGCAGAGCTCAGGGGAGACGAACCGAGTGCGGGGCTGTGAGACCCCCAGTGACGGATTGATTGACAGCTGGAGGTGGGTAGTGAGCCAGGGACGTGGGTAGTGAGTCGTTGGAAAAGCCAACATGCGTCACAATGATCTACAACGTCCAATAGGAAAACTCAACTGTAGCCACCGTTCAACCTTAAGTGGGCAGCACGCAGACTTTTTTACACCATATATTGTAGAATTAAAACACTTCATACCCAAATGTAAAAACATTTACTCGAATCAATAAACACCACTAATAAAGCCCCAGTCTTTCAGATCCAGTTGTTTTAGGGTTTAGTTACCCTTTAAGGGTATTTTGCACACCTGTAGAATGTTTGTTTTGTTCTGAAACAGGGATTCAAATCATTACAATGTTGCAATTTCTTCTTGGCTCGGTTTACTTTCACCAGGCAACATTTCTAAATGGACCAAAATAAGTTAATACAAGTTACGTATGAGTAAACGTTACTCTCATTGGTCAGAGCGCACTGTTTATGTTCCGGGATTCCGTTGATAGCGGTCATCTGTCAGGATGGATGGATAGACAACGGCTCTGCAGACTTACTGTGGTTTTCTTTATATTACCTCATCATTTTGAGCAGGAATCAAGGCTTTGTCTGTATTTTTATTTTGAGTTTTGGACAGTTCTGAAATATTCATCCGACTAAATTTAAATTAGGAATTTCACTTTGTCATTGCTCTAGGTTAACTCACGAGGTATTAGCAAAACAAACACTGCTGCTTTTCATGCAACGTAATTACCCATCATACATTGCGATACAGCCATGTTCGGTTGTCCACTGGGCCAGATTGCTTTCTCACCAAGAAGCAAACAACTCCAGAGTTTGTTTTCAAGTGGAACGAGACCACCTTGTTTTTGGTGTGGATCTGAGTGCGATTGTTGTGTCATCATATACAGTGAGGAAAATAAGTATTTGAACACCCTGCAATTTTGCCAGTTCTCCCACTTGGAAATCATGGAGGGGTCTGAAATTGTCATCGCAGGTGCATGTCCACTGTGAGAGACAATCTAAAAAAAAAAATCCAGAAATCACAATATATGATTTTTTAACTATTTATTTGTATGATACAGCTGCAAATAAGTATTTGAACACCTGTCTATCAGCTAGAATTCTGACCCTCAAAGACCTGTTAGTCTGCCTTTAAAATGTCCACCTCCACTCCATTTATTATCCTAAATTAGATGAACCTGTTTGAGGTCGTTAGCTGCATAAAGACACCTGTCCACCCCATACAATCAGTAAGAATCCAACTACTAACATGGCCAAGACCAAAGAGCTGTCCAAAGCCACTAGAGACAAAATTGTACACCTCCACAAGGCTGGAAAGGGCTACGGGGAAATTGCCAAGCAGCTTGGTGAAAAAAGGTCCACTGTTGGAGCAATCATTAGAAAATGGAAGAAGCTAAACATGACTGTCAATCTCCCTCGGACTGGGGCTCCATGCAAGATCTCACCTCGTGGGGTCTCAATGATCCTAAGAAAGGTGAGAAATCAGCCCAGAACTACACGACCACCGTTTCCAAGGTTACTGTTAGTAATACACGTAATACACGTCATGGTTTGAAATCATGCATGGCACGGAAGGTTCCCCTGCTTAAACCAGCACATGTCAAGGCCCGTCTTAAGTTTGCCAATGACCATTTGGATGATCGAGAGGAGTCATGGGAGAAAGTCATGTGGTCAGATGAGACCAAAATAGAAATTTTTGGTCATAATTCCACTAAACGTCAATAATTTTGGTCAATAATTCCACTGGAGGAAGAAGAATGATGAGTACCATCCCAAGAACACCATCCCTACTGTGAAGCATGGGGGTGGTAGCATCATGCTTTGGGGGTGTTTTTCTGCACATGGTACAGGGTGACTGCACTGTATAAAGGAGAGGATGACCGGGGCCATGTATTGTGAGATTTTGGGGAACAACCTCCTTCCCTCAGTTAGAGCACTGAAGATGGGTCGAGGCTGGGTCTTCCAACATGACAATGACCTGAAGCACACAGCCAGTATAACCAATGAGTGACTCTGTAAGAAGCATATCAAGGTTCTGGCGTGGCCTAGCCAGTCTCCAGACCTAAACCCAATAGAGAATCTTTGGAAGGAGCACAAACTCTGTGTTTCTCAGCGACAGGCCAGAAACCTGACTGATCTAGAGAAGATCTGTGTGGAGGAGTGGGCCAAAATCCCTCCTGCAGTGTGTGCAAACCTGCTGAAAAACTACAGGAAACGTTTGACCTCTGTAATTGCAAACAAAGGCTACTGGACCAAATATTAACATTGATTTTCTCAGGTGTTCAAATACTTATTTGCAGCTGTATCATACAAATAAATAGTTAAAAAATCATATATTGTGATTTCTGGATTTTTTTTTTAGATTATGTCTCTCACAGTGGACATGCACCTACGATGACAATTTCAGACCCCTCCATGATTTCTAAGTGGGAGAACTTGCAAAATAGCAGGGTGTTCAAATACTTATTTTCCTCACTGTATGCCTAAACAACCCGAACTAAAGGAGAAAATGTTCCGAAACAAATGCTCCAAACGAGCCAGGTATGAAAGTTTGCTGAGGGGTAAGAACCACTGGTCTAGACTTTTACACCATTCCAATGCATTGTGTGATTTCACAGAGATCTGACGGCAAAATTGCAAATGGATAGTTAAAAATGCTTTGTCATTTCTTGCATTTCCTTAAATTACAAACCCCTCAGAGTAATGTTACTAGGGGTTAAAAGGGAAAAAAGTGCTCTCTTGGGGAAATAAATGAGAAAAACAAGAGTAATCCAATGAAATAATTAAGTAATCAGAAAGTAATCAGAAATGGTTGATTAATTGTGAAGAAACAATAAATGTGATCAGAATCCATCCAAGATCATCCAAATGGAAGCCACACGTTAATGCCAGGTGTCATGGGGCCAAGATGACACACGATTCTTTATGATCAAGTTTAATATGATCAGAAAAAAACAGTTTTACAGTGTTTGCATTGTAGAGCTAGAACTGGAAAAGTGAAAGTAAAGACTGCATATCGCAGGAGGAGATGGCACACAGAGGTTTGAACGGGTTTGAAGATCTCTAATGAGGTTTAAAGGTTGGCAGTGAACAAAATAAAAATAAAATAAAAATTGTCCAAACTAGTGATTTATTTGCACCAACCCTCCTCCTCAGTCCCCCTGCTCTGCTCTATCTTGAGCCGGCTCACCTTGTCATCCTGTGCGTCCGGCTGGAGGAGGCTGTGCTGTTGAATGGCCATGGGTGGAGGAAGAGGTACGGTATCAGCTCCTTCCTCTCCCTCTTCCTCTCCACAGCTCTGCATACCTGATGATGACGATTTGGAAAGGGTGCCGCTGCTCAGACCCTCGTTACGCACCCTCTGTGGAGGAGGTTCAGGGACAAATCCATAAATTAGATTACATAAACAAGAGGTCAGCTTTGAAAAAGTATTAATAATATTTAACTAAACTGAAACAAAAACATGTATGGTAAAGTACCTACTGAAAATGACTGCATTTACATGTACCCTCATAATGCGATTATATTGAGATTTAGGCCCCATGTAACACAATACTTCACAACTCTAATCATAGTAAAATATGTGGCGTATGCCAATTTTAAAGTAAAGTACAGTAAACAGGCATTTAAACACTTGAATTACATCTATTCCATTCGCACATGCTTGTGCCGTACACGGATAATGAATTATATTTGTAAATATAGCAGTAAAGCCGGCGTCACATTTTTTGGGTGCTTAAGAAACTAAGTTAATGTTGACAATGTTGCGCAACATGAATAATGCAGTATATTGATGGTTGACATCAAAATCAATACATTTAAGTTTGGTTATGGTTATGGTGTTTTGCATTTGATGCAAGTAGAGTGGCCAGTAGCACACACCTACTGTATGTGAGAGCATCATTTGTCCTGTGCGTTAAGGGTATGTGAATAATGGCGGTAAAAATAAGCACAATTCTATATAGCGAATAAGCATATTAAAGGGGTGGGTAAACCACGATTTCACTTTTCTAACTTTAGCTAGTGTGTAATGTTGCTGTTTGAGCATAAACAACATCTGCAAAGTTACAATGTTCAAAGTTTAAAGCAAAGGGAGATATTTGCTTTTAAATAAATCAATTTCTAAGCACTACAGCAAACGGCCGCTAGGGACTACTACACATTCCTCCAGGGTTGCTGACATCACCAGCCCCAATATTTACATAAAACCCTCCTCCAAGAATATTAAATAAGGTGGGGGCGAGGCCATTTTGTATCGTCGCAGGGAAGCATTGTTGTGGTAGGCTAGTTAGTAGACTGGAGTGTTGTTGCCAATGCCGACGAAACGCTGTTATTTTCATCCGGATTGCAGGTCCACTTTGTTCAGCCTTCCTAGGGATGGGGGTGCTTTGCAGTGCGTTTAACATACAACATGTTATATGCATGTGTGTATAAGACAGAGGGGAACAGGTCCCAACTTTTTAAATCTCAAAAGTGAACTTGGCATTAGTGTAAATTATTCTTTGATTAGAGCTTTTATGTATTGTTTATCTACAGGCATGCTAAACATGCTTCTGTGTTTGATTTGGATACTATAGTAAAGCCAATGTTTAGTGTTCATTCTTGCGACAGATATTTGGCAAATCGTTCTAAAAATACAAAAGTAACGGTGCCATTCAGTAGCGATCACTATAGATCCGCAGTCTTTACTCTTGAGGACTGAACAGGTTCTGCTCGATCATCTTCACTAAAATTGTCTGGGTCTGATTCGGGCTCAAATTGTTATGGTTTTATTGACGCCATTGTACTACCCAAAGCACAGTTTACCGGTAAAGGTAAGGGGCGTGACGTTTCCGACAAACGTGCACTAGGCGGTTAGCGAATCACAACACACTGGGCCAGCTAACCAATCTGAGCCCACTGCGTATTTTTGAGGGACTGGCTTCATACAACCCGGAAACCATCAGACCGTTTTTACAAGGAGGGACAGAGCAGTGTAGAATAAAGGTAAAATATATGAAAAATAATGCATTTTTTTAAAAACGAAGCATGAACACGTTACAGTGCACCCCACAAACACAATCAAGCCTTCGAAAGAATGTGTTTTACCACCCCTTTAATAAAAATTGCATGTAAACTGGAATGAAGAGGCTGGCTCGTGTCATGTAAATATCTTACTGCGATTAAGTCCTTTCTCTGATGTGCTCCAATAATCTTTTTTTATATATATTTTTTATTAACATTGAATTAGCTTTAATTTTTATATTTTTAGGTTTTCATGTTATTTTTGTTTAATTTTTAGTTATGTGCTTTTGTCATTTTATTAGGCAACATTTCTCTCTCTCTTTTTCTTTGATTTCCAACTAATATTATTGCAGCTTTATTTCAATTACCACAGATGTTTTTAAAGTTACCATAAATTCAAAATGGACAATTACTATTTTTTTATGGAATATTGCAGTATATTACTGGCTCAAGAGCGGTGCAACCAATCCCTCACATGAGATCGACCAATAGAAAAACACACAACCATCCAATCAGTTCCCCATGGACAAAATGAAGTCACACCCTACATTTTTCCTTGTTCAACATCCCAATAGGGAAGACAAGACTTTAATAGTTTAATTTACCGATAATACCCTGGTGCACATGTCAATGTAGTCAGTCTATACACAGAAAAACAGAAAGTGCACCGACCTCCTCCAGAGTCTCATCCTGTGGCGTGGCAGCGCTGTCGTCCGAGTCTTTCTGCGAGCCTGCGTCTGCGTTCTTTCTGACGTCGCGGCTCTTCTTGTGTTTGTGTGCCAGCTTCTTCACGTGGCCGTCGGCTTTACCACTGCTGAGTCTCCTCACAGGGCTGGTCAGCCATTTCCTTAATGTGTTGCCAGGGCGTTTGGGCCCAGGGGAACTCTGGGAGCCCATCACATGGCCTGGTTGCAGAGTGGCAGAGGAGCCTGGTAGGATGGCATCGTTACTGCACACAGAGAGCGCGTCTGGAAAAACAAACAAAAAGATGCTGATGATTTTTCTCTGAAACAGGCTTGGGATCATTTATGGAAAGTGTTATAGAAATGTGCCCACCTTTGTGGTTAAAGATGCCCTCCATCTCCATGCTGCTGCGGGAGTGGGCGATACAGAGCATGGCACAGGGCACCAGGCCCTCCAGGGCAGGGGAACGGTCCGTGGTCCTCACCAAGCACCAGTCCGGCTTATCATGGAGCCTCTCTAGTACCTCCACCGTCTGTCCCCTCCGCACCGTCAGTTCATTACTGTTACCGGCCATGAAGTCATGGATGACCACTGTCAGCTCACAGCCACCTGATAACTACAGGAAAAAGAGACAATCAAAGAGCCATGTTTTTATTCATAATGTTTGTCTTTAGATGAAAATGGCCTTTAAATTTTGTCAATATGTTGACATATCATATTCACTAATTTTAGTCCATTTTACAATGCCTGGGAAAAAAAATTGTAATGTGCAAAATGATAAAAATGTGTCTGCTACAGATCACAAATATTTTTTCCAAGACATTAATGTAGGAAAGGAACCATCAGCACGAACAAAATGTATAATGAGAAAAGTGCCATGAAATAATACCACATAATGAGTATAACAAAGCATTAATAACTTTGCATTGAATTAATGACTGTTCATTTATTGCATTACTTATAGTGCATTGTGACAGCAATAGCATATTTGCAACAAGTTACACACAGACCATGTGTGCATTTGCTTTGTGTATTGTCTGTAAAGATGTATTACATCTGTTTATTATTAATTATATTTAATATTAATGATTAATAATTCATATTATTATTATTATTAATTATCAACATGATGCACTTTTTTTTGTCTTGTCCATGTGTCACCAAAGATTCAGTCTTGTTATTGTTAACTAAAACAAACATATTGGGTACTTATAATGGCAAAAATATAAATGTTAAAAGAAAACTTTTCTTTTTTTAAAACAAACATTTTAATTGTTGCCTTGGCAGCAAGTTTAATTTGAAGTAGTAAAATAACTAAAACTGAAAATAATAATACTAAAGCTAAATTTAAAAAATAAATGTTTTAAAGAAATTACAAAAAAAATAAATAAACTAAAATGAAAATACTATAATAGATTATAAATAATACTAAAATAACACTTCAAACATTGCTGTAATTGAATTGACGAGATCAACTTTTTATAGGCAGGATGTGTATCCTGACCTTGTCGCTGTCCAGTGTGTTCTGTGAGGTCCTGGAGGCCAGTGAGATGGTGTCTGGCTGACTGCTGCCGTCACCCTGACTGTCCAGATCCTCTCCATCCCTGCACACATACACACGCACACACACAGGACATTAACTACTAGTCTAGGACTCCAAGTCCTAAAGTTTAAGAAAGATTAAATACAGCAACAGTAAAATGAAGCTGAAGGGTAAAATAAAAACAAAAAAAAACTACAAAAAATAACGACTATTGAAGTAAGAAGTTTCACTGGCCTGGGGGTGTATCTGCGACCCTTGTGCTTGGATGTGGAGGGTTTGGGGATGTGGATGGGCTCCTTCAACGCCCCCTTCAGGTGCACAGTGCGCTCCTGAATCACTTCACGGATGTGCTTTATCCAGTCCTGTTTGTTCTCAATACCGGACGCCTGTGTTTTATGTGTGTGGAGAGAGAAAACACAGAGAAATACACAGCGTTGAGTCAGAGTACACAATTATTTTCTGTTCTATGGTGAACTGAGGGTGGGTTAACTGTGTGGCCGTACTCACCATGGATCCATGTTTGCATCCCTGACTTAGCTTCATTTGAAATATAGAAATATACAAGGTTTTACTGCTTTATAATGTATCATATATCATACTGCATGAGACAGTGGCCAGAAAGACAGGGACAACACTAATAAACATGTTTTGTGATAATTTAGAGCAAATTTTGTTGTGATGAAGGGTTTATGCATTACTCATTGGATTTGAAGTTTATCTATACAGACAAAATCTAGTAGTATATCATTGAGGTATTAATAACTATTTAAATAATAAATGTATATAAACTACTATGTGTGTGTATATTGGCTCATATGACACAGTAAACCACATATAAACAGACAGTATATAATTGCGCAATTTTGACATTTCACTGAAGAAAGTTTTAAACACAGTTTGAAAGCAGCATGCAGGAAATTAACAGTTACTGTGAGACAGAAGCCATTTGCAATGCACATACGTCGCCACCAGTTAAGAGTATTCTTGTTTTTGCTTTGTTTGATTTGCTTGCACTTTTTTAACATGCAGTCAGAACCAGAGGAGCGAGTGTGCAGATCTTCCCCTATAATCAGTGTCAAGGATTGATACACATTCACTCTTGTTTTCACTAGCAGTCTCTTTATGATCAGCCTGAGATGATCTATTTAAATGAAGTAATGTTAAATGACATCAACATCATCTGTGGCATGCTGTCCATTACTACAGAAAATAATTGACATTCTCCCCTCCGTTTGTAAAAGCAAGCAAAAAAAGCAGCTGCCCCATTGTGAATACAATTTTTAGCTTGCTTTTACAAACTGAGGTAGTAAATTATTTTCAAGTCTTCACACTGAATATGTGGATTCCACAAATATTCACCCTTTTACTTGCTAAAGTGCAAAAGGGACAAGCTACACAGAAATGCGACGCAGAAAGCTAGAGCAAAACAGTGGCATGCTTTTCAACAGAGCAAGAGAGAGAATGTCACCTTGAGGACGATCTTGTTGTCTGACGTTGGGGTCCGTCCAATCCAGAGGGCAAATTTACATGGATCTCCTTCTACGTGCTCAGTAACACCCAGTTCAGAGGTCTGCAGTCAGAACAAAGCATTTAAAACAACCAGATCTGCTGCATAAAAAGAGGTTGTAGTGCTTTAACCCTGCTGTGAAACGCACAAAAAGCTTGCTCTTGTAGATGTACTTGCTCCTGCCATTGGAGTCTTTAACCTCCTTGCTGAAGATCAGTGACATCTCGAAGAGGAACAGGTGACGTTCACGTCCCTTACGGATCAGGGTCTTGGGATCCCACACCTGGAACGCCTCCTGCAGGATCAGTTCTCCCTGGGACTCGATGTTTTCGTCAAACCCTAAAGACATTCAGTGTAATAAGAAACCATTGCATCCGCCTTGTTTTGCGTGTTTGCATGTCTATGCGTGTCCGCTGACCTTCTAGCATGCTCAAGTGCATGGCATCGTTGGCTCTCTTGGGAACACTTAGCATGACCTCCAGGCCATCCTTGATTTCCCCTTTGCCTTCCTCGCAACACGTCAGGAGCTCCTACAAACACAAACCAATTACCACCGAGCTTTTAATCAAACCAGTCTGCAAGTTTTCATGATGAATCCCAGATGTTTTTACCTTGAGGAGCAGCTGGTACTTGGTTATTCTCTGAACAGGTTTGATGAGGTATGATGAGATAGAGTTGGCCAGACGATGCCTCTGTTGGATTTCCTGTAACAGGAACATCAATCCACTTTCACAATTGGCCACTGAAGAACGTTGAAATATAAAGCAATACATTAAATCATAACAGAAACATTTCTCACATCAAAATATCCTCCGGCATGCTCAAGAATAAGCTGAGTGGAGTCTGGTTTGTTCTTGCAGTAGTTCACGTACATCTGGAACTTATCAGCCTGCAGAAAGATAGGACATGCATTTTAATGATCTAAAAGAAGTAGATACGATATTAGTATTCAAACACAATTAACTCCACTCACCCAGGTCACAAAACAGTGGCCCACATCTTCAGGAAGCTGCTCGTACTTCTCAAGCTCTTTGAGGAATATACTGGTGACAGATAGAGACAGAAAGAGTCACTTATGAATGACAGGAAACTCATTTACTGGATGCTGAACAGGAAGATCCTGTTAAAAAGGGACCTATTATACCCCTTTTTACAAGATGTAATATAAGTATCAGCTGTACCCAGAATGTGCCTGTGAAGTTTCAGCTCAAAATACTCCACAGATCATATATTATCACATTTTTGAGAGGAAGGAAAAACATTGTTTTGGCGCATATATCTTTAAATGCAAATGAGCTGCTGCTCCGCCCCACTTTCCAGAAGAGGGCTGGGCCTTTACAGCTCATGCATTGGATACATTGAAAACGAAAACATCTATCTGGTTTTAGTCATCATCTCTATCGTGGTCACGCTCACATGACATTGCAGTTCATCTGTATGCGTTTTAAAGCCATATCAGTCTAAACTTCTGATATATGGTTTCAGCACAGAAAGCTTGATGTCAGTCGGAGCGTTATTATTCAGGGCTCGTTCACGCCTACTCGCATAAGGCCTGAGTAAAGAAAAAGTGTTTTACAAAATGTAAATGAATATATTGTTTTATGTGAATGAGTAGGCTCAATGATTCTCACATCAGTTTAAAGCAAAAACTCTTGTGAACACATATCTATTGTGTGTTTTGAAGCCTTAATTTTAAAACAATTTTTTTTGTTTTTTCAAAAATTATGCATAAACATTATTCTCTCAAAAATACAAGCATGTACATACATGTTGCTCACATATTATGGTAGCCCAGTTTGTGCTGAATACAGTGTAATTACACTTTTGCCATTAATATGTTTATAAGCAACTGAAAAATGCACAAATGTCAGAGCATGTTAAAACTTCTAAAGGGCCCAAAACAGCTCAGACTCCTAGGGGTTAAAGCGTTTGCGTTAGTGAACTCACTTGTGATGGAACTCATAGAGGTCCTGCATGTTACCAAAAATGATGTGCTCTTTGTTGACGATCCCTGGTGGGATCTCCTCCACACCACTGGTCATCTCCCAAAGATATGTCTGGATGAATAAATATATAAATCATTAAAAGATGAAGTCTGAATAGTCTAATAGTCTGAAGTAATAAATGCATCGTTTTTCTCATGTTCTGCTTGAATTTCCATATTATTTCAGGACAAAAGATCCAAATAGCAGCCTTGAATAACAATTATTTTGAACGACTGAGCCAAAACGCACTAATATATAATAAAATACTCACGTCCATGCACTCTCGCAAGTCTCGCACATACGCTTTCTCTGTCTGGATCAGCTCAGCCATGATGAAGCTATACAAATGGAAAAATAATCAGAAAATGTAGATCTCTCTCCCTCTAAAATCCAGGAATTCTTTGTATATTTCAGTGGCGTCTGGTCATTGAACAGCAGTAAATAAGACATACTCCTTCCTGCGGGCGGACTTGCGCTTCTCTTCGTTAAGCTCGTGGGCAGCATCTCTGAGTTTGACCTCTGACCCTGGAGCACTGGCTGGGATGATGTCCAACTGCAGGTCTTTACTCTGGAAATGAAAAACAACTTGGTTTAGTCCCACAGGCTTCTGACTGCATATTTCTTGCAGGACTATTCTGACTGATTACGTTTACATGCACAACAATATTCTGATATTAACTGGAATAAGGTCATATTCTGATTATGTGAGCGTCATTTAAACATGATAACCCGCTGCCATAATGTGATCAAGTAAATAATCGGGTTTGAGAAATCTGATTGCGACAGATGCCACATGACAGTAGTTTTGATCAGAATTTTGACACCTTATTCTGAATATCCACTAAAACAGGATATTCCGGTATATTTGGCCAAATAAAGGTCATTTTTGGTGATATTAAATACAGACAGTAGCAAAAAAGTTGTGTTATTTACATTGTTGTTATAAACTAAACTATTACAAATGTAAACATTTTTGTTCAAATGAAATAAAGCTGCAATAATATAATTATTCAATGAAAAAAAAAAAAAAACCTGAATTAATTGAAGTACTAAAATTTCTAAAACTAAAATGCAGTTAAACTGAAAATATAAAAATAAATGCCAATTCAAAATATTAATAAATACTATAATAGTTTGCAATCCATTGTGTTTTTTTCTCATTGTTGTGGACATGAATGAGAATCGTTTAGAATCGATTACATTGTGTACAATTAAAATTAATTAGAGTAATAAAAATGAAACAGTATTAAATGGCACCTCCAGAAGACATTATCAGGAACTATATTTTAATGTATTCTGAATATGCCGATTCCATAAAGGAATATTCCAATAGCTGTGAATCTTGTTAAACTATTCTTTGAAAAGTCTGAACCAGAATATGGACCTTATGAAGATTGGATTGGAGCATTATTAATGCTTTAATGCATTTTGCAAATAGTTATTGTATCTTAAATAACAGCCTACTTCACAATTGAGACATATAGGCCATTTGATGACTGGCAAAAACAAACTATTTGTCCAGATTATGGCTTTAAACCATGTGCACTCATGCGAATGTGGTATGCTCAAATATCACACTATTACGAGAAGAAAACAACATACTGCTTTGTTCGAGTCTGAAGAGATGCCGAGGGCTTTCTCGAGAGACGTGCGATACTTGTCCATGCGAAGGGAGAAGTCTCGATAGCGTTTGTCCACGGCCGTGACCCATTTCTTAATCTCAGCGGCGTGGGAGTGGCCCTTATCGCAGAAGCCATCTGCTAACTGTATCAGCAGCTTCACCCGCTCTTTGGTTTGCTGAGGACACAGGGACAGAATCAGCTTTAGGTAACTGCAGAGTTAAAAGGTGCCGCCCATGTGCTTGTCATCGTTGTGGTGCTTTGTACCCTGGCTGTGATGTGGAAGTCCTCGTGCTCCTTCAGAAGCTCCTGTGTGTGGTGGATGCTGGAGCCCGTGGAGGTGTGTGTGGACAGATAGAACTCACCGGTGTCGTGGATCCACTCCAGAGCCTGGACAATGAGAAAGACACACTTTAAAAATCTGAAGTGTCATGAAAGAGTTCACACCTCAAGTCCTCTTTACACATGGTATTAAGATGCATTTTGAGCAATCAGATCCCAAGTGGACCACGCTAAATACAGGTGTAAATGAGGTCTAAAACTTTTGAATTGTCCACTTTTGACCACTTCCAGAGGTAGTTGAAAACGCATTAGACTGGATTGCTTTCTTAATGTAGACGCTCATGTGGTCAAATGCGTTCAAACGGTCACAAAAGACGTCTACTCTCCACCAACTGACCTAATGCGGAAACATTATGTGAAGCGCGCTAGCCAGACAAGATTTAAACTTTGTCAGCTGAAGAACCAAGTTTGGCTTGAAGTTCCAAGCACAATTCCTGATTTCTAACACACACTCACAGCGTTCGGCTGGTCTTGCTGCTGTCAGAGCACAAACGAAAGCTGATGCTGTCCGTGTGTGTTTTTCTGTCGTCTCTGGGCGCATTTATATGTAAATTGTACAAGCTTATTTTGTCCATTAGATCGAAAGATCTGAAAAAGCCCTTACATTTACCCGCCCATAGACCCTCCCCTCAAACAAATCAGGACAGAAGTGGTTGAAAGTGGACAAGAGAGACCGATTTAAACACCACGTGTAAATGGGAATGTGTGTCCCTCGTCTACTAGTGATCCGATCCACCAAAACGCATCTTAAAGGGATAGTTCAACCAAAAATGAAAATTAGCCCATAATTTACTCACCCTCAAGTCATCCTAGGTGTATATGACATTCTTCTTTCAGACGAATAATTAATAATCGGAGTTATATTACAAAAGTCCAGGCTAATCCAAGCATTAGAATTGGATTAATAGTTGCTCTGTTTTTGAAGTCCATAAAAAGTGCATCTGTCCGTCATATAACTCCTCCACGCGGCTCTAGGGTGTTAATAAAGGCCTTCTGAAGCGAATCGATGCGTTTGTGTAAGAAAAATATCCATATTTAAAACTTTATAAAGTAAACTTTCGGCCGACCGCCTTCCGTGGAAAAGTGTTGAATGTTGAAAGTGAAACTCAAGATGCGTACGTGACGTCATGCTACCTGGTCGCATTAGTCTTTCGATCGACAAAAGTTTACTTTATAAAGTTTTAAATATGGATATTTTTCTTACACATACGCATCGATTCGCTTCAGAAGGCCTTTATTAACACCCCAGAGCTGCGTGGAGCAGTTATTTGACGGACAGATGCACTTTTTATGGACTTCAAAAACAGAGCAACTATTAATCCAATTCTAATGCTTGGATTAGCCTGGACTTTTGTAATATAACTCCGATTTTATTCGTCTGAAAGAAGAATGTCATATACACCTAGGATGACTTGAGGGTGAGTAAATTATGGGCTAATTTTCATTTTTGGCTGAACTATCCCTTTAATACCAGCTTTAAACAGTGCCTGAGATTTGAAAAGACTCAAGAAATGGACGTGTAAAGCTGTGGAAAAGTGGGAGTGTCGAGGGTGGGAAAAGGGGAAACAACAACCAATAAAACACTAACCTACAACACACTCATTATACCCACAAATTAATATTTAAATGTGAGCGGGGGAAAAACAAACAAACAACAAAGTTGCGGGCACCTTGATGAATTTTAAAAACGTAACACTATGACAACAAACGCACACAAATCTTATTATTAGAGACTACTAACAACTATCATGAACAAATCAAATATGTTCTGATAAATTATTCTTAAATATCTTCTTTTAAATCTGCTTTTCAGAGCTATTGGTCTATATGAAAGATGAGGAAGAAAAGGTCTAATAAAATTTTCATTGCGTTTACGAGCACTACAATCTGAACAAATGACACACATTAGTTTAGCACACAAATAATAAAGGCATAGTTACTTTTTTGTCCACTCTTCTTTGAATTTTTCGGCCTACATCATTGTCTTCTGTGTATCAGAATAATTCATCGCGTTCATGAACACGCTGTATCAGTGTCCTTATTTGCACATATATATTTCATTTGAAGAAGACAGGATGAAATATGTACGCATACACGGTGCTGGTTCATTTTTTGGGAGCAGGAGAGTATGTGAAAAACGTCCATAAAACTTGAAACACACTTGCTCCGGTCCGGATATGAACTGTGATCCGTGTTGCGAATGTTGTAAAACTCATCACGCCGCTCTGCGCAGAAACCGCTCTCATACATGCGCTCCGCGTGGTGTTGTTACGTATTAAATATTGTTACAGTCATATTTTCCATGTGTTGGTAACTCCAGTTCTGACCGCATCATGGGGAAAATGCAAACAACACTTTTGTGTTACTGTACTGAGGAAATACACACTTATGACACATTTGTCTGAAGGAAAACAGGCAGAGGTGAACGAACAGCGATGAAACGTCTTGTCATATTCTGCTGTAATGCGATCTCATGCATTATACAGCGCAGTGATTGGATTAAAAGAGCTCATTCTTATGAATAATGCGGAGAAAAGCTCAGAAACCAATGACGTAGATGCGTACTCTCCAGCCACGGCAACCAATCACCACTCCAAATTAACACACTTTTTGTGACGTTGGTTCAACTTTGCTTTTTTGAATCGGAAGAATGAAATAATGAAAAAACAATAGCAACTCTTTTCCCTTAATCATAAAAACGAGTGCTATTGTTGTTTTCATTGATGTGCAACCTGTACACATCTGTTAACATCTCAAAAAATGTGTTTTAGGGTTTCATGACCCTTTAACAAGCGCGTCTCAGACAGGAAGGTGAAACAATGCTAAATGCAAAAAATAAATTGCAACTTAACATACACTACCATTCAAAAGTCTCTTATTTTTCTGATGAAAAATACAGTAGAAAATTATTAAATATTATTTACTGCTTTCAATTTGAATATGTTTTAAAATCAAATTTATTCCTGTGATCAAAGCTGCATTTTCAGCATCATTACTCCAGTCTTCAGTGTCACATGACCCTTCAGAAATCATTCTGATATGATGATTTGCTGCTTGAGAAACATTTCTTTATTTTTTGACGAATAGAAAGATCAAAAGAGCAACATTTATTTGAAATAGAAATCATTCAAAATTGTTAATTTGGATACATTTAATGCATCTTTGCTGAATTAAAGCATTAAACTTTTGAACAGTAGTGTATAAGTGTGTGAATGATGATGATATTTTAATAAACAGGCCTTTCCCATATATTTATTGTTCATGTGATTATCCAAGCAAACTCTATGGCTCTATTGTCCAAATTTACAAACTAAACACACACACACAAAAAAAAAACTAATTCAAAATAGTTTCAAACAAAATAAACAAAATCAAAACATGGGGGGGGGGGGAGCAAAAAAAAACTAAACAAAAACACTTTTTATTAATTTTCAAAATTGACATGTTTCCCTATGGAGTTTATGGTAATAATTAATGTTAATGTTTGATTTTCTTTTACTTTATGTCCTGGTACTTGATGTCCAATGTATAATCTGGTCCTAAAGTACAACTAGTTGAGAACCACAGCAGCATTTGCATGACTAAACCAGCAGTGGCTAGTTGCACAAACTCAGTCTTTATCCACGTCAGCTCTGCAGCATATTTTGATTTTTTTTAGAGAATAAGGCATATCTGAATTTAAAAGAGCGCCCTACCCACATACATTGGAGTAAATTGATAAAAATTGTCTCATTTTACACAAAACACTCAAAATTTTAACACAGTGGTGGAATATTGCATATGTTATATTGTATTTATTCACAAATTTTATGATAAACGTATATAAAAAGTCATATTTTGATTTATTTTTTAATTAATTTGTTATTTGAAAATCTATAATTTTTAATCTGTTTGGTCTTCTTCCCTTCAAAAAGTTTCTGTGGATTCCACTAGGTGTCAGTAAACAGGGGAAAAAAGAATTTTCTTGATATTTCCTTAAAAAAAAAAGTTATTGAGATTAATCTGAGCAAACTATCTAATAACTCCTACTCATCTCCATTGATTTTCCATAGCCGCTAGGAAATGGAAAAGAAGGCTCCGCCTTCTTAACTTTGTAAAGGGAGATCTCGGGCTCTGATTGGTCTAGAAGCATGATCAACATGTCTATAGAAAGCTGAGATACTCATCTTTTTTGACGTATGACGCAATGCGTGATGACTTCATCAATAAATTGCGGCTAACAATGACGATTAAAATAAGGATAATAAGAGTATTTGTCTGCATCACATGTTTTGATCTGGACATCGGTAACATATTACAGTGTGGTTTGGCCATGCATGCTCACAGACATGTGAAAAGGGTCTCATTTTGAAGAAAACAAACTAAGGAACAAGCTGATATAGCGTTTGAGGGTATTAGCTCCAAGACACGTTATTGATCCGAACAGGAATATGACTCATGTGTTTGCTTGTTCAAAGGAGTCATTTCCATCTTCGTGATTCTTTTGATAATAACGTTACTGTAATGTGTTGGATCGGTGAAATACATTTTTCTATGTGACATAAATGCAAAAGTGATTGGGTTATCAAGAAAGCTGAGGTTCTAATCTTTTAAACGATACCATATATGTCTAGTTTTGTGCTGTACAACTTATAGATTTTTTCAAATGATTATGATGATGCAATATTGGACGGGTGGGTCGGTGAGGGGGTGCAGAGCTGAAGTGGTTAAGTTAAGACTGACCAACTAGCAGTTAACCAGAGAGTAAAGAAATTTGATGATTAACTTGTAATACTAGTCTAAGCAGTTTATGCAACCGGCCACAGGAATTAACTGAATAGACATGCTATGGCATATGAAGACATGCACATACAAAAAGAAGATAAATAATTTAATATCAGAGGCATGGCACTGAGTCAGTCTGTCAGTCTCAGGATTGGGCCAAGAAAAAGCGAATAATCAGACTGACCAGACATCAAAAGGAACAGATGGAGAAAGAGTGAGACATCAAACCTGTTTGGCACTGCGTTCAAACACCACATACTGCTGACACTGGTCCAGCCTCCTCTTCCTCATGGTCCAGAAGTGCAGGACCCGGTTCTCTCTCTGCAGCAACTCATTCAGGATATCTACAAAATCACACATGATCATTCTTAACCATGATGCACAGCAGCCCAGATCTTTAACCACTAGAGTACGTCACTGAAATCATGCTAAACTTTAGAGCTGCATGATTCTGGATAAAAGGAGACTACACATTTTTCAGATCACGATTTTCCCACAACTCTGAGTAGACATTGGTGTGAATGAATGATTCAATGACTCACTCATAAAGCGATACTTGTTTCATACTTTTCGTTTCATTACTGGATGAATCAGCGTTTTTGAATGAATCTCTTGAATGATAGACAAATACATACTTTAGCAGTCACTTGTCATCACCTGCTGGCGTAACAATGTAATTAATACAATCTTCATTTCAAAAGGTGATTTACTTTATTTTGACGAGACATACGCACAACCGGCGCAACGTCATACAATGTCTCTGAACAGATTCACGGCCACTTTTAGGGGAAAATAAACTAGACTCCCATAGACTTCAATACAAAATATCGGCACACAACAACGTCCGTACACAGCCGGCAGGCTTGAATAACTTAAGAAATCAGCAATATTAAACATGTCAAGTGATTATAGGTGAGATGGTGGTCCAGTGTGATACTGATACGCAGAAGGTTGCTGGTTCGTGCTGTTCGTGTTGTCCTTGAGCAAGGACTTTACTCCATGTTGCTCCAGGGGGATTGTCCCTGTAATAAGGGCACTGTAAGTCGCTTTGGATAAAAGCATCTGCCAAATGCATAAATATAAATATATATGTCCACCCTGCCTGCTAAGAGTGTGAAAGATACATCCACACACTTAATTTGGTCAATTTAAAAAAACATGTCCCTTCACTCTCCCACCGTCAAATTGGTGTAACAACCCCACCACCCAGTTGCCAGAGGACATTTACTCGTACCTCATCGAATCACCAGGTAAGCCAGCGAATTATTTAACTTCGTTTTTGAATCATGAAGTACGGATGATGCTATCGGAAGCTAAATCAGGCTAGTTGTATGGCTGGACAGAAAAGTGCACTCAGTACTCTAAATATAAAGACATAATATATACATTTAAAGATGTTTACTTGCAAAAACGAAGTAAAATCATTCATTTGTTATACCAATTTGACGGTGGGAGAATGAAGGGACATGTTTTTTAAATTGACCAAATTAAGTGTGTGGATGAATCTTTCACACTCTTGGCAGGCAGGGTGGACATATAATTACTTGACATCTTTAATCTTAGTGATTTCTTAAGTTATTCAAGCCTGCCGGCTGTGTACGGACATTGTTTTGTGCCGCTATTTTGTATTGAAGTCTATGGGAGTCTAGTTTATTTTCCCCTAAAAAGGGGCGTTGCTGAAATTGACAGTTACGTTCCCGGATGTGCCGGTAGTCCGTATTAGTGCTTATTATTAAATCACTGAAAAGACATTACAAAGTCTGCTTTATGTGTCAATATATTGTTTATTTCTTGAATTATATTGTTTGAACTGCCCTGATGGTAGAAAAAAATAAAACTGCTATTATTATTAATATTATTGCTATTTTCATACCATCAGTGCAATTCAAACAATATATGTATAGTTGCTTCTATTATTATTGTATAAAATTCATGCACATTAATAAAACTTAAAATTAATTTAATGATAGATAGAATTATAAATGAAATGGGTAATTATACTGGTTGAATTACACTCAAGGTAGGAAAAGAATATTAACCATCAATAATAACAATAATTATACATATATTACAGAATTCATGTATATTTAATTAAAACATTATTTTTTACATAAATGTAACTATTTTAATTATAAAATGAGTGGGTGATTTATATGGCTTATTATTTGATAAAATTATATTTACATAAATATACTCGATTTTAATTCATTTAATGTACATATCTATAAATAAAAAAATAACTTTTAAATCGAAAAAACAAAATTAAAGCTAAATTGAAAGCACTAAAGATAACATATCTATATCAGTTGATGCACTTTACAGTGTTTGTGTGTGTGTGTGTGTGTGTGTGTGTGTGGCATGAAGGTAAAGGGACGATTCCCAGTGGAGTAACGCTGTCATCATTCTGCAGTAAGCCGCCATCTCTGTGTGGCGGAGGCCTGACCCATTTATGCTTTCCTTATCCGAGTCATTGTAAGCACACTCAGAACAGAACAGGGCCGCACTCACAATGCGCACAGTCTAAACTGGGCTAAAGTGGGCCAAAGTGGGCCAGCTGCTCAAACTCTGTGAGGGTGCAGCGTACAGGTCGGTCACTAGATGGCGTACCAGAGCTATTTCAGAACGCATGCACAATGTACGATCAACAAGCACTGTAGCTAAACCCCTATGGGGAAGACAGACTGTGTTTTGTCATGTTTCCAGAGAGGCAGCAGAGGGAAGACTGGTAAATAAGAGGAAAACATGCAGAGAGGCAGCATCTGTAGCCTTGTGGTCTGAAAAGTGGGTTTGAAATGCTACAGAGACAACATGTGTTTATTATATGTGTCTCTGGAATACTTGATTCTGATTGGTCAATTGTGGTATGCTCCAGTCACATTTTTTTGCATAACGTCCACTTAACTGTGTAACTGATTGTTATTCCAGTGACGTCTCTTGTATCAATTCACAGCCTTCTCTCTCACAAAATAAGCTAATGTACACTAAAATCAACATTTCCTGTCCATTTATTAATACATTCTGTACATAGCTGTGTTATAAGCAGGATAATGTACAGTTTGACATTATATTAACACTTTCTTTTGTTAAAGTCACCATTAAATTAAAAATGGGCAATTCTTTTTTTATTATTATTTATTTTTATTTATTTAAATTATTTATGTGCACATCATTATTTTTTTAATTAGTGTGCTCTCATAATCTTAAATCAACACAACTTCCCCATTTCTCTCACAGTGACATCTCTTTCTCTTCTCTGATGATGTGTTCACTGGTAAGAGGGCGGAGAAATCCCTCACTCACATGAGATCGACCAATAGCAAACCACAACCATCCAAACAATTCCCCACTGACAAAATCAAGCCCGGCCTTCATTTTCTCCATTCGAGAAGCGTTTCACTTGGATATATGTGTCACGATAGGGAAGAAAAGACTATCGCAGCTTCATTATCGTACAGACTTCATCAGTTAACACAAACTAATAATGAATAATACTTCCACAGAATAACATTAATCTTAGCTGGTGCTATTCTCAGCATTTACTAATACATTTTTAAGATCATATGTTGTATCTGTTAACATTAGTTAATGCATTGTTAACTAACATTTATATAAACCAACATTAATAAAGTTTAAAAAATACTGAAAAAAAAAAAAAAAAAAAAAAAAAAAAATATATATATATATATATATATATATATACACACACACACACACACACACACACACACACACACACACACACACACACACACACAGTGAGGAAAATAAGTATTTGAACACCCTGCTATTTTGCAAGTTCTCCCACTTGGAAATCATGGAGGGGTCTGAAATTGTCATCGTAGGTGCATGTCCACTGTGAGAGACATAATCTAAAAAAAAAATCCAGAAATCACAATATAGGATTTTTTAACTATTTATTTGTATGATACAGCTGAAAATAAGTATTTGAACACCTGTCTATCAGCTAGAATTCTGACCCTCAAAGACCTGTTAGTCTGCCTTTAAAATGTCCACCTCCACTCCATTTATTATCCTAAATTAGATGCACCTGTTTGAGGTCGTTAGCTGCATAAAGACACCTGTCCACCCCATACAATCAGTAAGAATCCAACTTGTAACATGGCCAAGACCAAAGAGCTGTCCAAAGACACTAGAGACAAAATTGTACACCTCCACAAGGCTGGAAAGAGCTACGGGGAAATTGCCAAGCAGCTTGGTGAAAAAAGGTCCACTGTTGGAGCAATCATTAGAAACTGGAAGAAGCTAAACATGACTGTCAATCTCCCTCGGACAAGGGATCCATGCAAGATCTCACCTCGTGGGGTCTCAATGATCCTAAGAAAGGTGAGAAATCAGCCCAGAACTACACGGGAGGAGCTGGTCAATGACCTGAAAAGAGCTGGGACCACCGTTTCCAAGGTTACTGTTGGTAATACACTAAGACGTCATGGTTTGAAATCATGCATGGCACGGAAGGTTCCCCTGCTTAAACCAGCACATGTCAAGGCCCGTCTTAAGTTTGCCAGTGACCATTTGGATGATCCAGAGGAATCATGGGAGAAAGTCATGTGGTCAGATGAGACCAAAATATAACTTTTTGGTCATAATTCCACTAAACGTGTTTGGAGGAAGAAGAATGATGAGTACCATCCCAAGAACACCATCCCTACTGTGAAGCATGGGGGTGGTAGCATCATGCTTTGGGGGTGTTTTTCTGCACATGGGACAGGGCGACTGCACTGTATTAAGGAGAGTATGACCGGGGCCATGTATTGCGAGATTTTGGGGAACAACCTCCTTCCCTCAGTTAGAGCATTGAAGATGGGTTGAGGCTGGGTCTTCCAACATGACAATGACCCGAAGCACAGCCAGGATAACCAATGAGTGGCTCTGTAAGAAGCATATCAAGGTTCTGGCGTGGCCTAGCCAGTCTCCAGACCTAAACCCAATAGAAAATCTTTGGAGGGAGCTCAAACTCCGTGTTTCTCAGTGACAGGCCAGAAACCTGACTGATCTAGAGAAGATCTGTGTGGAGGAGTGGGCCAAAATCCCTCCTGCAGTGTGTGCAAACCTGCTGAAAAACTACAGGAAACGTTTGACCTCTGTAATTGCAAACAAAGGCTACTGTACCAAATATTAACATTGATTTTTTCTCAGGTGTTCAAATACTTATTTGCAGCTGTATCATACAAATAAATAGTTAAAAAAATCATACATTGTGATTTCTGGATTTTTTTTTTAGATTATGTCTCTCACAGTGGACATGCACCTACAATGACAATTTCAGACCCCTCCATGATTTCCAAGTGGGAGAACTTGCAAAATAGCAGGGTGTTCAAATACTTATTTTCCTCACTGTATATACAGTTAGTTCATACTTTCATAAAATGTTACTCTTATCCTTAATGTGACATTATCAGGAGCGTTTTGATGCAAAGCTGTGGGCCATGACTCACTTTTGACCTGCTGCTCTGGTGCTTTGACGTGACTCAGCATCCCCGGCATGCTGACGCTGTTTCTGTGCATGTATTTCAGGAACACGTCGGCATTCCGCCTGGCCAATGTGCATGCCTGAAACACAGAGAGCAACACAGAAATTACCCAAACACAGGCTATCTGCAGGGGTATCAAAATCAAAGGGGTTAGTTCACCAAAAATAACATTTCTGTCATTAATTACTCACCCTCATGTTGTGCCACCCCCGTAAGACCTTCGTTCATCTTCAGAACACAAATGAAGATATTTTTGATGATATCTGAGAGCTCTCTGACCCCTCCATAGACAGCAATTTAATTACCACTTTCAAGGCACAGAACAGTAGTAAAGACATTGTTAAAATCATCCACGTGACTCCAGTGGTTCAGCCTTAATGTTATGAAGTGACGAGAATATTTGTTACGCGCAGGGCTCTGAACCGGTTCAAGGAACGAAAACGAAAACCGGAAACGAACAAAATTTTAAGAGGAACAAAAACGGAAACGAAATCAAAATCAATTTGAATCGTTCTGAACAGAAACGTTAATTTGAAATGACCATTAACCGGTTAATAACGTTATTTTATCGTTCTCTTTAATATTTTAATTTGGCAGTGACCAATCATGAAATGAGTAGTACAGCATGTGACGTTGACGGATCAAGCGAGTGAAATGCCCGCGCACCATCATCTATGAATCTACCGGTAACGCAAGTCAGTGTGAGCGCGCATTTTCATGCCTCAAGTACATTTCTTTCCCCGCTGAGGTCTACAATGAATGTGCAGGTATTGGAGGACATTCTTTTCGAACGTTTAAATAAGCAGTACGGACTTTAAGCTCAAATAGACTGATTTAGGATAGTTTATGGATTCCGTTTAAGCCTATCCAAGTAGGCAGCATCTATCAAACATTTTTCCTATAGTCTTTCAGATTGCCAATACAGGACAGGTCAATGTTTTCTATATAGACGGTTGATGCTTCGTATTAAATGGTATGTTATATTGCATTAAATGCAAGCTTTATTAGCTGACTGAATTTGATTATGTGATGCAAGAACGTGTTGCGCAGTGTTTGCTTTGAAATTAGCAGTTGACGGTGCATTAAAAGAGCAATGGTTATCCAGTTTATTTATTCTTTATTCATGCATTTTTTAAAACAAGTCGTGTTGAAAAAAAGTTATGTACAAAGAATGTTATCACTCTTCTGAAAATAATTCGGCATTAGAGGCCACTTTCGATTGTCTAACGCTCCATTAAAACAGGTCCGCTGTTTATGCCTTGTAATTAATGCATGTATTTCTGGTTTTAAAAATGTTATTAAATAAATATTCAAGTTTAATTACCATGTGTTATATTATTATTGAGTGAAAATAAGTCTATTTATACATATTTGTTTAAAATTTATACATATTTGTTTAAAGTATAGGCTTAATTAAAATAACGTTATTAACCGGTATTTTTTCATATCAAACCGTTTTCGGAACAGTAATGTTTATTTAGGAACGCAAAAACCGAAACGCTATAATATCGATTCTGCTCGGAGTGAACCGATTGATATTTTTTTCCGTTTTTAAGCCCTGGTTACGCGCAAAAATTTGACTTTATTCAACAATTTCTTCTCATCTGTGTCAGTCTCCTATGCAGTTTACATTGGCCAGCTCCTGCACACATTCGTCGTGGTGCTCACGTGAACAGCTTCGGCCAATGGTGAGCCGGCGTTCTGCTGTAGAACTCAGAAGTGCTGTAAACAGTGTAGGAGACTGACACAGACGTGAAGAAATTGTTGAATAAAGTCTATATTTTTTGTTTGTTTTTTGCGCACAAAGTATTCTCAACGCTTCATAACATTAAGGCTGAACCACTGGAGTCACATGGATGATTTTAACAATGTCTTTACTACCTTTCTGGACCTTGAAAGTGTTTATTAATTTGCTGTGTATGGAGGGGTCAGAAAGCTCTCGGATTTCATCAAAAATATCTTAATTTGTGTTCTGAAGATGAACGAAGGTCTTACGGGTTTGGAACGACATGATGGTGAATAATTAATGACATTTTTGGCTGAACTTACCCTTTAAGACTTTTAAAGGCCTGCACAAACAAAATTAATATCATATTGAAGGAATGTAGGTCAATATCTATGGTAACATCCTAAACCATAAAATGACTGTAAAAACAATGATTTAAGCAACTTTACCGATCAAATAATACAAGTTTTGACAAAAACAAGTTTTATCAAATTATAAACCTCACATTTCAGCCTTTAAACCATTTTCTAAGAAAAGGGATGAGTCATATATTATATATATATATATATATATATATATATATACATACACACACACACACACACACACACACACACACACACACACACACACACACACACACACACACACACACACATACATATACATAAAATATATATAATTTTTTATATATATTTTAAATATATATATTTTTTAAATATATTATATAATATATTATTCTAGATACCTTATTATTCTACTTTTTTTCTGTAAACAAAGCAGAGGTGCGCTTGTAAACACTATTTTGTTAGGCATTATACAGCGGTAATATGAAAAGAAAATTGGCATCGAAACGTTCCTCGCTAAACGGCGACAGTTTGCAGGTACGATATATTAAACACCATAGTGTAAATATTGTCATAATTCATCAACAGTAGATCAAAACAATCACATGGCATAAATCTGGGCTATTCGGTGATTGCAAAAAAAGTATTAAAGTTTATCATTGAGCCATATCACAATTCCTGGTTTTCTGTCCCCAAATTTAAGACCTCTTGAAATGGTTGTTAAGCAGTTAAAGGTGCACTGTGTACGTTTTAGGTACGTTTTACTGTGTACTAGTGGTGAGGTTGAGAATTGCAACCGCTTACCCCTCCCTTTCGAAGCACATAGAAGCTATGGTGGCCGACACAGGACAAACATGTTGTCTGAGAGAGCAGAGAGTAGCTAGCGCTCTGTAGAGAAGTTTGTCCGTTTAGGGCTACTGTAGAAACATGATGGCGCAAAATGGTGACTTCACTATAAGGGGACCAGCGGTGTGTGTAGATAGAAATGGCTCATTCTAAGGTAATAATAACATAACGGTTCATTACGGGTCTTTATGCACGGGTCTATATACATAGTTATGTATTTTATATTGCATTTCTGTCAATAGATCCTTATAAATATTACACACTGCACCTTTAAGGTATTTAAATTATACATTTGATCAAACTAAATTTAAAGAGATAGTTCACTCAAAAAATTTTAATTCCGTCAAAATATAATCTTTTGTGTTCAACAGAACAAAGAAATACATACAGGTTTGGAACAACTTGAGGGTGAATGACGACAGAATTTTCATGTTTGGGTGAACTTAAGACATTTTAAGGAGCTGCGGGGAGCCTGCAAACACTGGCAAAACAGACACGTGTCCTCTGGGTTTGGATGTGTTACCTTGAGGAAGGCCTCTTTCTGCTCCAGATGCTTGCTGATCATTGGGCTGACGTGGTCGGTTTCACAGTTGGGCCCGAGTTTGTCCGCTCCTCCGCACCAGTCCTCCTCACGCTTGTACTCCTGCTCCAGACTCTCCAAAACACTACATACCTACAGCACAGACGGGAAGATGAGCCTTTTAAACGCACTACCATATGAATTACAAAAAGTCCTGAATGTTGATTGGTCAATAAAACGCATACTAGCAACTTGTGACACGTCAGTCACCCAAACCCCCCTCAACCAACCTGTTCGGAGGTCTTGTAGAAGGCCACGGATGCGTTGACCAGCTTGAGCCGGTCCTCCATCTTCAGCATGAGCTGCTGCCAGTGGGACGCCACGTTCTCCGCGCAGTCTCGGATCATGTCCATGTCGTAGTGGTTAGCCTGCAGCAGGGCCTCGGCTTTCTGCTGGACCTGTAGAGCGCTCTGATGGGTTTTCTATGGAGAGGAGGAAAACATGTCAGATAAGACACAAAATCAAGGACTAACACAACAGAATAGATGGGCAGGAGTCAGATGGCTTAAGACAACGGAGGCTAAGATAAAACTGATTAGTAGTTTATTATTTGTAAACGAGTATTCAGTATTCAGTACAGAATGGGAGTCTGATGGTTGGAGGAAATGAGAAGACTCTTCTGATAGGCAGTCTTTGTGCCTTCAGGTTCCCAATAGTGATACAGTGACAGCGGATCTGATGTTATCCTGGTTCTTCATTCAAGGAGGGGAAGTGGAGAGCAGGAGCACATGAGGCTCAGGTCATGTCAGGATCATCTATGAGCTCCAGATGCAGATAAACGGCCAACTTAAGCATCATTAAACATTTTTAGGCAATTTATGTTGCTGTGTGCATATGTTTCAAATATCTTTTATATACACTAAAAACACTAAAATGTTTTGCTGTTATGCTCACCAAGGCTGCATTTATTTGATAAAAAACAGCATTATTGTGGAATATTATTACAATTTAAAATAACTGGTTTCTGTTGTAAATGTAATTTATTCCTGTGATCAAAGCTGAATTTTCAGCATCATAACTCCAGTCTTCAGTGTCACATGATCCTTCAGATATCATTTTAATATGCTGATTTGCTGCTTTAAAAAAAAACATTCCTTACTATTATTAATGTTGTGTTGCTTAATATTTCTTAATGGAAATTATGTGGAAATCATAATACTTTTTTTCAGGATTCTTTGATGAACAAAGTTCAAAAGAACAGCATTTTGGAACATTATACATGTCTTTACTGTCACGTTTGATCACTTTAATGTGTCTTTGTTGCATAAGAACATTAATTTCTTGAAAAAAAAAAAAAAAAATCAGACTGACCCCAAACTTTTGAATGGTAGTGTATAGATTTAGTTTTACCATTGCTCCAGAGCCAAACTTTCCATTTTAAACTATAAAAAGTATTTTATAAGTTATATAAATGTTTAAAACTATAATAATTCAAACAAAGAGTGAACATCTGTTCCGCATTTGTGGTGTACAGTCACAGACAGTATTATACGATTGGGGGGCAGGTACAATGTCAGTTAAAATATCACAGAATCTCTTTATCATGCATCAATTTCCAAACACACCATGATTTATACAATTATTAAAAAGTGAACACAAATGCCTGTTTTTGAAATTAGCGTTAGCAAGACAAAGGAGTCAGCTGTTTAAAGGGGCTATATGCAACTTTTTCCCCAAAATAAATGTAACTATAGCCTTTTTATTTTACCATTTATGACTCAAACATCTCCTGATGAGCACACTGACACCTTGTCCGCTCACAGTGGGTGCACCTATAAGCCTGTATCCTATTTTTCATATTTTCTGACGGGTCGTCTTTTCCCGCGCTGTCTGCGGATGTGACGTCAAGCGCGTTCATGTTAAACGTTTCAGATCATTCTGGCACCACCGCTAGTCAGCAAGTAGCCTACACTCGCAAGCAGTGCAATGGATTTAACGAATACACAGAAGAGACCCAGGACAACTCGGACACCAACAGTAACTCCACAGAAGACTAAAAAAGTTAAACCCCTGACAAGTGGCCAAAAAAGGTTGAAGATTGAGAGAGACCGGCGCATTGCAAGGACTAGATCGGCTTCGCATTTGACTTCGCATATATATATATATATATATATATATATATATATATATATATATATATATATATATATATATATATATATATATATATATATATATATATATATATATATATATATATATATAAATATATATAAACAAAAATAAATATGAATAGTGCATCAGTAATGTAAAGTCTTTTTGGGTGTCTAGAAAAGCGCTATATAAAACTGATGGATTATTATATAGCCATGTAAAGCTACATTATATTGTTTGTTGTTTCTATATCTTAACAAAAAATAAGAGGTAAATGAAGATGTAAAGTGTGATGCATTTTATTTCACATAAGACATGTAGTCAATAAATATTGCTAAATAGTATTATGTATATGTGTCTTTCATACTTGGTGATAGTAAGCTACTTGTGTATAATAAGTGGTCAAGGACAGTGCTCAGTCGTCAAGGACAGTGCTCAGATTTGTGTTTTTAATATTCTACGAAAGTTTCGGTCTGTGCGCCCTTCATCAGCGTGTATGCCAATGGCGAAATGGGTTTATTTATTTATTTAATGTATTAATTTTTTGTGTAGTTTGTCAGCTACACGTTTGACGTTTTGATAAGAGAACACTTATCTCAAACATTATATGTATTTGACTGTTCTTACCTCTGTAAACATAATGTTGACCTCCTTGCAGCAGATGACTTGTGAAGTGTACACGTACGAGCGCACGCTGCGAGAGCGAGCAGAAATGAAGAGCAGTTCTGTTTTTTGGCCACAGGTGTCAGTCGCGAGTTTAAATTTCAGAAAAACGCATATAGCCCCTTTAATTCCAGAAATGTATCAAATATAATTGCACCACAGAATGCTGTTAAACATAATACATAAACTGACTTGTGGAGGAAATGACATTTGTCGATTCACTGTTGGTCACTGCTAGAATACAAATTCAAAAGTAGTGATGTGAAAACTGAGTTTGTGCTTATGGTCCACAGTTCAAAAAGCGCCTATAGTTGAAGAAACTAATGTTAGCACTAATGAATGTTGACAATATTTATGGTTTGATCTATAACAACGATGGTAAAGGTCTATGAGAAGAATAAGGGAGGGAAATGGTGAAACGAGAAAAATTATTTGAAGGAAAAGGTTTGAAGCGAAATATAAGGAGCACTGACCTCGATTGCATGCTGGAACTGCTCATGTTCTCTCTGCAGCTGCTCGGCTTCTTGAAGGGAACTGGCCGTAATCAGACCTGCATTCAGCATTGATTCACCATTACGGATCCAACCCAGAACCTGCAACACGCAAAGAGATTACCAAAGACCAATCGACACATCAGTGCAGTGTAATATCGCATTTTAATAAACAGTAGGGAGTATAAAGCACATACTGAGCAGTATGCAGTAAGTAGTAAGCAAGTATTCCACCCTGAAAATGGCCTGTGAATTACCTGTTTGACTTCTGCCTGTAGGTGGCGCAGTTGCACACACTGCTCCAGGTGTCTGCGGTGCTGCTCTGCGGCCACGTCCAGCTCTTGTTGCTTCTCATGTAGAAACTCCAGTAGATCCTGAACACGGGTGGCCATGTCCACATCACGGTCACACAGCAACTCGACACCTGGAGAACGAGAAGAAACGCCACATCTAATTTTATTCCATGACAAACATCAGGAAGCCACTGGACTGAAAACTCTTGTCTTGAGACAGTTAACATTAAAAGGAAAACATTTTTTAGTAACACTATAAATGTCTTTACTGTCACTTTTGATCAATGTAATGCATCCCTGCTGAAATAAAGTAGTCATTTCTTTTAAAAGATCGACATTAAGCCTTGTCATGACTCAACATACATTGGTCATTCATTTGTCCAAGTAAAAAAGTTCCGGAAAAAATATACACAATGCAAAAAAGTTCATAAATATAATTTATTCAGAAGCAATATTCTCATCAGCGTTCTAGCAGCTTTGACATATTTAAATCGGCATATTTGTGATATTTAAAGCGAAGGCATTTTTTTCAAATGTTGTTAAATGAATGCTTCATCTTTCGTTTTAAATTCTTAAAATCAATAAGTTAAATTAGAATATTAAGACACTATAGGGCTGTTCCCAATCAAATTAAATAATTGACACTGAAAAATTACAACCGCATTAAATAATGTTATGAGATTGTTTTAAATATATTTTAAATATACAATTAAGAAATGCAGGGTGGAAAATGATACTTTTAAACATGAATCTAAACCTCCAGTAGGTGGGTGGCATCTTAATGAGTGAGTCATTGAGTTGTTCATTCAAAAGATTCGTTCAAACGACTGATTCATTCAAGAATGAGGAAGAAGAATCTTTGATTCAACCGATGTGTCCAAAACGCTGAATCATTCAGTAATAAAGAACTGCTGAGTGTTGTGCTGATATGCGTCAATATTGCGTCTAAAATGTAAATGACTTAATCTTAACTTGTTTATTGAACTGTTGTATGAAATCAGTGTCACATTTTAAATTGTGATGGTATTCGGGAAAACAGCACTCTTGGTCATGTGATGTTTCTTAACTATATCATGTTATGACTATAAAAAACACATTTAGAATTTTTACGCTGTATGTTAAAGGAACACACTGACTTTTTGGGACTTTAGCCTGTTTTCCTGAATACCATCACAATTGAAAATGTGACACTGATATCATACAACAGTTCAAGAAACAAGTTAAGATTAAGGCACTTGCATTTTAGACGCAATATTGACGCATCTCAGCACAACACTCAGCAGTTCTTTATCGGTATCCCCCAGAGTTAGATAAGTCCATACATACCATTCTCATCTCCATGCGTGCCATAACGCACCCACCGCTAGCCTAGCACAGCACAAAGACTGGAGGTAAACGGCTCCAGCTAGCCTACTGCTCAATAAGTGACAAAATAACGCCAACATTTTCCTATTTATATGTTGTGATGTGTATAGTTACATTGTGTACTAAGACCGACAGAAAATGAAAAGTTGCGATTTTCTAGAACGATGGCTAGGAACTATACTCTCATTCCTGCGTAATAATCAAGGAGCTTTGCTGCCGTACCATGGGTGCAGCGGCGCAATGATATTACACAGCGCCTGAAAATAGTCCCCAGCACGCTCCCTGTGCAAGCAGGTTGTCACATTGGTTATGTTAACTGAAGTTAGCCTATTTTCAGGAGATGTGTAATATCATTGCGCCACTGCACTCAGGGTACGGCTCAAAGTTCCTTGATTACTACGCAGGAATGAGAGTATAGTTCCTAGCCATATCGGTCAAGAAAATCGCAACTTTTCATTTTCTGTTGGTCTTAGTACACGATGTAACTATACACATCACAACATGTAAATAGGAAAATGTTGGCGTTATTTTGTCACTTATTGAGCAGTAGGCTAGCTGGAGCCGTTTACCTCCAGTCTTTGTGCTAAGCTAGGCTAGCGGTGGGTGCATCAGACAGAGTTATGACACACACAGAGATGAGAATGGTATGTATGGACTTATCCAACTCTGGGGGATACGGTGAATAAGCTAAAGTCCCAAAAAGTCGGCGTGTTCCTTTAACTCTGTATGTTAACACTGTATGTGCTGCGCTAATTTGTATTCGATTTCTCCTCGAGAGGCTGCGTAAGCCTCAACAGCGCAACCTTGTTTCCATCAGTACATCATACATATTATCCACTATCAATCGCCACTTACACTAAATGTAATAAAATCGGAATAATTCTCACATTTTGGTGATTTCCTAGTTATTTTGTTGTTATTGCTGTTTTAATCAGACTGCTTGTCCGGTTGAGCCAGAGAAATTCTCTTTCACTTACCCCTTCAAAAAATCCACTTGTCCCGCACAAGCGGTAATGTCGAGCCCTGATATAGCTATAATAAAAAAATGATATTTTATATTATCATGTTTGACTCACCGGACGCCTGCACCTCGTTGACGTACTGCAGCAGTTCCTGGCCCTGGTGGATGACATGGAAGGCGAGGTTGTTCATGGTCAGGGCTTTATCCGCATGGTGCTGCAGTCTCTGTTCGGCCAGCGTCAGGTCTTCTGTGTCAAAGTCATTCATCTGCTGTGACAGCTCCTCATTCCACGAGTCTAGATCTGAGATAATCTGGAAAATAAGATACAACATATGAACGCAGTCTGAGAGTCTCAGATGCCTTCATTAATAGGCAGACAGAGTGAGATCACCCAAGAAACAGTGACCTGTCCTGCCCTGCTCTTATATGTAAGGGCCAATGTCTTCCTTTATAAACGCTCTGTGCAAACAGGAGAGAGTATCACTTTTGTGCACAGATCATCCTTGAAGACTGCTGCTTATTAATTGCAAGCAATCACATTAGACATCAGGGAGTCACTAACTATGTGCTGATGGGAATATTGCCCTAGTTTATTAAGGAATAGTTCACGCAAAATGAGGATTTTGTCATTAGTTACTCTCCCTCATGTCATTCCAAACTTATATGACCTTTTCCTCCATGGAAAACAATACGATCTGGCTGCTACTTCCCGTATAATAAATGAGGATTCAAAGTTTGGAACGACATGAGGGTGAGTAAATGACAGAATTTTCTTTTCTCTGTGAATTATACCTTTAGAACAGATCTAATATACAGTGAACTCACATCAATGGCGTCCCTCTCAAAGATCCTGAGCTGGAGGAAAAGCTCCAGTTTGATCTTCCTCTCCTGGAAGAGCTCTTCCATCTGAGCCTGAGCCTCATCCAGCTGCTGCAGGACGCTCTCGATGTGGTTGATGGAGCTGTTGTGAGGGGTCTTGTTGCTGGAGATGGCCGAGTCTCTGCAGGAAGAGCAAAGGTATATTTGTTCTAGTGTGATACAGGAAGAAACATCTACTTCTTACTATAGTGTCTTTTGGGAAAAACAAAGTAATAAAATGGAATTTTTTAAGGAATGTTTGGAATTCTCAAGCCCAAGTCTGATGGAATTTGAGGAATTTTAGTTGCGTTTTCTCCATTTATACCTTGTTTACACAGACACAATGCTTTTATTTGGACTTCCTGACTATTATCTGCTTTACAGATTGAGTGGGGTCACAACAGGGAACCTTGGGAATCAGTAAGGATCAAAACTGACTTGCTGTGTACTGAGTAGGTCAGTTGTTAGAGCAGATACATCATGAGTTTAAGTCATGAATCGGACTGTTTGAGAAGACGTTCACACATTAAGATTTTAAATCTTTCCCCGCCAAACACAGAATTTTCCATTATTTATGAGAAAATGCTTCTCCGCCAAACACAGAATTTTCCAATATTTGTGAGAAAACGCTTCCCTGCAAAACACAGAATTTTCCATTATTTGTGAGAAAACGCTTCCCTGCAAAACACAGAATTTTCCATTATTTGTGAGAAAACGCTTCTCCGCCAAACACAGAATTTTCCATTATTTGTGAGAAAACGCTTCCCTGCAAAACACAGAATTTTCCATTATTTGCGAGAAAACGCTTCTCCGCCAAACACAGAATTTTCCATTATTTGTGAGAAAACGCTTCTCCGCCAAACACAGAATTTTCCATTATTTGTGAGAAAACGCTTCCCTGCCAGACACAGAATTTTCCATTATTTTTGAGAAAACGCTTCCCTGCCAAACACAGAATTTTCCATTATTTGTGAGAAAACGCTTCCCTGCCAGACATAGAATTTTCCATTATTTGTGAGAAAACGCTTCCCTGCCAAACACAGAATTTTCCATTATTTGTGAGAAAACGCTTCCCTGCCAAACACAGAATTTTCCATTATTTGTGAGAAAACGCTTCCCTGCCAAACACAGAGTTTTCCATTATTTGTGAGAAAACGCTTCCCTGCCAGACACAGAATTTTCCATTATTTTTGAGAAAACGCTTCCTGCCAAACACAGAATTTTCCATTATTTTTGAGAAAACGCTTCCCTGCCAAACACAGAATTTTCCATTATTTGTGAGAAAACGCTTCCCTGCCAGACACAGAATTTTCCATTATTTGTGAGAAAACGCTTCCCTGCCAGACACAGAATTTTCCATTATTTGTGAGAAAACGCTTCCCTGCCAAACACAGAATTTTCCATTATTTGTGAGAAAACGCTTCCCTGCCAGACACAGAATTTTCCATTATTTGTGAGAAAACGCTTCCCTGCCAAACACAGAATTTTCCATTATTTGTGAGAAAACGCTTCCCTGCCAAACACAGAATTTTCCATTATTTGTGAGAAAACGCTTCCCTGCCAAACACAGAATTTTCCATTATTTGTGAGAAAACGCTTCCCTGCTAGACACAGAATTTTCCATTATTTGTGAGAAAACGCTTCCCTGCCAAACACAGAATTTTCCATTATTTTTGAGAAAACACTTCCCCACCAAACATGGAATTTTAAGGGTTTCCACAGTTATACACTATGACATATGACATATCTTCTGAAACAGTATTGAATTTCCTGATCAAAACACATGCGAAGACAACGCAGACACAAGCGATATCATATGCAAGCAGATGCATATGTAAAATAACGCAATCACCAACATTTAACAGCATATAAATCAAAACAACCTAATGTTACTGAATTAAATGTCAACCCAGGATGAGCTATAGGACTGTGAAGCTTTGGGGTGTTGATGGACTCAATCTACTCCATCTGTGTTTTGATCATCGTTCTGAATCCCATCTGGATGTAAAAACGTGATTTTCTCAGCTTTTTGCTCAATGTTGCTTTATGAAACATACCCATATTCAAGTGTTGATAAAAGAATACATGATGCTAGAATAAAAAATAGGGTTTTGAAAGTTTAAAAGCAGAGGGTCTGTTCTTTCTTTTGATACATTGCATGTTCAGATATTCATAAAACAATATTCTGGGAGCCATGAAATGTTTGTGAAAATGGCAATTTTTTTCAAAAACGCTGATGGGGAAAGAGTTAAGTCACCATTTGAGATGTTATTTTATCATCTAAACTAATTTGTTTCTTTATCTTATCACAGGCTGCTTTTGATAAAATACACAAAATGCATTCTGTAGCTCTCAAATCAGAAAATATTTTGAAATAAAATCATTTTATTTTAGATAGATGAGAAAAAGTGGCTGTAGAAACTTTGGTAACCCTTTATGTATCGTGCATTATAAAAGTATTATGCCTTGTAATGCACCTTATAATGCATTGTATGATCTCATGAATCATTGTAACCACATTTATAATACATTATAATACTTATATAGTATAATGCATTAAAACAAAACAAACAACCAATTTCAGAATCTGTAAATATTATGCATTTTAACTTTGGTTACAATTATTATGTAACAAAAGTTAATGCACTATAACGCACATTATGAACACCTTTATAATGCATTATACATACGGGCTTTAAGTAAAGTTTTACTGAAGCTTTATCAATTAGATATCAATTAGAGTTGTTCTAATGACCTTCTTCCCCAATAAACTGAGTTCAATATTGATTCATAAATCGGTTTGACTGATTCATTAACAAGGAGTTTTCAAATGGCGATTAGATTGTAAATGACTGTGGCAAGGGTTTATTTTCTGTTGCATTTGTAATCATTTTGAGCTGTTTTATTATCTAATACTAACGGCACCACCAGTGTGTTCTTGAGCAAGGCACTTTACTCCATGTTGCTCCCGGGGGATTGTCCCTGTAAGTCACTTTGGATAAAAGCATCTGCCAAATGCATAAATGTAAATTTGATTCGGTAACATTTACTTGAAGACTTTATATAATAATGCATTCTAAAAGTATTTTAATGCATTAATAATGCCTTTATTACATATTATAATTCATTGTATGATCTCATAAATAATTGTAACCACAGTTATAATATATTACAATACTTAGGTCACGCCTTCAGAAAGTATATTGCATCATATATAATATGAAAAAATAAAATAATGCATTTTAACTTTGGTTATAATTATTAATGCATTATAATGTAAGGTAACGTAACGTACCTATAATTCTAAATTTAATTTGATCTTTATTATTTATATATAAATTTGATCATATATATATATAAATTGATCACTATTATATATATTTTAGACAGACAGAAAAAATAAAGTGCCTGCAGATGTTGCACAGATGTTCAGTTGCATTTTTTGGAATGTATTGAGCACCGTCTCAATCACCCTTCTGGTGGAAAAGGAGCTAATGGGGTTTGAAAAGCTACATTGTATTTCATTTTGTAGCTCTAACCTCTCTGGGATATAAGTAAATGATCGGCAGAATAACCGAAAACTAACAAAAACTGACAAATATTAGGGCCTGAAAGAAGATGACTTCAGCCTCGAAATTTAAATGTAATAAAACAAAAAGCCAGCACTAATGAGATTCTAAATTCATTAAAAATTGAAATTATATGGTCCTAAATGCATTATCTGCGAATGGGTGAGAGGATTACAAGTCCATTGGAAAGATAATATGTAAAATATGCAATATTATCCTCTTTTCATTAAAAAGGTTAATTATCAGGGACAGCTTTAGTAATAATTGCACAAGGGGAAAAAAGAGAAAGAGGAAGCAACAGTTTTAAACAAGTCTGTAAGGGATAGAAGAAAGACAGAAGATCCTTTCATCCCGTCTCAAAGGATACAAGCGGGTTAACTCTTTATTAAAAACAAATGGTGTAATAAAGTAAAATCATAGTTATCGGGGCAATAAAGGCCCTCTCTTTTAATTGATGCTTCAGCGCTGGATCTCTGCGCAAAGTCTGTTCCCATAGTTATGTGCTTTTATCATACTGCAAGGCTAGCGTGACTGAGTGGACAGAATAACAGAATATTTAACGCTTTCATCACCAATCCACAAACTCAACACAACCAGGGTTTTGATATCAGATCAAGTTCAAATAATATGGCAGTCTTGCGCCTGAAAGCGAGTAAGTGAGTGCGATGTTGAGATCCTGATCTCTCTCGTGATTAAGTAAGAGAGCTTGTGTAAGTGTGTAACGTCTCTGCGGTGTGGGCATTCTGTGTGTTGGTGTGAGCTGGGGACCTTTCTGTTTGTACCTCTGGGCTCTCGGGGTTTAAGTATTACCTCTGCATAATTAACTAGGCGGTTATGAAAGCAGGGTTATGTAAGACACTAGAGGAAGAGAGAATTACAGTACGAGAACAAGAGAGAAAGTGCACATGGAGGGATAGCCATCCTCAAAATTTGCATGTGTAGAGAGACTAATTTGCAAGCGGAGGAGGAGAAACAAGCCGCATGTCTTCATCTGCTTTCCTTTAAAAAAATGCTACATTGACATGCTGTGATTTCATAGTTACCAGAAGTTATTATATAAAAATAACTAATATATACAATAGAATATAAGTAATAATATAATTTCATATATAAAACAAAACAATAATATAATACATAAAATGTAAACCATTACATGCACATGAACTTTAATGGCCTCCTATTCTTAATCAGTAGGGTTTAATATGGAGTCGGCCCACCCTTTGCTGCTCTAACATCTTCAGCTCTTCTGGGAAGGCTTTCCACAAGGTTTAGGAGTGTGTTTATGGGAATCTTTGACCATTCTTCTAGAAGCACATTTGTGAGGTCAGGCACTGATGTTGGACGAGAAGGCCTGTCTCACAGTCTCCGCTCTAATTCATCCCAAAGGTGTTCTATCGGGTTGAGGTCAGGACTCTGTGCAGGCCAGTCAAGTTCCTCCACACCAGACTCACTCATTCATGTCTTTATGGACTGACGCTTTGTGCACTGGTGCGCAATCATGTTGGAACAGGAAGGGGCAATGCCCAAACTCTTCCCACAAAGTTGGGAGCATGAAATTGTCCAAAATGTCTTGGTATGCTGAAGCATTAAGAGTTCCTTTCATTGGAACGAAAGGGCCAAGCACAATCTCTGAAAAACAACCCCACAACATAATCCTCCCTCCACCAAACTTTACACTTGGCACAATGCAGTCAGGCAAGTCCCGTTCTCCTGGCCACCGCCAAACCCAGACTCTTCCATCGGATTGCCAGACAGAGAAGCGTGATTGGTCATTCCAGAGATCACGTCTCCACTGCTCTAGAGTCCAGTGGCGGCGTGCTTTACCCCACTGCATCCGACCTTTGCATTGCACTTGGTGATGTAAGGCTTGGATGAGCTGCTCGCCATGGAAACCCATTCCATGAAGCTCTCTACACACTGTTCTTGAGCTAATCTGAAGGCCACATGAAGTTTGGAGGTCTGTAGCTATTGACTCTAAATTACTTCTGCACACTGTGCACCTCAGCATGCGCTGACCCCGCTCTGTGATTTTACGTGGCCTACCACTTCGTGGCTGAGTTGCTGTTGTTCCCAATTGCTTTCACTTTGTTATAATACCACTAACAGTTGACCGTGGAATATTTACTAGTGAGGAAATTTTGCGAATGGATTTATTGCACTGGTGGCAACCGATCACAGTACCACGCTCGAGTTCACTGAGCTCCTGAGAGCGACCCATTCTTTCACAAATGTTTGTAGAAGCGTCTGCATGCCTAGTGCTTGATTTATACACCTGTGGCCATGGAAGTGATTGGAACACCTGAATTTAATGATTTAGAGGGGTGTCCCAATACTTTTGGCAATATAGTGCATATACAGTGAGGAAAATAAGTATTTGAACACCCTGCTATTTTGCAAGTTCTCCCACTTAGAAATCATGGAGGGGTCTGAAATTGTCATCGTAGGTGCATGTCCACTGTGAGAGACATAATCTAAAAAAAATAAAAAATCCAGAAATCACAATGGATGATTTTTAAACTATTTATTTGTATGATACAGCTGCAAATAAGTATTTGAACACCTGAGAAAATCAATGTTAATATTTGGTACAGTAGCCTTTGTTTGCAATTACAGAGGTCAAACGTTTCCTGTAGTTTTTCACCAGGTTTGCACACACTGCAGGAGGGATTTTGGCCCACTCCTCCACACAGATCTTCTCTAGATCAGTCAGGTTTCTGGCCTGTCACTGAGAAACACTGAGTTTGAGCTCCCTCCAAAGATTCTCTATTGGGTTTAGGTCTGGAGACTGGCTAGTCCACGCCAGAACCTTGATATGCTTCTTACAGAGCCACTCCTTGGTTATCCTGGCTGTGTGCTTCGGGTCATTGTCATGTTGGAAGACCCAGCCTCGACCCATCTTCAATGCCCTAACTGAGGGAAGGAGGTTGTTCCCCAAAATCTCGCAATACATGGCCCCGGTCATCCTCTCCTTAATACAGTGCATTCGCCCTGTCCCATGAGCAGAAAAACACCCCCAAAGCATGATGCTACCACCCCCATGCTTCACAGTAGGGATGGTGTTCTTGGGATGGTACTCATCATTCTTCTTCCTCCAAACACGTTTAGTGGAATTATGACCAAAAAGTTCTATTTTGGTCTCATCTGACCACATGACTTTCTCCCATGATTCCTCTGGATCATCCAAATGGTCATTGGCAAACTTAAGACGGGCCTTGACATGTGCTGGTTTAAGCAGGGGAACCTTCCGTGCCATGCATGATTTCAAACCATGACGCCTTAGTGTATTACCAACAGTAACCTTGGAAACGGTGGTCCCAGCTCTTTTCAGGTCATTGACCAGCTCCTCCCGTGTAGTTCTGGGCTGATTTCTCACCTTTCTTAGGATCATTGAGACCCCACGAGGTGAGATCTTGCATGGAGCCCCAGTCCGAGGGAGATTAACAGTCATGTTTAGCTTCTTCCATTTTCTAATGATTGCTCCAACAGTGGACCTTTTTTCACCAAGCTGCTTGGCAATTTCCCCGTAGCCCTTTCCAGCCTTGTGGAGGTGTACAATTTTGTCTCTAGTGTCTTTGGACAGCTCTTTGGTCTTGGCCATGTTAGTAGTTGGATTCTTACTGATTGTATGGGGTGGACAGGTGTCTTTATGCAGCTAACGACCTCAAACAGGTGCATCTAATTTAGGATAATAAATGGAGTGGAGGTGGACATTTTAAAGGCAGACTAACAGGTCTTTGAGGGTCAGAATTCTAGCTGATAGACAGGTGTTCAAATACTTATTTGCAGCTGTATCATACAAATAAATTGTTAAAAAATCATCCATTGTGATTTCTGGATTTTTTTTTTTAGATTATGTCTCTCACAGTGGACATGCACCTACGATGACAATTTCAGACCCCTCCATGATTTCCAAGTGGGAGAACTTACAAAATAGCAGGGTGTTCAAATACTTATTTTCCTCACTGTATATATATTACATAAAAAAAAAAATATATATATATATATATATAAATAAATAAAAACCCCCAAAAATATACATATATATAACCCAAAATATATATATATGGGTTACATCAAAGCATTCCTCAAGCCCTGAATATTTTTGCAGTGTTGTGCAGCCACTGCCGTAGTGCTGACAGTCAGGGATTCAGAGTTGCACTGATGAAATGTGGCAGAGCCGAACATGTGAGAGGGGCTGGAAGCAGAGCAGTGAGTCTGCCCTGAGGGGACTGAGAGACTGTACTCCAAACAGCCTCTGGTTCTCTCTCCAGCTCCTTTGCCTGCTTAACTTTCTGCTGAAGCATCGAGCTTTACTGAATCTCAGGCTTCACGTTCCTCTGCTGCTGCAGTCCTTCCCACATGCAAATTATACATGTGACCGACTGTTAGCACTAACACTGGACATCAAGCCAAACAATGCAACTTCACAGCTGCACTAATAGTTACTCAGCAAGTTACTATTAGTAAGGTAAAGAGAGGATAACATTGGAAATGCAAAGTGGATGCTGGTGAAAGGGGACAAATGAGTGCTTGAATCCTCCAAAGGCTTGTTCAAGTGAGGATGACTAATGTTTGCTTGAGTACGAACACAATACTGGTTTCACTTTTTTATTCAACTTAGCAATTCCATTGGGCCAGTTGCATAAACATAGCAATTATGGTAAGACTGTGTCTTAAAGGGATAACATCAAAGTTGTAGTTGCGTAGCTGTCAATGGAGGGAGAGAAGGCTCTCAGATTTTATCAAAAAGATGAAAGAAAGTCTTACGGGTTTGGAACGACATGAGGGTGAGTAATTAATGACAGAATTTAAAATATTTGGTGAACTATCCCTTTAAGAACTAGTATGACCAACTAGTAGTTAGATATGGGGGTAATGGGGGTCTTGCATTTCGTTATCAGATGACATTAATCTACGTTTTTAATGTAACTGACTTTAAAAAGTTATGAACAGTCTTAAAAAAATAACGATTAAATATTCTTCTAGTACTTAAAGAAAAATGTATTGTTCTTAAATACATACAAAGCCACAAAAATACAACTTTTTGTTAATATTTTCAAGGAACCATAATTATGCCAAAAAATATGTCCTGCATGTGTATCTTTAATATGTACAAGGATGTAAGTGCTTTGAGTATCAAGAATACCTTGATTAATATTGAGTTGGCGTTAATGATTTCTTATTTCTTGGACTTCACTTTCTAACTTTTCTTGTATAACACTGACTTTTCTATAATAAAACGAGTGAATAATAAAGTTATTAGACTGATTCAAACTATTAAATATGAGCTCAACACTGATATTTGAGTATTTCGGACCGATTCGCTGAAAGAACTAGTTATTTGTTCATAAGTACCTCTGGTTGTGTTGTTAGTAAGGAACTGTTGAGGACAGTGCAACAGAAAGATGTGCTTTCTATTTATGGTCTGTGTATTGGTGGAATCCTCTCAGACTTCGGAGGTACAACTCCTTAGCGTGTGTGTAAGATTTCAAAAGATGGCTTTCACACTAGTCAAACAAACCACACTTCAGTGGAATCGAGCTTGGATCCACACCAAAACATGAAAGCAAAATAAAAGAGCTGTCGCAGAGGAAGACATGAAAGGAAAGGACAGATGAGAAGATTATGCACCTGAGTTGTTGAATGAGATCCTCTCCCTCTTTGATGACATTTACAGTGAATTGCAGTGTGGTCTGCTGCTGTTGCCCGAAACGCTTGATCAGGTCCTGAACGGCCTCCACCGACTCGGCGTATACGTCGTCCAACAATTCCTTTTGCAACTCCTCCAGCCATGTCCACAGCTATGCGTAAAAGACACATATGTTAATCACTTTTTTACTTAGCTAAGAAAGCTAAGGTAAGACCTACTTATTATTTGTGTAGCATATTAAGATTGAATAGTTTGCAAAATGCAACCTTGTGTAAATAAGTTTTTTCCCTTTCTGATCTGATATTGAATGTTTTAGGGGATCTATTTATTTTTGGGCTCTACTAGGCTCTACTTTTCATGCTTGAACGTTCAAATTTTTTCACATATTCTCCATTGTTGCAGCTCCTCTCTTCCCAGTCTGTCAGTAACGCTCTGCTTAGTTCCTGTCTCTATGAAGCCCCCTCCTTCTGAAAAGCATGTGCTCTGATTGGTCAGCTGCACCAGTATGTTGTGATTGGTCAACCTCTTATGCTGCGTTCACATGGAATGCGAATAGAGCGTCATATAAATTGAGCGTTTCAAGCGAAATAGACACGCGTTCAAGGTGAAAGTGGGAGGGGCAAGTGCTAGACGGTTGTATGTTTGCAAGATGGCTGATGTTGATCGAGCATTCCTCGAGAGATTCACCGTTCTGGAGAGCAGAACAGCGGCGTAGGGGTCAGCGTCGCCGTACTTGGGTCCACCAGACCCTCTGGAGGCGTACCCAGTTTGGCGAGTTTCACCACTTGCTGCATCTGGATGATGGCCGCTTTCAGTGGTACTCCCGCCTGTCCCGTGTCCAGTTTGATGACCTGTTGCCCTGCATCAGAGCGAGTATCGAGCGGGCAGGTCTGCCGCCGTTTATCACGGGCAGACTCCTAATTGGTTAACACGGTACGAACAGGCGCCAAAGTTCAGATTTTTCACCTCGGGCGCCAGAAGCGAATTCGCTTCAAACTCGTGAATGCACTGAAAGCAACAAATAAAATCACTCGCTCAATTTGCGTCTTTTGCGCGAACTGGACACGTCAAGATGTGCGTCAACGCGTCTTTACATTGCCTTAACATGGAAATCACTCACTCCAGATGCTCTAATCGCATTCGGTGTGAACGCAGCATTAGAGCATGTTTGGGAAATGTCACACCTCTTACCATAACAGTGAGATTCAACACACTACTAACTAACTCAACCAGGCCTCACTCCCTTATTTTGCGTATGCCTTGGGTTGGAATTATTTAAATGAGGAATATTGTGATGAATAACTCCCGCTGGAGGGACTTTGCAAACCTTTTTCATGCTCAAACAGCAACATTACAGACTAAAGACAGTTGAACATGTAAAAAAAGCATAATAGGTCCTCTTCAATATATCAGGTTCTTGTGCAAATGTGTAAAACTACATGCTTTCAAACTATACTGAAATTATACAACTTATTTTACTTGACATATTAAATATTCAACACTCATGGCACAAACACAAAAATAAAAACATAAATAACAAATAAGCATGATAAATATATAAATATCTACATCCTTTTACTATACAAAAAAAGAAAAGAATTCACAGTAGTCCCAAAAACCCTGCACATTATGCATAAAAACGGGAACATTGCTCAGAACAGGCGAGCTGAGGCCTGAGGTGAACCGTTTTGAAGTTTATTGTTGATGGTGATGAATTTGTTACAAAAGCTGTGCTTTGAAGGCTGCTCTCCAGAGGTGATTTAAAGACAAAGAATTTAACTTCCGTGAGAGGATTTGAACACGCTGACAGTTTAGCATATGGTGAACCCGTCCCCAAGAGGTTGTGTGTTTTGATTCAACCCCTATAAAGCACCACCGCAAAAACAAGTAACTAAAAGTTACTATTTTGTTGGTAACAATTTAGTTTAGGGTCCAATTCTCACTATTAACAAGTTGCTTATTAGCATGCATATTACTAGTATATTGGCTGTTTATTAGCACTTATAAAGCACATATTAATGCCGTATTCTGCATGATCATATTCAACATCCCTTAATCCTACCCAATACCTAAACTTAACAACTACCTTACTAACTATTAATAAGCAGTAATTAGGAGTTTACTGAGGCAAAAGTAGTAGTTAATAGTGAGAAATGAACCCTAATCTAAAGTGTGACCCAGACGAAACAACTCAACCATCCTGTCCATAACTAGTTCTTACCTCCTTTACATGGGTGTGGAAAGCCACTGACATGTCCAGCAAGACCTTTCGCTGCTCGACACGCCTTACAAAGTCCTGGATCCGGTCCTCCAGCTGATGGGCGGCCTGATAGATCTCCTCCGGGTCACACTCGCCCGTCTGGGCCAACTGCTCCGCAGCTTCAAGCAGCTTATCAGCATTTGTGTATGTATTCTGATAAAGAGAAGACGCACATGGACTATGATGATGCTCATGTCAGATGCTAAAAATATTTTGAAAAGACTACAGTATTTTCAGAAAATAAGCTGCAACCGGTCAAAATTTTGTTGAAACGAAAACGCACATAACGGTATACAAGTCGCATAAGTGTATAGATAATTTGGTCAGCTCTTTTTTTATATTTAGTCTTAGTACTATGTCAAATGTCAACCTTGTCCTGTTTTTGTTTAGTCAAGTTTTAGTCGACTAAATGTCAATGCATTTTAGTCAATGACTTAAGTCACATTTTCCTTTAGTCATGTTGCATAATGGGACCCCACTTTATATTAGGTGGCCTTAACTACTATGTACTAACATTTAAATTAATAATTTGATACAATGCACTTATTGAGTACTGTACATGCATGTTATTACATCTGTAATTAATTTCTGTAGTTACATTTATAATTACACTGTTGACACTGTTACACCTAACCCTACCCTTAAACTTACTCATACCACCACACCTGTCCCTAACCTTACCCTTAAACTTACCCATACCACCACACCTGTCCCTAACCCTAACCTTAAACTTACCCATACCACCACACCTGTCCCTATGCTACCCTTAAACTTACCCATACCACCACACCTGTCCCTAACCCTACCCTTAAACTTACCCATACCACCACACCTGTCCCTAACCTTACCCTTAAACTTACCCATACCACCACACCTGTCCCTAACCTTACCCTTAAACTTACCCATACCACCACACCTGTCCCTAACCTTACCCTTAAACTTACCCATACCACCACACCTGTCCCTAACCCTACCCTCAAACTTACCCATACCACCACACCTGTCCCTAACCCTACCCTCAAACTTACCCATACCACCACACCTGTCCCTAACCCTACCCTCAAACTTACCCATACCACCACACCTGTCCCTAACCCTACCCTTAAACTTACCCATACCACCACACCTGTCCCTAACCCTACCCTTAAACTTACTCATACCACCACACCTGTCCCTAACCCTACCCTCAAACTTACCCATACCACCACACCTGTCCCTAACCCTACCCTCAAACTTACCCATACCACCACACCTGTCCCTAACCCTACCCTCAAACTTACCCATACCACCACACCTGTCCCTAACCCTACCCTCAAACTTACCCATACCACCACACCTGTCCCTAACCCTACCCTCAAACTTACCCATACCACCACACCTGTCCCTAACCCTAACCTTAAACTTACCCGTACCACTACACCTGTCCCTAACCTTACCCTTAAACTTACCCACACCACACCTGTCCCTAACCTTACCCTTAAACTTACCCATACCACCACACCTGTCCCTAACCCTACCCTCAAACTTACCCATAACACCACACCTGTCCCTAACCTTACCCTTAAACTTACCCATACCACCACACCTGTCCCTAACCTTACCCTTAAACTTACCCATACCACCACACCTGTCCATAACCTTACCCTTAAACTTACCCATACCACCACACCTGTCCCTAACCCTACCCTTAAACTTACCCATACCCCCACACCTGTCCCTAACCTTAACCATATACAATATGAACACAATACGTTTTTTTTTTTATGTGAAGGCCAACTAATATAAAGTGGGACTGCATAATGGTTAAATTGAAAACTTTGATTATTTGTTCAAACTTATAAATCAATTATAATAAATAGAAATGTATTTTTACATTTCATAACAATTATTGAAATTTCATCTATAAGCACAAATCAAAAGAATGTCAACCCATAGGAATGGTTTATTTTACCTCATCTAGTTTCCTGATTTAGTATAGGCTATTTATTATATAGGCCTACTGGTAAAACAAGCAGCTTATCTCAAAAATTTAAACCGTGAAAACCCTAATAATCCAAAAATTCCAAATTACATGAATGTTTTTATAATAAAACACATTGTATTGTCACGCAGAGGTGTGCTAAAGTGCATTTATTAAGCAAACACTATCGGAAATATAGTTGAGAGATCCATGTTTGGATTTAGTACAGTTCATCACAGAGAAGGTTTGAATGCAGATTTAGTCACAGAAAACAGTGCAAGCGGGCAAAAGCGGCCTTGTGTCGTTCCAAATCCATAAGACTTTCGTTCATCTTCGGAACACAAATGAAGATCTTTTGCACACAAAAAGTATTCTCATCATTTCATAACATTAAAGTTAAACCACTGGAGTCACATGGACAATTTTAACAATGTCTTCACTACCTTTCTGGACCTTGAAAGTGTTAATTAAGTTGCTGTCTATGGCGGCGTCAGAAAGCTCTCAGATTTCATCAAAAAGATCTTACTTTGTGTTCCGAAGATGACCGGAGGTCTTACGGGTTTGTAACTTTTATGAACATTTTTGGGTGAACCAACCCTTCAACAGAAAATCTCAAATGAAGATCGCTAAACTGCAGCTTAATTGTTTGCCTGTGTTTTCAGGTCATCCACACTTCTCTGCAGTGTGGTTGCCAGATTGCAAATATTAAGTAAAAATCCAGGTAGAAAACATGTTCTTTAAACAGTATAGCTCTGATTAGGGGATTTCAATTCTTGAAATCTGGTAATCGCAAGGCTTTTGAAAGCTTGTAGCGGCTTGTTAAAGGTAAAGTATGTAGTTGTTTCTATGACACTAGTGACACCTACGCTAGAAATGATTCGTTTTTCGTGCATATTTGTGTACTCTCTTTTGGATCTTGACGTTAATAGCATTACATAAGTTGCACTTATAAAAAGCGGGTATATGATTACAAAAAAAAATTTTCAATAGCCCACGTTCTACTAACTATAAGTAACTTTGCAACTACATGTCAACTAGCAGTGATTAAAGTATTAGTAGACTGTCTGCTTAATAACTACTAACACTTTATTTTGATGCTCCCCAACAGACATTCTACTGACTACTTTGCACCTACATGTCAACTTATTCTACTAACTGTTTAAATGAGAGTTAGTTGACTAGTTGCAAACTTACTTATAGTTAGTAGAATGTCTAAAGTGGGTATTGAAATAATAAAGTGTAACCACAACTGCAAATTATAGTCCGGAAAATACGATTAGTAGGATCTCCATAAATAAATAAAAAAACATTACATAAGATTAAATATACCCATGGATTTAAGGACTAGTTGCACAAGCCCTAATGTGTGTCATCTTGTGTTCAGTTACTTCTTATCAGCTTTAGACTTAATTTATGCGTGGAAGAATCCAGGGAAGCCCACTCAAATAAAACCAGAGGGGAAGGGCATTTTATAATGGGAGTGAATGGCAAACCTGAGCGACTTCCTCAAAGTCTTCATGGCGTTTCTGCAGGGCTCGGGCGCGATGCAGAGATTTCCCCACCCCTGTGTGTTTGCTGAGGAACGCCTCACCGTGGTTCTCAATCCAGTCAAGAACCTACACACACAGAGAAAAAAAAAAGATAATTAATTTGAGACAGCGGCAGAGCTTTCCAGTCCTTCTTCAGGTGAGAACGTGTCCTGTCAGATAGGTTTAACGTTAATGGCAGTCAAATCAAGACAGGGTGACAAGTGAGACTGCAGGGTCCATGACTGAAAAAATTATGCATAAAGGTGTCGTTCAAAGCCTAGCTCTCCCTCTCTGCCTCTCAATGCATCCCCGGCACCTGAATAGTGGTTTCCATGGCAACACTTTCCCTCAGCCACAGAATTAGCCGTTCTGCATTCTCTCGGTCGAACACCTCGATGCAGAAAATCACAATCTCTGCACCAATAAACTGGCCCTGAACCTATGAAAACAATGTACAATAGAAAGAAACGCCATATACAATGCTACGGCAGCGGCTTATCCTTGACTCTAAATTACATGCGTCTATTTCTGTTTGCGTGTAAACTATTATAATTCCACAGAACTTCAGCCAACACGTTTCAGTGGTGTTTTCTCTCCTGTATTAAAGAGGCAGCGGTAACAGTAATTACACGCTAAACTAAAGCCTGCCCAGAAGCATGAATTTGGGAATCTCAAAAAAAAAAAAAAAAAAAAAAAAGTCTGCTGGTAAGATGTTTTGCCGACACACTGCAGTACAAGAAAGGAAAGATTAACTATATCAGTCTTTCTTTACTATCGGTAAAACCATGTACTGACTCAATATGGCATATACTACTACTCTCAAGAACCTCGTGGTCAAAATGTCCTAAATTTAAACAGAGGGGACAAAAAGTGTCAAATGATGTGGTATATTATGTGATTAGTTTAAATCAGAATCAGAAATATGATAAGATAGAAAAAAGATGCAAAGATAAGTAAAGAGTGTTTTAATATTTTGCATATATTTGATATTTATTAAATTGTTTTCTTTTATTATTTGAGATTTGAATTGTTCAAATGTATGGAATAATTACATGGAAAATATGTAATATTAATTAAAAACTACATGCCATTGTATTTTGGCATGTCATTTATTTAGTAAATAATTATATTACATGTTTCCCTATTATATTAATACATACTGCATAATTTATTATGTATTATATTAGGCAGGTTGTGTGTGTGTGTGTGTGTGTGTGTGTGTGTGTGTGTGTGTGTGTGTGTGTGTGTGTGTGTGTGTGTGTGTGTGTGTGTGTGTGTGTGTGTGTGTGTGTGTGTGTGTGTGTGTGTGTGTGTGTGTGTGTGTGTGTGTTTAGCCAAAAGTTTTATCTATATATCTATAGCTCATCTACACACACACACACACACACACACACACACACACACACACACACACACGCGCACACGCGCACACGCGCACGCACACACACACGTGGAAGCTTGCTCTGTTGAGATGGGATTGTTCACTGTGTAGGTATTACCAAAATTATAATAAAAGACTTTGACAAAAATATTATTATATAAACATTTTATATTCATTATTAACATTTGAATAACTACATGTATTAATTAAGGAGCGAGCTCAATATGATATTTGTTTTTGCTGTGATATCAAAATTGGTATGAAGAGTCATGCAATTGATTTTCATTTTTGTGTTAGTGACATGACAGCTTATGGAGTTCTTTCAGTTATTCATGCAGATTCTATGTCCTTTTCTTTTCATCTCTCGCTCATATCCTTCCATCCCTTTGTATCATCTCTATGCTTTTTGAATTGTCCCCCAAGGGTGTTATGAAATGCCACGTGCAGTTCTCAGCACCACACTTGCACCTTTGTGGATCATGTGAGGTATTTTAAGGTGAATGAGAGAGTGTGTGTGTTTTTACCTGCTGAACATCCTGCTGGAATACACACAGCTGCAGACGTTGGTGCAGCCGGACCTTGCGGTGTTGCCAGATGTTCTCCAGCTGCCTCTGGTGGTGCAGAACCTCATGGATGATGTCCAAAACATGGTGAACCGCCTTGGAGTAATTGGCAGATGCCGTCAGCGAATCAGCACTGCCAGGGGTCAAAGGGCGCTGAAGTTTGTCCAATAAAGCTTTCCCGTCTTGGCTCACCTGGAAGAGGGCGGCACAATGATGAGAAAACAATTGTACAAAGCTATTATACTAAAATGAAATTGTATTGTTATATGCAATGTAAGTCTTAATAGCACTGAGCGTTTTATAATAAATATAATTAGCTAAAATTGCCACTTTAGACATGCCTGTAATTGCTATAATGTGCTAGTACCATTTACTTTGGGATCAGTTCTCTGAAACGTTTTTTCAAGAGTGCTGTGCAATTTAGTGATTTGGAGACACACGGCTCTGTACCTCAGAGTAGGCAGCGGTGATGTGTTCATACAGGCCTTGGTGGTGGTGAATGGCATCCTCCAGGTCTTGTAGTTCAGAGGGCAGATCCACCTCCCCGCACGCTTTACACCACGAGTCCACATTACTCATGTACTGCAGACAGACACAGATATACACACATTCACAACAGAATAATATAATAATTACATGCAATATGTAGCTCACGTTAAAATAAATGCGAGTTCTAAATTGAATATAGGCATATTTGTCTGAATATTATGGAATGTCGTGTCCATATGGACCTCTTGACATCAAAAGAACTGGAGTGAACTCAAAACTAATAAGGGCAAATGCAGGACATGATGAGAGATATGCTTCTTATGCTGCACTCTGAATATCAATTCAAATCAAATTGTCTTTCATCTCATCCCACTCTTTCTCAGAGATGAAGAGCAGAGCGAGGCTGAGAGTGTTGGTTCCTCAACTCAAACAGAATCTCGTATTTGAGGACGGCCCAAACCAGGCTGCCTCCACTCCAGACTGACAGTTGTGCTGATGCTCAAAAGGAATAAAAATATCTGGAAAAGAGACTGTTGTTGATACAGCCTCTCTTTAAAAACACTGCATGTGTGAGAGGAATATTTTATTCACCTGTCCTCGCTACTGCAGTCTCTCAAATATCACATTTTTACATGCATGCTTTTTTCCACGTTTAGAAAGAACAAGTGAATATTTACAATGCAAATAAACGGATTACAAATGCCGATTAAAATAAACTTTCATTCAAAATTAAAAGTTATCTATAAAATGCTCAGTATAGTTATATTACACACAAAATGTGTGTATTCTACATATTTGTATGCATTGTATGTATTGTGTTGCCCTTTTACAGTCTTAATTTTGATTTTGGGCTCTATTAGAACAGGTTTTCATGCTTGAATGTTCAAAAAACACATAATTTGTCACATTGTTGCGGCTCCTCTCGTCTGTCAGTAACGCTCTGTTTAGTTCCTGTCTCTATGAAGCCCCTCCTTCTGAAAAGCACAATGTGCTCTGATTGGTCAGCTGGATCGGTGTGTTGTGATTGGTCAACCGCTTAGTGTGTTTTTGGGAAATGTCACGTCCCTTACCATAACCACAAGTTTCAACACACTACTAACTAACTCAACCAGGTCCCGCCCCTTTATTTAGCATATGTCTTGGGAGGGAATTATTTAAATGAGGAATATATTGTGACCTGTTTATTCCCAGAAGAAAACTCAAGACTACAATGGAGGCGTTTCAGGGAGTTCAGAAACACTGACACTGATATAGAGAATAACTCCCGCTGGAGGGACTTTGCAGACCTTTTTCATTCTCAAACAGCAACATTACACACTAAAGATAGTTGAACGTTTGTTGTCTGTTTATCATTCAGTTTTAACAGCATGTGAAGTCATTCTAATTATGAAAAATCACATCTACAGTCTAACCAATTCACAACTTGTACACATACTGTACACCGAGACGCAGCAGTGCTCTCTCTGACCTGGTCACATTTCTGGTGGAAAGTAGCAGACATCTCCAACAGGGCGCTCCTCTCGTCCAGCGCAGCAGCGAAGGCCTTCCACTCCTGCTCCAGCTGACCTGAGATCTGTTTGATCTGCTGGGACGCATAGTGGCCCGCCTCCAGCAGACGGTTCCCCACCGACATGATACGGTTTATGTTCACGTAAACATTCTGCGGGACACGACGACAACAACAAATTTAGATACATGTTCACAAGACTTTTGATTATTGGGTGTTTTTGCATTGAGTTTTTGCTTCAAAATGATGTGAGAATCATTGAGCCTACTCATTCACATAAAACAATATATTCGTTTACATTTTGTAAAACACTTATTCTTTACTCAGGCCTTATTAGGCGTGAACGAGCCATGAATAATAATGTGGTCACTCCTGAGAAACAAAGACCTGCATAATAATGAGCTGCATAATAAATGAGCTCTAGGTAGGCCTACTAGATTTTAGGTTTACTAGATAAGTACAGTAACAGTAAAAAAATAAATATATATATAGTTTTTTGGGGGGGAAATCTAAATGTTTTTTACTTAAAGTTTTTACTTAAAGCAAGCTAAATTATCTGCCAAAAAAAGAAACAAGATTTCAATCAGAATTTTTTTTGAAAGAAGAGCTAAAAAAACAAAACAAAACAGTAATACTGTGACACTGAACCCAATTCAATATTCAATAAATACAAAAAAACTGAATAATTGGTAATGGCAAATATTTTCTGAATCATTTGTACATCAAATACACACAATACTCAAATATCATTTCGAGCTTTAGTCAGAAACACGTGAAATGCACGAGCCAGCGCTAAGGCTATTGTCTGCTATATTGGTATCAAATATACTAATATATGTATTATACCAGTCTGTTATATTATATCAAATATATTAAAAACATTGATTAAAATTAAGATTTTACACAAATTTATACAAAACTAAATTCAGTTTAAAGAAAGCAATTAACTTTCTAAAAAAAAAAAAAAAAACCCCCAGCAACATAGGGTATAATATTTAAACATCAATATGAAGCAAAATGCATTTTAAAAACATTGATTAAAATTAAGATACAATTTATACTAAACGAAATTCACTGTAAAAAAGGCAATTAATACTCAAATATCATTTCCATCTTCAGTTCATTTATGAGACGCGTGCAATGCCGCTAAGGCTATTGTCTGTTATATTGACTTCTTATAAAATAAGAAGCAACTATATTAAAAACATTGATTAAAATTAAGATGCAATTTATACAAAACGAAAACAGGCCAAATAAATCTTGTCTAAACAGTCTTGCGTCTTGTTGCATCAGGATTTATATTTAAACAGTCTTTTTGCGTTTAATATTCACAGATGCTAACTGAATAAACTTAGCCTACCACAATCAGCCCTGAATCAACTTTCCCTGAGGAGAATTATTCCAGGATTATTACTCAAAGCGATGTATCTGAACCATAGCTTCACTAGTTGTGTTTGCATGAGTTGATGTGTGTGTGGGCGTCGACGAATGGATTGCCTGTATTTGAATCTGAATGAGCGCGCGATCCGTGGGCGTGGCCGCATTAGCGGATAATGAGTCAGTAATGAGTCGACTGATATCTCCCACTTTTCACACAGATTACATAAACACAGAATATTTGTTTTCGTTTTGATTTATATGATTTAAAACCTGACATTTCAACGTTTCTTTAGACAATTGTCTCATGTTTGTGTGTCAAGTTCTCACTAAGCTACAGGTCATTTTCTGAAGAGAATCAGATTAGACATCATTGAGAGAGACGCAAATCATGTTTGTTTCCCTTATTTTGCAAAAAGCACAACAATTTGTGTTTATTGTGACTGTATAAAAAAAAAAATAATAAACTTAACAGAATATAATGATGTATAACACTAGCCTGAACGATAAAAAAAACGCCAGTTATTTGAGTCTCTTTGACACTGATAAGAAAAAAAGAGAGCCGATTGCCGACTCGAGGGGGTTAAATTGTGGCGACAATTTTTCACAAATAAATTATGAACGCATGCAAAAACGAGAGAACCGACAAAATATTAATTGATTGTTATAGTCAATGTAGCTTTTTGTTTTTTATATGCATTTTTTTTTGCTTTGTACAATAAAACCTGTAGCTCTAGTTTACCTTTTTTGCAGAATAATTTTGTCAGATAAATACCTTAACCAAGTTTAGTGTTTTGGTCTTCTCTCATATAAAAAATGTCCCTCATATTTTGATGATATTTTGTTAATCAAACTTGTAGGATCAACAAATATCCCCTCCGCACATCACTTTTGGCCACTACTGTATGACTAAAAAGTGTTCAATGAGATCGATACATTAATTATTGACCAATATTACAGTTTATTTAATTCATCATATAGAATGGATATATATCAACCAATAACGGATAGACATTTAACTGCTCATTCGCCCTATTTTTTATTTAAATGACCTTTGTCATCATCCAACATCCATTTAAAGTTCATCTTTAAAAAGACTCATTTATTATCATGTAATAACAATGTTAAATGTATCAATTTTTCATACAGCTTCTAAACATTGTTCAGAAAATACTGCTATTGGAAGACAACACGATACATGCCATCAGACGCGTAACAGCAGTTTAAGAGACGTTTTTTTTTTTTGTTGAAGAAATTAATACTTTTAGTCAGCGTAGATGCGTTGATCAAAAGTGACAGTAAAGACATTTATAATTCTATTTTAAATAAAAGCTGTCCTTCTATACACGGGTTTCCTGTTTACAAACATTACAGGGTGCGTGCGCATCCTGGAGGCAGAAAGACAGATCGCTGAGCTGGTCCGCTACTGCAACAACCTTAAGTATTGAAGCTTTCCTTATTGTTTGTATAACTGCTGACTCAATAAAACGGGATTTTAGTTGGATCTGTTTGTCTGTCTTTAATTTTGCAGTGTTGCTGTGATACATGTATGAATGATCATGTCAGGCTAGTAATGTAATCAATTAATCAAACATCACAGATACAGTTATTAATAAGCACTGGCTCTGTTGGTACAATTAACCACGCAGCAACTCCTTGGCATTTTGACTTTCAGACACGCCGCTGCTAACCTACAACACGGGAGGTCTCTTCTTTCTGCCTCTCGGTTGCGTGCGCAAGCAGTGATGACGTCGCCGAGAAATCCGTGTATTCATCAAAAACATTTCATGGTTTCCACAAAAATATTAAGCAACTGTTTTCTACATTGATAATAATAATAAATGTTTCTTGAGCAGCAAATTCCTCATATTAGAATGATTTCTGACGGATCATATGAAGTAAATTCAGCTTTGATCACAGGAATAAATCACATTTTGAAATAGATTCAAATAGAAAACAGCTATTTTAAATTGTAAAAAAATTTCACAATATTACTGTTTTACTGATCAAATCATTGCAGCCTCTGAAAGCACAAGAGACTTCTTTCAAAAACATAAAAAAACTCAAAATTTATTAGTAATTAGGGATAACAAAATCAGCGAGGAACCATTATCCACACTGTCCTTGAAGGCTTACAGCATAAGTACATTAATGCTATCATTAAACTTTTACGTCAACGTTTGAAGACTCAATATGCCTACATCCTCTTTCTGCCTCTTTAAACAGGAAGTGATCAATACTTCTCCCTACAGTAATGGGGATTTTTAAAGGACGCCCCTAACAGGGCCCACAGCTGGTGGGCGGCCACCCAAACAGGAAGCACTTAGGTGGATCACAGTCTATGCTTCATCTCTGATTATATGATGAGTCACCATCACTGAATAAAGAATCGGCTCTTACATTGTCAAACGCAAACCATTACGCAACATAAATGGAAGAAAAACATTAGTTTAGTCAGTGAGTGAAAGAAATGGCAGTGTGTGCGTACCGGTTTACGCTGTGGGAACATTACGGGATACAGGATGTAGGTAGTGACAGTAGTTGCGTCTACATGGACCCTAATAATCTGTTTGTAATCAGACAAGTCGCACAGTCGGAATAAAAAAAGTCACATGTAATGTCAATTGGAAGGAATTGGTCAAGTCCGATTGACATTTCATTCGGATTGTTCTAATCCTTTCGATAGGAAACACTTGATCGGATTGAAAACCAAAACTGGACATTCTGTGCATGTGCAATGATGTAGAAATGGCGTTATGACGTATGACGCAAGGAACGAGTTGCTGTTGAATAATAAATGACTGTCGTGGCAATCTAAAATTCTCCATGTCATTCCAGCAGGCCTTGCTTTGGACTCTCATACACAGACGACGGCTGTCGATTTAACGCGTTAATTAGATTAATTATTAACGGTATAAATTAACACCTTAAAATTATTAACGTGCACTTACCCCGCCCCAGACCTACTTAGGACATCTTACAGTTCATACAGTTGATTGATAAAGAATATGATGCAGAACAACAACTCTCTGTGTGATGAAGCCTATAGAATGCAGTTAGAATGTCCCTAAAATTCAAGATATGAGGCAAAAATGCCTGTTTAAGTCTCGGGGTGTTTTTACACTGGGCACGTTTGTTATGGTGCCCAGTGCCAGAGTGCGATTGTTCCCGCCGGCAAGTATAGGTCTCTGCAGGATAGTAATAGGAGTTACTAGATCAGTGGGCGAGGCCATAAACAGAGGGGCGTTTTTCACTGCGTTACCTGATTTGCCCACGTTATAGTGTGGGGAGGGTTTAGGGGTGGGGTCGGGTGAAGGGGATCTGCATGATTTATAAACACCCATCAGTTTGAAAACACCCACACATTTAGAAACGCCCACTTTTGTTCTGCAGAGACCCCATTACTCCCCAACGAATCCGGTGACCAATGAGTCAATGGACCATAAAGAGAACCATTTACTTCACTCGTCATGTGAACGAATCTAATGAATACATGACTCAATAACACATTTACCGCCACCTACTGGCAGTTTTAGTTTCTAATTTAGAGTATAATTGAATTAAAAATAATTTCATATTTCTATATTAATAAAAACAAACATTAAAGGGTTGGCTCCCCCAAAAATGAAAATTCTGTCATTAATTACTTACCCTCATGTCGTTGGACACCCGTAAGACCTCCGTTCATCTTCGGAACACAAATGAAGATATTTTAGTTGAAATCCGATGGCTCAGAAAGGCCTCCATTGGCACAATGCACTTTACACTCTCAAGACCCATAAAAGGTACTAAAGACGTCGTTACAAAGTCCATCTCACTACAGTGGTTCTACAATAACTTTATGAAGCGACGAGAATAGTTTTTGTGCGCAAAAAAACCTAAATAACGACTTATATAGTGATGACCGATTTCAAAACACTGCATCATGAAGCTTCGTTATGAATCAGTGGGTCGATTCAGCGGTTTGGATCGCCAAAGTCACGTGATTTCAGCAGTTTGGCGGTTTGACACGCGATCCGAATCATGATTCGACTCGCTGATTCATAACGCTTCCAAGCTTCATGATGCAGTGTTTTTGAAATCGGTCATCACGATACAAGTCGTTATTTAGTTTTTTTTGCGCACAAAAACTATTCTCGTCGCTTCATAAAGTTATTGTAGAACCACTATAGTGAGATGGACTTTGTAACGACGTCTTTAGTACCTTTTATGGGTCTTGAGAGTGTAAAGTGCATTGTGCCAATGGAGGCCTTTCTGAGCCATCGGATTTCAACTAAAATATCTTCATTTGTGTTCCGAAGATGAACAAAGGTCTTACGGGTGTCCAACGACATGAGGGTAAGTAATTAATGACAGAATTTTCATTTTTGGGTGAACTAACCCTTTAAAGGTATAGTTCACTCAAAAATTTATTTCTAAAGCTACTTTTTCTGTCTATTTGATTTTTTTTTAAACAATAATGACTTTAAATGATCTTTTGGGAGTCATTTCTTAGCCAATAAGCATGAATTGAAAACACGTCAGACTGGACACGCATCGTGAATGACTGTGCGGCCGTGCTCATTTTACTTTCAGTTTACAATTAGCGCCAATTCGGAGGCGGGTTGCTTGAATGGTGGGTTCATTAGGCTATTATTATTATTATTAATGAAAAACAAAACAACAAAACGGTGCAACGGTACAAACTCACTTAAATAGGTGCTTTTACATTTCACTTTGAAACCAAATCTTCCGCGATCAAAGCCGCGATCACTCCTGCTGTGTTTGTGCTGTGACTCTCATTCGGCTCACACTGTAATGAGCAGACACGTTCAGTTTTTAATTGTAGTTTCTGTTCTCTAACTGAACTAAATGATTTTATTACTATAAAAATCAAAACGATGGTGGGGGTGGTGCCACGGTGGGCAAGTGATGTAACCGGTGTTGTGTCTGAACATTTCACACAAAAATTGTCAACATGCTCGCCGTTGAGTAAGTCTTGAGTGAACGTAAACAGTCAAGAAAGACAACGCATGTGCATCAGTGTACTGGATCCGTGCATTATGTCTGAAAGTGACAGCAGCCTAATATTCCTGCTGTCTGTGTTTTTAATGTTAATCATCCAACTAAAGACAAGGAAATCACTCACTGCTATTGACTGAAAAGCTTTTTTATTTTTTATTTAATTTATACAGTGAAGATTATATGCAATGTTGTTTTACATTTTATTAAATTTCTGTACCTGAAAAACAGTTTATTTTATTTGTATCTTTGCTCTATTGTATTTATTTGCGCAGTTTCTTGTAGTTTGATTGTTTGTTCTTATTTTCCTCACATACCGAACCGTACCGAAAACCGTGAGTAATTTCAACCGTTACACCCCTACAAATGCTCAATTCCGGTTTGAAGCTTGTGACATATAAACGCGTTCATCAAACCGATCACTTTATTTAGCGTTCACGTAAACACTATGTTTGGATTCATTGGAAACCATGTAAACGTAACTTGTGACATCATTTTTACTGGAGATAATGTAACTCTAGTAGAAATCTTCTCACCATGCAGTTCATGGCAAAGTGGTTGTGCTGGGTCTGCAGCTCCATGGCGTGGGGGTGGTTGTTGCCAATCTCAGTGTATCCAGCCAGAAACAGCCCTTTGTTGTGCATGATCCAGTCGAACATCTGCAGGGATCACACACACGTCAGGCACACAGCTGACTAGAAGCAGGTTTATTAGTGTATGTGTGTGTTTGTAATGCAAGATATCCCATTGGGTGCATATCTGAACACGTGCATCGTTGTGTTCATACAGCTGAAATGGTTAAAAATAGAAAATCATAAAAATGACCCATTTCTCAGGAGCAAAGAATAGCTGCTGGTTTCCTAGCAACATGCAAATCTTCCACCCACTATTAGAAACATTGAGTCGAATTAGTGAGAACTTCTGTAAATATATGCACAGATCCAGATAGAATTAAAACATGCTTCAATTTAGGGGGCGAAGGACGATTCAAAAGTATTAAAATGAATAGATTATTATTCATACATTAAAATAATATAACTATAATCTAGATTAAAATGTTACAAATGCCTTTGAATATTGTGTTGGCCAACAGGAGGCCTTCGAGTCAAAGTTTGATAACCACTGATTTAGAGGACATTCCACGATCAACACAAGTTAGCTGTATTGACAACATTTGTGGCATAATATCAATTAAGAAAATAATCTCTAAAATGAAATTAAATAAAATGGCATAAAATATAAATAAAATAATACATTCTTATATAAAAGAAATATATAATAATATATATTATATAAAATATATTAAATAAATTATAATAAAAATACAATATTATATCTATAATAAAATACAAAATATATAAAAATATAAAATATCATATATATATATATATCTATATATATATATATATATATATATATATATATATATATATATATATATATATATATATATAGTTATTTGTCAACGATGTAATTCTTGCCTCTATATAAAAAGTTTTTCTCTTGTGTCTATGTGTGTATCATGTGAAAGTTACACGAGCTAGAAAACATTAGTAAGTGATTCTAAATATATAATGTCAATTATTTTTGACTATTTGACTTTATGACTATTTGCCTTGCCCTATTCGTTTCCATTGTAAGTGCCTTACTTTTTTGGCCACTCCCCCTTTAAAATCTGCCCCCCCCATCCCCTCCCCCCACCACCACCACCACCTTCAACTACCAAATAATTTCACTAAAAATTACAAAAATTTAAGATTTTATTAATTGAATAGCAATGAAAACACCTGCAATAGTTTCATTTTGTTATGTCATTGAATCTTTGAAAAATATAATAGTAAGAAAGAATAATAGATCAGAATATAATTCAGTGATGATATTTGATATGCTTTGGATGAACAATATATAATCAGTGGCTGCAGTGAGCTCTTTTGACTCACGAGCTCAGCTTCTTGTATCCTCTCGTGGTAAGCATCATTATGGCATAAATACTGTAAAATATGCAAACAATGAAACCAATAATATAGCATGCAAGGCTGTAATTCTTCATGTCTCTTGGGTGTGCGTGTGCGGATCTCACCTTTTCAGCATCCTGCTCGAAAAGCCTGAGTTGGAAGCACTGGTCCAACTGCAGCTTGCGGACGTGCCAGGCCTGGTGCAGGTTCTGCCGGGTGCTGTGCAGTTTCTCTAGTAGGGATGAAATGCGGGGCACCAGGCCCTGGGTGTCAGCGTTGGGCTGTCCTTGCCCTTCCCTCTGCCCGGGCGGCACAGGCACAGTTCGGTTAGCGTAGCTCTCGCTGCTTTGAATCCTCTGCAGCAACCTCTGGCCCTCGCTGTCCACCTCCTCCATGGGAGCCTTCATCACCCTCTTCTTCAGGGCTGCGTGCTCCTCTATCATGCGCCGGGCTCCCTCCAGGTCCTGTGGGAAGTCTTTGCGTGTGACCGTCTCTTGCATCTCCTCCAGACGGGCGAGCAGGTGCCGAGCGTTGCCTGTGAAGTCTTCGAAGGCCACGCGGATCTCGATCCACTCTTCATGATTGTAGTCCAGGCTGCCCTCAAAGTCGGGCGTTAACTGGGACGGGTCCACCACCTTAGATAAGCCCTCCAGGGAAACCATTGTGGTCTGAAGTGGGCATGATGGAGGAATGAAAAGAACAGAAAATGGACATTAAGGCTAGAAAGAAAGGATTGGCGTGGAATAGGAAAATAAATCAATATGCAAAACACCACGATGCACAATATGACTTCCTAATGCCCTAAATCCTACGTGAATTGATGCAGCCGTTCCAGGCTCTGTTAATGATCAGCAAGGTGGAACAGCTATTTTTAACCGGGGGCATAAATCTAATTTCATACAGCCACTCGGGGACCGCCTGAGGTCCAAACTACCTAGAGACAGACAGACTCCCAGCATGAAGCCCGAGGGCGTCAGAAAGGGCCATATCACCACCACCAGCACTGCAGTAATACAAACCAGCAGCTCTGACCAACTGAAAAACCTTGGGTAATATGTAAATTTGAATACAAATGTATATGCAAGCCATTTATACAAAATGTATATTTGCAAACTATTTAAAATAATAAACTTTGGCTCTCACTATGCTCCAAACACGCGTCAAATGTCTAGTGACAAATATGTGGAAATGGCGGCAAACCTCAACCACATCCAATCAGAACATATTTGATGTTTAATATAAATGTTTGTTTGTTGTTTCTCGGTGGGTGGGGCAACCCAGCAAAAAGGTCCATTCACATCAAGAACTACAACTATAAAATGAACTAACACTAATAATATTACAAAAGTGCCGTTAAACCAATGTATAAAATGTCCTTGTTGGTTAAATTCTTCAGTATTTGCATTGGCCGCGTTTCCACTGTCGGGCCAAATGCGGGCGTGCAAGGGCCAGTCCATTGTCGCTTCCGGGGCTTGATCGGGCCTCGTCAGGGGTTTCTTCGGGGGCCAACGGCCAAGGTTTTTTTGGACACCAAATACCTTGGTCCAAGACGGGCCAACTCGGGCTTGAGGAGTGGTTACGAACAAAGGCGGAGTTGATCTGAGTCTGGAGACGGCAGCGCCGCGGATGATTTCATACACCAGCTAACATCAGCATTAAAGGGTCATGAAACCCTAAACCAACTTTTCTGAGATTTTAACAGCGTTATGAATTGTTGAGCATCATAGAAGTCAATGTTACCATCCATTCATTTTGATTGTTGGAGAAAATTAGTACATTTTAGCGCTATATTCAACTTCCGGGTTTAAATTCATCTTTGTATCAATAGCCCCGTTTCCACCGAAATAACCCAGAACAATTTGTAACAGGAACTTTTTTCACCCAGACCTGCCACTGTCTGCATTTCCACTGCGGTCTTAAGTACCGAGAAGATTAGGCAAATTAGTCCAGAGACGTGGGACTGCGCGCGACTGCTCCTCCCACTCAGCGACGGACAGTAATAATTTTTGCGCGACACTGTCTGCAACAATAACAAGTATGGAGGAGATTCAAGCAGCGCTGCTTTTGCTGGTTATGTATTGTTTACTAAAGAGGTACTTAACAAAACGGTGGAAAAGAGACGAGCACTGATATTAAAGCGTATTCTGCTTATAAAGCTTGAAAAGTAGGTTGTTATCATCAGCTATTACGGACAATGACTGTGAGATGGCTGAGATTAACGCGCGCCATCGGACAGAAAGAGCAAGACTGATATTTACTGAGCGCAGAACGAACCACGCAAAAGACTTTTAAAAATGCCGGTTGAAATGAAATGCTGCGTGGAGACACCAATCATCATGTTCAGCGCCCAAGTCCCACCCCCAAACGTTCCTGAACTTTGAAAAAGTACTACCTCGCGAGCAGGTACTTTCGGAGGGGGAAAAATTTACCCGGAACTTCATTTAGACCCTGGTTCCTGCGGTGGAAACACACCGAGTACCACCCCAAAGTTCATAGTTCCCGGGGAAAGTTCCTACGGTGGAAACGCGGCTAATGTCACAGAATGTGACGTTTTCTCGTCCTATAGTACGGCGATGACTCGTTGGTGTGACATAATTATTCATGAGTCTGCGTGTCCTTATCCTATAAGAAGAGGCCTCGCTTAATTATTCATGAGTCTGCGTGTCCTTATCCTATAAGAAGAGGCCTCGCTTAATTATTCATGAGACTGCGTGTCCTTGTCCTATAAGAAGAGGCCTCACTTAATTATTCATGATTCTGCGTGTTCTTATCCTATGAGAAGATGCCTCGCTTAACACAGCAGCACGTGTTGATTGACAGGCGCTTCAAAGAGTGAGATTGCATTAATGGATCAAAAACAAGTGTTTCTGTATCACAAGTTCTCTTCAATAGATCTTCAAAACAAACGCGATTCATTCACACTGTGAGTGTAACCGCTCTTTACGGCCCATTTACCGATCAAACGGCTCATAAAACTGTGTTGTCAGTCAGTCTCCCCTCGTCCCCCTCCACTCCACAGCTTAACCACGCCCACTTTTATAGCATTTTTCAAAACTGTGGTGAGAACTGACAGCTGCTGAAATGGGGGGGGGGTTTCATGACCCTTTAAAAGAACTGTTTGTGATACAATGTGGATTCTGATCACTGTATAAGGCAGACATATTTATATGCGACGCAAAAGACTATGCGCGCCAACCGTTACAGTAAACATGATAAATACGACCGCATGAAGAAATCAGACAAATCATATAGGCTATCACAATCTGTCAGAAGGTCTCGTCTCGTCTCCATATTTAGCTCCGCATGTGTCATAAAATAAAGCAACTCTGTTTTTTTGGGAGCTTCCGGTTTTCCCTGACTACTGTATTGGCACTGTCACTGGTTGTATTTTTGGTTGAAAATTTGTAGAAATTATCATTCTTTCTAAATGTGATGTAAACACATCTGTGACTACAAATAAACAGAAACAGACACAACTGAATAGGTACGCGTGTCCTTTTTTTTGTAGAATAACTGTAAATATCACTTCTTTTCTGTGACTAATGTGCAATATTGAAACAAATTAATTCATGATGATAAATGTATCCCTTATTATTGTAAAACTGTGGTAAAACATTGATGATTGGGCTTTAAATCTTTACGCAAACGTCAAAAATGCCTAAAAACATCCGCTTTGATCATGTTGGTTTTGCGATCTCGCTAGTTTCCAGAGATTTCTTTCTGATTCGTTTTCTGATAAAACTTCTATTGTTGGTGAAATGATGGTTTTGTGTGACGTTGTTCCAGAGAGGCGTGATACGTGTGGGTTTTAGTGAAGCGCTGCGGAGCTTCTAGCCCAGGGGTGTCCAAAGTCGGTCCTGGAGGGCCACTGTCCTGCAGAGTTTAGCTCCAATTTACCTCAACACACCTGCCTGGATTTTTCTATGCCTAGTAAGACCTTGATTAGCTGGTTAAGGTGTGTTTAATTGGGGTTGGAGCTAAACTCTGCAGGACAGTGGCCCTCCAAGAACAGGATTGGACACCCCTGTTCTAGCCCGACGGTGGAAACACAGCGTGGTTTTGGACTCAGTGTTACAGGCTATTGGCCCGGCCCGGCCCATTGAAAGTCCTGGCTCGCACTGGCCCGACAATGGTAAAGCGGCGACTGATTACTGAAGAATATTTTATACATAATACATTTTACTACCTTATTTGTTTACATGCATGCTTTGTACTGTTTATAAATATTTACACTGAGTAAATAAAAAGGTGCTGTCTCTTTAAGAATATTGTGAGTCTCACGGCTGAGCGCACATAAATGAGGGTTTCTTTTAATTTGTGTGAATATGAAATGTTTTTACTTTGTTTTTGATTCACAACTGAGAACTGATTATAAAAAACAATGTTTATTTTAAAAATACATTTTCAATGAAAACAGAGGCGTGGATTTTATCATTAGTTACAAATTAACCAAACCGAACCAAAACATTTACACTTGCGAGCTTCAACCAAAAGCCCTGAAAAAACTGGGATTAACATGGAAAAGGTATTTCAAACCTGGTTAGGAAAATTTGCGCAGAAATAGGCTTGCGATTGAGATTTGATGTGTTATTGAAGTATTATGTTATACTATTATGGTATTTATTAATTAGCTAATTTTAGTTTAATTTTATTATGTCATTTTTAATGTTGGTCATTGTATTCATCTAAAAACTATTTCTATTTAGCTTTCAAATTGAGTCATTTTAGCATTTCAACTTATTTTATTTCAGCTTTTTGCCAATTAACGAAACCATTTTTATTAGTTTTATTAGTTAATAACAACACTGATGTGTGAGTGCACCAAGTAACGCAATTAACACTGACTTAACTGAGGTTCCATGCATTCATTTCTGATCATATTAGTCTGTTCTACCTAAGAGGACAAAAAATATTCTGTTATTCTTTCTACAGTTGAATAGATGGGAAGAAGAAATCAAATGTGCGCGAGTGGGCTTCATCAAAGCCGTGAAAGAGGAGAGAGCGGAGGTGTGTGTCTCTTTTGTGAATTCAAGGTAAATGCAGTGTAAACCTATTCATCAATCCCCGTCCTGCCGTCCTACAGGCATCGACAGCCTTTCACAGACGAGCACGCTGCCCATTAGTCCATTAACCACAATGAGAATAATGCAAGTTATGGAGTGCATTTGCTTTTTTGCCTTCTGCTCATATTTTGTTGTTCATTAATTGTGAGAAATGTGGCCTGTCATGAGCAGTGGGCGAGATGAGAGCTTGCAGCCGTTCCCATGACAAATTCCTTGACCCTGCCCACCAGAAACATTTCATCATGTGTTGTGCACAACACTTGTTTGGACTTACATGGACCACCAGATGGCAGGGAGTGCTTCTGATCCTCCCACTGAAATTCATGCACAATTTCTCAGTGTTGTGAGGTAAAAAAAAAAAAAACAATGGTCAAGATAAGGCAAAAGGTGGCGATTGGTGGATTTATATGCAAGTGACCTGTGATTGGCCAAAGGATATAAATGGCAGAATATCTCACCTCCATTTAGCTTTTCTAAACCAATTATATGTTTGTATTATTTATATGCTATTATAGTATTTATAAATATTTTAAATTAGCTTTTATTTTCACATTTTCACTTTAATGTAAGTTTACGTAATTGTCATTTTTATTTATTTATATATTTATATTTAACTTTCATTTATTTTTATTTCAGTTTTAGTAATTTTAGTAAGTCAATTTATTAGTAATTCAGATTATTTTATTTCAGGTGCCAAGGCTAAATTTTAGGGCTGTAATGCAAATTTCTTACATTTAGTAAATTAATCTATTGATTATTTCTACGATTAGTTGGATAATCCATCGGTTGATTTTTCCGATTGGTCGGTGAATCCATGTGTTTTTTTTCCGATTGGCCGGTTAATCTATCTGTAATTTTTCTGATTGGCCGGTTAATCTATCTGTTATTTTTCCGATTGGTCGGTTAATCTATCTGTTATTTTTCTGATTGGTCGGTTAATCTACAGGGAGTGCAGAATTATTAGGCAAATGAGTATTTTGACCACATCATCCTCGTTATGCATGTTGTCTTACTCCAAGCTGTATAGGCTGGAAAGCCTACTACCAATTAAGCATATTAGGTGATGTGCATCTCTGTAATGAGAAGGGGTGTGGTCTAATGACATCAACACCCTATATCAGGTGTGCATAATTATTAGGCAACTTCCTTTCCTTTGGCAAAATGGGTCAAAAGAAGGACTTGACAGGCTCAGAAAAGTCAAAAATAGTGAGATATATTGCAGAGGGATGCAGCAGTCTTAAAATAGCCAAGCTTCTGAAGCGTGATCATCGAACAATCAAGCGTTTCATTCAAAATAGTCAACAGGGTCGCAAGAAGCGTGTGGAAAAACCAAGGCGCAAAATAACTGCCCGTGAACTGAGAAAAGTCAAGCGTGCAGCTGCCAAGATGCCACTTGCCACCAGTTTGGCCATATTTCAGAGCTGCAACATCACTGGATTGCCCAAAAGCACAAGGTGTGCAATACTCAGAGACATGGCCAAGGTAAGAAAGGCAGAAAGTCGACCACCACTGAACAAGACACACAAGCTGAAACGTCAAGACTGGGCCAAGAAATATCTCAAGACTGATTTTTCTAAGGTTTTATGGACTGATGAAATGAGAGTGAGTCTTGATGGGCCAGATGGATGGGCCCGTGGCTGGATTGGTAAAGGGCAGAGAGCTCCAGTCCGACTCAGACGCCAGCAAGGTGGAGGTGGAGTACTGGTTTGGGCTGGTATCATCAAAGATGAGCTTGTGGGGCCTTTTCGGGTTGAGGATGGAGTCAAGCTCAACTCCCAGTCCTACTGCCAGTTTCTGGAAGACACCTTCTTCAAGCAGTGGTACAGGAAGAAGTCTGCATCCTTCAAGAAAAACATGATTTTCATGCAGGACAATGCTCCATCACACGCGTCCAAGTACTCCACAGCGTGGCTGGCAAGAAAGGGTATAAAAGAAGAAAATCTAATGATATGGCCTCCTTGTTCACCTGATCTGAACCCCATTGAGAACCTGTGGTCCATCATCAAATGTGCGATTTACAAGGAGGGAAAACAGTACACCTCTCTGAACAGTGTCTGGGAGGCTGTGGTTGCTGCTGCACGCAATGTTGATGGTGAACAGATCAAAACACTGACAGAATCCATGGATGGCAGGCTTTTGAGTGCCCTTGCAAAGAAAGGTGGCTATATTGGTCACTTATTTGTTTTTGTTTGGTTTTTGAATGTCAGAAATGTATATTTGTGAATGTTGAGATGTTATATTGGTTTCACTGGTAAAAATAAATAATTGAAATGGGTATAAATTCGTTTTTTGTTTTTTGCCTAATAATTATGCACAGTAATAGTCACCTGCACACACAGATATCCCCCTAAAATAGCTAAAACTAAAAACCACTTCCAAAAATATTCAGCTTTGATATTAATGAGTTTTTTGTGTTCATTGACAACATGGTTGTTGTTTAATTATTAATGTTGTAAAATGAATCCTCAAAAATACATCTTGCCTAATAATTCTGCACTCCCTGTATCTGTTATTTTTCCGATTGGTCGGTTAATCTGTGTGTTATTTTTCTAATTGGTCAGTTAATCTATCTGTTATTTTCCCGATTGGTCAGTTAATCTATCTGTTATTTTCCCGATTGGTCAGTTAATCTATCTGTTATTTTTCCGATTGGCCGGTTAATCTATGTGTTATTTTTCTGATTGGTCGGTTAGTCTATCTGTAATTTTTCTGATTGGTCACCGATTGGTCGGTTAATCTATCTGTTATTTTTCCGATTGGTCGGTTAATCTATCTGTTATTTTTCTGATTGGTCGGTTAATCTATCTGTTATTTTTCCAATTGGTTAGTCTATTGTTCACTTTTACGATTAGTTGGTTAATTTAACAGTTATATTTACAGTTAGTCAATTAATCTATATATTATTTTTATGATTATTCGGTAAATCGATCAATTGCTTTTACTGTTTGTTGGTTAATCTATTGTTTACATTTTTACGATTAGTCAGTTAATCCATTACATTTTTTATCTTCGATTAGTCAATTCATCTATTGATTATTTTTTACGCTTAGTCAGTTAGTCTATTGGTTACTTTTGCATTTAGTCAGATAATCTATTTATCTATTTGTTATGTTCAGATCAGTCAATTAATCCTTTAAGTAACCTACCAAGAAATAATAATAGTCTTCTGCCATTAATCTTTTAACGTTTTATGCAAAAATTCTCTCATAAAATACTTACATTACAAATAAAAAATCCCAAAATAATAAAAAAAAAATAAGCGCCAAGATTTAAAAAACATCTATCAGTAATACAAATGTGATTTGACAGCATTTGCTTACAGGTATGAGATCTTTAGGTGAGGAAATAGTGTGTTCATTGGGCAGATTAAAGTATCTGTTAAATACATATCTGTATGCATGCTATTACATAAACAAGTCCAATCGAGGAGTGAGTTCATCCATGATTTTAAATTACCCACAAGGAGTTTAAAAGCTTTGTAACCGAGTGCAGAGTGTATGTTTGAGCCGCGCACCACAGCTCGCACCCACGGCAGCTTCGGTGGATCATCGGATGAATGCAAATCATTTCTCTGTCTCTTCAGAGTAAACTAAACCCATCATGATTACACAGTTCAGTGTGGCTCTCATGTTATATGACATGGCAGACAAATAGTCGTCCAGTGCGGTTCTGTTCATTCAGCGCAGGTTTGTCGAGAATACGGTTGAGAGTCCTGATGTGCAGGTCAGTTATATTACGCTTTTGTCACGCTCGTAAAAAACAAACCGCTGTATGAATGCAACCGTAATAAGTGCCGTTGCCATACTAGCCAATAGCATCTGCTCTAGAGTCTTGTTTTGTGTGAAACATTATGGGATTAGGGAAACAATGCGTTGGCGCATTCCACGCAAATCTATTGACACGTCATTCCAGCCCTACATTTCAAATTTTCTAATCTAATGTTTTATTTCAATTTTAATCAACCAAGATTACTTTTTAATTGCTTTAGTTACCTACAACGACACCATTGTAAACTTTATTACTGAAGAAGTTTGAGATTACATTTTGAAAAAGGAGGAGCTCACACTGACAGCGACAAAGATTCATTTTTAAAGAGAGCAAATTTAATTGACAACAAATCGCTGGTGAAGCTGGTGAATCGCTTAACCAACAACTCAACAAAGATGAGAAAAATTTAACTTTATGCAAATGAGCAGCAAAGTGATGCGCCGACTACCAAGAGGAGAAAAGGGTAGCGGAGCTTATTCATTACATGATGCAGTTTACATACAAATGCCTTCCCCGGCAGAATGATCAGTATTCTGCAGAAATAAATTATTTTTACCAGCATAGATCCCATTTGTGATCATATTAAAAGCTACGTTTCCAGCTGTGCAGCATATTAATATCAATAGGCTATTCAGCAATAGGAATGGCTTTTGTCAACAAATAGTAAATGATAAAAACCAGTCACACCGAGTCTCCACCGGACACGAGCGGCACGACGGACGTGACAAAGGACAACAGAACCCATTATAATCGGTGATGTTGTCTACACTGGATGCAACAAATCCCTGATTGTAAACGGATGCCTGGTTCTGCTTATGACGTACCCCTAGCACTAGCGATAGTTCTCATCAGGGGTGTTCGACTCCAGGTTTTTTGGAGTCGACTCCCATTGTAGGAGTGGGAGTGTTTTTGTTTACATCAAAACAGGGTCAGACATAAGACAAGATGGCAGTCGTTACACTCTTAACCCTTTAAATGTCACCCCCCTTTTTGAGAATACACATGAAAATGCACTATCCAAACTTAAAGGGCTGTAATTGAAGAATGCTTTGGAATATAGACCAAAGTTTGGTCTCGTTTTAAAAACGACACTCTGCAGATTATTGCTGAAATTGCTGTTCCAAATTTGAAGTTGATATCACAAAAATTCAAGTTCCCATGAGATTTTGTTTAGGTGCTGTACCAAAAATAGCCACCGGGTGTCATTCAAATTTCATTGATTGTTTTTTGATGCATTTTCCTGTAAATTTCTGTCCAAATATCACTTCCATCACAAAACAGTCACCAAATATGGACCCTTGAGACTCAGACCTTTCCGACAATATGCGTTTTGTCAAGATTGGAAAAGATTTTGAATATAAAGTAAAAAAATTGTGTTATATTAAACATGACACGCCCACTAGGGGAAGAGCCCGCTAGAATAATTTAGAGTAACGTTTCCATGGTAACACAATGTCCGATTTCAAAACGGGTTTCAATTCTGAGTTTGTAAGCTTTCAAATGATACCTAATTTATGATAATTACTTAACACAAGTTTTTGAGCCGTTTCCGCTCTACATCGTAAACTCCTCCCATCGATGCAATCCACTTCCGTTCTGGCGGGCTGGGTTTGTTTCGCTAGCTAGCTCCGTTGTGCCGACAAAGCACTGATATCGCAGTTACAAAGAGGATATAACGTTAAACAATTACAACATGAAGAAAAGTGGCTCGGGAACGACGTGTGCGGTAGTTGGTTGCAAAAACTCGAGAAAGCGCCTGAACGAGTGGTTAGACAGAGAGTGCTACGACCACAAACCAGCCACGAAGAGGCAATGTCCATGCGCTCCATTGTTTACATTTTTTCGCAAGCCTGATACTGACTCGGAATCAAGGATTATCAAGGATAATCAGAGTGCCTCATGAGGTTTAGAATCTTGCCTTGTGTCCCTGTCTACCAACACCCAGCCATGTTGTTCATTAAATACAGATAAACACAACAAATACTGCATGCATTGTATTTTTTTATATTATATATGAATATTTTCATAGTAATGTAATTGTGTGGGCTGCTTTTGTATTTTACTACTTAATACCTGTTAGGATTAAACACGCAATCTTTCTTGTTGAAGCCATTTGTTTAGTTTCCTCGAAACAATTAATTCATCCAGTGTTATTTATGTACAGTATGAGCTTACTATGAATGATGAACTGTGTTAAAAGAAATTGTAGCACTCTAAGGAACATAAGGCCTATCATTCATGATCGTAGTTCAGTGCAATAATTAAATAATAATTAAACGAAATGAAATAACATCAAACTTTAATTTTCATTCAAACAGTACAGGCACACTGATATATTGCACAGCATAAAGAGGTAATGTAATGTACCGGTAGTTTATTTTAGTTTTAAAATGCTAAGATATTTACACATTGACATTACACAACTGACTTTGTTGCTGTGCAGATATTGATATGCCTCGGAGGCTTTCAGATTGTCCATTGCTTTTCCATCTATTGCCATGGATTGCACGAAGTAGGAGCAAATCTTGCTGTACGTTATGCTGGGCCACGTCGTCATGTTATCCTCCCAGTTCTGCACTGAATTCGGGTGGGGGAGAGTAACGCCATCTCCAGTTAAAGTAGTAGAACTGTGTTCCCAAGCTAGCATCGTGATCGCTGTGTTTACACCGGCAGACGCTGCGCAAACCACTTCCGGCGGAAATGAAATGCATTTGTGTAGAGTAATGGCGCCGCCCACGATTTGGCGCGTTAAACTTGTGTATATGATACGAAAAAAAGGTGATCAAAAAAAAGAGCACCAAGCATCCCACCTGTGGGACGGTGACAGTTAAGAGGTTAATTTATTTATTTACCCCTGACAAAAAGTCTTAAAATCCCCTTATTAAAACACACTTTTAGTGTCTGTTCAAATTAGTCCAATTTAGCGATGACTTGAGAGACCTGAGAGACCATTAAAGGCCTTTGCAGGTGTTTTGAGTTAATGAGCTGATTAGAGTGTGGCACCAGGTGTCTTCAATATTGAACCTTTTCACAATATTCTAATTTTCTGAGATACTGAATTTGGGATTTTCCTTAGTTGTCTGTTATAATCATCAAAATTAAAAGAAAAAAACATTTGAAATATTTCAGTCTGTGTGTAATGAATGAATATAATATACAAGTTTCACTTTTTGAATGGAATTATTGAAATAAACTTATGTAACTAAACTTTATTATTGAAATAAACTTAATAAACTTGAAATGATATTCTAATTATATGACCAGCACCTGTAAATTCTCAGATTTTACTCGCCAGTGTGTGTGTTAGAGCAGTGGTTCCCAACCACGGTCCTGGTGGACCCCCAACAGTGCACATTTTGGATGTGTCCTTTGTCTGACACACCCACATCAGGTCTTGGAGTAGCTACTAATGAGCTGATAACCTGAATCAGGTGTGTTTGATTGAGGAGACATGCAAAATGTGCACTGTTGGGGGTCCACCAGGACCGTGGTTGGGAACCACTGTGTTAGAGGCTAAGAATAAGTTTAGCATAGATATATTTTCACTCACTGAACACTCAGAGAAACGGTTTCGCTTTCCGTCGAGTGATCTGTCTATTTCAGTTTAGCTCAACGGATGTGCCTGTATTTGACGTACAGTAAACTCTAGTGTGAAGACCATAGACTGTAAAAATTTAAAGGAACACTCCACTTTTTTTGAAAATAGGCTCATTTTCCAACTCCCCTAGAGTTAAACAGTTGAGTTTTACCGTTTTTGAATCCATTCAGCCGATCTCTGGGTCTGGCGGTAGCACTTTTAGCATGGCTTAGCATAGATCATTGAATCTGATTAGACCGTTAGCATCTCGCTCAAAAATGACCAAAGAGTTTCGATATGTTTCCTATTTAAAACTCGACTCTTCTGTAGTGATAAAGAAAATGAAAAGTTGTGATTTTCTAAGCCGTTATGGCAAGGAACTATATTCTCATTCCTGCGTAATGATCAAGGAACTTTGAACTTTGATCGGCGCAATGATATTAGACAGCGCATGAAAATAATCGAACTTCTGTCAACATAACCAATGTGATAACCTGCTTATACAGAGAGCGTGCTGGGGACTATTTTCAGGAAAAATATCGAAACTCTTTGGTAATTTTTTTGAGCGAGATGCTAACGGTCTAATCAGATTCAATGATCTATGCTAAGCTATGCTAAAAGTTCTACCGCCAGACCCGGAGATCGGCTGAATGGATTCAAAAACGGTAAAACTCAACTAGGGGAATTAGAAAATGAGCCCATTTTCCAAAAATGTGGAGTGTTCCTTTAAATCAGGGGTGCCCAAAGTCCGGCCCGCGGGCCAAATGCGGCCCGGGGATGAATTTCAAACGGCCCGCAGCACGTCTATTAAAATGTATTACATGTGGCCCGCCACGGATCATTTACAAATCATGTAGTTTCACGATGTCACCGCAAGGTGGCAGTACTAGATTTTAGGCCAGGGAAACAGCGCCCAAAGCGGAACGAAACAGCGCTACTCGTGCTCTGCGCCACTCGCGAGCTCTGACTCTGAACAAATGTGTTTACTTGCTGAGTGTCTCGATCACATGACCACTAAACAGCCTTCCGAAGCCCGTGAGAAGTGTTCGAGTTCAGCACTGAGGTCTCCGGTACGAACTGCGAATCTCTCTGTGATCTGATTTAATTTAAATCCAGTTAAACAGCGCTGACTTAATAAACAACACTAACGTGCAAATCAGCTGAGCCGATTCAAAATCATTTTCAAACAATTCGCATTTCGAATTTATCATGGATTTACTGTGGTAACACCTGTAACCGTGGTAATTTGTCAGAAATGTAGGTTAATATCTAGTTTTATTTAATTTGTAATGTAGACATGTATTAAATGAGTAATAAAGGCCAAATTGCAGACTATTTTTTGTCATAAACTTGCAGTTTTGTGCATTTGTATTTATATGTCTATAGACTAAATACCATTCTAGATATAGAAATATATATATATATGTATGTATTACTTTTTGCCTTGTGTGCACTGCAAAAAATGCTGTCATTTAGTATTTTTGTCCTGTTAAGTTAAATGACATTAGATATTTTTTCTTGTTTTCTGGAAAATAAAATAAAATTGAAGTGAGTTTTTGTTTAAAACAAGCAAATATATCTGCCAATGGGATAAGACAAATAATGTTTCTGTTTGGAATCTTTAAGGAAGATTTTGGAAGATTATTTTTCTAATCCATTAATTAGATAATTTAGTTTGTTGTTTCAAGAAAAAACTCAAACTCAATACATTTCCTGTGTCCTATCTCAAGCTACTCTACTGTCAGCTCAAGCTTTTGTCAAATATATATATATAAAATCATGGGCGTCGGAAGCAAAAAAATTGTGGGTGGGTCCTCAGAATTACATTAAGTACAAATATACCGCTTTGCTTGCTAAACATATAGTTCGGAAAGACAAACTTACGGAAATCGCCATAACATTGAGAGTGGGAGTAGTGTAGGGGTAAGACGCATAGTTTTGACACAAATCGACCCGCGGTTCGAGTCCGCCTTTCTCCGAACTCAATCCTCTCCCTTTTCCCATCACATATCAGATCGGAAAGGCATTTATTTTCACTAAAGATTAAGAAAATATTAGAAAAGTGGAAATAAAGCGTCTAACATGTGTTTAATAATAAGTGTTTATCGATTAGGGGTAGGTAAACAGACATGTGCTGAATGTTAGAGACGATAAAAGTGAGGGGGTCCAATATCATTGATCGTAAAAAGTGGGTGGGTCCTGTCCCACCCACATACAATGGTTCCGACGCCCATGTATAAAATAGAAAAGGGACCCCCATACCCGGCCCCCGGGTATGTCCACAACATCGAATCCGGCCCCCTTTAAAAAAAGTTTGGACACCCCTGCTTTAAATGATCACTAAGTCAATTCTGCTCCGTTTTCTCGTTTGAAATATTGAAGAGAAATTGAGGGAAACAGTGGTGGATGTAATGGTATATCACACAGAAATATAGCTGTAGCCAAATAATTACCTTGAACAATTGAAGCCACTTGCATTTTATACACAGTACAAAATGCATTACGTAAACAAACTTTTATTTTGGATGCGGTTAATCGCAATTAATCAATTTGACAGCACTAATATAAATAAAATAGTATATCAGTCTGGCGAGTAAACAAAACAACGTACTAGCCAATGGCGATTCTATTGCGGAGGTGTGCGTAGAGGGTTGCGAGGAATTGACTCTTTTGGAGTCGACTCTCCATCACTAGTTCTCATAGGATGGACAAATGGATTTGCAACGGTCGCTTTGTAGATATTGCACCGCTGCCCGATACGAAGCGCCAACGGCCAGTCCGGCGTAGACAGTGTCAGTGTGAAAATGCCTTTTTGAATTCATATCATGTCAAAATTATTCTAATTACTTGTACTGGAAAGCCCTGCATCCACCATTAGACCATTGTGGCATCATGTAAAAACAACCCAAATGCTAGTGGCTTGAATTGTTCAAGGTAATTATTTGGCTACAGCTATATTTCTGTGTGATATACCATTCCATCCACCACTGTTTCCCTCAATTTCTCTTCAATATTTCAAACGAGAAAACAGAGCAGAATTGACGTAGTGATCATTCACATCACAGCCGCACATTGATCTTTTTGGTGTTGTGAAGGTTGCCATAGAAACAAACCTTTTTTCTGAGTCCAAGGACGTGACGTGAAGCTCAGAGTAGAATCTCTTTTATTATTACGATAATTCCGACATGACATTTAACTGCCTGTGATGATGTCACCGCAACACACTAGTCTAGATTACAATTGGTCTTCATCAAATAATGGCATGATCATGTTTTATTCATGGAGGTTTGAGATGCTAATTATCATTTGATCTAAAACATTATTCTCTTGCACTGGAAATTTCAGCAGCTGTGACACGAGCCATCATTTCGTTCCACATGTGCTGTCAAACTGAACGCACACACAAACACACGCACGAAAGCTTCTCCTCCAATAAAAACAAACAGCACTGCGCTCAAATGAAAACAAGCCTGAAATAAACCCCACTCTGACGGCTCTGTGAACGAAAAAGTTGCACCAACATCACGCAATCGAGACTCGATACATAATAAATGCAGAAAAATATGCCAAAAAAGCTGCAGCCACGTTTACATTCACCCAGTCAACCCCCTCCCCACACACACACACACACACACACAGAGAGAGAGAGACAGAACATCAACACCCACACACTCCCACACGGCCAGATCCACCTTCACACGCTCACACCAACACAGATCGGATGTCGCAGACAAACCCGCAGATTATTAATTAATAAGATGGAGTGAAATGCAGCGGTGAGGACGTTTCGCCTGATTTTTCAGAGGAGTGTGAGAATAATCTAGTATTTTTGTATTCTGCAAACATTAAAATGCCTTTAATTCCTTCAAAAAGCACCAATAAACACCAACCGGATTAACACAACAACACCATTTTTAGTATATTAAAGCATGCACTGATTAAAACACACAAAGAAAGTGTAAATGTGCAGTGATGGACAGTGAGCTCTGACAGCGTCAACATCCACCTCCAGCTACGCCTCACAACACATGACATCGAACGGTCCCGTACCTCAAACTCAAACTTGGAGCTGCCGAAGTTGGTCCTCTGTTTTTGCCAGAAGTTGTCTGGTTTGATGATGAGGGCGATGTGGATGCAGCAGGGAAACGATTCCTGCAGGATCTTCAGGAGAGGCTTGATGGAATCCCACTTGGAGCCACGCATGTCCACGATGACCGTGAAGCCATGTTTGCACACGTCCTCGCTGGATGATGGGGAGAGAGAACAAAATATGAGCTTAATCCTCTTTGCATTACATAATCTATAGTCCTCGCTAAGAAACGAATGCAACTGCAGGAACTAAAAATAAAGAGCAAAAAAAAGTGATTTCCCTTGAAAAATCTATGCATATTCAATAGAACGGGCAGACTGGGAAGGATGGACGAATCGCAGCGCTTACCCATGAAACACAGCAGCAAAACATCTATCAACTGAGCAGGAAACATGCTGAAGGAAGGCCTTTGGTATCCAATCTGTCTTAAGAGCTTTGTGACACCACCTTACGCTGCTGAGCGCATCAGTCCGTTGCTCTGAAATCCACAGCGCGCCTTCAGTCAAACATCTGGCTGTCAGATTTCACCTCAGAAAGTGTCTAATCGAGGAGCTGTAGACCAACACACAGCCTTGTGCGACTGCGACACGGTTTTCCACTCTCTCTCTTTCTCCCTCCCTCTCTCTCTTGCTCACTGGCTCGCTCGCCCTCCCATTTTTTCCCTGCACACTCGCCTGCTCTCCATCTCTAAAGATGCGAGCCCTTCCCTCTCTCTCTCTCTCTCTTTATCATGATACATCTCTACCCATCTCTGTGTTTTTATCTCTAGGGGATTTGCTTTGTAACTGTAGAGATCTCTCTCTCTCTATCTCTCTGGTGTGGCTGTGTGGGTGCAGGGGACAGAGTTTGTGAGTGAGGATGATGAGGAGGAGGAAGAGCCATTGGCAGTGGCTGAACTGCGGAAGGTTCTTGATCGTGCCCACGCTGCCTTTCCCACCAACCACTCTTTCCATCGCGCCCCCTCTTGCGTTTCTCTCATATCTAAATCTCTCTCTGTTTCTATTCCCCTCCCTCCTGTTAAAAGTACAGCGCGAGTAAATTCATTGCAGTATTACTGGCTGAGGAACATGTTATATTAAATATGTTAGATATAATGAAAAACTATTCAGTCATGCTGCTCTCTAAAACCCATTCTGGAAAGTGAAGGGTAAAGCAGAAGCAAAAGCGCTATATGGGTTTAACAACTAATAACGGGGATTGTGCCATTTTGTTTGCTAAATCGTTTCGAAAAAAAGTATTTTTCACCTCATCTCAAATCATTTCACAATTCATTCTATGGTGGAAATGACATTGAGCATTTTTGGAATACAATGTTATGGCTAACTTCATTGCTAGAATTTTATGCATCTTACATAGACAATTAAATCATATTTTCACAACTATTAGCATCATTTGATTTACAGCTAATGGCAAATTTATGGAAGCTTGTTTCCGCCACGGAATAAAACAATTTAAAAGAGATATAAACAAGCAAATCTGAGAAAGAAAGTCTGAATTGCGGGTTTATATATATATATATATATATATATTCATATATATATTCAATTCTGACTTTATAACATGCAATTGCAAGTTTATGTCACGGAAATCTAACAAAAAAAGTCAAAATTGCAAAATATTAACAGAATTAGAGGTAAAAAGTCGCAATTACCTTTCTTGTTGTTTATTCTGTGGCGGAAACAAGCTTCCGTATCACATACCTCATATTTCATCTCAATCATGCTTTCCGAACTAAAATATTATAAAATATATAAATAAGATGAAAAACAAATCAGGTGCAAAATTGTTGATAGTGGTGGAAAGGATCACACAAATCTATATCAATAATTTTCACACAATAATTATTTGAAAGGTTTGCGTTTACCCTAGTTTGTCTTAAGATTTAAAGTCTGAGACAAAAATAATAAAACATTGGGTCCCACTTTATATTAGGTGGCCTTAACTACTATGTACTTACATCAAAAAATAAGAACAATGTACTTATTGTGTTCATATTGTATTTCAAAACACTTTTGCTGATATTGAGCTGGGATACGGGTAAAGTTTGGTTACCCACACCACCAGATACACTGGTGGTGTGGGTAAGTTTAAGGGTAAGGTTAGGGACAGGTGTGGTGGTGTGGGTAAGTTTAAGGGTAAGGTTAGGGACAGGTGTGGTGGTATGGGTAAGTTTAAGGGTAAGGTTAGGGACAGGTGTGGTGGTATGGGTAAGTTTAAGGGTAAGGTTAGGGACAGGTGTGGTGGTATGGGTAAGTTTAAGGGTAGGGTTAGGGACAGGTGTGGTGGTATGGGTAAGTTTAAGGGTAGGGTTAGGTGTAAGGGAAGGGTCAACAACGTAATTATAAATGTAACTACAGAAATGAATTACAGATGTAATAACTTTCAGGTAATTTTTAAAATGTAAGTAAAATGTAAAAACATACATGCACACAATAAGTGCATTGTATCAAATGATTAATTGAAATATTAGTACATAGTAGTTAAGGCCACATAATATAAAGTGGGACCCAAAATTGACATATGCATGTGACAAGTATCAAAAAATTATGAAAGCAATAAATTATGAAAGCATGATTAAAACGTTTAATGTGACTTTCATATAACAAATAAAGTTGTTATATATAAAATCTGCTATAATACAAAATTACCCCTTGTAAATAAAACTACCCGTAGTTGAGGAAACATCTATGAAGGTCACAGTCCGCTCTCTGTAGCTGCACTATACCAGAGTACCAGAGTTACCGCCCTCATGCTCAGACTAATGGATGCTAAAGGCAGCGTAAACAAACATGTTTATAGAGCACGACTGCTCTGCAGAGCGGTTTAGAGGGATTGAACTGAAGTGCGGACTTGGCCTGCCTCGTTCAGTTTTTATAAGCACAACAAAAGATCACATATGAAGAGACACAGCATCCCTAGTTCACAGATCAATTACAGATCAATGCGCCTGACTCTGAGGAAAAGAAAACATCACAGCGCTGAGCAGCAGGACAGATGGCACATTCACAGCACTATTCACCGGATCCAATCTAGTTACTTCTGTTCTTTTATGAAGGAATGTGTTTGAGCGGAGAGTGACGGAAAAGCAGTCAACAAATGCCCAGCAGGTGCATCTTGGGAATGTGTCGATTAAGTGTGTGAATACCTAGGGATGCCGGCGAGGTAGGCGATGAGTCTGCGGAGATCTTCGTGTCGTATTCGGTCGTGGTTGGTTCGTGATGGGAATGTTAAAACCGGGCCGCCACGCTTGTCTCTGCCACCTGGAGAAAGAACAGTGCAGGAGTCAGAAAAAAAACGACATTAAATCAACTGATAGCTTAACTTAATACCTTGAAAAATATCGATAATCAATACCATTTTTGATACCACGGTGAAAACTGCCATATAGATAATTTATCATCTCACTTTTTTGATGAGTAATTTTGTTGTAATATCTTACACACAGCACAGGGAGGCTTTATTTGAATTACTGAACTAGGTTTACAAAAAAAAGAAGTAAAAAGTAATAAAATAAGAACGAATAAACAAATTGCAAACAATAGCACAAATAAATACAATAAAAACAAAGAGAGCTGAAATGAAAAACATGGCTTTAAGTTTTTCAGGTGGTAAGAAAAACTACAGAAATGAAAGTAATTAAAATGTTAAACAACACAATACTTTTCATTGCCAAAATTAAATACAGATTAATGCTTCAAATTAAAGTTATTCAGTCAAGAGCAGTGAGTGATTTTGTTCTTTGATTTGAAAGCAGGTTTATTAGGCTAATGTGACAGTAGCCTAATAAACCTGCTTTCAAATCAAAGAACAAAATAAGAGCTAACGCACGGATCTAATATACTGTTACCAAGCGGCAACCTCCTGCGGGAAACCAACATGGAAGTGACTTCATCGACTGGCCACTAGAGACAGGCTCCAAAAGGGAGTCAAATCTGCATCTCCCCCATGTTAAAATGCCAACTTTACAGCAGAAAAAAATATGTTTATAGTCTGGTACAAAAAGTGGTTCTGGTCTATACGACAAATTTTGCCCTTCATGACAACTGTGAGGGGGGTGAATATTTTTTATATCAAGCCTCAAAGTTATGCATAATTAAGGGCGTGGCCACTTGAGTGACAGGTGGATTGCCGCTATGGTTGAGCCAGGAGGGTGTGGTTTCCGCAACCAGTCACCTCAGCTCCACCCACATCCCGCCTCTTTGCCCATGTCAGTTATCCAGTAGTGACGCACGATGACACATTGCCACGATGGCAACGGCCGACTTTAGGCTTCAAAAATGCTCTTCGGAAACTTACGGGTGATGTCATGGACACTACATCCATATTTTTTTTACAGTCTATGACTGTTACACAACATGCATCTTCTCTCAAATATTGCATTCCAAAACTGACTGTATTTACCTAAATACTCCACAAGACTCCGCCATAACTTCCGCTAAGTGAGGTCAAATACAAGCGTGGTCATAGATGTATACGTAGATACCTCATTAGCGCCTGCACGGATCAGTAGAATGAGGCATCTACGATCTATATGTCTATGACCACACTCATATTTGACCTCACTTAGCGGAAGTTATGGCGGAGCTCAGAGATTATCACGTTCGACTGATAACAGGTAAAATAATAGCATAAATACTGCTCGGTTTCTCACAGAAACTGATGGTTTCGCTAGATAAGACCCTTATTCATCGTCTGGTATCGTTTAAAGCCCTTTGAAGCTGTACTGAAACTGTCATTTGGATCTTGAACCGTTTGGAGCCCATTGAAGTCCATTATATGGAGAAATATCCTGGAATGTTTTCATCAAAAACTTTAATTTCTTTTCAACTGAAGAAAGAAAGACATGGACATCTTGGATGACATGGGGGTGAGTAAATTATCAGCAAAAGTTTATTTAAAAGTGAACTAATCCTTTAAAGGGTGCATTAGTAATATGTGCCTATAGGCGATGCACAACGCGCATACACTCTGATTATTACACACACAGGGTGCTCCCAGCACACACCCATTTTTAAATATTAAAAATAAAAGGATTCCTCTCAGAAGAAGGGCTGAGTCTTTCCGCTCGTAAATTCCACCATTTAAATAGCGAATCCACCATGGTGCATGCGCAACTGGCTTTTAAAGGGAATGGGAGATGAGCTCGGATTGGTTTATTGCATGTCAAGCCCAAAACACACCCATGACTCATAAAGAGACAAGGAAAAAAACCTTTTTGGACCGGACATTTTTTTTCCGCGGTTAAACTAGCTGATTCAGAAACGCCCTAAGTGCACCTGCGCCATGGTTAAAATCGTTAAAATAGGGCCCTGAGTATGGGACAAAAATAATAAGATACATGTGAAAAGTATCAAGAATAAATTATGAAGGCATGATAAGTTTTAATGTGACTTTCATATAACGAAAAAGTTAAACTAAATAGGCTTTACATTGAAAATGCTTCTCATATCCCATATTCTAGGGCTCCCCCCTAACAATCGACCAAACGTTAGTCAGTGACTAGAGGCTTAGTCGACCAAACTTGAATTAGTCGGTTGGTCGCAGAAAAAACAAACTCTGCAGGAAGTGGCAGTCACATAGTCCGTGGCAGACATTAACACAGCTGTTAATTATGTCGAGCAGGAAATCAACATATTCGCCTATCATCAACCTCACACATAGCTTAATGTTAGCCACTTTACACAGCAGCTCGCTATAACGTTAACCTACATAAATGTTCGCTATTATTAGGCACATATAAGTGTTCATGCGGAGTGTGAAAGCGCCCTTTACTGCATGACATTTACCTTAACGTGCACTTCTCCACTGTACTGTAGAGATGAGAGTCAGTGTTGTCAACTTCATATCTGCAGCTGACACAGACTCAGAAAATATTATTAAAATGTTCAGACCGTTTCTTTCTGTTTGTTTCCCAACACATTCATAATCAATAGTGCCCGTGTGCTGTGGCTTTATGCACTTGAGGGCTTGATTTATATTTGAAATGCCCAATATTATGGTTTAGTATCCATGGTGAAAAACCAGCCTAGGCCTTGGTTTAAGCTGGAAGTCAGTCCTTCTAGAAAAATGCGGCTTTTTTTTGTGATTGTTGCGGGCAAAAAATCCTTGATTATGCGGCACGTTTTCTTAAAAAATGCGATGGAAAATGCGGGATATTTATGCAATTTTATGAGATAAAATTGCGGATTGATGAAAAAGAGAAAAAAAGCACTACATCACAGAAAGTGCTGGGAATATTTAAGTTCTCATCTTGTTTTATTGAAGACCTTAATAAACACACGGCTCAAATTTACAAAACATTGAGTCAAACAAGTTCTGTAGCTTTACAAAAAGGAATATGCTGCAACTTCTGAAAAATGAATAAATAACTTCCTGTTTTACAGAGGTAGCTACAAAAAAAAAAAAACATTTGAGTGCTTCCAATGCACAAAGTGCATTCTCTTAAAGGGTTAGTTCATCCAAAAATTTAAATTGTCATTAATGACTGACCCTCATGTCGTTGGACACCCGTCAGACCTCCGTTCATCTTCAGACACAAATTAAGATATTTTAGTTGAAATCCGATGGCTCAGAAAGGCCTCCATTGGCACAATGTACACTCTCAAGACCCATAAAAGGCACTAAAGATGTCGTTACAAAGTCCATCTCACTACAGCGGCTCTACAATAACTTTATGAAGCGACGATAATAGTTTTCGTATGCAAAAAAACCTAAACGACTTATATAGTGATGACCGATTTCAAAACACAGCATCATGAAGCTTCGAAACGTTATGAATCAGCGAGTCGATTCATGATTCGGATCTCGCGTCAAACTGCTGAATCGATTCACTGATTCATAACGCTTCAAACCACTGAATCGACTCACTGATTCATAACGCTTCAAAGCACTGAATCGACTCACTGATTCATAACGCTTCAAACCGCTGAATCGATTCACTGATTCATAACGCTTTGAAGCTTCAAGATACCGTTTTTTGAAATCGGTCAACACACCGGGAAACTGCTTTGCGCGGTCTTTTGCTGTTATTTTTGTTAGTAAATGGGAGTTTGCGTGCTTCATCATGGTTTCACCGATATCTATGGTTTCTCCACAGGGTTTGCAGCTTTTCGATGACGTTCGCGTCGGGTAATTACGTCACTTCAAAGCGTTCCCATGGCAACAGGGGGAAATGGCGGCTCTTGTGTGAAATAAACAAACATTTTTCAACTTTCTGCTAATATATATATGACTTTTTTTGCAACGAAAATGAGGGGATTATGAAATCATGCTAGCCCCGCATATTTTGCACGCGGAAATAGGCAATGTATGCGGCGAAAGTGCGGCGTATTTGAAAAAATGCGCCCCCCGCATAAATATGCGGACTTTGGCTGATTATGCGTTAAATCACGCGATCGCATAATCGCGTTTTTCTGGAGGGACTGGGAAGTAGCATGTTCAAGCTGGTCTTCCAGCCTGGCAAAGCTGTTGTTCAGCTGGACTTCCTGCTAACAGTGTCCAAAACCCCTCTAAAACCAGCCAACCAGCTTAGGCTGATTTTAGCTGTTCTGTCAGCAGGACTGTCATGTAGAGAAATATTAGCAATATAATATTCTTTCTCAGCCCTGAAACTCAAACCATTTTCTGATAACACCCCTAATATACAGGCAAACCAAAAATTATTCTGACACCAGATATCATTTTAGTGTGTGCAGGACACTATAGTTCATTTAAGTGAGGATAGAAAAATAAAGTTAACGGTGATATATTATACCCAAAAATTCTTCATACAATGAACTACCAGTAAAATCTGGGACCAAAATTATTCCGACAGTTTGACCTGACCATGTTCTGCTGAAGTGTTTTTACTTTAATTGCTAATACGACCTTTTACATCACAGATTTGAAGTATTGCTTGACCTAAATTGGTATTGTCTAATTGTGTACTTAAATTGAACAGCTGATTGGTTGATTGTAATCCATTACATACCTTTCTATCAAAGCTATCTGACATTGTCAAGATGAATTTATTCTGACAGTTTAAATGTCATATTTTATTAGCATTTTCTAAAGCGAATAAACTGTGATAATGTGAGAAAATGTTGAAGGTGTCTGAATAAATTGTGGTTTGACTGTATATTTAAGCAAATAAATTAATATCATATGCATGTGACTAGTCAACTAATGGCTTAAATGAATGACTACTAGACTCCCATATTTCCAATGTCAAATCCTGTGCATCCAATCAAACACCCATCACCATTAATATGGGTAATACTAATAGAATATTTGAATCGGCTTGTGTTACTATATATCTTCATTAGACTATAGTCAGAGTAGACGCCTTAGGAATCAACATATGGCACAAACAAAAACTAGTCTAAAAGGGCAGGAAGTACAATCCATTCAATATGCTGCAAACAGCCTCTTTTCGTGTCAAATCAGTGCATCTATTCTGACTAAAGTCTACCGTCTGTAATAGATTAAAAGCAACATTGAAGCTGTGAAGTGCAGCACATTGCCTGATTCAAATGTCTTCAGAGAAAACTGAATGACCGTTTCTATAACTGTGAGATAATTCAAGACGAGACTGTTACCATAGTTGTTATCATAACTTACCATCAGTGTAAATCTCTCTGAATGGCTCAGCTCCTGTTCACTTTTCAAGTGGTTAGACACTTGACATAAGTATCTCTAAAATAACTTTTTTTGTGCCTGGGAAAAATGTTTAGTTTGTAAGTGTACTGAGGAGAAATGGACTGTATAAATCTAAATTTAAACTCAGTAATTTTTACACATGTACAATAAATAAAGTACTCATTTTACCAACTCATTTTATCCAAGCGAGTCAAGATCAGAAGAATGGGTCAGGATGGTCAAGTAGTCATTCAACAACCGACTAGCTGATTAGTAAGGCCGGCTACCCACTGGCTGCGTGGCGTAAGTATTGACGGCAAAATAGGCTACAGAATATTTTGTTCTGTATTGACAGGTGCTTGTCTGGCTATCACCAGACCAAGCTCAATTTCAGATTGAACATATGTCTGGGGAGTCTGCTCTGTATTTTCTACTGCACAAGAGGCGTGATCAACGAGCATAAATGAAATGACTCTGTACGCAATTGGATAGTCTTTCAACCAATCAGACCACAAGAGGTGTCATAAACGGGCATAAATGAAATGACTCTGTACACAATTGGGTAGTCCTTCAACCAATCAGACCACAAGAGGCGTGATCAACTGGCATTGATCCATCGCTTCTCTATCCGTCATCGTGTTAAACCCGCCAATAGCGCGCCAGGTGGATAAGCCAGTCTGTGATTGGTTCCTGCAAAAGTGTAACAGAAACAGTAGAAATGAATGTACAGGTTTCCAGAATGAGTTGCAGGGCGAAATCAAATCGTCGGCAGATCAGGCTGGGTTTACCCATTCTCTAGACAGGTGCAATATTTCTTGATATTTCTAATATTTTTTAAATTACAATTATATCTGCATTTATGTCAAAACCTAGAGACTTTCAAACATAAAAATGTCATTTATTAATATACACTCATGTCAAAATGACATATAAACATCTTTTCCTATACAATTTTGCCTGGAAAACACTTCCAACACGCTTGCGTGTCATGTGAAAAATAGGCGTCGGTTCTATTTCTAGCATGCATGCGTTTTCAGACGCACGTGTCATGCAGGCAGTGTGCAAGCTCTAACCTGTTAACATGGGAGCCAAAATAAAAACGGACACGCCACGCAGCCAGTGTGTAGCCGGCCGGCCTATGGGTGTGTTCACACCAAGCGGCAACCTCCCGCAGTTTCTCTTGAAGCCAATACGGAAGTGACTTAAACTGCAATTCATCGACTGACCACTAGAGACAGGCTCCAGAAGGGAACAGAATCTCATTGAAATGCCCAACTTTACAGCAGAATAAAACATGTGTACAGTCTGGTACAAATTGTGATTTTGGTCTATACGGCTAATTTTGCCCTTCATGACAACTGCGATGGGGGGTGAATTTTTTTATAACTCATTCGTTTACATTATATAAAGCATTAAAGTTCTGCATAATTAAGGGCGTGGCCACTTCGAGTGACAGGTGGATAGCCATTTATCTGTTGTCTGTTAGTCATCGCGTCACTTCAGCTCCGCCCACGTCCCGCCTTTTTGCCCATTTTCTGTTATCCGGGAGTGACGCGCGATGATGCGCTGCCAACGGCCATCTCGTCCATATTTTGCGCTTCAGAACGGCTCTTTGGAATCCTATGGGTGACGTCACGGACACTACGTCCATATTTTTTTACAGTCTATGGTTCACACTTGGCATGTTTGATTCAATTAAAACGAACCCTGGTGCGATTGCGGTTCATTTGAATAAGTGTGCCATCCGAATCCGAGACCGCTCAAAAGATGGGTCTGGTGCGGTTCAAATGATATATGAACACAACACGGACCAAAGACATGTAAAGGAACCGAAAACAGGAAGATGCGACCCTAAAAAGGACAGAATGCTCACGCATATCATGTCGTAATGTTTCCCATCCCAGTTCGGTACAGGCATCAGAACCGCGTCTCCTCTCAGCAGATCTTTGTTTGTGTTTGTGTGTGTGATGGAGTGATTCCTGACGCTGTTATGACTCCTTTACACATTTTATAAGCTCTTTGTGAGTTCTCAGCTGGTCTAAATACCATCATATGTAGCTACACACACACAATGAGCGTGTTTATCCCAGCACACAGCATCGTTTTTGGATGTTCGGTAAGTTGTCTCAAAAGAAAAGTTTTTGACCATACAATCAAAGTCAAAGGCGTGTTCAAACTTGTAGTTTGGTTCGCTTGGTTTGGACCAAAAAAACAACTTTGGTCCACTTTGCATTCACATTGGCATTTTGACACAGAACATAAAGGCACAGGGATATGTTCACAACCTGATTGGTCGGCTTTCATTGATGATGCCAGATGAGAACTCATAAGAGCTTATAAAGAGCTTATAAAATGTGTAAAGGAGTCAAAACAGCGTCGGGAATCCCTCCGTCACAAACACAAACGGAGATCTTCTGCGAGGAGACGCGGTTCTGACGCCTGTACTGAACTGTGATAAGAAGCAAAGCTCCTGTGATGAGAAAAAACGAGTGTGCTCGAGCATTCTGTCCTTTTTAGGGTTGCATCTTGTGACATCATGTCCTGTTTTTGGTTCATTTTGATGTCTTTGGTCCGTGTTGCGTTCATATTTCATTCGAACCGCACCAAAGTTCATTCGGAAGCGGACCTAGACCCACCTTTTCAGCGGTTTTGGTCCGCTTGTTTGGTGCGCAGCGTTCACACTTAATCAAATGAAACGCACTATCAGAGCAATCCCACCAGCAGTTCGAGTTCTTTTTAATCAAACCAAACCTGCAAAATGTGAACAAAACAGCATTTGAATTTGGACCCCATTCACTTTCATTGCACAGACAAAAAATGTTTTATATTCCCCAGAAGAAAATAATACAATAAAAGATATACCAAGCTTCCTGCATGAGCACAATGGCTCAATTTCTCAAGTGAACGTGCTAATCGTTGGGTCGTAGCTCCTACTACTTTTGTGCGTCCAACAGTAAAGCTAATAAAGACCTGCACTAAAACATCTGACAAATAACTTTAACCAATACTTATATACCAATAACAATTTCTCAAACCACCCAGGCCACAGTCATACACCAAACCAAGTTCATTAGCATTGAGAAATGACTAATCAATGCCCTCCTCCCACTGATCCTCCTCTCCTGTTTATACAGGTTATGTTACTAAGCCAAAACAACTCAACTCCAGCACAGCAAACTCACTGAGCGCTGGGATATCCATGAGGATTTTCTCCTGCGAATGTGCTGAATCTCACTAATGGAGTGTGTTTGTAATAGGATAATCCATCTTATCCTCTGACGGGAAAAATAAATAAATAAAATGCACACAACTGCATGCTTATGCAGAAATCACACTTGGAGCTCTGCAGGTTCACTTCTTCTACTCTGTTCTTTATTTTTTCAAGCCTGTTATTTTGTCCTTGTTGTTGTATCATGGGACATGTGTATGACAGTTGCTCATCCCTTTGTTTCTGAGTCATTTCAGTGCTGGTCTGTTAGTCGTACGACTACAAGAGCCAAACAGAAGTTTAGAGAGCGAGTGAGGAAGAGACGACTTCGGTCTAAATCAATTAATGACCCGTGACAATGACACATCAACTAAAAATATTGTGGGAAGTTACAGTAATATTCAGTAAAAGTTATTTTGGGTCGAAGACATGGCGCGGTGGTCCTGTGAACGTGATTAATGGTTGTTATTACTATTGAATAATTATTTAAATGGTTTTCATAATCAAAATAAAGCTGAAATAAAACAAAATATGAATATTAGATAAAAAGCTTAAATTTTTTAAAAATAATACAAATGTTGCTTTGGCAACTGACAAAAAATATATATAAAAAAAACAAAGTAACAAAATAAAAAATATATATGCATGCATGTATGTATGTATATACAGTGAGGAAAATAAGTATTTGAACACCCTGCTATTTTGCAAGTTCTCCCACTTGGAAATCATGGAGGGGTCTGAAATTGTCATCGTAGGTGCATGTCCACTGTGAGAGACATAATCTAAAAAAAAAAATCCAGAAATCACAATGTATGATTTTTTTAACTATTTATTTGTATGATACAGCTGCAAATAAGTATTTGAACACCTGAGAAAATCAATGTTAATATTTGGTACAGCAGCCTTTGTTTGCAATTACAGAGGTCAAACGTTTCCTGTAGTTTTTCACCAGGTTTGCACACACTGCAGGAGGGATTTTGGCCCACTCCTCCACACAGATCTTCTCTAGATCAGTCAGGTTTCTGGCCTGTCGCTGAGAAACACGGAGTTTGAGCTCCCTCCAAAGATTCTCTATTGGGTTTAGGTCTGGAGACTGGCTAGGCCACGCCAGAACCTTGATATGCTTCTTACAGAGCCACTCCGTGGTTATCCTGGCTGTGTGCTTCGGGTCATTGTCATGTTGGAAGACCCAGCCTCGACCCATCTTCAATGCTCTAACTGAGGGAAGGAGGTTGTTCCCCAAAATCTCGCAATACATGGCCCCGGTCATCCTCTCCTTAATACAGTGCAGTCGCCCTGTCCCATGTGCAGAAAAACACCCCCAAAGCATGATGCTACCACCCCCATGCTTCACAGTAGGGATGGTGTTCTTGGGATGGTACTCATCATTCTTCTTCCTCCAAACTATGGAATTATGACCAAAAAGTTCTATTTTGGTCTCATCTGACCACATGACTTTCTCCCATGACTCCTCTGGATTATCCAAATGGTCACTGGCAAACTTAAGACGGGCCTTGACATGTGCTGGTTTAATCAGGGGAACCTTCCGTGCCATTCATGATTTCAAACCATGACGTCTTAGTGTTTTACCAACAGTAACCTTGGAAACGGTGGTCCCAGCTCTTTTCAGGTCATTGACCAGCTCCTCCCGTGTAGTTCTGGGCTGATTTCTCACCTTTCTTAGGATCTTTGAGACCCCACGAGGTGAGATCTTGCATGGAGCCCCAGTCCGAGGGAAATTGACAGTCATGTTTAGCTTCTTCCATTTTCTAATGATTGCTCCAACAGTGGACCTTTTTTCACCAAGCTGCTTGGCAATTTCCCCGTAGCCCTTTCCAGCCTTGTGGAGGTGTACAATTTTGTCTCTAGTGTCTTTGGACAGCGCTTTGGTCTTGGCCATGTTAGTAGTTGGATTCTTACTGATTGTATGGAGTGGACAGGTGTCTTTATGCAGCTAACGACCTCAAACAGGTGCATCTAATTTAGGATAATAAATGGAGTGGAGGTGGACATTTTAAAGGCAGACTAACAGGTCTTTGAGGGTCAGAATTCTAGCTGATAGACAGGTGTTCAAATACTTATTTGCAGCTGTATCATACAAATAAATAGTTTTAAAAAATCATATATTGTGATTTCTGGATTTATTTTATTTTTTATTATGTCTCTCACAGTGGACATGCACCTACGATGACAATTTCAGACCCCTCCATGATTTCCAAGTGGGAGAACTTGCAAAATAGCAGGGTGTTCAAATACTTATTTTCCTCACTGTATGTATGTAGGTATATATATATACACAGCAAAAACAGTATTTATTGTGAAATATTTGTACAATTTAAAATAACTTTTTTCTGTTTGAATATATGCTATTTATTTCTTTGATTCAAAGCTGTATTTTGAGCATCATACTCCAGCCTTCAGTGTCACATGATCCTTCAGAAATCATTCTGATATGCTGATTTGCTGCTCAAAAAACATTTATTATTATTAATGTTAAAAACAGTTGTGTACAATTTTCAGGATTATTTAATGAATAGAAATGTCTATACTGTCACTTGAAAAGAAATTGATGCATCCTTACTGAATAAATGTATTAATTTCTTTAAGTTCTTTCCCAAAAAAATAAAAATAAAACCATTTTACAGACCCAAGACTTTTGAACGGTAGTTCAAAGTTACAAAAGCTTTCTATTTCAGATAAATGCTGTTCTTTTGAACTGTCTATTCATCAAAGAATCCTAAAAAAAAATGTTTTACACAACTTTCAACATTGATAATAATCATAAATGTCAGCAAATCATCCTATTAGAATTATTTCTGAAGGATCACGTGACACTGAAGACTGGAGTAATGATGCTCAAAATTCAGCTTTGACATCAGGAATAAATTACATTTTCAAATATATTCAAATAGAAAATCGTTATTTTACATTTTTAATAATATTTCACAATATTACAGATATTTTTGTTTTTTTAATAACAAATGCAGCCTTAGTGAGCAGAAGAGACTTCTTTAAAAACAAAGAAATAGTGCAGTTTCCAAACTTTTGACTGGTAGTATGTATATGTATGTATGTATGTATGTATGTATGTATGTATGTATGTATGTATGTATATGTATGTATGTATGTATGTGAATTATAATAATAAGTGAATAAATGATAGTTGCAGCTCTATTCATCATATTGTTTTTTATTTTTTTACACTGAGATGGAAACAGGCTTTCAGTCTATCCTGTTAGAATATTCCTGAGTACATGTAATGAGCGTTTTCAGATTAAACTAAGATGCGTGTTTTTTCTTACTATTCTCTACTAAGTATTGAAGTCAAGATGCACACTCTTGTTGACCACATGTACAGAACATCCTTCTGAGAAAGTGATATGACCACTAAACAATATAAAAGACATTTCTGAATGAGAACACATATAGTTATTGCAATATAACAGCACTCAAATCATCAACATACCTGACAAGAAGGCCACTTTTTCTTTTAGGATGGGCAAAACTTCCATCGCCTTCATCTCTTCGTTCCTGCGAAATCCTGAAAAACAAAACAGCAGATCACAGTTTAGAGTCCCTGCAAGAATATCATCATCCGAAGTGCGGCCTAGCAGTTATAACACTGTGTGCCTGCTCTGAGACGTTGAGCTATAGCGCTCACATGGGAAATTAAGAGTTTGAGTCTGGTTTTACATTTTCTTTTTCAGATTCTCTTGAGTTTCTTTAACTGAATGTAAAGACAGTCCGTACACATAATCATTGTTCTCCTGTTCTTGGCATGAGCAGATACCGCCTCGAGCGCTGGACCTCGTTCAAGCACTTTGCATGAGATCAGCAGCAACCTGGATGAAGCATCACTTCTGTTCATTTGTTTTTATGATTCACAGGTTTGAGATGACTAGGTTTAGCGAGGCTGCGCCAAAGTTGAGTTAGTCATGTGTAGCAGACTGACTTTGGTCTTTAGCGCCTAGCACTCACAAATCACAAAAACGTAACCTTGCTCAGAGTATTTAATTTATATTTTTTCTTAATTTCTTGTCTGGGTTATAGCTACACTGTCAGAAAAAAAAGGTACAGCACTGTCACTAGGGCAGCACCCCAAGGAAAAAAAGCAAAAAGGTGCCAATACGTACTCTTAAAGTAGTGATTTGTACATTTAAAGATACTAATAATGTACCATTTAGGGGTAAGTAAGGTACAAAGATGTACCTTTTCACCTTTGTACCTAGGCGTACCACACCAGTGACAGCTTTGTACCTTTTTTTCTGAGTGTGTAGGTGGAGAAAATTTGAGAAATAATGTCTAACTGAAATAAAATGAGTACTAAAACTGTAGTAGGCCTACTAAAACAGAAATAAAAATTAGAGCTGAATAGAAATATGAAAAATATATGACAAAAGCACATACAATGACTAAAACAAATGCAAGCTTATATTATTTTCAAAATAAAAACTTACAAAAAAATATATAAATACTAAAACAATACAATAAAAACTCAAATAGCACCGATGTGATCCAAAGTTTTTTTGCTTATATATTTGGCCGATCGGAGTTCAAATCCGGTTCAGGCCATTTACAGATCCTGTGGAAGTTTTTACCTCAGAAAATAAAAAAATATATAAATACGATGAGGTACAACTTTATTTGATTATTTCTGAAATAAAAAAAAGAATAAAATAATTATTTATTATAAAATAAATATAATCAAAAATAAATAAATAAATATAAATATATAAATATAAATAAATATATATATATATATATATATATATATATATATATATATATATATATATATATATATATATATATATATATATATATATATATATGCATAAAATAACTAGTAAAATTAAATATTAAAATGACAAACTAAAATAAATAAAAAGCTAAATAAAAATATTTAAAAAAAGACAAAAGCACAAAGTGACAAACTAAACGTTAAATGAAAACTGAAAATATAAAAAAGCTCATTCAAAAAATAATATTATAACAGTATACTATAACACTATAAAATAAGTGCTAAAATGACTAAAACTGAAATAAAAATAAATTCAAGCTAAATAGAAATATAAAAAAAAATACCATGAATAACAACAATTTAAGAAATAATGGCTAAATTGGTAACTGAAATAAAATAATTTAAAGCTAAATAGAAGGAAAAAAAAGACAAAAATCACATAAAACAACTAAAACTTAAGCTAAAATGAAAACCAAAAATTGTAATTGTATATATTTTCAATACAAAACATGGTATTAGTTCATGATCTTCTATGATCAGAGCAGGACAAATGCAAGAAGCCTCTCAATACTCGCTAGTAAAGCATCACGGACACGGACGGTTCAGTTGAGACACGCTGTCTTTAATTCCACTCCTACTATCCCTCCATCCCAGGGCTGCTAATTGAGCATGAAATGTGGTTGAAGGAGCCGATCCCTCCTACACACACACACACACACACACAGCTGAGAGATAGAGAGATGATGTCATTTATCCATTTCCCTGCGATGCTTCCCTGTGGTGTCTCAGCGCCGCTCTCTGTACAAAAGAACACCTTTCTCTCTGTCACTCGGCCTCTCTCTCTCTCTCTTTTCCATACATCCCACTGGAAGGTTTGTTTTTCCACCACTGCTGCTACTGTGACCATGTGATCTAATGATAACATGGAACCTTCTGCAGACGATTTACAGCAATTTAAAGGAACCGGTCAAAAATGTACAGTATGTTATTAATTGTTCCCCCTAATGTGTTTTGAAACCTGCATGACTTTCTTTGATCGGTGTATGGAAGGAGTTATTTAGAGCAGAACGTCCGAGCTGCTCACATTCAAGCAAAGTTTGTATTTTTTTGAAGCCTGGTCCTGAAACACAAAACGATCATATGGTTTCAGAAGTATTAAAACACAAAGCATGAGTTGCATTGCTCATGAAGGAGAGCTTTGTCCTTGTGAAGCCCGACAGCCCCTGGTCCTCAGCCTGTCATCTGTTGTGTTCCATGTGTTCCCATATTATATCACAATGTTATGTCATTTGTTATAATTAGATATATAAATGTTAAATACAACACAAAATAATTATAATATAATTAATATGTATTATTTATATAACAATAATAATATAATTTATTTTAATATATATTTATCTAAAATAAAGTATTTTAGACTTTTAATGTTTTATTTATATTATTCATGATAATATAAATTATTTATATATTAAATGTTAGAGGAAAATGAGAGGAGATTATATATATATATATATATATATATATATATGTGTGTGTGTGTGTGTGTGTGTGTGTGTGTGTGTGTGTGTGTGTGTGTGTGTGTGTGTGTGTGTGTGTGTGTGTGTGTGTGTGTGTGTGTGTGTGTGTATATATGTATGTGTATATGTATGTGCGTATATGTATGTGCATATATGTGTGTGTATATGTATGTGTGTGTATATATATATATATACACACACTCTAAAAAAAAAAGGTTCTATATGGCACCAAAAATGGTTCTTGGCTCGTAATCATAGGGGAACCTTTTTAAGTGCTATATAGCACCAATTTTGGTGCTTCAGTGGTTCTTCAGCGGTTCTTTGACAAAGGTGCTATATAACACCTCTACCATATACATAACATGTTAAGATATGGTGCTATATAGCACCAAAAGTGGTTCCTCTATGATTACGACGAAGAACCATTTTTGGTGCCATATAGAACCTTTTTTTTTTAGAGTGTATATATATATATATATACACACACACACGCATACACATATTTATATATATATATATATATTTATTTATTTATTTTATACTAAATTAATTAATCTGTAATATTTATATAATAATATAATAATTATTTTATTTTAATATACATCCTATTTAAAAATAATAATACATAATATTAGACATTTTTAATTATCACTTTTAAATGATCCAAGACTGGAATTGGAAAAATTGCAATTTCGTTTTTTTGTTTGTTTGTTTTTTAAAGAGAGAGAAACACAAGGCGATTATGAGCTGTGTTTTCCAGGACTGAAGAGCATTGTGAGTAATGGTTCATGTGGAGGCTGGGAGAATCACAGACAGCGCTGCCGGTCAGAAGGGCTCAGAGCTCAGATTCAGTAACAGCACAGCTTTCTCTAAACCCGGCTGAGCGTCTTAGGAGACGAGGGTTTAGGTTCTCCACCGTGTCCCTGAGTCTGTTTGCATGCATGAGTGTGTGTGTGTGTGTGTGGAAGAGAGCACACACTCTACCCGCAGGCTCGGACAGAGACAGGCCGCAGTGTGCTGGGGCAAATGAGCTTCTCACTTCTGCAGCTGGATGATGTAATTGTGTGTGTGTGTGTGTGTGTGTGTGTGTGTGTGTGTGTGTGTGTGTGTGTGTGTGTGTGTGTGTGTGTGTGTGTGTGTGTGTGTGTGTGTGTGTGTGTGTGTGTTTCACTGCAGTCAAACAGGAAAGGGGGAAGCACATTTAATAACGGTTCACAATATAAATCCAATGACTCTATGAAGTAACAGTCATGAAAAAACACAGATGCGCTTCCGTTATAGTCCATAGAAATAACGACCTAGTTTGATAAATGAAAACACAGCAAACTGTATCATGTTCATACTATAACCCAAATTCTAAAGCCCTGGCATAAAGCTTTGTATTTTTAGAATTAAAAATATTATTTAATTTGATAACATATTTATTAAATATAACCCATATTCTAAACCCCTATACATTTTTATTTTAAAATAATTTAAAAAACATTTAATTTAACTTAACAGTAAAAATAAAAATAGCAATAATAATAATAATAATAATAATACATATTTAAACTATAAATACCTTTTATTTGTTTGATACAAATATTGTTTCAACTATAATAACGCCGCATTTTTATGAACTATAACAGTCTAAAATCCTTTTGTATTATTAGAATAAAAATATTTAATCTAGCTCTAATATTAATAATAATAATACCTATTGTTATTAATTAGTTATACATAATGTTATATGGTTATTAACCATAACCCACGTGCTAAAACCCTATACATTTTGTATTTTTTGAATAAAAATATCATTTTATTTAATACTTAATTAACAGTAATACAAACTTACTTTATTATTTCAAATTATTCATTACTTTATTAACTGTTTTTTTTCTATTGAGGACTCTTCTGGATGTCTGTCTAGCCTGCAATCGAATCATTCTGGGTTTAAATTGGGGTTTCTGCAAGGCTAATAATTTCCTTCATCACGTATAGATTTTTCATTCATCTACTCATTTCCTCACCAATGACCGAAGACAAAGAAATGACCTCCATCTCACATCTGAAGTGGCTCGCAAGGAGATGACCGTTCCCAACATATTCTCTTATCCCATTTCACAGCCGTGCCGCTGTCCTTCAAGCTTTGCATGCAATGTAACGGGATATTCACTAACATCGAAAATCCACCATTTCAGCATCCAAACCACAGAAATACAACAAACCACTTCAACAAATAGAGACATTACGCTTGGAGAAAATCAGATGGCTATTCTTTTCCCAGAGCTGGAAGAGCTCTGAATGTGGTTGGGAATTCACAGTCTGTGGAAAAAAGAACTAAGGAATCTGGGAAAAAATGAACATGAGCAGTTTTTTAGAAAGGAAGCTTCAAAAGGACACAAGGGACAGTTCTTTAGTGACAGGAAGGTGAAACGTGGGTGAGTTTTAAACCAAACAATTAAAAAAAGTAGGTTCAATCAGTAGGTTCCTCCAAGCCTAACCTTTACCTCACAGACGATTATTTTTCATGGCTTATCAGGTATCAGAGAGAGAACGCAAAAACGAAACGCAAAACGCAGCCTTGCTGTTTCCAGGTAATAGGTTGCTGATCTGATACTGAAGAAGTAATGGCTAGAGATAACAATAACTACAGACTTCAGACACTCTGAACCGGCAGCTGTTTACACTACAGCCAAACAGTAGAGCTCCAGACTTCTGCTAGATGGCAGCAGAGCGGCCACACTGATCAACACTACAGGGATGAGATGATGGAGAGAGAAGAAGTGAACAACAGAGACGATGTAATGGACGTAGAGCGGAAAGGAGACAGGAATGGGGAGAGGAGAGGAGAGGAGACAGGATTGGGGAGAGGAGAGGAGAGGAGACAGGAGACAGGATTGGGGAGAGGAGAGGAGAGGAGACAGGAGACAGGATTGGGGAGAGGAGAGGAGAGGAGACAGGAGACAGGATTGGGGAGAGGAGAGGAGAGGAGAGGAGAGGAGAGGAGAGGAGAGGAGAGGAGAGGAGAGGAGAGGAGAGGAGAGGAGAGGAGAGGAGAGGAGAGGAGAGGAGAGGAGAGGAGAGGAGAGGAGAGGAGAGGAGAGGAGAGGAGAGGAGAGGAGAGGAGGGGAGAGGAGAGGAGAGGAGAGGAGAGGAGAGGAGAGGAGAGGAGAGGAGAGGAGAGGAGAGGAGAGGAGAGGAGAGGAGAGGAGAGGAGAGGAGACAGGAGAGGAGACAGGAGAGGAGACAGGAGAGGAGAGGAGAGGAGAGGAGAGGAGAGGAGAGGAGAGGAGAGGAGAGGAGACAGGATTTGGGAGAGGAGAGGAGAGGAGAGGAGAGGAGAGGAGGAGAGGAGAGGAGAGGAGAGGAGAGGAGAGGAGAGGAGAGGAGAGGAGAGGAGAGGAGAGGAGAGGAGAGGAGAGGAGAGGAGAGGAGAGGAGAGGAGAGGAGAGGAGAGGAGAGGAGAGAGGATTGGGGAGAGGAGAGGAGACAGGATTGGGGAGAGGAGAGGAGAGGAGAGGAGACAGGATTGGGGAGAGGAGAGGAGAGGAGAGGAGAGGAGAGGAGAGGAGAGGAGAGGAGAGGAGAGGAGAGGAGAGGAGAGGAGAGGAGAGGAGAGGAGAGGAGAGGAGAGGAGAGGAGAGGAGAGGAGAGGAGAGGAGAGGAGAGGAGAGGAGAGGAGAGGAGAGGAGACAGGATTGGGGAGAGGAGAGGAGAGGAGAGGAGACAGGATTGGGGAGAGGAGAGGAGAGGAGAGGAGAGGAGAGGAGAGGAGAGGAGAGGAGAGGAGAGGAGAGGAGAGGAGAGGAGAGGAGAGGAGAGGAGAGGAGAGGAGAGGAGAGGAGAGGAGAGGAGACAGGATTGGGGAGAGGAGAGGAGAGGAGAGGAGACAGGATTGGGGAGAGGAGAGGAGAGGAGAGGAGAGGAGAGGAGAGGAGAGGAGAGGAGAGGAGAGGAGAGGAGAGGAGAGGAGAGGAGAGGAGAGGAGAGGAGAGGAGAGGAGAGGAGAGGAGAGGAGAGGAGAGGAGAGGAGAGGAGAGAGGATTGGGGAGAGGAGAGGAGAGGAGAGGAGACAGGATTGGGGAGAGGAGAGGAGAGGAGAGGAGACAGGATTGGGGAGAGGAGAGGAGAGGAGAGGAGAGGAGAGGAGAGGAGAGGAGAGGAGAGGAGAGGAGAGGAGAGGAGAGGAGAGGAGAGGAGAGGAGAGGAGAGGAGAGGAGAGGAGAGGAGAGGAGAGGAGAGGAGAGGAGAGGAGAGGAGAGGAGAGGAGAGGAGACAGGAGACAGGAGACAGGATTGGGGAGAGGAGAGGAGACAGGATTGGGAGAGGAGAGGAGAGGAGACAGGAGACAGGATTGGGGAGAGGAGAGGAGACAGGATTGGGGAGAGGAGAGGAGACAGGATTGGGGAGAGGAGAGGAGAGGAGACAGGAGACAGGATTGGGGAGAGGAGAGGAGAGGAGAGGAGAGGAGAGGAGAGGAGAGGAGAGGAGAGGAGAGGAGAGGAGAGGAGAGGAGAGGAGAGGAGAGGAAGAGGAGAGGAGGAGAGGAGAGGAGAGGAGAGGAGAGGAGAGGAGAGGAGAGGAGAGGAGAGAGGAGAGGAGAGAGGAGAGGAGAGAGGAGACAGGAGAGGAGACAGGAGAGGGAGAGAGGGAGGATGAAGAGGAGAGGAGAGAGGGAGGATGAAGAGGAGAGGAGAGATGATGAGGAGAGAGGATGAAGAGGAGAGGAGAGAGGATGGAGAGAAGAGGAGTTCACCAAAATTACTTTTTAAACTGTATTTTGATTAAATAAATGCAGTCTTGGCGAGCATAAGAGACTTCTTTCCAAAACATTACACATGACATATAAAGTTAGTATCTCTTAAATAAAGAATCGATTGCTAAATGCCAAGCAATCATCAGCAATTCCAGTCTCACTTCCTGTTACATTCCTATGTAACAACGTAACACATTTGCATAATGCCAGCCTATGGTCTTCATTGGCTGCCAGTGAACAAGGTCTATTTTCCCCTGCCCTCGAACACTGTAGCTGTACAGAGACTGGAAGAGTTTGGTTTGTGTTGCTGACATGTCGAGAAGACGCTGTTTTCTGCACTGTGATGCTCTTCCAAAGCATGAGGATTCATTCTGGAATTGATATGGTAAAACCAACGCTATCGATATATCAAGTGCTGAGGAAGAGCTGAAATGAATATGGTAATAGGCGTTTAGTTTTACGACACACACTGTAAGCAGTCGCCCAATCACAACAGACTGGACCATCTGACCAACCAGAGCAGAGTAGGCTCTCGGAAAGGAGGGGTTTAGAGAGACTGCTGGAAAGTATAGGAGAGGAGAGGAGAGGAGAGGAGAGGAGAGGAGAGGAGAGGAGAGGAGAGGAGAGGAGAGGAGAGGAGAGGAGAGGAGAGGAGAGGAGAGGAGAGGAGAGGAGAGGAGAGGAGAGGAGAGGAGAGGAGAGGAGAGGAGAGGAGAGGAGAGGAGAGGAGAGGAGAGGAGAGGAGAGGAGAGGAGAGGAGAGGAGAGAGGAGAGAGGATGAAGAGGAGAGGAGAGAGGATGAAGAGGAGAGGAGAGAGGGAGGAGAGGATGAAGAGGAGAGGAGAGAGGGAGGAGAGGAGAGAGGATGAAGAGGAGAGGAGAGAGGGAGGAGAGGATGAAGAGGAGAGAAGATGAAGAGGAGAGGAGAGAGGGAGGGTGAAGAGGAGAGGAGAGAGGGAGGAGAGGAGAGAGGGAGGAGAGGAGAGAGGATGAAGAGGAGAGGAGAGAGGGAGGAGAGGATGAAGAGGAGAGGAGAGAGGGAGGAGAGGAGAGAGGATGAAGAGGAGAGGAGAGAGGGAGGAGAGGATGAAGAGGAGAGAAGATGAAGAGGAGAGGAGAGAGGGAGGGTGAAGAGGAGAGGAGAGAGGGAGGAGAGGAGAGAGGGAGGAGAGGAGAGAGGATGAAGAGGAGAGGAGAGAGGGAGGAGAGGATGAAGAGGAGAGGAGAGAGGGAGGAGAGGATGAAGAGGAGAGGAGAGAGGGAGGAGAGGATGAAGAGGAGAGAGGATGAAGAGGAGAGGAGAGAGGGAGGGTGAAGAGGAGAGGAGAGAGGATGAAGAAGAGAGGATGGAGAGAAGAGGAGTTCACCAAAATTACTTTTTAAACTGTATTTTGATTAAATAAATGCAAGTCTTGGCGAGCATAAGAGACTTCTTTCCAAAACATTACACATGACATATAAAGTTAGTATCTCTTAAATAAAGAATCGATTGCTAAATGCCAAGCAATCATCAGCAATTCCAGTCTCACTTCCGGTTACATTCCTATGTAACAACGTAACACATTTGCATAATGCCAGCCTATGGTCTTCATTGGCTGCCAGTGAACAAGGTCTATTTTCCCCCTGCGTTTGGTTTGTGTTGCTGACATGTCGAGAAGACGCTGTTTTCTGCGCTGTGATGCTCTTCCAAAGCATGAGGATTCATTCTGGAATTGATATGGTAAAACCAACGCTATCGATATATCAAGTGCTGAGGAAGAGCTGAAATGAATATGGTAATAGGCGTTTAGTTTTACGACACACACTGTAAGCAGTCGCCCAATCACAACAGACTGGACCATCTGACCAACCAGAGCAGAGTAGGCTCTCGGAAAGGAGGGGTTTAGAGAGACTGCTGGAAAGTATATTATGAGAAAAATAAAATGTTTTTGACCTTGGATGCATGTAAACCTATTGTAGGAGACTCCAAAATAAAATTAGGAATGTTTTAAATAGCATAATAGGGGAACTTTAAATGACGACCAATACTATCAATTCAACTACAGCATTCGCCACAATTCCTTTAAATGATACGCCCCTATTCAGAAAGTCAATGCACAAAGATGGAGTTTCCCACTGAACATTTGTGTACTCATCTCATAAATACACTCATAAGAGACTGTAGACATGGACTAGTCTCATATTTCCCCTCCCCTGTCACACTTCCTCAATGTGGGTCAGACTGAAACACACAAGGGTCAAGGGTTCAACGAGTGTGCGCCCGTGTGTGTGTGTGTGTGTGTGTGTGTGTGTGTGTGTGTGTGTGTGTGTGTGTGTGTGTGTGTGTGTGTGTGTGTGTGTGTGTGTGTGTGTGTGTGTGTGTGTGTGTGTGTGTGTGTGTGTGTGGCATTCTGCCGGCCGCGTTACAGAGCACACTAATGAACCCGCCGTCCCACTCAGCCTCGCACAACTAATGACTCCACTCATTCGTTCATTTCCGACTGGTCCTGATGAATGAACAGAAGACAAATGAATTCTGTGGCTGTAATGGACTGAGCTGATGTGAAACTGTCGTCTACAGATTCAATTCCAATTCTGATTCGATTCAGTCAGGAATAACACATTTGGGCCTGCTATAGCGCATAACATCCATCACTGAACAAATCTTAAATAGGCCATATTTTGCCCTTTTACAAAGTGTTGATTTTGTTTTTGGGCTCTACTAGAATAGGTTTTCATGTTTGAATGTTCCAAAACACATTATTTCTCACATATTTAACATAAAGCACCTCTAGTTCTGTCTCTATGAAGCCCCTCCTTCTGAAAAGCACAATGTGCTCTGATTGGTCGGCTGGACCAGTGTGTTGTGATTGGTCAACTGCTTCGAGTGCGATAGGAAATGTCCCGGCCCTTCATAACCGTGAGTTTTAACACACTACTAACTCAACCAGACCCCGCCCCTTTATTTAGCGAATGCCTTGAGCGGGAACGCATGTTCGCTCCCGGAACAAGGCGTTTCAAGGAGTTCAGAAACAGTGACACTGATATAGAGAAAAACTCCCGCTGGAGGGACTTTTTTGCAGATCTTTTTCATGCTAAACGGCAACTTTACACACTAAAAGTTTAAAATGAATAAAAGCATAATATATCCTCTTCAAGAATCAATACTGGATTGAAATGAAGATTGCTATTGATAAGCAATGCTATCCTAAAACAGCAAACTATAAGTACTGCATGCGTGTAGTCCTGTTTTAAAGCCATTCAAATATGGATATATTGGCACGCGTGTAGGTTTTACATTCCCACCCTGTGTAACCTCACATCAGTCAGGGCAGATTAAATCACTTCAGCGCCGCTGACCTGGCTTCTTATTGGGGTGTAGCTTGCGTCTGAATCTCAGCAATTAGCCTATTAACCCGAGGAGCTCCAGAGGATTGAGATATCAAGACGACAACCCACATGACCTGACCCGTCACACTGCGAACAGCTGCAAAATCGGGTTAACACTCGAGATGGTGAATATGTAACCTACAGGCAATGGGAATGTGAGGGATGAGACAGATGACCAGGGGACACTAGGGGTGACTGACCACCGTAGAGCTTCACACCATGTCCTAACTAATTGAAACACAAAGCGTCAAACAGACAAAAAAAAGAAAGAAAGAAAAAATATTTCACACGTATAGCTATGCATCAACAGCGATACTAGGTTTGTATTTTTTTGTGTCATAATGGGTCAAATGGGGCAAATAGAAAAAGCTCATCCCCGGGAATATAGAAACAATAATAATAAAACAAAATGAAGAAAAATAAAGTAATAATTCACAATAAAATGGATTAATTAAATTAACACTCATCCTTCCCTCACGGGTCAAAAAGACCCAAAGCCCTAAAATTATACTTTGTTTTGTTTTTTCAATATTTAACTTCACTTTCATTTTCTATTTTTTTAATGTCATTTTATTTTATTTACCTTACTAATTACTAATTTAAGCACATTCTTTCAATTTAAATTCAAAATAACTCACAATTTCATGCATAACCCTTTAATTCAGACCCTGGGTGTCTTTGCTGATCTCTTGTGGAAAAAAATGGCATAACATGATATTTCATGACTCTTGCCACTCGATGGCCTTATAGCTCAATATGAGGGTGAGGGTTTTTTCTATGTGTACTGAAACATTCCTTGCATTCCATTCATACCTATGGGGGTCAAATTGACCCGCGAGGGAAGAATGTGTTACTTTTTTGTTTCAACCACATGAACATTCAACCACTAGTTTTTTGTGTGCATTCGTGGTTTAAGTGCGACAAAAGTCCTAGGATCTTGGACCATTCCAATGAACATTACATTTTTGTAATAAAAAAAAGGGAAAAAAAAGTTCCGGGTCAAAATGACCCGAGGGAAGGACGAGGGTTAAATAAAAATCGTGGTCTTCTGCTCAATCAGGAGACACCTTTTGTTTAAATGTTTAGTTTATTTAGTGTAGTCTCAGTCAGGAACCATCATTTGCTACATGTTATTGTTAGTCAGAAGTAGGCAGTATCATGGAAGGGACCAATATTTTTGGTCCATTTTACTGGGGAAAAAAAGCCTGTAAATTTTAAACATACTCCTGCTAAACAATTTTGTCAACTTCCAGGAGCACAATAGCACGTGAATGGCTTTAAAGCGAATATAAAAAAAAGAACTAAAAAGACACAAATCTTCCATTTTGATTTCATTTTATGTATATGTGTACGCATTTCACTTACAGCAGACCTCACAGAGCCCAAGCTCTTCTCATGTTGACTCAGTTAAAGCCATAAAGCACGTTACCAAACAGGGTAACATGAACTGCGCAGGACTGAAGTGTACTTACAGTTGACAAAATGAATGAAAAGGTCAGCTCAGCGAGCTGCATTACAGTCTATGTATGATGTGCGTGAAGCGTGAAGGGAGAGTCTGTTGCCGTGAACGCAAAGCCTGTTTTTCCTACTGTAATGTGATCAAGGGTGAGGAGCACTTTCAGCCTCTGTTCTCCAGGACGGTGAAGCACATCAGACTGGTAAGAGGGGAAAATGCCACGTCGCAGTATGAGGAGCGCAGGACTAACTCAAAGTTCACAATACTGGCCGAAACACACTCAGATTGAACAGCAAAGTGAACATAAAACGGCCCTCGAGAATGAAAAAGCAAACAAAACTCCATATATCTACACACAAACCTCCAAACAGGTTTGTTTTGTCTGTTCCATTCCACTCACAAAAAGAGGCAGATCTTTAGCTCTTCATTAACAGTTTCCTAGAAAAAACACCAGATATAAAGATGGCCTAAAATGAACAACAAGCACCAAATTCAAGTAAAAAATTGGTGTTGGCGAGTAGGCCGGTACATTTTTATGAATTCTAAATGCAATGTTGTGAGAACATAAACGTGAACGTGAGATGGTGGTCCAGTGGGTTAAACCATGGAACTGATATGCAGAAGGTTGCTGGTTCTCAACCGAGGTATGCAGCAAAGCATTTGTGAAGCCACAACACGCACAACCTTGAGGCGGATGGGCTACAACAGCAGAAGACCCCACCGGGTACTACTCATCTCCACTACAAATAGGAAATAGAGGCTACAATTTGCACGAGCTCACCAAAATTGGACAGTTGAAGACTGGAAAAATGTTGCCTGGTCTGATGAGTCTCGATTTCTGTTGAGACATTCAGATGGTAGAGTCAGAATTTGGCGTAAACAGAATGAGAACATGGATCCATCATGCCTTGTTACCACTGTGCAGGCTGGTGGTGGTGGTGTAATGGTGTGGGGGATGTTTTCTTTGCACACTTTAGGCCCCTTAGTGCCAATTGGGCATCGTTTAAATGCCACGGCCTACCTGAGCATTGTTTCTGACCATGTCCATCCCTTTATGACCACCATGTACCCATCCTCTGATGGCTACTTCCAGCAGGCTAATGTCACAAAGCTTGAATCATTTCAAATTGGTTTCTTGAATATGACAATGAGTTCACTGTACTAAAATGGCCCCCATAGTCACCAGATCTCAACCCAATAGAGCATCTTTGGGATGTGGTGGAACGGGAGCTTCGTGCCATGGATGTGCATCCCACAAATCTCCATCAACTGCAAGATGCTATCCTATCAATATGGGCCAACATTTCTAAAGAATGCTTTCAGCACCTTGTTGAATCAATGCCACGTAGAATTAAGGCAGTTCTGAAGGCGAAAGGGGGTCAAACACAGTATTAGTATGGTGTTCCTAATAATCCTTTAGGTGAGTGTATGTTTAATTTATACAGTGAAGATTAGCCAGTGTCATTTTACATTTCATTACTTTATTCATTGGGTCTCATTCACTAAGCATGCATACGCACAAACTTGTGAGTGAAATGTGCGTACTAACGATTTTAAGAACAAATCACAATGTATGCGACAATGTGAAGGTGAGCGTTTAGTCACTGGTTTGATAAGAGAGGCAAAGGGAAGGAAAAGATGTGGTAGAAAAAAAGTGTACAAGCAATAGGGATAACCGCACCCTGGAGAGGATTGTGAAACAAAACCCATTCAAAAATGTGGGGGAAATTCACAAAGAGTGGACTGGAGCTGGAGTCAGTGCTTCAAGAACCACTACTCTCAGACATATGCAAGACATGGGTTTCAGTCGTCGCATTCCTTGTGTCAAGCCACTCTTGAACAACAGTGTCAGAAGCGTCTCGCCTGTGCTAAAGACAAAAAGGAAAAAAAGTGGTCCAAAGTTATGTTCTCTGATGAAAGTAAATTTTGCATTTCCTTTGGAAATCAGGGTCCCAGGGTCTGGAGGAAGAGAGGAGAGGCACACAATCCACGTTGCTTGAGGTCCAGTGTAAAGTTTCCACAGTCAGTGATGGTTTGGGGTGCCATGTCATCTGCTGGTGTTTGTCCACTGTTTTCTGAGGTCCAAGGTCAACGCAGCCGTATACCAGGAAGTTTTAGAGCACTTCATGCTTCCTGCTGCTGACCAACTTTATGGAGATGCAGCAACCAGTACCTGGTTTAAGGACCTGGTGGTATCCCTGTTCTTAATTGGCCAGCAAACTCGCCTGACCTTAACGCCATAGAAAATCTATGGGGTATTGTGAAGAGGAAGATGCGATATGCCAGACCCAACAATGCTGAAGAGCTGAAGGCCACTATCAGAGCAACCTGGGCTCATAACACCTGAGCAGTGCCACAGACTGATCGACTCCATGCCACGCCGCATTGCTGCAGTAATTCAGGCAAAAGGAGCCCCAACTAAGTATTGAGTGCTGTACATGCTTATATTTTTCATTTTCATACTTTTCAGTTGGCCAAGATTTCTTAAAAATCCTTTCTTTATATTGGTCTTAAGTAATATTAAAATTTTATGAGATACTGAATTTGGGATTTTCCTTAGTTGTTTGTTATAATCATAAAAATTAAAAGAAATAAACATTTAAAATATATCAGTCTGTGTGTAATGAATGAATATAATATACAAGTTTAAATTTTTGAATGGAATTAGTGAAATAAATCATATTTTTGATGATATTCTAATTATATGACCAGCACCTGTATATAGTGAATGAGACGAGTGAGTATATAGTGAATATATAGTGTATATAGTGAATGAGCAGGTGTGTGTCAAACTGTCAATTCACCATCAGAGAAAAGAGGGGGCAAGAACATGCAGCTGATCTCGCTGTATCAATATTACAAAAAATGAGTATTGGAGCATTTTAACAGAGAAACAGAAACAAAGGGCGAGTTGCACTCACAAGACGCAGACTATTTCTGTCCTCCCTCTCCATCAGTCTGTTCTTTTTTCTCTCCTCCCCTCCTTTCCTTAGACTGTCTGCACATCTCACGCCTTTTTATCTCGGTCTCTTTTACTCGTGATGTCTGAACTTTCTATTCTCTAGCCATACGGTAATAATAAATGGCTGAGGCAAGCATTGGCTTTGTCCTGCACCGTCCTGTTGAGCCACAGACAAAAATAATACCTCAAAGCAAAAAAAGTAAAAAAAAATTTAGTTTTGCAATCCGATCACTGAAACCACATTCAGAGGTCTGTAGAAATGCGTGTATAAGAACATCCAAACCCGCTTCCTCCTGTCAGGAGTACAACCACAAACACTGACACATGCGTGCACGTTTAAGAAGAAAACATCAGACAACACTTCACTGACCCAGACAAGGGTGTTTGATTAGGGAGACATCCAATATGTGGCCCGGAAAAAGGCTGGGAACCACTGTTGGATGACTAGTTGAAAAAGGAGATGACAACTTCTCTCCACCAGAGAGAAGGGGGATATTTAGACGTGTGTGGAGAGAGAGAGAGAGAGAGAGAGAGAGAGAGAGAGAGAGAGAGAGAGAGAGAGAGAGAGAGAGAGAGAGAGAGAGAGAGAGATGAGAGAGAGAGAGAGAGAGAGAGAGAGAGAGAGAGAGAGAGAGAGAGAGAGAGAGAGAGAGAGAGAGAGAGAGAGAGAGCAAGAGAGCGAGAGAGATGAGGATAAAAATAAAAAGAGAAGCAGTTAAAATCACTGCGGGAATACAGACAATTAACCTGCACAGACACATCAGGAGAGCAACCTCAATGTGGAGGAGTGAAGATGCAATTATTCTTCATCAATCAGTCATTTGTCCCTAAATGCTCCCTATATACCTCATAAATAATTACCACAGAAGCAGCATCTTCTCATAACCATTTCTGGTGCAAAGTAGAATCACCTACGAAAATAAATTTATTGACCTGTATGAAAACTGTGACGTCATCATTCAGCTCAGTTCAGTTCTCATCCAATAGTGTATTCAAGTCAATAATATTGATGAATATTAATGGCTCGTTTCTAGTGCTGGGCGGTATACCAGTTCATACCGAATACCGGGATTTATTTTTATTATGATATGAATTTGTATTATACTGCAATACCGGTATATGTCGCTTAAAGGTCCCGTTCTTCGTGTTTTTTTGAAGCTTTGATTGTGTTTACAGTGTGCAATATAACATGTGTTCATGTTTCGCATGTAAAAAAAAAAACAGTATTTTTAACACAATTTACTCATCTGTACACCGCTGTTTTCACTGTCCTAAAAACGGCTGATGAGTTCCTTTATTCTATGAAGTCCCTCCTTCAGAAATACGTAACGAGTTCTGATTGTGCCAGCGGTTCCCGTGTTGTGATTTGACAGCAGCTTAGCGAACGTGGCACGGTTCCCGTGTTGTGATTCGACAGCAGCTTAGCGCACGTAACTTGCACGGAAAGGTCACGCCTCTTAACGGGAGATATATGCGCTCAATGATCTCTACAGCGTCCCTGGGAAAGCCAAACAAAGGTGATTTGACTCCGGGATGAAAATAACAGCGTCTCGACGACATGGCGACAAACACACTCAAACGCGACACTTCCTCTTCTCCACGTGGGACAGCAACAAGACCATGCCCCCTTTTTTTGCGTATTCTTGTGGGCGGAGGTTAGTCTGTTCTACTGACGTCATTTATGAAGGAAGTACCAGGATGTAGTCCAAGCCGGCCGTTCGCTGTAGGCTTTGAAAGGGAACTTCTGTTAAATAAAATATCTCGCTTGGCATTGAACTTTGAGCTTTATAATTTTACAGGTATTATTTATGCTCTAACAGCAACATTACACACTAACTAAAGTTTGAACAATGGGATCACGAAGAACGGGACCTTTAACCAATGTTCGGAACGCACCGCAGTCACTGTTTGAGAGGGGTCCCATATCACTGTTGCACTGAGAGCACAGCTGAGATCGCATTACAGCCTATGGCTAAATCCGACATCGCCCCCTAAAGCCTCATTCACTATTTCGTTTTGGCAGTTTGTTGTTAGATTTTTTAAATGCTGAAGGTGCCCTAAATCCGTGGTCATATTTCAATATTCAGGTGTCTGTAATGAGTGTGTATTAACTGTAGTGTGGAATTTTTATACAATATCCACTCATCATGACAGTAAAATAGGACAGTCTCGTCAATCTACTACAGTATTTCCTCTCTCAATTAGTAGAAAATGTGGTTGACACCCGGTCATGCAAAAATACCATCATATACCGCGAAACCGATATAATTTAGAAAAATCCTGTGATATAAATTTTTGGTCATTCCGCCCAGCACTACTCATTTCCACGGAGCGGTACGGTTCAGTACAGTATGGTACACAATTTTTGCCATTTCCATTGTCAGAAGTTGTGAATGTTACCCTAATTCTGTACCGTACCACTTTTTTGGCACCCTTACGTTGGGGTACCTAGCACAGTAGTCCGGTACTAAAGAGTGGAGCTAGACTCACTGCAGAATGTTGATTGGTTGACAGAGAATCATCACTTGCGTGTACTTTTTCGGCTATGTTTTTCCTTGCAGCCTTGGCTCAAAAAAAAGTGTGTCGTCTTCTTGTGACAAACAGCCACATGATGAGAAGCAAGAACAAGATCTGCTGTATGTCATCCATTGTTGTTTACAGTGTCGCTTTTTTCTTTGCACGAGAATGACACCGAACGATACACTACGCCTATCATAAGGGGACTGTTGGGGGTGGAGACGCAAGCCAGATCAGGGAATACGGTCCCGAATGTACTGTACTGTACTGTAAATCGGTGGAAACGAGCCATACGTGTCCCCAACTTAGCAAGCCAGAGGCAACAGTGGCAAGGAACCCAAAATCCATCAGGTGACAGAAACCTTGGCCGAAACCAGTTGGGGGACCAAACAAACCAACATGTTGTGGTTATGATTTAAGTTCCTTCTGCTTGAAGATTGGGATACATAATGCCAGCATATTAATATAATATAATAGTCTGATTAAACCCAGAAGCCTTCATTTTATATGAAAGAAGACCTTTTGACTATCAGTGTTAATTTCATTGACAAATAATTTGTGTCATAATTTTCGTCAACAACCTTTTTTCACTGACGAAAACGAGACGATAACTAAATAAAAACTAGTGTTAGATGACAAAAACTATAACGAAAATCAACTGTCATTTTCGTCAACAAATAAAAACGAGACGAAAATGTTAAGGCGGGACGATTAGGGAAGAGATCCAGTCAGAACTGATATCCTGTGTTACAGATGCGCACATTTGAACGTGCTGATCTAACCGCTGGAGAACACGGCGCTGTTGCGCTTCTACAGGCTCACTCAAGCATCCCCAATCCAGCGCTCCAGAGCGGCTCACAATCAATGAATAACACACATTTATGCAAGGGAATTATTTATGAACTAATGCTGATGAATAATGACAATGTTTACTTTACGATGTTTATATAGTAATGTGTTTTAGACGGTTGTAACAATGCATATTTTATCTCCTCATCTGAACTTGAATGAGCTCCTACAACTGCAATAGTAAGGCCAGATTTCAAAATAAGAGTCCTGGTGTATTTCCAGCTGGTTTATAATTAAAAGTCACGCATTATATATTTGTTTTTGCTTACACAATAAACTGTATTTAGTTTAATTCCCATTTAATTCATAGTCAGGAGGAAAGACCAGTATTTGACACGTATTAAATAAAGTATCAGGGTTATAATAGTTAACTAAAACCATAAAAAAAAAAAATCTTCGTAACTAAAAATTAAATAAATGTTAACTGAAATAAAAAAAAATAAATAAACAAACTTATTTGAAGCTTTAGCTTAACATGATATAGGCTACTAACTAAAACAGAAATACAAAGTTATAAAAACTATATAGATGTTTTTAAAAACAAACAAGAAAGTGAATTGAGCTCTCTTTCGTGTATTTTTAATGTCAAAAACAAAATGATGTCAAAATGTCAGTTCAAGTGTCAGTCGTTATGTAATACTTAAATGCTTAATGTATTACAATTTAACTAAACTCATTAGATTTTAGGAGACTTAATCTACTGTAGATTTAGTCGACTAAAATCTTATGATATTTAGTCGACTAAAACTAAAAACAATTCAGGTGACTAAAATATGACTAAAACTAAATGGCATTTTAGTCAAAAGACTATGACTAAAACTAAATCAAAATATGCTGTCAAAATTAACACTGTTGACCATCTTTATGTACTTAACAACCAGATTTTTTGCATTCTTTCACAAAATGTAAACTGCACAATTATTGTAGTTCTCAAATAATTGCGATTAGATTAAATATCCATGATTAGACGACAAATAAAAACACAACACCTACTGACTAGCAAACTAGCATAGAAGCATTTTGTACCGTATACCTTTGCAAACCATGTTACAACCAATCTGCAACCCAACAAAAACTGCTAGTCATTCTGCTTGGCTAGTAGCATGAACAGTTTGAACTAAGACGCACCCCTTATCTTTTGACCAATGAAGGGTGTGATCCACAGATGGTGGGTTGGTATCAAATGTGCCCATGCGCAGCGTCAAAGCTTTACCTGACAGCTGAATCAGCGTGTTGCCCGTCTGTGCGTACTGCCACCTGTGGTTGTCCAAAAGAGACGCCACATTCCCGTTCCACCAGCTAGACAGTGAATCCGTCTCCTCAACAACACCGCAGTGCAGGTACATGACTACAACTTCTGCCACTCCACTGTGTGGGAACTCCAAAGACTCACTGGGATTCCTGAAAGGGTCATGTGAACCATGACAAGCACCTTGAAACTTTCGCCCTCAACGTTCCTCAAGATGTAGTTTGGCTCTGCGTGAAGACTGTGCTCCTGCTACGCTAAACCCTGGCATATGTAAGCCCCTGCTAACAGTCGTCTCTGCTGGATTTAGAGGAGAACAGGCTTTGTCCGGGACTGTTGCTAATCTTAATACTCCACAGAGCGAGTTTGACCTGAGAGGGGTGGGCCATCACCAATTTCATTTAGCATTTCCCGAGTAGGGTTTCATAAAACACATGTCAATAAGCGCTCAAGTCACTCAAATGGTTTGAAGCATCGCTTTGAAGACACATGCTCCATTTCAAACAACTAAATGGTTTAGAGCAGCGTTTCTCAACTGGTATGTCACGACCCAGCAGTGGGTCACAAGACCGTTTTGAGTGGGTCGCGGAGTGTGCAGTCAAAGAATCAACAACAAACGTAATTCTGTATTGGTGATGCGAGACTTTGAAAGAGGTGCGTGAAAGCTGTTGACACTTCTGTCCGAACGCGCCGTCCTGATTCAGTATCAGCGGTCAGATGAGATGTTGTCAGGCTATATGTCAGTGCGAATATTCAAACGTTATTTTTCGTAACTTGTTGCGAAACAAAAAGTCTCTCACCTCAGGAAAACAAACTTTTCTGTTTGTTAGCAGTCTGTATTAGCCTGACGTCGTCATACTCAATTCTAGTCAGAATTTGAGTCTGATACTGCTCCGTTGGGCTGTGATTATGGGGCGTGTTTAAACCGAACCAGGAAAGGACTCAATTGGATAGACCTACAACCAATCAGAGCAACGGAGCGACGCATAACGTTAGTTGTCAAATGTCAACAGAACTCAACTGCACTGTGTTGCCAAGTCCGCGGGTTGAAGGGACCCCAATTATGTGATATACAGACCCAGGAATGCGAAATATAACAGGCAGTCCAGCCAAAATAACACATATTTTACCCCCCAAATGCCATTTTTCCCGGAGAACCCCCCCACCCGGAAAGCTAGTGGGCTTGTTTTTAGCTAGTTTTGAGTAGCAACTGGGCGAGTTTTGCTGTAAAAACTTGGCAACCCTGTCTGCACGCACGCTAGAATAAGTCACGTTAGAAGAAGAAAATGAGTGTAAACGGTCTTTGCCGGTGTTGTAAAAAAAGAACTTAAGGATACACAGAGTACTTACCAACACGATCATCATTTCTGAGAGAAATAGTAAAGGTGAATGCATATACGAACAAGTTCTCCGTTTAGGATTAGAACAAATTTAACCCAAGCGCCTTTGATGACGTGGATGATTACGTTACTGTTTATCATCTGTCCATCATCGTCTAAAGCCTGCCCTGACAATTTCATTGGTCCGAACAGTTTCTGTTCGGGCATAATTACTTCTCTATGGATCAAGTCCAGACCGAACTGCCCGTGCAAAAAAAATTGTGGGCGGGGCCAAGTTCGTCTGGCATCCAGGCTAAGTCTGTATATCACTTCATTATAAATATAGCGCAAAAGACACTACAAGCAAGCAAAGACAGTTATGTTTTCAATTAGTAATCCAAAAATGCCACTTGATTTTTTCACTTTTTATATATTTTTTTAATGACTGTGGTGGCTCATACCAACTTACTAACTTTAGTGTGGCTTAATGACCATGGGAAAATGTGGGACCCCTAGTCAAACCAGTTGAGAACCACTGATTCAGAGGGAAAATTAAAAGGGAAACTTAAGTATGTTCAAAATAAATCCTAAATGTATCATGAAAACAAACAAAGAAAATCACAGAATGTGGAGCAGAAACAACTGCTCACATTAGTGGATTACACAGAAGCTGCTTAGAAAGTGATTAGCTCAGGCATCCTCCCTCAAGCCTGCCCACAACAGACAACAGAAGGCCATTAGAAATGAAGAGACCTACACTACTGGACAGTGAAAACAGTCTTTCGTGTGTGACGCTCAACTAATAAAACTAAGCTAAAGTATAACAACTAGAGCACAACCTATATGGGTTTTGGGGGGCCGATACCGATATTAGGGAGTAAAAAAAGTCAGATATCGATATCGACACACACTCGACGCACAGACAGACTCGCGTCAGTCTCCTGCTCACATCGAGTTCTCTTTTGCTCTTGAACAAACAATAACAACAACACAGATCATTTTGAGTACTCTCATATTAGGAGTCTTAAATTAGTTAAATAACGTTTTAAATTAACTTAAAGAGATAACGCGTCAGATCCGCGTCATGTTCGTCAGCGGCCGTTCTTAAAGTGACAGCAGCACTGATGATGCCTGTCATTAATGTTCATCAAAGAACAACAGGAACAGAGAAAATTGTAGCTTTAATGATGATTAATCTACATTTCATTTATTATATATGCAGTTAAGAAAGGTGTTTGATAACTATTACATTTCTGTATATGTCTAACAGGGAAGGCCACAGGTAAAAATAACATTTATTATAATGGGGTTATGTAGAGTTTGTTTTAAGTTCACTTAAATTAAAAGTTGTTTTTTTAAAGCCTAATAAATGTTGAAATTGGGAGCTTTCAGTTATACTGTAACGTCATTAATGTTTCATAGAGACATCAGTGATACTGGCCTTCATTCATAAAAAGATGCCATTACAACACATATTTAAAATATACTGTCTTTAAATTGTTTCTACATTAATTTGGAGAGTAACTGAAATTATTACAATATCAAAATATTAAAAACTTAAAATATTTAAAAACTTGCGATTAATTACAGAAAAAAATGTGATTAATTAGTTGTTGTTTTTTCGATTCCCAGCACTAATATATACAAAATATACATACAATGGGCCTCATTCATGAAACTTTCATAAATATATGCGAAAATTCAGAGTAATTTGCACGTAAAATGGACATTTACGAAAACTCTCCTCCAGATTCACAAACGCTTCATAAACGTGGTAGGGAGCAGGTATAAATTTATTTCGTACCAACTAACATTTTGAAAATACGAACATTTCGTGAATTCGAAAATTTACGTCAGAGCGGCTTTACAAACGATATACACACAAATTCGTTCTGCTCGTGTTTCATGAATGAGGCCCATTGTACATAAATACAACAGAACAAACATAAAAATGAAATAAACAGTTCTTTTCAGGTTTTTCATGTAGGTCTAAACTAGTTTTTCAGGTACAGAAATAGTAATCACATGTCAAATATCACTTCATAATCTGTATAAATATAGATTAACCCTTTTTTGTCTTTTATCATCTCGAGAAAACGCTTCCCTGCCATTGACAAGATTTTTCGGTGTTTTCCCCGTTATACTGTAGGTGGCGATATTACATAAAAATAAATTTAAGGATACACGGAGTACTTACAAACTCGATCATTTTTGAGAAAAATAGAAATGGTGAATGCATATACGAACCAAGCCGAGTCCTGCACGGGTCTGAGGGCTAAGTTCGGCTGGCATCCAGGCTAGCAAATTTCATGTTTACACTCACTTAAGACATAACCGACTATGTTTACGATGATACTCGACAAGACCGGCATTTTGACAATTTTGTGTGAATATTCAGCAAATTCGGCAAATACGCCGATGCCGATATATCTTCGACAGGCTCATATCGCCTGACAAAATCAACAGACCGATAAATCAGTCGGGCTCTAATAACAACTATTAGTTGCTCAAACAAAAAGGTACAGGATTCAGGGCTAAAAACACCAATATTCTGGCCAATACACCTGATAACTATTTTTTGTTATTAAATGGGCAATATTAAAGTTCTATTTTATCTAAATAAATACTAAAAAAGTAAATAAAAATATCAAACAGCAAAATATAAAAGGCGAGTAGGTTTTTAACGTGTATTTTTAATACAAATTCAATAACTAAATCTGGTCTCACTTTGTTAAAGATTGAAAAGATTCATAAGAATCCACTGAAAAGGAGTCCAAGACATCTGTGCATCAAAATATGCTTCAGCGATAAAGGACTCTGGCAAGATTGGCATAAAGGAGGCTCTTCGCCCGTTAACAAAAAACTTACGGGCTAGTCTGGCCTATTCAATCAATTGTTGTAAATGGTACAAATGAATTTAGACATCACAACACTATAATATCAGTAATGCATACATGATGAATGAATCATTGGTGTTGATGCCGCATTGTAATGGGTGTTGTCTAGCTCTGAAATTAAATAGAGGAAATGGAGAAAGCAAGTCTGCAAATCAAGAACAGCATGTTCCTCTTTCAATATAAATGGGGGGAAAAAAACCTACACACACTTGACCAAACCTGCTCAACAAAATACTCAAGGTGTCTACAACAAAAAAAAGAGTTCCAATTGTTTAAAGCCTTTTATTTTTTATTTAAGGAACTGAAGGAGGGCCGTGACCATGGCATTTTCTAAGGCTTGTATCAAGAAGCTCTTTGAGTTCAACTGTTGCTGTATAAAGGGAAACCTGAACAGGTAACTGGATTCATCCAATATGAAGAAACAAAACAGAGGAACAAAATATATTACATGCATGTAATAACTTGCAAAAACATATCAGGTTTTTTTCCATGCACACTTGTACTTAACTAAAACACCCATGAGGCTCTTGCAACACTATTAAATCTTCCAGACCTCCACTAAAAAGAGCAGAGTTGAGTTTAGTTCGACCTCCAGAGGGGTGTGTGTGTGTATCAGGGAGTAGCCTGACTCACGGTGTCCTGGTCTTTTCTTCAGTCATGATTTATCCAGACATTAACTTTGAATTTGAGAGCAAACCGATGACTTTTAACCACAAAGTCCTCTTCTGCTCCAACAGATGGTCTGGAGCGGTTCAGAGCTCGCACACGCGTTGGACGTTAAAAGTACATTAAGAGGTCAAACGTCGCCTGGTGTGTGGCTGTGTTTTATCTCGGTGAAATCACTCATCCAGACCCAACAGCGGCTGAAAGTTTCAGAGTCACAACAACATGAGCCGCTTATATCTGCCAAATGCATCATGTTTGCACAGTGACCTATATCTCCATCCTGCCGGAGAGAAAAAAATGAACTTGGATGAAAAAAGATGAGGGGATGAGGGAATGTATTTGGGGAAGAATGTATGCCAAAGCACTAATCTGACTAATCTGTTGTTTTTTTAAAAGAACCTAATCTTAAATAATGAATAAATTAATTGTGAAGGCCCTCATGGAAAACATCTTTTTTGTTCTTCGCTCCGGGGTAAAAATAAGTTGGAAATATGTGAGTAGTGTTATATTGTTAGCGAACATCCCCACGCCACCCACAATGCTGAGATCCCACATTTAGGCCCTGTTTCCACCTGGTATTATGATGCGTTTTGGTCAATCGGATCACTAGTAGACGAGGGACACACATTCCCGTTTACACCTGGTGTTTTAATCCATCTCTTTTGTCCACTTTCGACCACTTCTGTCCTGATTTATTCGAGGGGAGGGTCTATGGGCGGGTAAACGTATGGGCTTTTTCAGATCTTTCAGTCTAATGGACGAAAAAAACTTGCGCAATTTACAAATGAACATGCCCGGAGACGACGGAAAAACACACGGAGAGCAACAGCTTTCTTTTCTGCTCTGACAGCCACAAGACCAGCCGAACGCTGTGAGTGTGTGTAAGAAATCAGGAATGGTGCGAGAACATTGTGCTTGGTATGTTTTTCCTCTTCCAACCAAACTTGGGTCTTCAGCCGTCAAAGTTGAAATCTCGTCTGGCTAGCGCGCTTCCCATAATGTTTCCGCATAAGGTCAGTAGACGGAGAGTAAACGGTCTTTTGTGGCTGTTTGAACGCATTCGACCACTTGAACATGAATGCGTTTTCAACTACCTCTGGAAGTGGTCAAAAGTGGACAAGCTCAAAATGTTTTAGACCTCGTTTACACCTGTATTTAGCGTCGTCCACTTGTTTAATACCAGGTGTAAACAGGGCCTAAGATGAATATGTAAAATGTGCTGTAGTGGTGAGAAAACAGCCGTTAAGAAAGCAGTTGATCATAGCACAATGTTTGCACAATCTCTCAAATTGTAATTCAGCTCTCCAATCAAGTCACATCACGTTTATTTACATATCATTTCATGCAATGTAATGCTTTAAAGCAAGCAGCTTTACAGTTTTTGTCAGTGTTTCTTTCTATTAGAATTACAGCTTAATTTTATACTATAAAGCAGCTCTCCAGTGTGTTCATGTTTTTACTTGCTACTTGCGGACATCTGATGGACTGAACAGAAGTGATCAGTGATCGCAGTGATGGACTAAATAGAAGAAATGAACCAAAGATGATTTACACGTCAAAGAAGGCGGAGCCTCAGAGCCACACCTACCTATTAAATCATCGCCACAGACCAATGGTAGTCTGAAGGTGTTTACCAGCCTGATCAAACTTTTCCAGAAAGGTCGCTTTGGCAAGCTATTTTGAACGCCCAAAACGTATATCTGGTCCAAAACACTGCAGCTCGAGTTCTTACTAGAACCAGGAAGTATGACCATATTAGCCCGGTTCTGTCAACACTGCACTGGCTCGCTATTAAACATTGCATACAGTTTAAAATCTTGCTTATTACTTCCAAAGCACTAAATGGTTTAGCTCCCCAGTACTTGAGCGAGCTCTCAACGCATTATAGTCCTTCCCGTCTATTGTGATCTCAAAATTCTGGCCAGTTGATAATACCAAGAATATCGAAATCAACTGCAGGCGGTCGACCCTTTTCCTATTTAGCAACTAAACTCTGGAACAGTCTTCCTAGCATTGTTCGGAAAGCAGACACACTCTGCAGTTTAAATCTAGACTAAAAACACATCTCTTTAACATGGCATACACTTAACACATTATCAATTTCTATAATTCAAATCATGTAAAAAGTTAGGCTGCATAAATTCAGTCAGCCGGAACCGGGAACACTTCCCATAACACCTCATGTACTTGTTACATCATAAGAAGAATGGCATCTACGCTAATATTAGTCTCTCTGTTTATCCCGAGGTTTACCGTTGTCTGCTGGATCCAGGCCGTATCCAGATCAGATGAAGGACCTGCGCCTAGACACGATCAAAACACAGCCCTGAAGTGTCAGCAGAGATTGCGTCAACTAGACCATCTCCTGTGAAGGCCTCCTTCACTTCCTCTCTGTACATATAAAAACGGTATCACAATGATTCCCGTTCACATGGATCCGTGGAAATGACTGAAAAACACTGTATTGTGCAGGCCGGACAAGTAATTTGGAGGTCACTTTGTAAAGAGAAATTACTCGCCTGCGCACATACGCATTCAAACGCGCATGCCTAGAGACTAAACACATATTGCTCACGTGTATGCCGTCATAGATTCACGCTTTTGAAGTTTACACGGAGATGATAACGGTATCGTTTTCAAAAATTTGTTCACTTTGGAACCCATTTCAAAATTTGCGTTCTCAAGCCACCAAACACCGTTGCCATGCAAATGAACGCCAGAACACATCAAATGTTTTCTGTTTTTTGAAAATGATGTCTTCTTGTAAGTGGCCACAAAGTAATTAACTAATAACGGAAATTAATCAATCCAAAACTTACTTTAGCTGGACAATAACTTTTTTTCTAGAGCTGATGTACAGCCAAAACTATTCCCTCTTCTATTAAATGTCCTATTATCACTGTAAAGCTGCTTTGAAACAATCTGTATTGTAAAAAATGCTATATAAATCTTTCGCCTCTTCCATCTCCTTTGTTTACATTCCATCAAACACCGCAAAACCACACACTAAGAACATATAATATATAAAGCAAGGGGACGTATTTGTTGGGACATGTCACCTCTTCTTGTAAAACCGCATCTATAAACATGCATCATCACCTCGTAAAACAACTTCAGCTGTATTCTGTCCCTGTGTTTAACCCTAGAAAATAAAATCACAGACTCCCCCAAATGCTCATATGCTGCATTACCGTCCATCCTGACCACACACACACACATTCAGACTCCAATCACTTCTGTTGCCATGGAGACAGGCCTGCACTGTACATTCCTGGGATATTTCAGGAAAAGGAAGTGTGAGAATTCTTCAGATTTTCTGTGATGAATCACATGCTTTAGCAAGCAGAGGTGAGCACAGGCGTTCATCCATTCACTTGCCCTACTAAACAGCCTCAAGGTTCAGTTAAACGCAAATCCACGGTAACTATATTTTTAGGCTAAAATAACAGCATAAAGTATTATGGGATCTCGGCAGTGCAATAAGAATATTTCTACCATTTTGATTCATTATATTACTAACAAAAACACTGTTTATTTGCCTGATTTACTTTCTCAACACAAGTTCCTGGTCTTCAAAAGACATTATATAGGGCTGCACGATTATGACAAAAATCATAATTGTCCATTTTTCCCTTGAAATTGCGATTATTAATTACGGTTATCACAATGTACATTAAAAGAGGTTTTGAATAGCTTTATACCATAGTTTGAAGCAACTGCCTGCTATGCTTTATATGAAAAGAAGCTGAAAACATTCTTCCTGGAAAACTTTTACATTGCTTTTCTATAGCATTAAGCCTCAAATGTCAACTATACATTGGGTTGATTTCTTTTTTAAATAAAAAAAAAAGTTAAAATATGCATGGTTTTATTATGTTATACTAAAACTAAAACAATGGAAAAAAACCTTAACCTGTAGAAAGAAAAAAACATCTTTAGCGCGCAGAATATTGTAAGTGACTTTTTTTTGTAATTGCGCCTTTGAACGATTACGTAATCCTTGCATTCGTAATTGTAAATCACAATTAGAAATTCAATTAATTGTCCATCAAAGCGTTTTAGCCAGCTGAAAATGTCTCGCTGTGGGCGCTTGAGTGTTTTGACAGCGCAGCGTTTTTTCAGTTGAGACTCTTTGCTCATTATACGGAATATCCGGGGAAGTGTTACTAGCATCTCATTTCACAGATAAAAATGCTAATACAATGTAAAGTATTTGCTCTGGCTCTTGTTTTAAATTAGTTTGTTCCGTTATTACACTGCTTGTTTTTATCTGTTGACGTTGTTCACACAGAATGTGGCGGTTGGTCGGTGTTGCATTTGTCCCACCCCTCCTCCACTGTGATTGGACGGCTGGGTGAAAATTTACAGTGATGAGCGCTGCGTTTAGCTCAAACTCTCTGCGACCAGTAAAAAACGCTGAGCGCTCCGCGTTTGAGCGTGAAATACTCGCTCAGCGCCAAAAACGCAGCGCTCCCATTGAAAACAATTGAATACGCCAACCAGCCGCGTGAAAAAAAAAAACGCTTTGGTGGAGACGCGGCCTAACACAAACACCATTTTATCACAATTTTGTACACCACCATTGAAAAGTTTGGTAAGAGTTGGTAATATTTTTTTTAAATGTTTTTGATACTCACAAAAGCTGCATTTACTTACAAAAATACAGTAAAAACTAAAACTAAAATAACTAATATATTTAATGCAAAGCTGATTTTTCAGCATCATTACTCCAGTCTTCAGTGTCACATGATCCTTCAGAAAGATCAGTCATTAAAGATTATGTGGCCAGTGATTATGATACATTTTTGAATGGTAATGTAATAACATGCTTCACCTTCACCAATCCATTCCCTTTAAAGCGCTCCCCTCCAATCACCTGGTTTCAACCATTGGCTAAAAGACCACTTTTAATGAGCCAATGAATCCCTGATGGATAAAATCATGTCCCACCTTACATTTGTCAGTGAATATCCTGTTTCACTCATAAATACATCAGATAATTAAGGCCCCACTTTATATTAGGTGGCCTTAACTACTATGTACTTACATCAAAAAATAAGTACAATGTACTTACTGTGTTTATATTGTATTGCAAAACACTTTTGCTGATATGGAGGTGGGATACGGGTAGGGTTAGGGACAGGTGTGATGGTATGGGTAAGTTTAAGAGTAAGGTTAGGTGTAAGGGAAGTGTCAACAGTGCAATTACATCTGTAATTAATTTATGTAGTTACATTTGTAATTACATACAGGTATATGTAAAAATGTAAGTACAATGTAAAGACATGTATGTACACAGTAAGTGCATTGTATCAAATGATTAATTAAAATGTTAGTACATTTACATTTTACATTTTTATGCATTTGGCAGACGCTTTATCCAAAGCGACTTACAGTGCCCTTATTATAGTACATAGTACATAGTAGTTAAGGCCACCTAATATAAAGTGGGTCCTAAATTAATTCTTGCAAAACTATGAGAAGACCTTGTTTATCGGAATTAAAGGTAAAATGAAAATGAAGGAAGCCAGGCGTTGTAGAAAGCAAGACACCGTAATGGACAGCAAGAAAGAAAGTAGATCTGGTGACAGTGAGTTGACAGTGATGAATGCAGTTGTCACTGGTGCCCGTCCCATTCGTGACACTGACAGACCTTCAGGCCTCAGTAAACTACCTGCAATCCTTCACTCTCGCTCAAATCTGTCTGTTTTTTCCCACACTTCAGTGCTCAGTTTACTGTTTACCTGTCATACCCGCTTCTCCTTACTGATGAGTGCTTCCCCACACATCTTGTATGTCTTTCTTTTCTCAAATTCCCTCATATGATATGTTTGTTGTTCCACTCAAACATGCAAACAAACTTGAAACCACCATTTAACCATCAATCATCCATCATTTAGCAAATTTTAACAGAAACATTAACAGATAATTCAATTTTTTGGGACATTGTGATGGTAAAAAACAAGGTATCTTGTTTATTTCTTTCCCTGCTTCAGAAACATTTCTACATGTAAGGAATAATTGACAACGGGCCGTTGAATTATTAGAAAATAATGCACACCCGAGGTTATTTTCTAATAATTCAACAGACCTGATTCAATTAATCTGTTTATACTGTGGTTACAGCTCAAGACATTGTTCAGATGTTGTATTTCAAGACATTTGTTAATTTCGAGACAAATACTCGTGTGCAGGACTTACTTCTTACGCATCTCATCCCAAGCCTCCGTTGCTAATTCCAAAATGTCCTTTTAGAGCTAGTACTGGTGGCTTGAGCCATTGACAGCAGAATAATGCAGTTATTAGAGAGACAGAGAGAGAGAGCTTTATTAATCATATGTGAATCATACGTGTGTCTCAAGTGTTCGACAGCAGTGTCTCTACTAGTAGCTAAACTGTAAGTTTGTCTGCTTTAAAAACAGCACCGTTATTACCTCGCTAGTGAGAAATGTCATGTTTTTTAAGTTGCTAAACTATTTTACTGATAAAACAGGGCTCCAGACTAACATTTGAGAGCAATAGCACCGGTGCCACTAAGTTCTAGAGATGGTGGCGCTGGAGGAAGAATTATCATAAAGTTATGATAAGTATAAAATGACTGTTGTTTTGCATTATTTTGTTAATAAGTGCAGTTACTAATATTATTACACGTTTGTTTTTTGTTAATTTAACAGTGAAGCACTAAGCTTGAATTGATATGCAGATAAAATGAACTTTTAGTAACAACAGGGATGTGCAAAAACCTCATTTTTATAGGGATAATTTAAATATTCTATTCTTATTAAATGTACTATTGTTCTTCTATAGTATCATACTTAACTAAAACGAGCACTCTTTACTTGTTTTCTGTGTAATTCAGGCAAAATTTTAAGTAAAGTTTGTTTTTCATGTGACGTTGTGACTTCCTACTTTTTTCAATATATTAAGGAGTGGAAAGTCAAATGAGTGCTCCTCTGCTGCAATCTACTGGTTATAGAGGTCATTTCATGTTTTTTTTTAAATAAAAGTGCTTGTTTGCCACAAAGTGGCTTAAACATTTCAACTTTTAGTTTTACAAATCATCACATTAAAATAATATTAAAATTGGATAATATTTAGAGCTTTTAAGTATATTTAGATCTTTTAAGAGCTTTTAAAAATGCTTGAATTTCACTCTCAAAAGGTTGTACACCCTGAGATGAATAATCTTTAAAATAAATAAATAAAACATTTGACTATTTCTTCGACAATACTATGGTGTGTTACTACATTAAATCCATGGTGAATGTTTATGATTTGTGGACTGAAACCCCTGAATGTTTCAATGTTTCTCCTGGTTTCCACGTCAGCGCCGTTTGATCTGATATCTCTGGTTTATAACAGAGAGTTCTGCGCCGAATGCTTAAACTAGATCTCATAGTATCGATGTTCTTAATTATGAGGTGAATTAAAGAGCTTTTTCACTGGATCTCTCAGCGCTGTGTAGTAACGGTGTCACGAGATTGCGCTCATACACATTTGGCGAAGTGATATGGAACTGTAATGCGGTCAAGACTTGCCTGAAACCACTTTAGCCGTGTGTTTTCCTGAAAATAATTGCACACCTTAGAACGTTCGTCAACCAATCAGATTCAAGCATTCAACAGCCCCGTAGTATAAAAGATGCTAATCAGGATTAAAAGTCAAGAAAAGAGGAGAAAATAACATTTTAAATTGCCTAAAATGGTTTTAAAAAAACAGACCGAGAGAGAAGACTGAAGACTTGGGGAGAGAAGTAAGATATTCAGTCCTGTCGAATAACTCATGAGATAATGTTCAGTAAATTGAGTCATCAGATCACTAAACGAGTCTGTTGCCTTTTTCGCATTGCGAGAACAGAACAAAAGATAAAAATAAATTTCAGTGACGGATAAAATTAGAGCATGAGGGAAAAGTGAAGGATAATGGGTATTTGTAGGCTAACATCTGCTTGAGACACATAACTGCAAAGATGTGCACATTAATATCATTTCAGAGGGCAAACATCTTTACATTTCATATCCATCTGTTTTTCCATGTGCGTTCACACTGCCAGAGAGCATTTGATGTTGCTCTCTCATCTGGCTGCTCCCTGCCAGCCTTTCTGAGGTCAGGCCCCCTAATAACAGGGTAGAGAAAACCAGAAGCTCACGCAACACACAGAGGATCTTCTGAGAGAGGGAGAGACTGAGAGAGCAAAAGAGAACAGACTAGAAATATAGTCATAATTCAAAACAAATGTCTCTAATAATGACACTCTGCATGCGAGTGGGGGGAAATAATACTAGACATCCTTTCCTCAGCATTTTGTGAGCGTGACAGACATCCCCCTACTGACTAGACATTTTCTGACAGGTATTTGGAAGTTACGTAATGGATGACTACTAGACTACGTTGGATGTGTAAAATGGATTACATTGATGACACTAATAAACAAATGTACAAATGACACACCTGAGTTGGGAATGAAATTGACACCACAACCAAAAAAAAAAACAACAATATGCTAATAAACTCACAATTAAAAAAAAAATATATATATATTATTTATATAATATATGTGTATACATCACATATACACACACATATACACAGGGCTTGACATTAACACCCGTCATTCAATGCGATTCTGTTGAGCTTATGAATGCAATGTCTAATAATCAGAGGTGTTCAGATTACGCTTCATCGATGAAATGCCGGAGTTTTGTTCGGAGTGCGCTCTCACTGCACTGTCATCATAAACATCAATGCCGAGATGTAGTCGCTAATTTAGAGATTGTCTCTAAAGTTACATACAACATTAGAATACACGTTTCAAACTTCAGTAGCATTTGAAGAGAATGACTTACCGGTAGTCATAATACCAACTGTTAAGTGTTCATCTAGGTGTCAGGTATGATGCACACCTTTTAGATTTTTGATATTTAATCAAATAAGCTGTCAGTTCACATGAAAATATGGATATGCATTTCACAAGGCTACTGTATGGGCTCATACACAACATATGCTAGATTTAAATGTCATAGCTGATGAGATTATTGCTTGAGAATACATTTATATTTACACCAAAAAAATCGTATTTATTTCAGACAAACAACTGTTCGTGTTTCTGTCTAGATAAAGGAGCTTTAAACACAACCTTATCAGAGCTATTTGATGACCTGTCATGTTGTACATTTCATGTAGACTTGATGTGAGCGTGTACAGTGGTCATATACATATAGCCAAAAACTAATTTCCCAGCAACAAAATTGGCCAGTGAAAATGCTGAGTGGATAAGCCCTGCACATACATATTATATTATATTATATATATATTATATATATATATATATATATATATATATATATATATATATATATATATATATATATATATATATATATATATATATATATATATATATATATATATATATATATATATATATATATATATATATATATATATATATATATATATATATATATATATATATATATATATATATATATATATATATATATATATATATATATATACATGGGCGTCGGAACCATTGTATGTGGTTTCTTTTTCCACCCACTTTTTACGATCAATGATATTGGACCCACTCACTTTTATTGTCTCTAACATTCAGCACGTCTGTTTACCTACCCCTAATCGATAAACACTTATTATTAAAACACATGTTAGACGCTTTATTTGCACTTTTCTAACATTTTCTTAATTTTTATTGAAAATAAATGCCTTTCCGATCTGATTTGTGATGGGAAAAGGGAGAAGATTGAGTTCGGCGAAAGGCGGACTGGAACCGCGGGTCAATTTGTGTCAAAATTAGACGCCGTGCATCTTACCCCTACACTACTGCCGCTTACAATGATACGGCGATTTCCGTAATTTTGTCTTTCCGAACTATACGTTTAGCAAGGACCCACCTTTTTGCTTCTGACACCCATATATATATATATATATATATATATATATATATATATATATATATATATATATATATATATATATATATATATATATATATATATATATATATATATATATATATATATATATATATATATATATATATATATATATATATTTTTTTTTTTATTATATTATATTATATTATATTATATTATATTATATTATATTATATATATATATATATATATATATATATATACACACACACACATATATTTATATACATATTCACCCTTGGAACAGGGGAAAAGGATTAATATCATATTTAAAAGTAATGAAAGAGGAAAACATCATACTTTTCTACCACTCTTTAATTAATACCTATTCTTTACCCACCACTTCACTAGTCACAAGGTTCATCTTTCTTCCGGACCTCAGAGCAGCACTGTCTATTTCAGAAGCACATCAGTCTCAATCAACCGTTTTCCCACCTGAGCAATTAGAGTTTCTGATCAGGGTCTGAGCTACAGCTCTTCTCTTTTCACACTGGCCTCTGCTCTACCACCGTCTTCTGAGTCATGTATTCCTCCTCAAATCCTCCTTTAATTCTCTTCTTCTGGCCACCTCATCCCCATACTCAACATAATAAATGCCTGTCCCTCACCCGCTCCTCCTCCCACCCAAAATCTGTGTCCACCTATAATCACATCCATGTGCTGTCCGACACCGAAAGAACTGGAAATCCTTAAGTCTTACAGATCATCTTGTCTCAGTGGTGATTTGAGGTCCATATAGGGCTATGGGGAGGAAATAAGAACCAACACACCTTTTAGTTTGAAATAATGATAATGTAGCTAATGAGCTAATATGACTAATCATAAAAATAAACAGAATGACTCTGATTGACTGAGTTTTCCGTTACTGAAATTCCTGAGCCTCCGTTATGACCGTTACAACTCATAAAAAAGAGGAAGAGACTAAACAGTTTAAAAAGTGCAACACAAGTGCCTACACTAAGCCCTAATCCACAGCGGCACATACTGTAATCCAGTGAGCATAAACACTTTTAAGTACCTTATGTTGTACTATCCCACTCCTTTCCCCCTCTTTTCTTAATTTAAAATACGACAGACCACACACACACACACACACACACACACAACTATAAATCTCATTAACGTAAGAAAATACTCAATGAAATCTCAAAAGCAGTTTCACAGCACATAACTGTCCAATGTGTTTATTTTTATTTGAACAACCTGGGTTTGTGCAAATGGTGTAAAACTGAAGTAAATGCTGTTTAGGAGATGGACATCAATGTTACAAGTAGGCCTGTCGCGATAATAAATCAATTAAATCGCACGATAAAGAAAAATTAGCTCGATAATTTTTCCGGCCGCGATAATTTCCAGCGTCCGTTTTTATATCCATTTTTGCCGAGCGTTACATTATGTGATCACGCTCTTATACATGTAAATGCTTCCAAGCGCGACAAGACAAGAGAATGCGCCGTATGTCAATGTCCTGTCTGTGTGTGTGTGTGTGTGTGTGTGTGTGTGTGTGTGTGTGTGTGTGTGTGTGTGTGTGTGTGTGTGTGTGTGTGTGTGTGTGTGTGTGTGTGTGTGTGTGTGTGTGTGTGTGTGCGTGCGTCTCATGTCAGCCAACACACACGACGCACAGACAGACTAGCTCCTGCTCACATCGAGTTCTCTTTTGCTCATGAACAAACAATAACAACAACAGAGAATTTGTAGTGCTCATATTAGGGGTCTTAAATCAGTTAAATAACGTCTTAAATGAACTTAAAGAGTTGTGAGGAAATGAGATGACGCGGATCACACGCTGTCCCGAGGCCGCCCCATGCATGCTCGGCTGCGGCCGTTCTTAAAGTGACAGCAGCACTGATGATGCCTGTCATTAATGTTCATCAAAGAACAACGGGAACAGAGAAAATTGTAGCTTTAATGATGATTAATCTATATTTCATTTATTATTTATGCATTTAAGAAAGGTGTTTGATAACTATTACATTTCTGTATATGTCTAACAGGGAAGGCCACAGGTAAAAAATAACATTTATTATAATGGGGTTATGTAGAGTTTGTTTTAAGTTCACTTCAATTAAAAGTAGCTTTTTTTAAAGCCTAATAAATGTTGAAATTGGGAGCTTTCAGTTATACTGTAATGTAACGTCATTAATGTTTCATAGAGACATCAGTGATACTGGCCTTCATTCATAAAAACATGACAATACAACACATTTAAAATATGCTGTCAATAAATTGTTTCTACATAAATTTGGAGAGTAACTGAAATTATTACAATATCAAAACATTAAAATGTATTAATCGTGAATTACAGAAAAAAAATGTGATTAATTAGTTAATTTTTTTTAATCGATTCCCAGCACTACCTAAAACACAATCATCTGTTGCAGTTTTCCAGCTGTTTATTCAAGTGCATTTTTTTGTGAACAGACTGAGAGTCCATTGCTTTTTTTGTTTTAGTTGTTTTTGTTCATTTATCGTGGATATTTAAAATCCTTTCCGTTTTCAGTGTTAAATAGTCTTTAGAAATCTTTGAAAAGATATACCTGCATTATTATGCCATTATCATTATTTTATATGAAAATGGTCTCAGAACGACAATATTATCATTATATCGATCATGAAAAGAGGAACCCAAAGGAAACAAACATACATTAGGAGTATATTATCTTACTTTTCGGAAACACTTCCACAAAACAGGAGGGTTAGACGCTTCAGGCTTATACGGTGTGGAAATGAATAGGTCTTTAACATCGCTAAAGTGAACGACAATACGATCACAAATGGACAAGCAAGCAAACTTGACACATGAGCACATTCAAGCAAAAGCGTATATTAGTTCTGTGAAGAAAAACAAAATCAATGTTACTCGCCAATCGAGAAGAAATAAAGCAACCTCGGCCTTCGCTCCTTGAGTTCAGCGCTTGAAAGCTGAGACTTCTTGCCTGATCGTAAGCCTTCTTTTCTTCCACAGACATCTTCCACGTTTGTTTTTTATCTGGAATCTCTCTCTTTCTGTCGTCGCTTGGCTAATGTCCGTCCTGTGTCATGTCTTTAGAATAATGACGTGCGCTGAGTGCTCTTCTCCCCATCATTAGTAGACACGCCCCTTACTGCTGATTGGCTATAAGTTTGTTTTGGTACTCGGCCCAAGTTTTGAAATACCACTTACCCCACCTTTAAGACAGGAGAACTTACTTTTCTAAGCATTTAGACTCGTTTGTCGCCCGGTGGATAATAAAAAGGCTGAACAATTTAAAATAAATAAATAAAAAATAAAACAAAATCAAAAAATTCTAAATTAGCCATGCACTCAAATCATCCTTGTTCACAATACTTAAACTCATGTAACTACATGAACTTAAATTTACTGAGCTGTTTCTACTAAAAATGAGTATTGTCAGCTTTACTTAAGTGTTTGTTCGGTCAACTTAACATTGCTGAGTGAAAAGAACAAACTGGACAGTGGAAGGGACTGCATTAGGAGAGTAAATGTAGGGATTAAAGTGTTATTTATGTGTTTTTCAGTAAAGGGAAAGATGTTGTTAGTTTATGTTAGTGTTATGTTCAGTTATGTTGGACATTTAGAGGAGTTTCTGCCATTATGCAGAAGAGTGGTGCCTGTGTTTAGGCTGTGGGCACTCATATACACACATTTATTGGATGGAATTCCAGCCCTCAATTAAATTAAGTTTGTCCAATGAGTTATTTTTGCATTTTGTTTCTAAAAATATGCTTGTTGTTATTTAATAGTTCCCTACTACACATGTAGAGCAAATAGTTAATTTAATAAGGTAAATTAAATCGATTCATCTAACATAATGAACTTTCATAAATTTAACATAACATTATTAAGTAAAATGCACATATAAATATTATGTAACCGTGACAAATTCAAATGGTTTGTATTTAAATCAAAGGAATTGTCATGTGAACGCATATACAAACAAACTCTCCGTTTAGGATTAGCACAAATTCAACCCAAGCGCTCTTTGGTGACGTGAATGATTACGTTATTGTTTATCACCTGTCCATCATCGTCTAAAGCCCGCCCTGACAATTTCATTGGTCCGAACAGCTTCTGTTCGGGCATAGTTGCTCCACAACGGATCAAGTCCAGACCGAAATTCCCGATGTCAAATATTGTGGGCGGGGCTAAGTTCGGCTGGCATCCAGGCTAACTTGACGCTGCTTTTTTGAGTAAATTCAACAAGTCATTTTTTGAGTGTGTATTCTGACTAGTGCTGCACTGAAATGCAGTTTTTTAACTAAAAAAATTAAACCAAAATGTTTACATCTAGCCAAAAACTGAGACCAAAAATAATGTTTATTTATTTTAATTAATTGCTTAATCAAAATTATTTAATAAACCAACACTCAAATTAGAGCTGGTCGATAAAACGATAACGATATGTATCGCGATAGACACATAATCGATATCAATAAAAAATGCGTTCAATAAAACGTTTTGGTTTTTTTTCCATCGGAAGAAACCAGAGGTTGCGAAGCAAGTTTGGTTGCATGAACAAAGGCACTCGCTCTCTGGTAACCAAGCAACGTAGGGAGTGACAGGCTAACAGCCAATCATGTAACAGTATCAGGGTTGGTTGCGCCATATCGTTGCGTGCGTCTCAATCAGCTCCCTAGTTCAGTAATCAGGGCACTGATAAGGACATAAGTCAATGGGCTGACTCCCTGATCAGTGCCCTGACTACTGAACTAGGGAGCTGATCGAGACGCACCCGTTGTCTCGTGTTAGATTAATTCTTCAGTAAACAGAACCGGCGTGGAGTGATGAGTGGAAAATGAGTGCCGCAGCGAGCGAGGAAATTGTTGATAAACAGGAAAAGAAGTCAGCCAGTACAGCAGTTTTTGGGATTTTATAAGTCTGACCGTAGTCAGACCAATGTCGTCTGCAAATTATGCAAGACTGTCGTCCCTACCAAGACTGGTAGTATCACAAACTTGTTTTACCAACCTTTACCAGCCTCCGCTGACAGCGCGCGCGCCTCATTCGTTTGGGGACGTGTTTATACTCTACGCGCTCGCCGTTGTGCTATTCTTGACTTTGGCTGAATCCGAAATTGCCCCCTAAACCCTCAATCACTATTCCCTACTTTAGTCCAGTAATACAGTTCACTTGAAAGAGTTAATGAAAACAAGTGAGCGAATTCGTACATTCGCATTCGAATTTGCTGTGTACATCGGCTGTACACTTGTTATTGCAGTGCAAAGTGGAATAGAATGAGTGCACTCAACATCCACTATCATTTTGGACGCCACTACAAATGGCTGTCCCCTCAAATAGCGCCTTATTTCAAGGTATAGGGGGCGATTTCAGATTCAGCCTTTGAAACTACATGGAGAGGTAATGTTACTCTGCATCAGTCACTGCCTTATGACAAAGCATCTAAACAGTAACCGTTACAAAGTAATAACGGATTTGTAACGATTTTAGACGGAACGATTTTAGACTTGTGTTTATATGTTAATTATTTGAGTGTTTTCCATGGTTGTGTTGACATTTCTGCCTTTATAACTGAGGGGATTATAATCAGAGGAAGGTTACGTTTAAAATAAAAATGTTTAAATGTAAATTATTTTTCTCCTGGTCCTTATTTTAAATAGGTCATAAAAATATCAATATCGACCGATATGAAACACTTATATCGTGATACAGTTTTCAGCCATATCGCCCAGCCCTAACTCAAATTCAGAGTTATATACAACCATTTAAATGAGATCGACTAAGGTTTCACTAAATATGCAGCATACAAATAAATTGCAAATATTTCACTGTAGATTCAACCAACTCACTCAAACCACCAGTGCCCAATTTGTTTCGGAACATACTCTAAAAATTGGGAAATGTTCCTTTTTTTTGCCCTGTCTGCTGCTGCTCATGTCACAGCTCAGGACAATCACTCTTCCAGTGTTAAAACGTAAAAATAAAAAATAGTTTATTTTGGTGAAAGTTGTGGAGATTCAGGTCTGTATTCAGACTGTAATGCTCTGATCCAGGCCTATCTTGTTTGGACAGTGATCTCCTGTGACTGTGACGTCAGAAGAGCATGTTTGTGTATCTGTTGGTCATGTGCTTTGTGGGTACTGAGAGGGGCAAGAGTCTTTGATGGGGTGGGTCATGATGTCTATTGATAGAAAGCACAGCTGCAGGCCTCAAGCAACTCTTCTGTCAGGATGTTTGTGAGAGAATGTGTAGCCTATATTGTACCATAAATACTCCATTTATAACATTAAACTGATAGGGCCTTGTCTGAAACTGTACTCTGTACTGCAGTAAAATCCAACCAACAAGAAATGCAAGTGGCTCAGTCTCTTATTGGAAGCCATTTCGGATTAAATATTCAGAGACAGCAGTTATTCTTTGGCACCAAGTCATGAATGCCTCCTGCTGGGGGCTCATGTTCGGAAACTGGTTGACACAGAGAGGTGAGAATGTGAAAAATTACAGCAGCTGAGTCGTGCTGCTTCACCCAATAATCAAACAGACAGGTGCTCCATCAGCCAATCAGCAGCAAGCACAGCTCAGCAGCAGCCAATCATCAAACACGGAACCATCAGATCATTCAAAACAAGGGTGTACAGTGTGCAAACAATTAGGTGGTTCTCCATTCCATCACAACAGCTGATATATTTGCCCACAAATCACTTAAACACAATGTTTATGTTCAGAACCCGTCCTTCGGATGAGACGTTAAACCGAGGTCCTGACTCTCTGTGGTCATTAAAAATCCCAGGATGTCCTTCGATAAAAGAGTAGGGGTGTAACCCCGGCATCCTGGCCAAATTTGCCCATTGGCCCCTCTCCATCATGGCCTCCTAATTATCCCCATATACTGATTGGCTTCATCACTCTGTCTCCTCTCCACCAATCAGCTGGTGTGTGGTGGGCGTTCTGGCGCAATATGGCTGCCGTCGCATCATCCAGGTGGTGCTGCACATCGGTGGTGGTTGAGGAGATTCCCCCCCTTTTATATGTAAAGCACTTTGAGTGCCTAGAAAAGCTCTATATAAATGTAACAAATTAATTATTATAGAATACAAAACTATCATATTACCATCTGTAGCAAGTATGCCAATAAAAGAAACGCCTGATTAGACATTTTTACACTCAATTAAAGTGCAAATTGCCATGTTAATTACACAAACAACTACTGGAAACCACTTCCAGAAAGAAAGTAAGGTCATGTGATAATGTAGCATACTGACATATTTGCCTTTGCATACTGCTTCACATAGCTTAGTATTCAATTCCAAACAAAGCCTAAGGCACAAAGAAGGGTGTTTTTCAGGTGCCATTTGCATGTTCGAGCTGAGAAACTGTACAATTATTATTCCAAAAAAGACCACTTTATTATGAATGCAAAACATATCCGAGTGCTCAGAGATGTCTGCAGGAAATAATGCAACAGATGGTGGGTGAATTATGCATCACTTTACACTATATAGAGCAAAGCCCCGTTCACACTCTCAGCTGTGTTGTCACAGTCCTACCAAGAAGACGCCATCTCATCATGAGGTCTAAAAAATGTCCTCTTTTTATTTTATCAATCATTGCTTTCTTTTTTGGCAACAGGTTCTTTGCATTTTCCTAACATTTTTCATAAATGCTCTTCAAAATAAATGCAACTTTTCCAGTAACAAGACACGTTTTGCAGACAAATGGTGTTGTAGCGTGACAAAACCCTACATTGCTGATTTATGTCACATTATATCGTTCACGCAGAGTTAGAGATGAGTGAACTGAGGCAGAAAAGAAACCTGCTCTCCTAAACTGTCCTTTATCTACTTCAACAGTCAATTTCAAAGAACCGGTTCAAACACAAGTCACCAATTTATTTGAGCCCTTGTCATAGAAAAATATTTAGTTTTAACAAAAATAGGCAAAGCTTGTGTAATGCCTGCTACAGACCATTACAAATCACACTGTACAACATGGATCTAATAAACTTGGGTACGACATGTATGTAGACTGTATGATAAATGATGACACCTATTGAATCGTAGGCTACAATGCAAGTTAGTACAGAAGAATAAAACATCTTCAGGATGCACTAGTGGCAAACAAATAGAGCGAGATGAATCGCACTTTAACAATTGTTTTTTATGTGCACTGAAAAAATAGGAGAAAGAGAAAGAGGAGAATATGGACCCAGTCATGGCTAGGGAAAAAGAGGACAATTTGGCATGCCAATTTTGCAAATGGAGCTTGAGGCACGTAGTTTAAAGTTTTAGTGCCATGACGTTTTGATCAATACGCCATTTCATGTTGCATTTTTATTGGCTAGTCAGTAGACGTAGGTCGAAGCAGCAAACATACTGTGAGATGACCATACTAAATTTATCACAAAATTAAAATCGCAGACAATCTATGGTTGCAAGACCGTGACATCAGCCATCTTTGAACCTCTCTCAGTGTTTGACGTAGGACCACCATATAGGAGGCACAACCACAGAAATCACCACGACTTCTGACACATACCTTTGGGGCAGTCGTGGCCTAATGGTTAGAGAGTCGGACTTGTAACCGGAAGGTTGCGGGTTCGAGTCTCACCCTCAATACTACGACTGAGGTGAGACCCTTGAGCAAGGCACCGAACCCCCAACTGCTCCCCGGGCGCCGCAGCAATATGGCTGCCCACTGCTCCAGGTGTGTGTTCACGGTTCACTACTGTGTGTGTGCACTTGAATGGGTTAAATGCAGAGCACAAATTCCAAGTATGGGTCACCATACTTGGCCACACGTCACTTCACTTCACACTTCACTTTTTCACTTTAAAATCGTACAATGCGAACAAGGCATTCGGCTGGGCAAGGCCGAAAATATAGCAACCAGCGCGTGTGAGAGAGAGGCGCCCACGCTTCTAAATGCAGCAAACATGTTGGAAGTCTGGAAACATTAAAGTGTCTGAGATAGACGCAAAAATGGCCATTTGCAGACACTGTTCTGATGAATTCTCTCATGAACAAACAAACAAAGTGTAGACACGAATCGACGCAAGTAAGATATTTATTGTGCATTGTTAGCAGCTTCATTAAACTTTGTGAGACTGCGATGAACTGACAGAGACAGCGTTTAGCAGGAGTGTGACGAGACACTTATCTCACGAGACGAGACGACATATGAGATTGGGTTCACGAGAACAAGACGAGATGAGATTTTTACATAGTATTTTTAAGAAATCCTCAATGATGAAATATATGATTAGAAAAATTGTTTGCAGGTGCATTTTGAAATGTTTTAACTCATCATGTAATTACTGTCATTTCAGTTCTACTTTCTGAGTATGAATTATCATATGCAGTAAAAGTCAACAAGCACTGTAAAGGTTTTGCCAAAAACTCAACTGACTGGCTTCTTTCCTGTATGATTGTCTCTTCAGACCTTAGAACTGCACATGAGCTTCTTTTGACCTCCTAACTGAACCCACAAAATAATCATAGATATTAAGTGCAAACAATAACCATAATACCATAATCAAAGTACTCAATATTCAAAGTGCAAATAGAGACCACATTTTCCTTCAAGCATGATACAGAGCTAATAGATGGTTACAACGAGATCGCTTTTATATTGGGAGATATTTGCCTGCCTCAGGGAGCCTCTTTCAAACAGCGGTAACATATTGAAATCGCGTTTACTTTCACTTTGAATTTCGCAATCGTGCGTACTCTGGGAATAGTACTGGTGGTGCTGAACGCGCATTTTCAAATATAAGTCTGACGCTTCTGCTGCCCAACGCTCCTCCGCCATGGAGTCCACGAACATGTAACACACACTCGTAACACACGCTCAATGTGAACGCTTCACTAACACGTAACACACACTCAATGTCTTCTAGTCACAAGATTAGTGCTGTGCACTATATCCGACTCGAACCGCTCGAGTTGGGTGAGCAGATGGAATTGAAGTGACTGTTATCCACCTGAATTAAATTGTTTTTATTTCTATAAAAAGCCAAACAAGAGTGGAGGCGTAATGTAAATGTAGTGTTGGCATATTCTATCCTAACTTCACCCACACACTAGGGCTGCAACAAACGATTACTTTAATAATCGATTAATCTAACGATTATTAGACTAATCATCGATTATTGTCACTGTCATCGACGACTAATCAGTACATTTTGAACGATTATTCAGCTTTCTCGTGGCACGAGATCTCGTCACACCCCTAGCGTTTAGTGATCGTAAATGGAGCGGTCTTGGTTCGCTTTCGAGTCTACCGCCTATATAATCCATTGAATAAAACTATTGTTTTTCATGTTGCAAAAAGGATTAATGGCCAATTGCACGCTGCAAAGTTTCGGAAGTGACATAGTGAAATAGTAACGCATTAAAGCATTAAAGTTATATTGTTCTTTTTTTGTATGTCTGCTCCTGGAATGCTAAAAAATGTTCAGTGTTAAATAAATATTTTTAAATTGTAGTTTTGTCATTTATTTTTCTTTAAAAAAACAAAATAGTAAAAAGCAATTATTTTACTATTTAATGTATGCAATGGTGAAAAAATTGGCAGAATAAAAGGGGAAAAAATGGAAAAACTGCGTTCGGTAGTGCATCCCTACTTCAAACCAAACTTGTCTTCAGCCGACAAAGTTTAAATCCCGTCTGGCTAGCACGTGTCCCATAATGTTTACCTGTTAAGTCATTAGGCGGAGAGGAGGGCGTCTATTGTTGAACACATTCGACCACATGAGCGTTTACACTACGAAAGCAATCCGGTCGAATGAGTTTTCAACTACCTCTGGAAGTGGTCGAAAGTGGACAAAACATTACACCTGTCTTTAGAGTCGTACAATTGTGATTTGATCAACAAAACGCATTAATACCAGGTGTAAACCACTCACCACTCAAAACGCCTGCGATTTTGACCAATGCAGAGTTCTCGTTATAAGTTAACTTTATGATATTATATAGGCTAAATAAGAGATTCAATGTGCAGTCAGCTTCATTGATCATAGCGCAACTTTATAAGATTGCAATGAACTGAGATGAGTGACAGCTTTTTAGTGATTATAAAGGGAGCGCTCTTTGTGATATTTAATACAGTCAGAATTTTAATAAAACATTTGTTTTGCTGCATTAGGTAAGGCAATGGCTAGTCATTATTCAAATTGGCTGCCATGATAAATCACAGTATGCTTGATTTTCTGTACAAATTATAGTGGTTTGAGAACAAAGCTGCTTTAATAACAAATCATTTATAGGGAGCATTTATGCTGGGATGTGTAGGTTGTTGCTAGACAACATGTAACGATTTCATGACATTCTATTGAAATGTTTTGGGGGTTTTTTAAGAAGGAAGCGCATCTGGTCTTACCCTGGAGTTGGTTCACTCTCCGCCTATGACGTTTCTGGTGTTATTAGTTGAATTGAGTGTAAAATAACATTTTAAAAGATTCAAGTTACTAGGATGAATCATTGTTTATGATAATTATACTGCTCTGATTGTAATAATACATCATTTAATCTGATAGTCACGTATTTAAAAAGATAAATAACATTCTATACATTCTATAATAACACACTTACTAAAATCAACCGACTACTTTATCAAGAGTAATTTGACCAGCAGAGCTACTTCAAATTACGAGTAGCTTGGCAAGCTACAGTTTCACTTCCCCAATGCTGGATACTATTACTTTTATAGTAGTATGGACTGGCTATTTGGAGAAGCATAGTTTAGGGTAGTAAAACCTTCCTAACTGCAAGCACAGGCCATAAAAGTGTTCATGACAGAACTGCTGGATGTCTCGCTCTGCAAACACTGGCAGATTCCTCCCTATTGCGCACATGTGGTTCATTTTAACCCCGCAAGTGTGAACTGTCAACATTTCTGTGGCTCTGGGAGCAGAGATTTCCTGACTCTAAGACACGTCAGAGATGTAAGGAATGTGTATCATACACAACACATGCTCCCGATCATGGCCGGAAAGACTTTCTCACTGCACTGCACTACGGACAAGGACAAAAGTTTACCCTAACGGACAAAATGCTGATCAGAGTCAGGGTTCAAGTCGAGGATACAACAACTGTTCTCCATCCTCGCATCGTTCCACTCATCGGTAGTCTGTGTATACACAACGTCACACACATTCTATCTCTGTTTGATGTTTATCCAGCAGACGTGATGTTTGCAGTGCTTCCTTTGCCGAAAGAGACATCCAGTCAAAACACCAAACAGAGACAAGAAACCTCAAAACATGTCTTTCCTTTCATGACAATGCACAGACAAAAAATAAGCCAAAATGGATTGAGCAGAAAAACTAAAGAAACAGTAAATAGCACAATGGGATGTTTCTTTAGGTTGTGATGAAACTGAAGGCCAATCAGATGCAAGAAAATACCATGTACATAAACTTTCAAACACTTTTGAAGTTATGTACCTGTTTTCTGATTGGAGACGTCGCCTTTGGGCTCACATTTTGAAAGCACACAATCTATGGAGGAAAAACAAAAAAAGAGATGCGTTAGAACAATTAAAGATCACAGATCTCATAATAATAGTTCATAGTTATGGTTTATTATGTGTATCATAGTAATTTAAAAAAAATGACAAAAAAACAATGTAATAAAATATGATTAAAAATAAAATAAAGAAAAGATAAAAAAAAATAATGCTGAATTTAAGATACAACATTTTAGTCAAATTCTAAGGCAGGATCATATGTAACATTTTGGAGAGAAGGCAATCCCAGAATGCATTTGAATTGAGAGAAACGTTGATTATAAACTTATTTCATTCATTGCTGAAAAATACAAATAAAATAAGAATGAGCAATTCAAATGAAGTCCTCGCACCATCAGTGCTAATGAAATATAATTATAAAATGATTATTTTACCCAATATTTGAGAGTGCTGTGCATTTTTATGCTCATCATGTGATCATTTAGCCTGACAAGCCAGACCCACATCAAGATGTTGGGTCTGGGAACACACCATTGGCAGGGCTCAATCCGAGGGGCGGGATAAACAGTTGTCTTTCAAATTCCCTCTGCACACAATAGGATAGCGCTACAACCAACCAGAGCAACGAAGAAGGTGAATGTGAGCTGGTTGATAGATTAAACTTTTGCCGTATCCGGTCGGCAACACATCTTTTCTTAAGAATGACTTCAGTGCCGTTCTTCGTTCTTTTCTCAGAGAAAAGCTTATCTCCAAGTCTTCCAGAGTCGCGGCCAAAGCCGATTCGAAAGACCGCTGTTTGCCAGCTTCTTTGTTTACAAGTAGCAGATGGAACCGCCACAACTCTGCCGTCATTATGTTAAGCCCGCCCACCGACTCTACACACGATGTGATTGGCCTGACCAGAGTTTGGTTCTTCCAGCTCGCAAGCCAACGGAGAGTTGCAAGACGTCCTGGCTGCAAATTAGATTTGCAGGCCGCTAGGGTGCATCTACATTTGTAGGCTAGTGATCATTAGCTTAGCAACATACTAACAGCAAACAGGTTCCATGATAGTTAAAGGTGTAGTGTGTAAAATGTAGGGGCAACTAGTGGTGTTATTAGTGCGAAATTGCAACCTCTCATCCCTCCCTTTTGAAGCAGATAGAGAAGCTACGGTGGCCGACACAGGACAAAGATGTCGTTGTCTGAGACAGCAGAGAGTAGCTAGCGCTCTGTAGAGCAGTTTGTCCGTTTAGGGCTACTGTAGAAACATGGCGGTGCAAAATGGTGACTTCACTGTAAGGGGACCTGCGGTGTGTGTAGATAGTAATGGCTCATTCTTAGGTAATAAAAACATAACGGTTCATTATGTAAGGTCTTTATACACCACTGAAAACATATTTATCATATTATATTGCATTTCTGTCAATATTACACACTGCACCTTTAAATGATGCCTTAGAAGTAAATAAGAGCTTATTTTTACTTTGTTTCAAATGAAATACAATGTCTATGCTAAAGCCTTTAAAGATACACTTGTGAGGGAATTAAAGAACATCCCCAGCCCTCACAACCAGACACCAGATAAGAAGAATATTTGACTAACTTCACTTCTCCTTCACTTGAAGATTTAATGCAGATTAAAAGCACACTCAAGCTCTGGAAACATGAAAACTCTCTTAGCATCACGCTGACCTGCTCCAGTGACCCTAAAACGTGCTTTGAGTCTGGGCAGCAGAGCTACTGACCTCTATATCACGCATAAACCGCCCGACAGAGAGAAATCACGGGATATTCTGTTTTATAAGGATGCAAAAAGCAGCACATATTGCATGTAGTCACATGTTTACGGGCCAAATATGGAGCATGTGAGGGCAGGACGAAAGAGGAGCGTGTGCAGAAAGTCTTGAGAGCGAAGACTTGGTTTTCATAGCAGGACCAGCCGTTTACTGCTGCCTACCTCACTGCTTGAAAGTGACGTCATTCAGCGTGCGATCTGAAATGTTCTGCTGGTGTTTTGTCTTCTTCTGTGAGCTATTTAAATCTTGATGTAACAAGTAGCGACAGATAATTCCCTCTTCCCTCTTGTGACGTACATCCAAGTGAAACAGATTATTGGGTCAATATGGTGGGGACCCGGTTCTATCTATCAATTGTAGGCAGATCTGAGCTTGAAGTCAAATTTAAAGTCACCATGACCAATTCTAGTTTTTTAATGGAATATTGCAGCATTTATTACAAATTATTTATCTGTGCAGTCACATCATTATTATTATATTTTTAAATTCATGTGCCCTTGTAATCTTTAATCAAAATGACTTCCCCTCCCTCTCGCAGCGACATCTCTTCTCTGATGAGGTGTTTACTGAGGCAAGGGCGGAGAAACCCGTCACTCATGAGATCGACCAATAGCAATTCCCCATGGACAAAATTAAGCCCCGCCCTATGTTAACTTGAAGAAGGGCATGGGGTTAATGACATTTTAATTACAAGCTCAAGGAAAAAGTCAAATTAAAATAATTTAATTATTAGCATGCATATTCCTAGGATATTGGCTGTTTATTACTTATAAAGCACATATTAATGCATTATTCTGCATGATCGTATTCTACATCCCTTAATCCTACCCAATACATAAACTTAACAACTACCTTACTAACTATTAATAAGCAGTAATTAGGAGTTTATTGATGTAAAAGTCATAGTTAATAGTGAGAATTGGACCCTAATCTAAAGTGTGACCAAAAACTGAAACATGAAGCAATAAGATCATTAAAATGCATTTAGAAAACAGATTGAATCTCGATTTCATTCCAATTTTAATGTGAAATATTAAAATTAGGGATTTCAAAAGTAGTGGTGTCTTGCAAGATCTCGGACCCCAGAGGATCCTGATTCTATTGACTAAAAGAACTTTAATGGGTAAGTGCAAAAACCCTTTTAAAAGCATACATTCCAACTAAATTTTATAATTAGGTATTTTAAATCATAAGCCGCATTTCATATTCTATAAACAGAAGCTATAACTGGTCCAATTAAATGTTTTTTTTTAGTTAGTTCATAAGCTAACCGGTTACTCGAATGGCTTTGCATACCTCAAGCTGATTTGCCTGCTAGCTTAACTACCACTACTACAAAATGATAACAATGCTATTTTGATTATCTAGAAGACGATATCATAATCACGTGAGGCGTTTTGGGACAGTCGTCAGAAATGGCTGCCTGACAAGTGGCTGCTTTTAAATGGTCACATTTATCATGTAATTAATGAATGAAAACGGGTGAGTTATAAAAAATAGGATGTGCCAAACACTATATTATACTATTATCTATATTATAGTAATATTTTGAATTAGCTTTTATTATACATGTTCAGTTTTCATTTTAAAATGTCATTTTGTTATGCACTTTTGCTTTTTGCTTTGTTTTAATATTTCTATACATACAGCTTTAATACATTTTATTTCAGTTTTTGTTTTAGTCATTTTAGTACTTTAAAGTAAAACTTATTTCAATTAGTTGCTAAGGCAACATTTCTAATTTTGTATTCATTTTTAATCTAATATTTATATTTTATTATCCATTACTAACTTTTTTTAATAGTTTTTATTTTAGTTACCAATAACAACAATGGTGTCACTGTCAAAGCATCGGTTTGGGCATTAGACCTTTTAAATTACACATTGATGTTTGATACTGCCATAGATACCAGAAAAATGCATTTCCTCTGTGGTTTAACTTCAAAGCCGCACTCAAAGAGCGTGTCACGTGACAAGAACAACGTACCATAAAATAACACTGGCTGCAATTACATGCAACGTTAGACAGAGGACACATGACTTTCCCAGTACATTGCTCAACAGGTATGTTAACAATGCTCCTCCTGGAAGAGTGTGTTTGTGTGTAGGTCTTTGGTGGTGGTGTAGGTGTGGTGGGCCGGCAGGTGGGGGAGGGAAACAGGAGACTTGCTGACAGAAAAAGGGTCTCTCTAATCACACACAGGATCTGAGGCGCAAAACGCCCCCTCTCTCTTCCTCTCAGATCCTCTTCCTACATCAGACACATGACACACTTCTCCAACACACACTGCCACAACATCTCATCTGCATCTCTCGGCGGCGCTGCATGACAATGAGGTGAACTGGACATAAATGTTATATATTTATGTCATTTGATAAAAATATTTCATTTGAAAGCCACGTTTCTAGCATCTGTAAAACTGCATTCTTCATTCTTAAAAATATATCTAAACTACGGCATACACTCACCTAAAGGATTATTAGGAAAACCATACTAATACTGTGTTTGACCCCCTTTCGCCTTCAGAACTGCCTTAATTCTACGTGGCATTGATTCAACAAGGTGCTGAAAGCATTCTTTAGAAATGTTGGCCCATATTGATAGGATAGCATCTTGCAGTTGATGGAGATTTGTGGGATGCACATCCAGGGCACGAAGCTCCCGTTCCACCACATCCCAAAGATGCTCTATTGGGTTGAGATCTGGTGACTGTGGGGGCCATTTTAGTACAGTGAACTCATTGTCATGTTCAAGAAACCAATTTGAAATGATTCGAGCTTTTTGACATGGTGCATTATCCTGCTGGAAGTAGCCATCAGAGGATGGGAACATGGTGGTCATAAAGGGATGGACATGGTCAGAAACAATGCTCAGGTAGGCCGTGGCGTTTAAACGATGCCCAATTGGCACTAAGGCGCCTAAAGTGTGCCAAGAAAACATCCCCCACACCATTACACCACCAGCAGCCTGCACAGTGGTAACAAGGCATGATGGATCCATGTTCTCATTCTGTTTACGCCAAATTCTGACTCTACCATCTGAATGTCTCAGCAGAAATCGAGACTCATCAGACCAGGCAACATTTTTCCTGTCTTCAACTGTCCAATTTTGGTGAGCTCGTGCAAATTGTAGCCTCTTTTTCCTATTTGTAGTGGAGATGAGTGGTACCCGGTGGGGTCTTCTGCTGTTGTAGCCCATCCGCCTCAAGGTTGTGCGTGTTTTAGCTTCACAAATGCTTTGCTGCATACCTCGGTTGTAACGAGTGGTTATTTTAGTCAAAGTTGCTCTTCTATCAGCTTGAATCAGTCGGCCCATTCTCCTCTGACCTCTAGCATCAACAAGGCATTTTCGCCCACAGGACTGCCGCATACTGGATGTTTTTCCCTTTTCACACCATTCTTTGTAAACCCTAGAAATGGTTGTGCGTGAAAATCCCAGTAACTGAGCAGATTGTGAAATACTCAGACCGGCCCGTCTGGCACCAACAACCATGCCACGTTCAAAATTGCTTACATCACCTTTCTTTCCCATTCTGACATTCAGTTTGGAGTTCAGGAGATTGTCTTGACCAGGACCACACCCCTAAATGCATTGAAGCAACTGCCATGTGATTGGTTGATTAGATAATTGCATTAATGAGAAATTGAACAGGTGTTCCTAATAATCCTATAGGTGAGTGTATGCTTTCAATGCAAAATGCTGAACAGTTCATGCGTTCATGACCTCAAGGTTAGATTATTGTAATGCTCTACTAGGTGGTTGCCCTGCTCGCTTAATAAACAAACTCCAGCTGGTCCAAAACACAGCAGATCGAGTTCTTACTAAAAGTATGACCATATTAGCCCGGTTTTGTCAACACTGCACTGGCTCCCTATTAAACATCGTATACATTTTAAAATCTTGCTGATTACTTTCAAAGCACTAAATGGTTTTGCTCCCCAGTACTTGAGCGAGCTCTAAACGCATTATAGTCCTTCACGTCTACTGTGATCTTAAAATTCTGGCCAGTTGAAAATACCTAGAATATCAAAATCAACTGCAGGCGGTCGATCCTTTTCCTCCAGTGGCACTGATCCTCAACAAACACGTCTCCTGCGTGATGACTCCGATCTTCCTTCAACCAGATGGAACTGGACGAATACTCTGAATATTCCAATCTAATATGACTTCTGTTTTGTAATGTTGCCTGAATCATAATCATACACTGTTTGTTTGTTGGCCAGAGGAGAACTGAGCCTAGTTCCTCCCAAGGTTTCTTTCTCCATTCTGTCACCTGATGGAGTACGATTAATCGATGGCTGCACGATTAATCGGAGGGGGGGGGGGGGTATGGGGATCGATCTCAATTCAAACATAAATGCGATCTAATTTCTTAATGTTGGCGATTCACTTCCGTGTATTTCCCTCATATCATGCTGCGTTCACGCGTTATTGGTCACACCAGAGCTTGTCACACTCACACAATAACAAAACACTAACCAATCAATCATAAATCTCCACTTCTCTCCTCTCCCTCATTGGCCACGTTCCGCTGTTACTGACGTGTAACAAGGCGGCAGACCTAAACGGAGTCAGATTTGTAGAGGTGAGAGGTAAAAATTAACCCCAGTGTGGAAAATCCCGGTGGCGATGGTGAGGATGTAACAACAACATTGGTACAGAAAAAAGGAGCACATTCCACCATGTGGAGCTTTTTCGGGTTTAAACCTAAAGACGATGCGCAAAGAGTTATAATTTGCAAACAGTGCTTTTGCATCGTTGCAGCACCGTAAGGTAACACCACTAATCTATACAATCACCTCAAACGTCACCACAAAATACAGTACGAGTTAGCCATGAGAGACAAGGGAGCCACAACACAAAATACCAGCTGCCAGACCACGCAAACTTCCATAACTCAGACGTTGTACGGAGCATCGCCATACCCTCCAAGTTCCCAGCGGCACAAAGATATAACTAAAGCCATCACTTATTATTTAGCTAAAGACATGGCTCCAATCAACACCGTTAAAAACGAGGGATTTAAGGCAATGATACAGACTTTAGACAAGCGTTACTCTTTGCCCTCTCGCAACTATTTTCCACCCGTTGCACTGCCGGGTCTATACACCCAGTGTCGAAAGACAGTCGAGGAAGAACTGCAAAATATGCAGAACTTCGCGGCAACAGCAGACCTATGGTCAAGCCGAACCATGGAGCCGTATTTAAGCTTGACAGTGCATTTCATAACAAATGACTTCAACATGAGAAGCCGCTGTCTACAGACGGCGTTCTTCCCTGCTGATCACACTGGCGAGGAACTGGCACAGGGACTAAAGGAGAGTCTCAACTCCTGGAGTTTGGAGGAGGAAAAAATGGTGTGTATCACCACAGACAGTGGAGCAAACATCCCTGAACAACTGGACAAGGCTTTAATGTTTTGGCCATAGGCTACATCTGGCTATAGATGAGCTGTGTATTCAATTCAATTCAATTCAATACATTTATTGCCATGTCAACAAGTTGATAGGAATTTGTCTTGGTACAACTCTCAGACATAAATTACATAAATGACAGACATCATAAGTACAACAACAGACAATGTTCCCCAATAATGCCCAGAAAACAGTAGGGCTTTAGACCAAGACCCCGCAGACATTAGAAAAAGACAATACCCCTGGACAAGAAAAATAAAGTGCACAGTGCATACAGTTGATAGTGCAGCTAGCTGTCAGTGCAAATTCAGATATCTAATAGCCAGAGGGTAAGTACTATCTCTGAAACGTGAAGTAGAAGTCTTAATGCTCCTATATCTTCTTCCTGATGGGAGGAGATTAAAGAGGTGGTGAGCAGGGTGAGAGTGGTCCGCTATGATGTTTTATGATGTATTAAACACCCAGTAAAATTTTCATATTTTCATTTAAATCAGAAAAATGGGTCCTTAATTTTTTTATAATAATTTAAAAAAAAACATATGACAGAATAAGAACACATATCACATAAGGTACTATGACTGCACAATTAATCTGATATAATATCTAAAAGTATTAACGGTCCCGTTCTTCGTGATCCCACTGTTCAAACTTTAGTTAGTGTGTAATGTTGCTGTTAGAGCATAAATAATACCTGTAAAATTATAAAGCTCAAAGTTCAATGCCAAGCGAGATATTTTATTTAACAGAAGTTCCCTTTCTAAGCCTACAGCGAACGGCCGGTTTGGACTACATCCTGGTACTTCCTTCATTAATGACGTCGATAGAACAGTAGAACAGACTAACCTCCGCCCACAAGAATACGCGGAAAAGGGGGCGTGGTCTTGTTGCTGTCCCACGTGGAGAAGAGGACGGTCGCGTGGAGAAAAGGAAGTGGTGCGTTTGAGTGTGTTTGTCGCCATGTCGTCGAGACGCTGTTATTTTCATCCCGGAGTCAAATCACCTTTGTTTGACTTTCCCAGGGACGCTGTAGAGATCATTGAGCGCATATATCTCCCGTTAAGAGGTGTGACCTTTCCATGCAAGTTACGTGCGCTAAGCTGCTGTCGAATCACAACACAGGAACCGGGCCATGTGCGCTAAGCTGCTGTCAAATCACAACACGGGAACCGTGCCATGTGCGTTAAGCTGCTGTCAAATCACAACACGGGAACCGCTGGCACAATCAGAACTCGTTACGTATTTCTGAAGGAGGGACTTCATAGAACAAGGAACTCATCAGCCGTTTTTAGGACAGTGAAAACAGCGGTGTACAGATGAGTAAATTGTGTTAAAAATACTGTGTTTTTTTACACGCGAAACATGAACACATGTTATATTGTACACTGTAAACACAATCAAAGCTTCAAAAAAACACGAAGAACGGGACCTTTAATGGGCCCATTTTTATTCTGAGTCTTAAATGAACATTAAAGATTGTATTGTATGTTTCAACTTGTTTTTTTTTATATTTTATTTATACAAAAACACACAAACTAAAAGAAACAACGAAATAAGACAACAAAAACCCTCTCTCCACAAGGCAAGATATTAAATAATCATAAAAATAGAAAAAAACAGTAATAAGCATAGATTTACATCTAGTCTGTCTAAATTTAGTTGTTTCTACATTTTAATTTAATTGTACCTAATTACTTTTATTTAAAATTTTGATTCGTGTTTGAAGGACAAAAGTGGACCGGCTCACGCTGCATTCACACGGGGCGTTAACGCTTCTCATTTACTTTGAATGGGTGACGTCATGTGCTGCCAAACTGAATTGAGGGGTCCATTGCATCGTGTCACTGGCGTTGTTCACGGCAGAAGTTCAAAGGTTTTCAACTTTTCAAGCGGCAACGCAGGCGTCAGCCAATCAGATTGTCTATGCAAATACCCTAGCGCAGACGCTAGCCAATTACACCGGAAAAGTAATATGATTGGCTGTTGTCACTATGACGGTTGCGTCAGCACCAAGCCTGCAGCACTCGAGTTAAAAACTGAAGCCGACGCATCTCGATCGCCCCCAGCTGGTTGGTCCCAGTATAGCCCATAACCCCGCCCCTCCGTGTATTCTAATGACAAACTAAACAATCAAATTACACTTCAAATAATTTTTTCCAGAAGTTGATTTCTGTCATTTTAGGCTGAAAATTACATTTATTTTAAATTAAAATATTCCGTAACATTTGAAATGTCTTTACGGTCACTTTTGATCAATTTAATGCATCCATGCAGAATAAAATTAGGGCTGCGCAATATATCGAAATATCGCAAATGTGCATATCGCAATATGAATATCGCAAGGGCACGCAATATCTGAATGATATTAATAGGCTACCTCAATATTGTGAAAATTGTACGTTTTAGGTCGATGCATATAGCAGAGAATAGACTGGGCACACGACTGTTACTTATGTGACTTGCTTGATGTTAAAAAGAGTTATTAAACGCAATAACTTGCGAAAAACAACTCCTTGCAGTCTCGCACTGTCTGACACACACACACCGAAACGTGCGCACAAGCCGCCTCTCTGAAAGCGTGTGTGATCCCTTCAGTTCTGTTTCGTGTCTTGTTACACACTCGACCAGTCAAGGTATTTAAATATTGGCATTACATTTTTTGTTTGTTTACATTGATGTTAAAATTATATTGTCAGATTTGTGACATTAATGTGACTGGTCACTTTCAGAAGTTGTAGCGATGCTTTCTTTTCCCAGAAAGAATGTGAGAAACATAAATGGTATCATTCTCAGTTTTTAAATAATTGTTTTAATATAATTTAAATAGATTTTACACACTTAAAGCAATATTGTATCGCATTATCTAACAAGGATATCGCATATTGCATTTTTCTTCAATATCGCACAGCCCTAGATAAAATTATTCATATTTTCACACACGCACAAAAAAATAAAAATAAAACCAACCACATAATCAACAAACTGCTGAATGGTAGTGTAGGTGACTTCAACTGAGCTACTTTCTGGTACTTTTTGTTAGCAAAGGATGGTAGAACTCATAACATTTTCAACAAATTCCATCTGCTACATTTTCCTTCTGTAGGGTGGAACATCAAAGTGATGTTGAATAGAGACCGGAGTCCAAATATAAACACACGGGACATAGTTGCAATGCCAAGCGCATGCCAGACAAGGTTACTCAAGACTGCAACACTTAATGTGTAGCTAACACGAGTACTCAGACCACACAACAGCCTTCAGTAAATCAAAAACGCTCCTCAACGTCTGTTTGCGCACAAGACGTTAAACGCATAGCGGACTAGCTGAATGGGTGATTTATCATGAGGAGGCAAAGATGAATCGTCAGTTTCATTAATTCACTCGAAACTTGCCAAAAATCACACAAACATGCACAGCCCTGCACTCAAAACTAAACCGTTGAAGGCAACCGATTACAAGATCAAGTGTACTATTCCAGTCCAAATAAGGAAACATACACAGTGGAAAAGGCCTGGTTCAAATCCACTCCCGGGGAGAAACATCATTTTCACGCTTTCATTCCAAATCCCCCAGCAAAGAACGGTTTACTCGCAGGAAGTGACCACAAACTTTTCAGTAGCTCACAGAAGACAAAGAGAGTCTCGCTGAGAGTGATTCTTTCACACGACCGCAAAACATACGCCAGCAACAAAACAATACACACACAACAGGGTTGTTGTGAGGTCACTTCTTTCCTTTTGGTGTGACCAGGCAGGAAATGAGCTAGTGACGTAAAGAGACTCACACAATGCAAACACACACACACACAAGGTCAGATGTGCGTTTCTGAGCATGTCTACTTCTTTAGTCAGAGCCAAAAGCCCCCGGACTCACAGCCAAACAAGAACAAAAGCAGCGGGCTGCTGTGATTCAAGCCCACGTGCCACTTTACCACACAAGCCCACTCATTGTGATCGGACCCTCCTTTCGGTGGATAGTCATCGATCAGACTCATACGTGAATCATGTGCTTGAGGAAAAGGGGCCTCTCATCGCCGCATGCTTGCTATCTGCCTCATCCAGGCCTAATCGGGTCCCTGCAACGAACAAATAACAAAGCTGCGGTAGAAGTCATAAGCATGGCTCCGTTTCAGAGCTTTAACTACCCTGAGCTGTCCGGGAAGTGGTTCAGAGCCAATGCCAACACAAGAGAGAGCGTTCGGATCCCTATCACACACCAAAAGACGGATTTCCCCATGGTGCAATTAGATTAAGCTCAACCGCCAAATCTGAGGCGCTTTCATGTGTTGATGTCTGATATTTTGAAGGTTAGGCTGCTCGGCCTGAGCCTGCCACAACTCTTTGTTGGTCTTCGGTCGTAGCTTTATTTACGTTATTGTTACATTGCCCAACCAGTTTGCGCACTAAACGGGTTACTTTAAAAGGGTAATTCACCACTGGCAAAATGGGCTTTCAATAAAACAACAACAGTTAAAATCATAACTTCTACTCGGCAATAGTTTACAACAATGGATTCATCATTCAGCAAGCAATACGGAACCTGAACTTTCTCTAGAGTTTAACTCAGAGTAGAGCTGCAACTAACGATTATTTTTTCTGTCGACTAATCTAACGATTATTTTTTCGATTAGTCGACTAATCTAACGATTATTTTTCCAGATTAATCTTATTATTCTTTTTTACTGATTATTGTATTTCAAAGAGGGTAGTGAATTTGTATATTATTTTAACATGAAATCAATGAATGATGACAATATTAATTGTATTTCAGGAAGGGTAGTGTACATAGTATGCCATTTTATAATGAAATATATGAACACAAGAAGCTTTTTAAACATAATATATAATGATACTATTCATCATAAAATGTATACAGAGTAGGCCTAATTAGGAAAAGTTGTTTACTATAGTAGTTGAGTATGATTTACTTATTGATTTATGTCAGTAGTAAACGAAAATGCACTTGTATTTATCTGCAAAAGGTTCACATACAGGAGCTTTCAGCATAGTGTTAATGTATAACTAGTCGTCTATTTTGAAGATACATGTGCATAAACAACGACGAAAGCTGCCAGAAGTGTTTGCCCAAACTTCAAAGACACATTTAAATGATTAAAGCTAGAGGCATATCTTAACTGTAATGTTACTTTAATCATGTAAACTACCTATATACAGCAAGTTATTATGCATATGTGTTTGGGACAGAGCGGAACCAGGTCGCATATACAGGAGATATATGCAGCCCATAATAAATAAAAGCACGAGACGTACTGGGGTCGGAGAAGAACCCAGGAAAATGTGACCGTCTGTTGCAATACACGCGTGGCGCGTTCAGCTGCGCGAGAGAACACTGGCAGCAGGGTTGCCAGGTTTACACAACAAAACCCACCCATTCGTTACTCAAAACTAGCCCAAAACAAGCCCAATCGCGTTTCGGGGAGGTTCTCTGGTAAACATCGCGTTCGGGGGGTTAAATATGTGTGTGTTTTTTGCTTCAACCCGCGGACATGAGACACAGCCCGCGGCAACAGTGTAGAAGTAGCCCAATTCCGCGGAAAAAAGCGGACTTGGCAACACTGACTGCAGTGTGAAAGCTCCCGCTCTCCACGCGCACAGCTCCTGCTCTGCCACCGCGTGCAGTGTGAAACCGGCGTTACAGAGTGAACAAAGCACAGTTTTATTCAGCTTCTGTTTAAAGTACTCCCACACTTTTGAATGTCGCGGTCTGGCTTTATATGATAAATGATCATTTTCACTATGCCCGGGAGCAGAAGCTGCCATTATTCTAGATCTTCTGTTCCATTCTAGAACGTAAATAATGTGCCGCCGACGCGTCGACGCATTTCACGCACGTATTTTCGTAGTCGACGTCATCGACGACGTCGACGCGTCGTTGCAGCCCTAACTCAGAGTTACACAGAGCTGTTTGCTTAAAGCACCTATTATGGTTTTTTCGAATATTCCCTTTCATGCAGTGTGTAATATCACTATTTGTGAATGTAAAAGGTCTGCAAAGTTGTAAAGTCGAAAGTGCACTGATAAATAAAATTCCTTCTCCCAAAAGGAGAAAAAAAAAAAAAAATAAAAAAAAAAAATTCGCCTGTGAACTGCCTAGTGCTGCACGATTAAGGCTGCGGTTTTAATGAAATAAACATATGCCCAGCGTGTCAGTGAAGACGCGGCTCTGTGATCAGGATTAAACGCTGCTCCGTCTGAAAGCACTGCGAGTTTGAGTCGCTTATAACGTGCGTTCGAAAAAAACAACGTTTAATAACATGTTTAACTCGCTTCATATCGTCAGTTGAGTGTTTAATATTTCCTTTTCGTGAGCTGATGTGGCTTCTTATCATAGAATGAGGCAGACGATTGTGATACAGTGATGAAGTTAGGGTTAGGTAATAATATACTTTATTATTATGAAAATACCCGAGAAGGCTTGAAGAACTCAAATACCCCATATACTGTGTGTTTATTGTCTTTAGGGCTGTAATCAACCAAAGAAAATCTTGGTCAACTGAAGTCCTGAAGTTTTCGACTAAAAATGACGTTAAGAAAAAACGTTAAATGAATTAGCTGCACACTGTGCGCAGTACTTGGTAGCCTTGTTGTCTGCCTAAATGATTTATAAATAAACATAAAAAACTAGTAGGTTATTTGCAGTATATTAAATCGTTTTTGACCTGATTATTTTGCACTGAAATGAGTCTGACACACGAGTCTGTCGGCTCTGACAGCATTGCATCACATGCACCATCATAGCCTATGATTTCCGAAAATATAGTACTATGTTGTCAACTAGTGATATCATCACAATAACTTTTGAGGAATATGCAACATAATTTAGACAATTGTTTTTGTCATATGTATTATAATAACTGACAGACACTATCATTTCAGCCGCTCTGTGCAGCTCGAACATAGGATGAGCTCAGCTTCGAGGCTGAGACACGAATAGACTATTAACTTAAAGCTTTTACTCTTAAACACAAAAGGCACGTCCACTTTAATAAAAAAGTAATATTTATTAAACAAGTCAGATCAAGAGCAGAAAAAAACGCTCACAATTAAATAAATAATATACAGCAGCAAACTAGTCTTCTTCAATCTGTCTCTCTTCTCCAGTGGGTTGGGCTAATCCAAAAGAAGTGGAAACAAGGGGGTGTTCTGAAGACAGACTGTAACCTGTGAAACAGGGGTGCTCTGAAAACACCCCCATTAGCAATTAGTGCTTTCCACCTGATGCAATGAACGCGGCGCGGCAAAACTAACGAAATGAAAAAAAAAAACGACCAATCAGAATTTTGGTCGAGCCAGAACGTATCGACTAATAATCGACTGGGAGATTACAGCCCTAATTGTCTTGATGTTTAATCAAAGCGTTTCTATCTTCTTTTTATTCTGCTACACAGTGCTAGCTTCACATTACGGATTTCCTAAAAACATCATTATATTACTTCTCAAATAATGTCAAGGCAAATGTGGCGTTTCTGCTCAAGGGCGCCCTCTGGCCTCCAGTATGAATGAAACATGACTGTGTTTAGTGCCCAGCAGTGCTCACTCCATCCTATTTTGGGTAAAAAAAATAAGAAAATTAATACTTCTCTAAATAAATGTATATGATAATCCATATGTTTTTCTCCAGTGTGGAAAGGCTAATAAAAGGCTCATATTTCATATTAAAGATTTTGCATACCTCCTGACAAAAATTAAGCAATTGATATAACAGATTTGTATTATACAAATCATTGACATTCTAGTCATTTCTATTTTGTCATCATAATCTGCCTGCATGTTAACAGGTGTAGGTGCAGTTTTTTGTAAAATAATCTCATTTTAAAAATTGCAATTTTAACCAGAATAATTGCAATTCGATATTTTCTGCAAATCGTGCAGCCCAAGAACCACCTATACGAGTTGTTTGTAGGGGTGTGACGAGGCTAAACTGTGACGAGATTTCTCGTCGAGGTGAAAGCTGACTCGTGTCATATTGTAATGACGAGTGTGTGGGTGAAGTTAGGATAGAATATGCAAACACTACGTTTACATTACGCCTCCACTCTAGTTTGGCTTTTTATAGAAATAAAAACAATTTAATTCAGGTGGAGAAGTCACTTCAATTCCATCGGCTCACCCAGCGGTTCGTACATAGTGCACAGCACTGATCACGTGTCGAGAAGACGAGTGCTTGCATTGAGCGTGTGTTACGAGTGTATGTTACATGTTAATTGACTCTGTGGCGGAGGAGCGTTGCGCAGCAGAAGCGTCAGACTTATATTTGAAAATGCGCGTTCAGCACCACCAGTACTATTCCCTGAGTCACATGATCGCGAAAATCAAAGTGAAAATAAACGCGAGCGCGCATGCAAACAAGATTTCAATAATTTTGATTATGGTATTATGGTTATTGTTTGCACTTAATATCTATGATCAGTTTGTGGGAAGGAGTTCAGTTAGGAGGTCAAAAGAAGCTCATGTGCAGTTCTAAGGTCTGAAGAGACAATCATACAGGAAAGAAGCCAGTCAGTTGAGTTTTTGGCAAAACCTTTACAGTGCTTGTTGACTTTTACTGCATATGATAACTCATACTCAGAAAGTAGAACTGAAATGACATTCATTACAAGATGATGAGTTAAAACATTTCAAATGCACCTGCAAACAATTTTTCAAGTCATGCATTTCATCATTGTGGATTTCTTAAAAATACTATGTAAAAATCTCATTTTGTCTCGTTCTCGTGAACCCAATCTCATTTCTCGTCTCACCCCTAGTTATTTGTATTTCAAATCTCACTGCGTGTCAGTTCTACGCCACTAGAAATTATATTTGCATAATTCCCGTCTATGTCGTACCTTGTCTGTCTGCGAACAAGTTGTCCCGCCCTCAAACTTAATTTTACTGACTACTGCTTCTCAAATCTCATTCAACGTGGGATTCGCAAAACGCTTGCTCTTAAAAAATGAGTCAGTACCAGTTTATTTAGACCAACTTGCTCCTCAGAATCACAACCTGTAACTATGAATAATTATTAGGGGTGTGACCGCGAGATTCGCGTCACATCCTTCGCATGTTGTCATGACGGAGAGTGAGGGTGAAGTTAGGATAGAATAGGATAGCTCTTAAATCATGTGCAGTTCTAAGGTCTGAAGAGACAATCATGCAGGAGAGAAGCCAGTCAGTTGAGTTTGTGGCAAAACCTGTTACAGTGCTTGAGTATTGTTGTGTTTTACTGCATATGATAATTCATATTCAGAAAGTAGAACTGAAATGACTAGAGATGTTCCGATACCCTTTTTCCCTTCCCGATACCGATTCCTGGGCTCAGGGTATTGGCCAATACCGAGTACTGATCCGATACCTGGGCTCAGGGTATTGGCCAATACCGAGTACTGATCCGATACCTGGGCTCAGGGTATTGGCCAATACCGAGTACTGATCCGATACCTGGGTGTGTATCTGTATATACAGCTGTATACACTACTAGCCCTGTATGAATTGCTAGAATTATTTTATGGTGTGCTTCATGAACAAATACATGGTGAACTACTGTATTTATTACAGTAATTTATTATCTGACATACATTTGACAGTGATATTATTTATTTTTCTTAAGCGAAAAAGAACTTCAAATGCAGCCACAAATCTAACACTGCAAACTGAAAAAGGTATTTAAGTTGTACAATATAACTGTATAAAAAACTGTATATAAATGTAGGAATATTTATATAGGATATATATGATCAGAATCAGAAAATAATCTCTACAACAAAACAAGTGAAAAATAAGCAACCATCTAGGCATTATTATTATTATTATTAGTAGAGACGTATTATTATTACATAGAGACGTAGCTAAATCTACTGTACAGCAGTAGCCTAATATATTCTGTCAATTTAAAATGTTTTAAACCGAACTTTTATTTTGACGGGTTGCCATAAAGATATTTCAGTGTCTGTGTTCCTTATATGACAGTTTTCCCAAATGAAACGGTAAATTCTCATGAAGTGACAGTTTATGCGTTTATGTCCTCATATAGTGACCATAGACTGTGAATATGGACGTAGAGAAACTGGGGGAGGTTGCCGCATGATAGTGACACACGGCAGAGATTACAAAGACAGCGAGCGAGTGTCACGCACGTGTGTGTGTGTGTGCGCGCGGGCGCCCGCCATCCACACAGAGACGAAATACTGCTAAACAGTGGACATAGCCTACTGCTATAACGCGTTTTCATTTCTTCTTCGCTGCTCTAAACAGTGGGTTCTTGTGGCAAAACAGCACAACTTCCTGTGTTTGCAATGCATCCGAAGCACCGAAGAAGAACCGCGCAGTGGTTAGGCAAAGCTCGCGGTCATAACTATGTCTTGTTTAAGAAAATGGTATCGGATCGGTACATGGGTTCAAGTACTCGCCGATACCGATGCCAGAATTCTTTGTGGTATCGTGATATTTCCGATACTAGTATCGGAATCGGAACAACTCTAGAAATGACATTCATTACAAGATGATGAGTTAAAACATTTCAAAATACACGTCATGCATTTCATCATTGAGGATTTCCTAAAAATACTATGTAAAAATCTTGTCTCGTGAACCCAATCTTGTGTCTCATCTCGCCTTGTGAGCGAAGTGTCTCGTCACACCCCTAATAATTATAGATTTATATATTTTCTACCGGGTGTTCAAAATACTTAGTTGAGTTTTATACTGTGTAAGTTTCCTGCTAACTCACGTTATTACGATCTTACTGAAATACTTCTGCTCATCAGCTGTGGGACACTATTACCTAAAACGGTGTCTATTAATGCAGATCGTCTGCCTTAAGTTCAGTTCTGGTAATGGGTGTTTAGCTTCAGAAACACACGCTACACGCGGTAGACCAATCACAACAGATTGGGCTGTCTGGCCAATCAGAGAAGAGTAGCTCGCAGAATAGAGGGATTTAGAGAAACTGATTCATCCGCCTAGTCGTTTGAGAATCACTGAATATTGGGGTGATGTGCAATGGACATTATGAGAAAATTAAAGTGTTTTTTGACCTTTGATGCATGTAAACCTGTTGAAGTAGACCTCTAAAACTAAATCCGGAGCCTTTAAAACAGCGTAATAGGGGCTCTTTAATTTGGTTTTAAGTATGGTTGATTGAATAAATGGACTGCTTCGGTTCAGTCAGGTTAGTATAGCAAACATAATCCTACATGCAACAGCTGATGAAATATGTATGCAACTGCTGGTGACATTTTATGTATGCATCTGCTGATGAAATATTATATGGATGGATGGATGGTCCAAATGGAAAACTAGAAGCTAACGAATTAAAATCATTCACAAAAAAAAAAAACACTCAAATGAGACAAACAATCATCAAACTGTACAAATAAAACCGGTCAGCTGATGTTCGTCACAGGCCTAATTCTGGAGGTCTCCATGGAGCAGCACCCAGAAGTCTGGAGAGCTGCAGTAAATATTCCCTGCTAGGAGACAGACGGCATGATGCATGCTGACGTTCACCATCATTGAACATGTCGTTTCAATGCACGTTCTTACCCTGACAATGCATGTGGTCATGTAAATGCGTAAACCCACTTCCCTTTATCGGAGTAAAGTCATAAACAGCTCAAGCATAAACCAATTGAGATTTTTTGCCCCCAACCCCGGCATATAAACACATTAACCTGCGTTCTGTCGCTTATTGAAGTCGGCATGTATGATATGCGCCCTTACTGTGGATTTAAACACATCCAGACAGAGCGAGAGTTTTGTTAGGGGAGAAGCAAGTATCGCAAACTCTGATTTTTTGACCCAAGAAATTATAAAAATGTGTTGTCATCTCGTGCAGAAGCGCCACAGTCAAAATGCTGTATCTGTAACTGCATGAGAGGATAATATATGAGTCTGTAAGTTTCCAGCTGACATGTTGGAACACTTTGGTTTTAAATGCTTTATTTAACATCACAACAGACATGACAAATGGAACGCTCAGAGTAATATACACGAATTATTACATTTTGACATCACGGCTGGGAAATAAACTGATTTATTAACAAAGTCTTGTAAATGAGGTCTACTTACGTTGCCGGGCTATTGGTTTGCATGTAAACTGGGACAACAGGCTATTTCAATAAGCTGATTTTTGTGAGTTATCAGCGTATTGGTGTGAATATAAACATGTTAATTATCTTCTAGTGAAAACCAAAGGCATGTAGGTTTAAACTGCATAAAGCTGCATTACTGCACCACTCGTGGCACCAAACAAAACTGCAAAATTATTGATCAAATAATTTGCAAACAGGTTTCCCCACCCGTGTCAAACAGATAGGTCCTGCCCCAAACTCACACCCATCGGTTGAGGCAATTTTGCTGTGCGGATCTGCTCAAACAAACAGAGCTTTCATGTTATGAAAGTGTTTACACTTCTCAGGAAATCAACCTACCAATGACTACCAAGCTGGCTCAGCAAAACTGAGATAGCAGACATTTTAGCTTTGAGAATGAATGGATCACGCAGTTTTAAGCAATTAAGAAAGATGATTGAATTGCACAAAACCGTTTTAAAGGAAGAAAGCAATTGGGCTGGAGAGTTTAATTTTTTTTTTAAATATTAAAAAAAGTAGTTTTTTTTTTTATTATAAATTTAATTCCTAAAGTCAGAATGAAACAGAAGATGTGATTGTCTTGCCTTCCCTATCGTGATGTATATCTAAGTGAAACTGCTTCTCAAATAAGAACAAAAATGTAGGGCGGGACTTGATTTTGTCTATGGGGAATTGATTGGATGGTTGTGGTTTGCTATTGGTGGATCTCATGTGAGTGACAGGTTGCCTCGCCCTCATCATCAGAGAAGAGATGTCACTGCAAGAAGGAGGGGAAGTTATTTTAATAAAAGATTATGAGGGCACATTAATTTAAAAAATACGGATAAATAATTTATAATAAATACTGCAACATTCCATATTCATTTTGATTTCATGGTGACCAAGTTAAAAATGTTTTCTTTCTTAAAATAATTATTTATAGGGTAGGCCATATAAAAGGTAGGCCATATTTTATTACCATATTTGATTATTGCAGTGTAAATATGGAATAAGTAGAAAAAGATGAAATCAAGAGGTATGAATGAGAGAAGTAGCCTGACAAGCCAGACCCACATCAAGATGTTGGGTCTGGGAACACACCATTGGCAGGGCTCAATCTAAGGGGCGGGATAAACGGTTGTCTTTCAAATCCCCTCTGCACGCAATAGGATAGCGCTACAACCAACCAGAGCAACGAAGAAGGTGAAGCGGAGCTAGTTGATAGATTCAACTTTTGCCGTATCCGGTCGGCAAAACTCCCAACACATCTTCCTTTCTTAAGAATGACTTCAGTGCCGTTCTTTGTTCTTTTCTCAGAGAAAAGCTTAACTCCAAGTCTTCCAAAGTCGCGGCCAAGCCGATTCGAAAGACCGCTGTTCGCCAGATTCTTTGTTTACAAGTAGCACGCGGAACCACCACAACTCTGCCGTCAGTATGTTAAGCCTGTCCACCGACTCTATACACAATGTGATTGGCCTGACCAGAGTTTGGTTTTTCCAGCGCACAAGCCAACGGAGAGTTGCCTGGCTGCAAATTAGATTTGCTGCTGCTAGGCTGCGTCTAGATTTCTAGGCTATGAGAGAAGAGCATCGATAAAATAGTTTGTAGATAAATAATGCATCTGAAAAATTGCACTTGCGACCAGAAACATCAGCTCAACAGCTGGACAACTACAGTATTAACAGCAACTACAAGTAATCCGGCATCTGCAAAGCGGTTAAAGAACCATATCCATGCTAGACAAGTGTGAATTGATAAAGTGAAGCGTGATTGTGTTACAGGAGCGAAAAAAAGACAACAAACAAGTGAGAAAGGCCAAGCTGTTTAAAGACTAAAAAACACACAGGAATCAATCAAACAAAACCAGGACACAGAGAGAGCAAGAAAGAGAGCGCAAAATAAAGATCTCCCCATCCCCCTGCTCTCATTCCCTGATCTATTTTGACAATCTCCATTTCTTCTCCTTACAGCCCTTCTCTCGCTCCATTCTTCATCTTCTGTCTTACCTGTTCCTTGACCTTAACAGCCAAGAGGAAGGTGATGCTTCATGACATCTGAAAATCAAACCCCTACAAAGATGAGCTTTAAATTATTTTGGATGTCATCATCTTCCTCATCGTTGATCAAAAACCCAGATCAGGAAAAAATCAGGATTTATGATAACACATTATTCCCTGGAATGTCTCAGTTATTGATAGACTAATCTGCCTCTATAAATATGAGCATATGTTTTATTTCCAAGTTATTTCTGCTACTAGAAGTATTGGTGGTCGATCATCCTGACTAAGGTGCGACCATTGTTGTTTGACAAAAGACTTTCCCCACACAGATTTCGCAATGGGTTCGTAGCTTTGCACATCCCAACTTTAAACCCGAGTGTAACACGCGGTGTTTAAAGGCATTAGACTTCATGCTCTCAAAGACAGGAACCCACCTCATGTTTAAATGATGAGCACATACTCAAGTCTATGGATTTTATGAAGGCCTTCCACATGATTCATTCATGCCTCCAATCAGGCACTCACAAACATCCCCCAAATGAGAGTTGAGCTTTGAGATCAAGTGTCTGCTGTGATATTAGAGCTCATTATAGCATCGTTTTAAAACAAGCCCCAGGAGAAGAGCACTGAAAGAAGAGGAAAGACTCACTGGCATTATTATGCAGGTCAACAAATAGTCAGTCCTCCAAACAATTGTTCCTTTTTTAGATTACTAATTAATACCATGTTCAGCTGAACAGAGAAAGGTTTAACTCTATTATTTTAGTTTACATTTCATAAATAACTTCTCATGTTGCCCATCATGTAGACTTCCCTCAGAAATGTCCTCACCTTTTAGCAACTTACACTTCCTAGGACGTTTACACCTGGTATTAAGATGAGCTTTGGTCAATTGGATCACAAGTGGACGACACTAAATACAGGCGTAAACGGGATCTAAAATGTTTTCAGCGTGTCCACTTTTGACCACTTCCAGAGGTAGTCGAAAATTCATTAGATCGGATTGCTTTCCTAGTGTAAACGCTCATGTGGTCAAACGCACACGAACATCCACTAAAAGACCGTCTACTCTCCACCTACTGACCTAACGCGGAAACATTATGGGAAGCGCACTAGCCAGACGAAGAAGGCCCAAGTTTGGTTTGAAGACAAAAAAAACGTACCAAGCACAATGTTCATACACCATTCCTGATTTCTAAGACGCAGCGTTTGGCTAGTCTTGCGACGGTCAGAGCAGAAACGAAAGCTGTTGCTCTCCGTGCTTTTTTTCTGTCATCTCCGGGCACGTTCACATGAAAATTACGAAAGCTTATTTTGCCAATCGAAAGATCTGGAAAAAAAAAAAAAAACATTTACCCACCCATCGACCCTCCCCCTCAAAAAAATCAGGACAGAAGTGGTTGAAAGTGGACAAAAGAGACATATTTAAACACCAGGTGTAAACAGGAATGAGTCTCCCTCGTCTACTAGTGATCCGATCCACCAAAACATCATAATACCATCTTTAAACAGGGCCTCAACCAATCCATCAACAATTTGCATGATTCGCTACTTAGTGACAGACTGATATATATCGGTCTATCATTAGATGGCGAATCATGTACACATAAGCCAGGTCGATTAATCGATTAATGGACCAGTTAGTTCCTTTTGGAAAAACGGATTTTAAATCACATACTCAATTAGGAGTGGGTCGTGCATTAGCTTAGCAACCAGTATTAGGATTAATGGGAATGCTAAAGAATAGCTTTCTTCAGGTATTTCAAACCCCCTTGGAGAGAATGCACCTTAAATGGCAGGCTGATGGACAGAGCACAATGTTCCCTGACCACCATCTCTAAGAAGCTGTGAGGAGATAAATGGAGTTACACCATCTTCTCAAATTAAGCATCATATCAGAGGGAAGAACATCACAACAAGATGAGAATGAGAGAGGTGCAAATTGTTCCGTGACACGATACGCCAACCTAGCTGCAACAAGGGAATGTGTAGGATGTACGGAGTAAACGGACAACAGAGAATGGGCAGAAATGGGAAGAAAACAACTGAGCCCAGACACCGGGATGAAAAAATATGGACGCAGTGTCTGTGACATCACCCATAGGATTCTGATGAGCAGTTTTGAAGCGCAAAGTATGGACGAGATGGCCGTTGCCATCTTGGCAGCGCGTCACTCCCGGATAACAGAAAATGGGCAAAAAGGCGGGACGTGGGTGGAGCTGAAGTGACGAGATGACTAACAGACAGCAGATAAATGGCTATCCACGTGTCACTCGAAGTGGCCACGCCCTTAATTGTGCAAATTCACCCCCCTCACAGTTGTCAGGAAGGGCAAAATTAGCTGTATAGACCAAAACCACCATTTGTACCAGACTGTAAACATGTTTATTTCTGCTGTAAAGTTGGGCATTTTAACATGGGGCTCAATGAGATTCTGCTCCCTTCTGGAGTATGTCCCTAGCGGCCAGTCGATGAATTGCAGGATGTGTCACTTCCGTATTGGCTTCAAGAGAAACTGCGGGAGGTTGCCGCTTGGGATGAACTCAGGGTCTTGCCGCTGACTGACTGAGGAACTAACAAGTTAAGGGATAATATACAGTCAGCAGGTCATAACGCAACATAAACCCAGCGGGGTGATATTGATATTGATACAAGGACTTGGAACTTTCAATACACTACCATAAGAAAATGAATAACAATATACTGACACCGCTCTAGGCATTAAAATATGCAAATGATTTATGGGAAATTAGTTTCCTGGAACAACTGACAATTATAAAGTTAGGCAGTCATTAAACAAAACAATGGATCACAGAATGCAGTAACTGACCAATCAGAAATTGAGAATTGCTGATTACTCCATTACTCCGGTCTTCAGTGTCAAATGATCCTTCAGAAATCATTCTAATATGAATGTGCTGCTTCAAATTTTTGGTGGAAACCAACCATGATACATTTTTAAGACTCTTTAAAGAATATACAAAAAGAACCAAATCTTCAATAGCATTAAATACAAAAATCATTCTATTAATTAATCAAGATCAGTGTCCATATGTTCATGTTAATATTGGGTAAATACCAGGGTAACTGTAGATTCTGTAGAAACCTTAACCCAAAATACCACCAATTATTTTGTGTTTTTATGACTGTGGTGGCTCATACCAACTATTTTAGGACTGCCATTTAATAGCCTTACCTTAATACTGTTTACGCAGTGAAATTCTTACAATTTATGTGCATGTTATATAAAGTGGGACGATACTTGTGTGTGTGTTAAAGGATTAGTTCACCTCAAAATGAAAATTTCCTGATAATTTACTCACCCCAATGCCATCCAAGTTGTCCACATCTTTCTTTCTTCAGTGGAAAAGAAATTAAGTTTTTTGAGGAAAACATTTCAGGACTTTTCTTGAGCCAGGCATTGCGGGGCGGCAATTCCGCCCACGTTCGATGTGACCTTTTCAACGGACGTTAAGTAATGCCTGGCTCGTTGCAGACGAGCACAAGGTGATCAATTGTGTTTAAAAAGTATATATATTTGAATTTTTTTTAGAAAATGACCGATTGTTCAGCTGGCATCGCGCAGTACCATTTGAAGCACTTTAAAGCCCTTTGAAACTGCATTGATGTGGACGTTCAACCTTTTGATTGCAATTGAAGTCCATTGTGTGGAGAAAAATCCTGAAATGTTTCCCCAAATTTTTTTTATTTATTTTCCACTGAAGAAAAAAAGACATGGACATCTTGGATGGCATTGGGGTGAGTAATTTATCAGGAAATTTTCATTTTGAGGTGAACTAATCATTTAAGTTAACCATTTTGAAGAAATAAATTAGCTTGGTTCAAATTCCAAAAATTTGTGACAATGTCAATGTTAACTAATCAAACCTTATTGTAAAGTGTCATCAACAGAACTAATGACAATAGTCGATTTCTTCAGCAATAACACAAATTCATGCATACCCAGTTTCTCTATAAGACATATTTTGCCCCTCACCCTCATTTGGCCCTTATTCTGTCCTTTTTGCTTCTCATCTGCCCTCTCTCGCACTAACCATGTCCCTCATTTTCTGTCAGGATGATCCAGCATCAGCCTCTGTGATTTACTGTCGGAAGCTGTCTTGGCATCTCTCTCTCTCTGCAGTTGAATAAGTAGGATCTTCTTGCGCTGTGCCAGGAGACAGAGGGGGCAGCGAGTGCACCATTCCTAACCCAGCGAATGTAGGTCAATACGACCTTTCCCTACCACACATGGAGACAGAAGAGCCGAACGAGAAACTGAAAAAAAGATGACAAGGAGAGGGAGAGATAGAGGCCGGATAAATCAAGAGGCCGTGACACAACAGAGACATAGAAGGAGAACAGGAGAAAGAGAGCCTGGGGTGAACGGGCTGAACGCAGGGACGATCCAGCTGGGGTGGTAACAGTCAACGACAGAAAATGTAACTCCTCAATGCTAACCACATGACGTCTGAGTGTCAGAAAAATTCATCTAACGCTACGGAGAGAAAAAAGGAGCCACTGCCAGCCCTCCAAAAACTACAGGGGCCTATTAGCCAAGGACAAAGGCACCATCAAAATCAACAGAAGAGCAATTTAGCACACAATGCAAAGTTCAAAAAAAGTTACAGGAAAGAGAAAGAACATAAAACTATGACTTTAACAATAAGAGGGAGTATTCTATGAACAAAAGACTGGGATTTTAAAAGGGAAAAATTCAGATGTATCAACGATCTTAAAAATAAAGCTTCCAAAAGGGTGTTTTCGCAGTGATGCCATAGAAGAACCATTTTAGTTCCCCAAAGAACCCTTTTCCACCAGCATGAACCGGGTGCTAGTACAGAGCTAGTGCCAGAGCTAGTGCTGGTTCGGCTGACGAGCCTTGAAAGAAATGGTTTGCTTTTCCACGGGCTAGAGGGCCACCACAGAGCCAGGACTTACGTCACTGTATACGTCTCATCTTTCTTAGCAACGCTAGCGGGAAACACAAACACACCAGGCTTGTTCGAGATGTCATATGGTGATCGGTCTGCGCAGCGAACAAGCCCTCCATCAACAATGGCGAACGTTGCGTTACTATTGATGCACTTTGCGAACCTACATCGACATCAAAACACGGCGAATCCAACACTTTCTTGTAGTTCACCATAATTTGTATAGACAGAGATTACAATCGAGAAGCTATTAGCTCGATTAGCTGCCATTTCAAAAATGGCGGTCACAAGTTTGTGTTCATCTTGTTGGTCACGGTAATCCCGCCACCAGCAATGTTTTGGTGCTACTTAAGAACCACTTTTCCTGGTTTAGAGCTGGTGCTTTGGGTGTTGAAAGACAAAGAACCGATTTGAAACTCTGGCTCCAAACCAGCACTCAAACTGCCTTGGTGGAAAAGGGTTGTCTGGCTATCACCAGACCAAGCTCAATTTAAGATTGAACATTGGTCTGGGGAGTCTGCTCTGTATTTTCTACTGCACAAGAGGCGTGATAAACGAGCATAAATGAAATGACTCTGTCCGCAATTGGATAGTCCTTCAACCAATCAGACCACAAGAGGCGTGATAAACGGGCAACGACCCATCGTTTCTCTATCCGTCATCGTGTTAAACCCGCCAATAGTGCACTAAGTGGATAAGCCAGTCTGTGATTGGTTCCCGCAAAAGTGTAACAGAAACAGTAGAAATGAATGAACAGGTTTCCAGAATGAGTTGCAGGGCAAAATCAAATCGCCAGCAGATCAGGCTGGGTTTACCGATTCTAGGAAAAGGGGTCTCGGAGAACAGTTTTTAAAATAACCATTTTTTCTTAAAGTGAACAATTCAAATGGAATTCAATGGAAATTTTCCATGTTATAGGTTCTTTATGAAACCATAGACAGCAATAGAGAGAAGGACATTAAAGGTGACACGTGTTGTGTGTTTTTACATTAAAATTCCTTCAAACCCAGTTTAATAGGGCAACTATGATTTCCTCAATGTGGAAAACACAGACAGAATCATTAAATACAGTTATAAAAATGGAATTTAAAATATAACGCAGAATGTCATAGAACATGGCAAATATTGGATGAATAAATCATAACTGAATCTACAAAAATTCAAAAAGGAAATATGGAATTTGGACAAATATATATTTCATAGGGCCCTATTAATATGCTGTGACCACTAGAAGACACTTGGTCTCATTGAGTAAGAACATTTTATATTTCATATATTTCTTCCTCACTTTCAAATAAATAGTCTCTAGAATGTTCTTTTTGTATTTCATGAGCAACACACACATAAAAGTCCCAACACATAAACACCCATGAGACGCCAAACCTTAAGTCACTGATGAAGGCAATAGAAAGAGTGGCAGAACATTTTCGACTCGTTAGAAATAACTACAGATGTGAAAAAAATGTGAAGATCTGCTCATAGAAATATAAGATCATTTCCAGCAGACATTACTCCGGTCTTCAGTGTCACATGATGCTTCAGAAATCTGATTTGGTGATCAAGACACTATCAATGTTGAAAACATCATCATTGCTGTATCAGACAGTAGACAATGAGATTCATTTCTATGGCATGTAGACGGATGATGAACACCGGGTCAAGGTGTTCAGTGAGCACGGGGTGAGGAGGTGGAGTTAACAGAGTCTATGAGCTAAAGCATGTTCAAACATGATGGTACACAGATAATATGTGCAAAAACTGAATAATACAGGACTACCTTACTCACATAAGCACAAACAACACACATATCAAGAGGCTGCAAAGTGGGTAATAATATTTAACAGTAACTCAGTTACTATGCTAAAAAGAAGCAAGATGTTTAAAACCAAAAGCCTCTTGAGAGGTTACTGAAACAACCAAAGATTTCCGGTGTGAAATCTGCAAAATACAGTACTTCCTATTGTGGTTTCACTACCTAACCCAAAACAAAACCACTATGCTCCCATCTCAAAAGGGCACTGCCATTTGTGTTAAACCTGATGCAACTTATCATAATACTTTAAAAACAACTTATTAAATCCTTCAGATCCTTGTCGGTTACCCAACAAGAAAAACTGTTATAAGGGCAATTCCGCGGAAAACTGTCACATCCATAACACCAACACAATGCCATGGTATTTAGTTGGCGTTATGGATGTGACATTTTTGCGTGGAATTGCCCATAACCAGTCTAAGCTGGTTTAAGGTGGTCTCCCAGCCTGGCCAAGCGGGTGTTCGGTTGGTTTAGCCAGTAAAAGAACTGGTCAATCAGAAAGACCAGCTAAAAAGTGTCCAGAATCTGCTTGAAACCAGCTTAGGCTGGTTTAAGATGGTTGTTTTCAGACAGGACTTCATGACCTAGTCTCAAACTGCATATTTCCTGAATGCATTATGCAGAGGCATTAAAAGGGGTATTGTGAATGATTAACTGGGCTTGCAGATGAAAGTCCTGCTATCAGAATAAACAACAAGATGTGTCAAACATGTGATATACACGCCTGTATCATCATCTCCAGATAACTCTCAATTAAATCACTGTATACCACATTACATCTTCACTAACATAAAAGCAATCTAATATTTGATTAAAATGAATATGATATTTCATAAGCTAGTCCAAGGCAGAAGGTAATTGTGTCATCAATCTTTCTGGGAATAGCTTTGCTAACTTAGCAACCAAATGCTACACGAGTCAATCAGGTTACAGATTAATCCTGTTTTCTAGCTAAATCCAACAGAAATAACCGTAATCGCGTCTGTCATTATCTTTTCCGTGAATAACGACCTTATAAGTTGAAGTGCTGAGCTATTAAATAGCCTTTCACCACCTCTATCTATCACACCATGCTAGCTAGTTAGCAGGGAGTTGGAGTGCCACGCCAGGTCATTGTTTACATTGCTGACTACCTTCGATTCACAGATTCGTCTGGTCGTTCATAAACTACTGATTGTCTGACTAACTGATAGTCTTGTGTTTATAAATGATGGCATTGTATTCATCCGTGCAGTAATGGATCATGCAAAAGTAGCATAAAGGAACTGACACTTTGAATTTCCTCCATTTCCTATGGCTGCCTCCAAATCAAGATAATATATTATTGAGATTATAATGGACTATAATGGGGTTTGTGTGTAAAATCTGTGAGTATAGCTACATTGATTTATTCATAAGGTGGCCTGCACAACACTCCAGCTAAACCTTACATTTCTAAACTCATAAGTTGCACGATTGGCCCACCTATATTTAACATAATGATCTCAAAGATGGTAAAATCCATATGTTGTGATAGTGATTTCTGTAAATATGCTGCTAAAATCTTTAACCAACGGGGAAAATGGCTTGAGCTAACGACACAACCAACTGATGTTTCTCCAGCTAGGCTGTTATAAACCACATTTTCAACCTAACGCGGGTTGTCAAACCAACAGTATAGAGATTTTTGCACGTAATGCATGATATGGTAGGAAAAACGACTGCAAATGTCCAGTGCGATTTAACCTCCACACCCACCCCATGAGCGACTGTGCACGAACAATGTCCCACAGTCGCTCGGTGGATCGAGGCATTCAATCAGAGCAGCACCGCGAGCTTCGGGCTTACCAGATTTGAAGAACGTCGCTATATCGGCCGCGTCCTTCGCCGCCTCCTCGGCCCCTTCCCCCGAGCTCATGGCTGTGGCGAAAAACACAAAAAACTACTATCCAAATCTAAAGTTGCTCTTTATTTCCCCCACAGGCAGAAGGATTTAGAAAAGATGTCCGCCCCTGTGTCTGAGGAATGATCTGACACGGACGGGAAAAGGATCACTTCTGAGTGCTGGGGAACATCACAAAACCTCCTCCATCTTGGATAACACAAATTAATAGCGCCGGCCGGCGGCTCTCCCGAGCGTAGCTGAGACTGAGAGTCAGGGAGACGGCAGGGGGCGGGAGTTTGCTTCAGAAAAAGCAGCCTTTTCCCTTCCCAGTGACCTTAACTGGGCCCTCAGGGGCCCCATAATGATTTTTTTTCGGTAGAATATGATGGAATTGGAAACATCTAATTTTCCTGGACACTTCAGAGACTCGTCGTGATAGATCATATATTCATTAGAAAGATGTTTTGATGTGCAAAAAATGTCTTCTCGGAATTGATTCTTTCAAATCTAAAATTAAGGTTGTTGTTGTTGTTGTAAAAAAAAAAAAAAATGAACACACATTTTAAAATGAATAAACGCCCACATTTTACACTATTGTATCTTACACTATATTGTGTGTGTGACTGACTGTCTGTGTGTGTGTGTGTGTGTGGCGCTGTGTCTCTGTGTGTGTGTGTGTGTGTGTGTGTGTGTATCTCTGTTTGTATGTGTGTGTGTGTGTGTGTGTGCGTGTGCGTGTGCGTGTGTGAGCGTGTGAGCGTGTGAGCGTGTGTGTCTGTGGCTGTGGCTGTGTGTGTCTGTGTCCGTGTATCTGCGTGTGTGTGTGTTTGGCTGTCTCTGTGTGTGAGTGTGTCTGTGTGTATCTCTCTGTGTGTGTGTGACTGTATCTCTGTGTGTATATGTGTGTGTGTCTGTCTGTCTGTCTGTGTGTGACTGTGTCTCTGTGTATATGTGTGCGTGTGTCTGTGTGTATCTCTGTGTTTGTGTGTGTGTGTGTCGCTGCGTGCGTGTGTGTGCGTGCGTGTGTGTGCGTGTGCGTGTGCGTGTGCGTGTGCGTGTGCGTGTGTGTGTGTGTGTGTGAGAGAGAGCGTGCGTGCGTGTGTGTCTGTGGCTGTCTCTGTGTGTGAGTGTGTCTGTGTGTATCTCTCTGTGTGTGTGTGACTGTATCTCTGTGTGTATATGTGTGTGTGTGTCTGTCTGTCTGTGTGTGTCTGTGTCCGTGTATCTGCGTGTGTTTGTCTGTGTGTGTGTGACTGTGTCTCTGTGTATATGTGTGCGTGTGTCTGTGTGTATCTCTGTGTTTGTGTGTGTGTGTGTCGCTGCGTGCGTGTGTGTGTGCGTGTGTCTGTATGTATGTATGTCTGTGTGTGTGTCTGTCTCTGTGTGTCTGTGTCTGTGTCTGTGTCTGTGTCCGTGTATCTGCGTGTGTTTGTCTGTGTGTGTGTGACTGTGTCTCTGTGTATATGTGTGCGTGTGTGTGTGTGTCGCTGCGTGTGTGTCTGAGTGCGCGTGTGTGTCCGTGTGTGTTTTTGTGTGTGTGACTTTTGGACCCTGAGTCTGTAATAAAGTGTGATAATGATGTGATTTACCCTCATACATTGTAGGCCTATGTAATGTTCTCCTATTAGACATGGCAACAAAAAAACACCTAAACACCAAACTGTTTTGCAACAGTGAGGGTGAATGGATTCTTGAAACTATAGAAATTATTGAGCATTTATTTGTGAAATACACAATTTCTTCATTTGTGGACTACAAGTGTATAAAATGTGACATATAGTGAAATGGCTAAAAGTGATTGAAATTCTTTAAACACCCCCATCAGTATTCAATTAATCTTTTTTTTTAAATCATGATACACACTGAGCCCTGGATTGAGTCCTAGAGGAGGAGGTCTCTTAGAGGTGTTAGACCTGTAATCATTTTTATGGGGTTTTTAATGCAGGTCAAATCTAACTCCGTTTCTTAGATCAATATGAAGATAAAAAGTTTCTCAATATGCAGTCATGCACGAATACTTTTCAAGATCCTCTGTTTTTCAATGACTCTCCCAATGTTTTTCTGTTTGTCAGTGGATGTACTGTACTGTATTTTCACTATTGCCGCTGGCAAATGTCATAAAGCTCACACTTATTGAATTACACCGACCCCTGGTGGGTAAAACTGTGTGTGCGTTTGGTAGCACTCTTCAGATAACCTGTTTTTTGGGAAAGAGCATGTGTGCTGAATTCCTAGCTCACCTATATTAAATAATTTTTTTATTTTTTTATATATATATTTTTTTTATGTATTTTTTTTTTTTTTTTTTTTTTTTTTTTTTTTATTGTTTTATTTTATTTTAATTCATTTTTTTATTTTATTTTATTTTATGTTGTGTTATTTTATTTTAATTTATGTTTTATTTTAATTTTTTTTTTATTTTTTATTTTTTTTTATTTGTTTTGTTATTTTTTTTTATTTTTTTTTATTTATTTTTTTTTATTTTATTTATTGTTTTATTTTATTTTATTTTGTTTTGTTTTATTTTATTTTAATTAATTTTTTTATTTTATTTTATTTATTGTTTTATTTTATTTTATTTTATTTTGTTTTAATTAATTTTTTTATTTTATTTTATGTTATTTTATTTTAGTGAAATATTCGCCCCCATCCACTAGGTGGTACAAACGTCTTTGCAGCAAATATAATTTTTACCACAGAAGAAGCCAAGGACGAAAGAAGTGGCCTAACGTAAAAAATTTGATTTCACAAAATTTGTTTTTAACATCACTTTAGCACCACAGTTGAAGAAAATAGTTTAGTGTTGGGTAAATTAAAAGTGCCGATCTCTAATCCATCGCTAATTCTCGCGGACGAGGCGTTACAGTCGGTGCGTCGCAAATGTGATTTACGTAAACGTGCATGCAATGTGTTGTACATCGGCTAGATTCATGTTTTCTGTACTGTATTAATCTCGCATGACTGTCTAAGAACATATTATGCGAATAGCACCCTATAAAACAACATTGTGTCTTGTTTTAGTTTGCAAAGATGTCGGATTTACTGACGGTGTACGACGATGACCAGGCCAACACCTTCATTGACTGCATGGTAAATCCGTCTTATTTTGACCTGGCTGCACAAAAACAGATCCTATTTATCATAACTTTATGTGAATGCATTGATGTGACTTTATTATAGACAAGTAATATTGATCATTTTCGTTCCTCAGATCTGCGATAAACGAATAAGGGGCGAAACCCATTACAAAATCCACGTGACTACAGTACAACACTTGAAGGTAAGGAGAGAAAATCCAGTCTAGTGTCTGAAGGAATACCAATAATTGTGCACTAAATCAAGATATTAGAATGATTTCTGAAGGATCCTGTGACACTGAAGAAGACTGGAGTATTGGCTGCTGTTTTTATTCTGTATTTTTTAATGTATTTATTTGTGTATTAGATTAGATTAGATTAAAATTTATTGTCATTACACAAGTACAAGTACAAGGCAACTAAATGCAGTTTAGGTCGAACCAGAAGTGCAATAGCAGCAAGTGCAGGATATACAGTGGTTGCGTAAGTGCAGGACATGGAAATGTATTGAATATATATAAATATGTATAAATAGAGAGATGGTTATTACTATAAACAGAACAGAATTTACAGGTGAATATGTACAGTGAATAAATATACAGATGGCTATTACTATAAACAGAATTTACAGGTGAATATGTACTATGAATATAATATACAGATGGCTATTACTATAAACAGAATTTACAGGTGAATATGTACTATGAATATAATATACAGATGGCTATTACTATAAACAGAATTTACAGGTGAATATGTACTATGAATATAATATACAGATGGCTATTACTATAAACAGAATTTACAGGTGAATATGTACTATGAATATAATATACAGATGGCTATTACTATAAACAGAATTTACAGGTGAATATGTACTATGAATATAATATACAGATGGCTATTACTATAAACAGAATTTACAGGTGAATATGTACTATGAATATAATATACAGATGGCTATTACTATAAACAGAATTTACAGGTGAATATGTACTATGAATATAATATACAGATGGCTATTATTATAAACAGAATTTTACAGATAGAGGTATACAATAATAAGTATTGCTAGCGGTTTAGTATTTATGTGTTAAGTATTATTAATTATACATTTTAGAGTAGTTTAAGACACTAATGCTTGCTTGTTTTATTCACGTTTCTGCTTCATTCAACTGTAGGACTTCTAAGGAGTAGAGATCAACCTGCGAACAACGTTTTACCTACATTTCCTTTGTCTTGGGGACTGTGTATACACAGGTTATGACCAGTATACGGTTTATTCTGCATTGCTTTACCAGTCCCAAAAACTACTCATTCTTCTCTTTAGGGCAGATTGAGTTGTATGGACACTGGAGTATTTTGGAGTCTGTTGTCTTTACTATAAGCAACAATATGGACACAAAGAGGCCGCATTACTCTTTCAAGGACACTTTTCTAGGTCCACTTCTGGTTCTTTTAAAAAGGATTCAAGTGTGAAAACACCCTGAGATACTAGAAGCCAGTTACACAACATTTTGAAGACCAAAATACACATATATCTTTCTGCTTTAAAAAGTGTTTCAATCACGTGGATCTTCAGTCTCCTGAACGGATGAAGCGGCATGAAACAACATATATATGTACTTATATACTTCTGTATGTTCGAGAAGATTCAGGAGCACTATAATGTGTTGCATTGTTTATTTTTGTAGTCTGAGGGCATCCTCACACTACTCCAAATACATTTACATTTATGCATTTGGCAGACGCTTTTATCCAAAGCGACTTACAGTGCCCTTATTACAGGGACAATCCCCCTGGAGCAACATGGAGTAAAGTGCCTTGCTCAAGGACACACTGGTGGTGACCGCTGGGATCGAACCAGAAACCTTCTGCATATCAGCTCAGTGGTTTAACCCACTGGACCACCATCTCACAAATAGTTGTCATCAGCACAAAAATGTGCTGTAGTTTGTTAGACAACAGCCAGTGTGATTGTTGGTGGTGCAACAAGATGATGTGCTTCTTTTTAAGACCATTTAATGACCATTGGATGTTGCATACTAAAATGTTAAGAGTTGTGAAAATCTGCGAGTTCCAGTCTGTTTGGCTGGCCGCAATGCTTCTGGGAGTCCGACTGCACAGGTTGCAGAACTTGCTGCTTTAATTTTCCAAAGTTTGTGACATTCCTGACAAACTTTAATCTTTGAGAGTTCCTCAAACGGTTTTGTTTGAGGCAATTAAACAAGCAATCCTTGAGCACAAATATTCTTTCACACAATTATTCTTTATCCCTGCTTACTACTTTTGGTCAAATGGAAATTCTGACCATATATTATTCCCACATAATTCATCTTTTGTGTGGAGACCTGCTGTGACATTATAACTTCCACATGCTGTCGTGGTTTTGTCACTGTCGGTTCATTGGGTTCTGAACGCAAAGGACTGGACTGTAGGTAATCCAGAAATTTGAGTGAATTTTTATTATTATTATTTTTTTGTCATATAAAATAAATAGTTCTACCTGGATAAATATTGTACTGAATCCTTCTTAAATCCAATATTTTGTTCTTCTTGTCTTTAAATGTCTTGTATTAAGTACATTCTCACTGGACTGTTCAGAACTGCTTTTACACTTGTGTGACGTATTACTCTTCAACTTCCTCATTATTCCGAGTGAAACCAAAACTTTTTGATTGCTTCTGGAAAATGTGGATTCCTTATTTCCACAGACATTATGATGTCCATACTTCTGGTTCTTCAATCTTTAATTTTATTCAGAGTGATGCGCAGTACAGTTCCCATAGAGCTCCTGGCCTTAATCAAGAGCCCAATGATGAAAGATGGTCTCTCCATTTTGGGATTCGGACCATCTACTATCTCAACCCTCTTTGTTGCTTTTGTCATTATTAACTTCTGTTTACTTTATTTCAGTATTGCAAGTAACTCCTATGAGATGAACATAAGTAAAACGTTTAATCACCTCTCCCTGTTTTTTCTCCACTGTTTATCTCTTCAAAGAAAGAGGAGTCCTTTGCTTCACAGGGTAAGTAGTAAAAATCACAACTTTGTGGCAATTGTTTTTTTTTAATTTATTTATTTTTTCTATTGTGATCAGTAAAAAAAGATCACATTTTGTTCAGACAGAGTTGGAATCAGTGTAATAAGATTATACTTGGGGTGTGTTCACACTTGTCAGGTTTGGTTTGATTAAAACCAACTTTGGTGCGATTGCTCTGTTAGTGTGGTTCAGTTGAATAAGTGTCAACGCTGCCATCCCAGACCTGGTGCGCACCAAACAGGTCGACCGAGAACCACGTTTTCAGGTGTAGTTCAACTGTAACATGAATTAGGGCTGTAATCAACCAAAGAAAATCTTGGTCGACTGAAGTCCTGAAAATTTCGACTAAAAATTACGTTAGGAAAAAAAAACGTTAAATTAATTAGCTGCGCAGTAGGCCTACCTACTTGGTAGCCTTGTTGTCTGCCTAAATGAATCATGAATAATCATAAGAACTAGTAGGCTATTTGCAGTATATTAAATAGGGTTTTGAGCTGATTATTTTGCACTGACACGAGTCTGTTGGCTCTGACAGCATTGCATCACGTGCACCTGCGCAATATCATAGCCTATGATTTCCGAAAATATGTTGTCAACTAGTGATATCATCACAAGAACTTTTGAGGAATATGCAACATAATTTAGACAATTGTTTTTGTCATATGTAGGCTATTATAATAACTGACAGACACTTATCATTTCAGCCGCTCTGTGCAGCTCGAACAGGAGCTCAGTTCAGCTCTGCGGCTGAGACACGAATAGACTATTAACTTAAAGCTTTTACTCTTAAACACAAAAGGCATGTCCACTTTAATAAAAAAGGAATATTTATTAAACAAGCCAGATCAAGAGCAGAAACTAAATAAAGTGCATAACTGAAAACTAAAGCATAGGCTCAAAACTAATACAAACAGTGGGCTGGGCACAGCGCACCGCGCATTAGGCTCCAAATAAAAAATAAATTAATAGTGCCCAAATCCAATAAATAATACTAGAAATAAATTTGCAGTTTGCACAATAATAAAAGCGACGGAGCAACTCAAAACAGACGGGGCAACCTAACGCAGACAAGTTAGCTTACCGTTTTAGGTGATATGACATGTTTGTCGTCGAGCTGTGATATGCAAACTGTTGCTTGCAAAATTTGCATTCGACTTTTTTCCCATTTTCTATTTTTTAAAAATGCTGCCACACTGCCGATGTCTTTGTTGACATGGTAGAAAAGGACTGACTAGGAAAATGCTCTCACAATTAAAATAAATAATGGGCCTATACAGCAAAGTAGCGTACTTCAATCTGTCTCTCTTCTCCAGTGGGTTGGGCTAATCCAAAAGAAGTGAAAACAAGGGGGTGTTCTGAAGACAGACTGTTACCTGTGAAACAGGGCTGCTCTGAAAACACCCCCATTAGCAATTAGTGCTTTCCACCTGATGAAATGAACGTGGCCAAAACTGATGAAATGAACGTGGCCAAACTGATGAAATGAACGTGGCCAAACTGATGAAATGAACGTGGCCAAACTGATGAAATGAACGTGGCCAAACTGATTAAATGAACGCTGCCAAACTGATGAAAAGAATGCGGTAAAAAATCGACCAATCAAAATTTTGGTCGAGCCAGAACGTATCGACTAAAAGTCGACTAATCGACTGGAAGATTACAGCCCTAACATGAATGCAACATGGACCAAAGACATCTAAAAGATACAAAATCTGGATGTAATTTCACAAGATGCAACCCTAAAAAAGGACCTAAAAAGAACCATACCTGGTTCTTCTCGTCATAGTCACCATTCGTCCATTACAGTTCGGTACAGGCATCAGAACCGCGTCTCCTTAAAGCAGATTTTCGTTTATGTATGTTACCATCCTCAGCTGGTAAAAATACTACCATATAAACATGCATACAACAAGCACGTTTAGTCCAGTACGCAGCATTGTTCAAATGTTCAGTACGTTCCGCCACAAAATATACTGTATGTCATAAGTTGTCCAATCCAATCAGACCTTATGCCTTTTGTTGTAGCTTTATTGCTTGACATCGTCATACTCAGATTCTAGTCAGAATATGAGTCTGATATTGCTCCATTGGGCTGTGATTATGGGGCATGTTTCAACCGAACCAGGAAAGAAAATGCCTCAGCACTCAATTGGATAGACCTACAACCAATCAGAGCAACGGAGTCAGTGACGTATGTAGAGCGATGCATAGTTGTCAAAAGATTTCAACTGAAGAAGAAGATGATGAGTGTAAACGATCTTTGCCGATATTTAAAAAAAATAATTTAAGGATACACGGAGTACTTACAAACACGATCATCATTTTTGAGAGAAATAGTAAAGGTGAATGCATATACGAACAAGTTCTCCGTTTAGGATTAGAACGAATTCATCCCAAGCACTCTTTGCTGATGTGGATGATTACATCACTGTTGATCATCTGTCTATCATCGTATAAAGCCCGCCCTGACAATTTGATTGGTTTGAGCATAGTTGCTCCACACCGGATCAAGTCCAGACCGAACTTCCCGACCTCAAATGTTGTGGGCGGGGCTAAGTTCGGCTGGCATCCAGGCAAGTAGCTTTAGGTTCGGTGTGTTAAAAATGACAGTAAACGCTAAGCGAACCAGGACTAAATGTATCATTTTCTTTTTTGGTCTGGACCAAGATAACTGAACTACAAGTGTGAACACACCTAAGTGTCCCAGAATTTAATTTATTTCTAATTGTTTTTGAGATTATATTGACATTTTAATGTGCTTAGAAGCACAATTCTATATCCTATCAGGAAATTCAACAGAAATCTCAAGGAGTTTGTAAGTATTCAAATTGTCAGGTATCATTCCATAGGTTCAGTAGGGTTTCCATTGACAAAGATGTCGTCCTGCCATCAAAATATATGGTCGCCAAACAGCTGTCAAACTTCAGATTCACCACTGATGATAGGAATCATCACAAGAACTGATTTTTTTTTTTTCCACCTGAAGTAATATGAAGACGTAGTTGATATAGTTTTGTTGGCAGCCAGTCATGGATTTGAAGATGGAGAAGAAACAGAATCTTGTTGGAATCAAAGACCTGAGATGATAAATGCATAAGTGGATTTTTATGTTTGCAGTGAAACTGTGAGATATTCAAGAAACAGGAATAGAATGAGATTTGAATCTATTTCAGGACTGTAGGGGTGACTTTTCCAGCTTTATGTGTAAGGCATGAAATGGAAATTGCAATATATATATATATATCTCCGTGTGAAGCGGCTTCTCGAATGAGGGGAAAAAAATGTAGGGAGGGACTTGATTTTGTCTATCAGGAATTGATTGGAACGTTGTCGTTTGCTTATTGCAAATGTCTCGTGTGAGTGACAGGTGTCTGGAGGGGAAGGATTGAAACTCGTCTGGCTGTTGGGACAACCTTATTGGCCAGCCTTCTCTTCTCTGACAACGTGTACATCAGTGTGATGTTGTTGTGAGGGGACACTTTTTAAATCATGTTTTTGATTTAAAGATCACAAAGGCACATTTAAAAAAATAATGATGTGCACAGAATTTCTTTATAAATACTGCAACCTTCTAGCCTAGAAATCTAGACGCACCCTAGCGGCAGCAAATCTAATTTGCAGCCAGGGCTTCTAGCAACTCTCTGTTGGCGTGCGAGCTGGAAAAACCAAACTCTGGTCAGGCCAATCACATCGTGTATAAAGTCGGTGGGCTGGATTAACATAATGACGGCAGAGTTGTGGCGGTTCCGCGTGCTACTTGTAAACAAAGAAGCTGGCGAACAGCGGTCTTTCGAATCGGCTTTGGTCGTGACTCTGGAAGACTTGGAGTTAAGCTTTTCTTCGAGAAAAGAACAAAGAACGGCACTGAAGTCATTCTTAAGAAAGGAAGATGTGTTCGGAGGTTTGCCGACCGGATACGGCGAAAGTTGAATCTATCAACTAGCTCCGCTTCACCTTCTTCGTTGCTCTGGTTGGTTGTAGTTCAATCCTATTGCGTCCAGAGGGAATTTGAAAGACAGCCGTTTATCCCGCCCCTCGGATTGAGCCCTGCCAATGGTGAGTTCCCAGACCCAACATCTTGATGTGGGTCTGGCTTGTCAGGCTAGCAACATTCCATAAAATGGAATAATAACTACATATGAACAATGAATTCATGGTTTGCCTCATTGTTCATGCCATCCAGTGTACTTTTTCCACCACATTTATTTAAATGTGCAATGTGGGATGAATAATTTTTACATTCCCCTAACTCCACCCCTAAAAAACATTATACATGCTGTAAATAGCATAATGCTTCCAGTGTGGAGAGCGTATTTTCTGACTTTTTGATTTCATTCCCTTAAAGGAGGCATTGGGGACTGGAAAAGCAAGTATGTCATGCATATTATGTGTATGAACAGTATCACAGGTGCATAAGTTTGGATTTTTACAGCATCTTTCAGACTGGTCTCAATCCTGGATACTGTTTTTGCCATGGTGATGTCAGTGCTAGTACAACGGGTGTACCATCACCTGTGCAAAACACGTTTCTTGCCGTGCACAAAGATGCTTTTCAGCATGACTTTTTGGACTTATTGGACTTTGTTGTTGGAGGATGTTGCCCAAAGCTTCTTAAATTCTAGAGATCTGAGAAACCATATTGATCCTTGAGTGGATAGGACAATTTGGTAATGCTTCAGCATTACTCAACAATTTGAGACTAGATTGTCTTTCACCAAGAGATGTCTTTTATGATTGCTGAACATTAGATGGCCTTCCCTGGATTTTCATGGAAATGTGATGTTTCAACAGAAATGTATGGTAATGTCCTTTAAATACCGGTAAGAAGGATGACACAAGAACTGTTTCTGCAAGTCTAAATCAGCGTCTACTTAACCAGAAACGGTGTTCATGAAAACAAACTTTATCTTTTACTGTTTGATAGTAGGTCAAATGGAAACAAAGGTTGAAGCAAGCATCAACATTTTGGCAGAATCGTCATCAATCTTCATCAAAATTCATTCAAATTTGTGTTCCTCAACAGTAGCTTGTAAATAAATAACATTACTGTGATCTGACCTGTTTAAACGGGTACAAACTGCTTATAAAAAACATGCCTGACAATGCACTTTTTTGGAACAGGGTGGACATATTTCAGACATTTTGTTTTACTTTGAAGATTCTGCTACTCTAGAAGAAATATAAGATCTTTCAGACATGGAATATGTTTCTGTATAGGTGACATATTTTGAAATGAACATGTTTTATGAGCTTATTCTGTCCTTATAGGAAAGATTCCGAGACAACCTCCACTGCCAGAATGGAAGGACATCATAGAATATTTGAAATACCTAAGTCTTGATGAGCCCATTATTGGTAAGATGACTTTATCACCCAAAATTGGTTAAGATACCACTGAAATGATGATGAGTAAAGGCCCTTTCACACTGAACGCGTAAACGAAAAAGCGAGGCGGAAAAGCGAATTTTTCGCGTGCGAATAGTTCGCGTCAAAACCATTCACATCAGCCGCGACGCGAGTTTGCGATGTCTGTGACGTTTCAGAGCTCCAACATTCCAAAACGTTTGCGGCGACAGTAAACATGGACACTTCATCATCCAGTGAAGACGAACTTTTCATTTTATTTAAAAGACCAAATAGAAGGTTTTGGGTGCACCCACTCTTAAAGAACAGAGAGTCTGAAGGGGAGTATGGCAATCTTGTACAGGAGCTAAAACTTTATCATGGCCGATTCCGCACTTACTTAATAAAAGCAGCCCTAAATAGTTTCACTGCATTTTGTTTCCTTAAAGTAAACACGGTATCTGTCCCTATCCCAAATATTATCTAGCCTGCTAGCCTACAACAGCACAGCACTATACAACGACAAATAACTAACACACAACATACTCACAGTCATGATAGCCGAGTTGGCTGGCAATGCTACGCCACACATTATCTTTTAAATCGGTGTCCTTATAGTTTTTGTTTGTTTTATCAAACAAAACGGGATACGTCGACACACAAGCTATCAGAAGATCAGTCATTGTTGCTGTGACGTCACCTTTGTTTCCGTGTTTGTGATTGGTTGAAGCCCTTTCCGTCTCCGCGAAAGTAAAAAAAAATCGACATTGAAGCGAAAAAAAAAAATGTAGTTTTTTCGCCGCATCACATTCGCGTTTGGTGTGGAAGCACCCATTGCACATACAGCTGATCGAAAAATAAAACCATCGCGCGAATTATTCGCGCGTCAAAATCGCGTTCAGTGTGAAAGGGCCTTAAAAGAGTCTTAAAGGGATAGTTCACCCAATAATGAAAGTTTAGTCACCTCATGTCTTTCCAAACCTGTATGATTTTCTTTCTTTTGTAGAACACGAAAGAAGATATTTTGGAAAATGTTAAAAACAGTTTTTGCCCATACAATGGAACACAATTGGGTCCAAAATAACAGTGGAATTTGGTACCCATTGACTTTCATTGTACGGCCAAAAACAAATACAGAGACATTTTTCAAAATATCTTTTTATGTTCCGCAGACGAAAACCAATCATATGGAATGACATGAGGTGGTAAATTTTTTTATTTTTTGGGTGAACTATTCATTATTTCACAATTGAATAAACCGCTTACTCTTCCTCCCTTCTTTGTTCAGGTCTCAGCTCCCTGAAACAGATCCCAGATCATGTCACTGACGATGGCAAAGCCGTGCTAAAATACAAGTGCCGATTGTGTGCCGTTGATATGGACCTTTTTAGTATGGTTGCCCATATCGTTGGACGCAAACACCGACAAAAATACTTGGTATGGTGGCATCGTTCCTCATTTTAATTTGAACCTTATTCTGTTCAGAGTAAAAAAAAGTGGTTACATTTAGATCTCTCTTTATCAGGAGCTGAAAAGGCCAGACCTGGTAACATGGCATGACAATGCACAGAAACAGCCAGGTCTCGTTGCCAGAGCCAAAGCTGCAGTAGTCGAAAAGCAGGAGGGATGGGGAACGCCAGCGGTATTAACATCTTTGTTGCTTAAAAAATAATTTTTAAAAGTGTTACATCTAGAAATGTGAATAACTATTCAGCTGTCATTTTCATTTCAGGCACTCAGAAGAGACCTATTTACAAATTACCAAGGTGACAATCTGACTTTTAAACAGCAGCTGCTTTTTTCCATACAGAATTCCAGTTTGTGTACAGTTTTAAACAAAATGTTTTACTTTTCAGGAAGAGATTTACAGTCCAGTGTTCATGAACCCCACTATGGACAAGACTCCAGTAGGGACTCTAGGGAGTCATCTTTGGCTCAAGATATTCATAAACAGACGTACTTCAAAGAACAGGGAAGACCATATTATACTGGTGAAGAGTATGACCAGTATGAGCAGTATGACCAGTATGATAGACCTAATCCAGAGGAGCAATCCTCATCAATCCGCCAGCAATCCTATCCAGAAGGAAACCGACATCAAAAACCATATGAAGAAGCTGAAATGCGAGGAAGAGGCTTACGAGGGGATAATTATTCTGACAGAGCTGAAAGAGAAATGCATACTAGGCCCTATGCAGACCAGGGTGGAAGAAGACTTCGAGAAGACTATGAAGATGTTCTTGGCCAAGGACAGTTCTCAAGAGGGGATAGACATGTGTCTATAGATGTCCAAGAGAAAGTTTATAATGAAGGCGTGCCAAGAAACCGATTTAATGACAAAGACCTCCGAATCCAGCGCCCTGAAGAATCCAAATATCAGGCAGAGCCGATGGAATGTAGGGGATACGCAGATTATGAAGAGGAAAAACCTGCCACGAAACCCATGCCAATGCATGGAAGAAGCTTTCATGACGAGGAGAGAAGAGGGACTGTCAGAGAATTGCACAGAGGGACTTGGGACAATGATAATGAGATGCAAGGTTACCCCCACATGCTTGACCCCAGAGATCCAAGAGCATATTCACAGGAAGGAGTTCCAGCTAAAAAGAAAAAGAAGAGCAGATTCTCTGATGCAACCGCAGAGGAAATAGCACTCGCACATATGAGGTGGAAATCATTCAGAAAATCTTAAACTTTGTTGGAAAGTGTGATGCAATTATTAGTATTTTTACACCCATTTGCATTAGTCTGTCATCTTCAATTGTTTTGTTTTTTACAATTCTTATTTTAGACATACGAAGAAACCCAGCCAAAAAGAGAAGCCAAGAGGAGGGCAGTTCAGAGCAAATCCTCCACCTCCGGTAAAACTGCAAAGCCACTAACCCTTTGGGTTTACACTCAAAAACAGTACATGGAGTATAAAATGTTATATTTTAAGATGCTCGAAATGTGGTGTATAGGTATATTGATGACATGCTTGACTCATTAAGGTCATTTACATGCAGTTTAAGTTCGATTTCAGTTTGACTAAAGTAATAATTTTGACTTTTTAATAGGGATGCACAATATATCGGCCACCATATCGGTATCTGCCGATATATGTTCATTTTTAATATTATCGTTATCGGCCCAGTAAGAAAATCTGGCCGATATATTCAGGCTTTCAAAAATTATATAAATATTTATTTATTGATCACTATATCAGCTATATCAAATATTACGAATTTTTCTGTTTTGGAAAAAGTTTTCATATCGGTTCATCAATACTTTTTAAAATGTTATGTATAGACTTGAGTCTGTTTTTGTGAAGTCAGACTAATGGTGTGTTAATATTTAGTGTTATTAGGTGAATTTTCACGGCCGAATTCCAGTCATTTCAATAGGAATCCAGTGATTTGTGAATTTCGACTAAGTGAAAACAATTTCCCCACTCAGATTTCGCAACCGGTTTCGCAACAGGTTCACACTAAATTAAGTAGACCAACAGAAAGATGCTCTGTTTGAAAGGGACTTCTGTGTGAACTAGGGATGGGAATTTTTGTCAATTTCGATCATCGATAGGTCTCAAAAACGAGTACTCGAGTAATAGGGGGCGGCGCTTGTGTGGGGGGCGGGGCGTCTCCGTAATGGAGATATGAAACTATTTTAAGAGTGTTACGAAAATGAATGTTGACAAATACAAACATCACATGTCTGTGAAAACATGAACATATGACTAGAAAAAAAGAACTGCTAGATTATGATGCAAAAATACATGGCTTTGCTAGTAGGTTAATAAACTCAACCAAACGCATCCTATTTTAGATTAATCAGTGTACCTACTTGCATCAGCACAAAAGGACGCGAATGCGCACGTGAACTTGGCTGTGCTAGTTTTTACACATTTTGAATGCACTCTTCCCTTAACAACAACGGCGATACACGGGCAACTAAAGCACAGATAATTTACAAAACTATTACAATTGTGTTATAATGTTATGTACATGACAGATTGGCTCTGCACATCTTGCACTTAATTTTATTTTTCCTGATCAAAGTGACAGACATCACTGCGCGTTTTCGAAGGCATAATGAGAAACAACTTTAAATAAAACATAGGTCTACTGTTAAAAAATATGAGAACGAAATAACGTTGCTGCATTAATATCATCAATGCTTTTGAAAGAGAAATAGCTTATCTAAAAAGAATATAACCGTCTCAAATAACCCAGAGTCAATAATGTCGGGCATTATGTGAGCTGAAACTGAAGAGAATGAACACCAGTTGGTAACGGCAGCGCTTTACTAGCTGGTTATTAAACTCAACCAAACATGTCCATTATGAGATTAATCAGATATAGACAACATAAAAGTATCTTACTACTTGCATCTGCAGAAAAGGACGCGGACGCGCACATGAACTTCACCGTGCTTGTGGATTTCCTTTAACAGCTGATACACGAGGAACTAAAGCACAGATAATTTACAACATTCTATTACAATCTTGTTTTCATTACAATGCTATGTATATGACAGATTAGCGCTGTACATCTTGCACTTAACTGTATTTCATGATCACAGTGATTCCAGGCATCACTGCAGTGCACGCTTCAGTTTCACTTTATTTCGCCGGTCTGGAAGGCGTGCTGTCTACGCTAACCAATCAAACCTCAGTTACCGCCAAAAATGCCGCAATAACCAATCAGAAAAATAGACAAATATATTTTTTAAAGTCAGGGCGATCATCGTTTTCATGATCGATCGTCGCTGTCACGTTCGAATACTCGATCACTGTTGCCCATCCCTAGTGTGAACTGTGCTTCATACATCGCTAAACTATTAATAGCAAATGGATCTTTTTTGTTAGTGAAATTTCGCTATTTTGCTCCTTAGCGGAAATAGATCATGTGATTGGCCAGCATGTATACACCTTAATCAGCCTACAATTGGCTTTGACTGTCTTGCGTATTTAATATTTCAAATATTCAATCATGCATTTTGTCATGTATATATTTAAATTGTAGCTTGACTACTCAAAAACCTGCTGTATGTAAATGTGCTTAGTATTCGTTGCAATGCTCATGTTATTCCCCTCTATGCAGTCATTCAATAGCCAGTTTATGGATCCTGGAAGTACATCCCAATCCCATCTTGATCCAAAACATGAAAACGTTCTGGACATACTTGTGAGTGCAGAATATTTGACCAACATAACAAAAATACCTTACTGAATACACTTAATTTAAACATATTCTTTTTAAATTACAGAGTGACATCCAGATCGAAAATATGGATGACGCCAGATTTCTTAAAGAAAAGCTGTGCACAGTTTTGAAAGAGTTCCAAGCAAAAAAATCCGAAACAGCTGGGGTAAGCACAGTGTTCACTTTTTAAGAATCATTCTCATTTAATTTAGTCTAAACTATTATCTTTTTGCTGTCCTTCATCTAAAGGGCCCATCTTCACAATCGGCCAGTGATCACAGAGGGGTAAAGCAGACGGACCAACGCAGAGATGCCTATAACGACCCAAGGGATGATCCAGATGGCATGTATTCAGAAAACAGAGGTTTCCAAGAGATCAGACGATATGAAAACGATCCCAGAAGTTTCCAAGAGTCCAGACAATATGGAGATGACCCTAGAGATTTTCGAGAGGTCCGACAAAGTGAGGATGACCCCAGAGGTCTTAGAGAGACCAGGCATTATCAAGATGATTACAAGGAACCAAACCGATTTGACGGTTATCCCAGTGATCTTCAAGAAGCAAGGCCATACGCTGATGATCCCAGAGGATTTCAAAAGTCAAGGTTACAAGAGAACCCTCAAGGTCCAGAGAGGAGACGATATGATGAGGATCCTAGAGAAAAGGAACAACATTACGAAGAATATTCAAGAGCTTCCAGAGAAGAAGCTCCAAGAAGAACTCAAGAGACAAGATATTATGAAGGCGATTACAGAGGCTTTGGAAAATTGGATTCTGAAAGACGACGGCCATTTGAGCATTTTGAGGGCAGAGGTCCTGGAGGTGTTGAGAGAGGTTTTCAAGGTAAACTAGTCTTCCTGAGAAGCAGATGATAATATTTACTGTATTTCAGTGTTTCTAAGAATTTGTAACGATTTTTCCCCACACTTTTGGAACTAGTATAATTTTTTTCCTGAATAGTGTCTTCATTCATCATGATCTCCTGATTATCTTATTTTCAGAGAGCTTTGGCAAGCCTTCTGGTAATTTCCCACCAACTTCTCTACAAGAAGAAGCCAGGATGTATGGTGGGAGAGCACAGAAGAGGTCCCATCAGAATCCAACTGGCGATGAACCCTACGACCCGTTCAACCCATCATCCTCCCCACCTCAAGAATCGAGCACCTCCACCAGTCTTGACAAGATTGCCTCAACTCTTCTGGAGCTTGTGGCTCGTAGATAAAGTTAAGCTGACAAGTCGGATACTTCATGTGACATAGTTTTAGCTTACCAATAGCCTACAGTGATTGATCTTCCAGTAAATGGAATACTGTTTTCTGCTATTTCTCATTCCTATTTTTTAGTTTGTCATGTTAAAGGGTTAGTTCACCCTTAATTAGTCATTAATTACTCACCCTCGTGTCGTTCCAAACCCGTAAGACCTTTGTTCATTTTTGGGACACAAATTAAAATCTGAGAGCTTTCTGGACCACCCATAGACAGCAATTGAATTACCGCTTTCAAGGTCCAAAAAGGTAGTAAAAACATTGTTATAATGGTCCATGTGACTCCAGTGGTTCAACCTTAATGTTATAAAGCGACAAGAATACTTTGTGTGCAAAAAATGACTTTATTCAACAATTTCTTCACTTCTGTGTCAGTCTCCTATGCAGTTTACGTTGTAAATACAGTGCAGCACTTCTGAGTTCTACACCAGAACGCCGGCTCACCATTGGCCGAAGCTGTTCACGTGAGAACCACGATGTATGCGTGTGATGCTGACGCAGGAGCTGGCCAATAATTAGAACTCGGAAGCGTTGTACTGGTTTTACTATGTGAATGACGTTGAAGAGAAGAGACTGTTGAATAAAGTTATTTTATTTTTTCGGCGCACAAAAAGTATTCTCGCCGCTTCATAACATTAAGGTTGAACCACTGTAGTCATATGGATGATTTTAACGACGTTTTAACCTTTCTGGATCTTGAAAGTGGTATTTAAATTGCTGTCTATGGAGGGGACAGAAAGCTCTCTAATTTCATCAGAAATATATTCATTAGTGTTCTGAAGATGAACAAAGGTCTTACAGGTTTGGAACGACATGAGAGTGAGTAAATAATGACAGAATTTTATTTTTTGGGTGAAGATTTGTAGCCTAGTTTCTATTGTCTTTTCAATTGTTTTGTGTATTGTGAAATTGTAATGGGTTTCGTTCAAATGGTTTGGTAAAAAAAAATAAACTGTCCAACCCAATCTTGAATCTTTTTTTAATCGATATTAAAATTATTAAACAAACATTGGTTGTATAAAGTATAACAATGGTTGTAGTGGCCTGATTTCAAACACCTAGTGTCGAAGTGCCAAACCCTTGTTTAATACAAGTAATTTTTGTAAAATCTGTCTTCAAACATCACATAACATTAATATTTTTGTGTGAACAGCTAAATACAAAACTGGATTCAGTTATAATATAGATTAAAAATAAAGATAGATTTTCAACTCTTTGTTTTGTTAGTACAAGGGTATTTTCCCCTATAAATATTACATTTGTCACGTTTGTATGTGTATATTGGCCTATACACACATATACACTTGTTTTTTTACTGGTTCAGAGTGAAATAGAGAGGAAGCTCTTTTTCTTTTGATTCCAAGGAGACAATCTGTGGAGAAATGCCAACAATTAAATGGGAAGCAGCTTTAATAACAGTTCTATTCATCGCAAACGCATACATGGGATAATGAACTGAGGGACATTCACATTCAATGGCGCCAACGGTGAGTACGTCACGGCAAACGTAGCACTTCTTCCGGTTTAAAAAAAAGTTGTCAAATCGTCGGCCATCTTGGTTGCTGTAACAGCCTGAAATAAATTAAATATTACGACGAACCGGACTACACTACCATTTCATCGCCTAAAGTGAGTATAAAAATGAAAGACTTTGCTGCGTTTCTCTTCGCTTGCTATCTACCGTTCAGTTTCTATAAAGCGGGTGTCGTTTTGAGCTCGTGGTCCAATAAAAGTTTTCATCCAATGGACGATTGTTTTGGAGGATGAACATAGGCGCCATTTCCCTCCTCGCTCTCTGAAGCGCTTATTGGTGGCTAGTAGAGGGGAATGGAGGCGGTCAGGAAACTGTTGGACATTGGTCGCCATTTTGGCTCTCTAGCGTAAATTACTTCTATTGGCTCACTGGTTCATTTTGAGCCTAAATGGTGGCAGTTTCTTAACTACCAGAACCCCTAGAAACCTTGATTGGTGGAATCTAGTCCGAGGTTTGATTGGTCTGAAGGACAGATCCAAACGTAGTCTTTATTGGTTAGACTGTCTTTACACCGCTTTACAAATATTTTAGGAAAACTCGCTCAAAGCCTTCCGAAATCATCATTATTTCACTTCTACTAATTTGACGAGAATCACAGTCGTTGCGGCCTGCTAACCTAGCAAGCACTGTCTCCTACATTTATCCAGCCCTTTTTATAGTCATTATCTGTTCGTACAGTCTTATCGACTGTATATGTTTGAAGATGTAAATCAGCCTCACAATAAAAATGATATCCGTCATTATGGATTTCATCCATAACAATGCTATACACACACATACTGATTGTTTGTATGGTTTCGGTTAGCATGTCTCCCGGTAGCCTGCAAATGCTTTGTCGACTTCCTCAGGGAAATGTTATTTCTAGCTATGTACTGTATATTACCATTTATCAAAGGTGGAAGAAATGCCATTTTCTGTGTATATGATTTATTCGTGATGTTATTTTTTTACGTTTATTTTCATTTTGCACAATATGACAGTGGTGTTATCGTGTAGTGCAGATATAAATACGATTTTAATTGTTCCTCTACTGAATGAGAATAGAAAATTAAATACGAACTCCTTAATTATGATATTTAGCAATGGCTGTAACTTAAGACGTGTTTGTAATGTACCAGGTTAAATGGAGGTCAATTCATGGCACATGAACTCAATATTTACATTACAAGTGATTCATCAGTGAGCCTTTCAAGAAGCCTTACAAGCAAAATCATTGCTTATTGACCTTGATTTTACAAGAATCATAATGGCATTCATGCTAACTGATGCCATAATCTTTCAACACTGTTGCTGTAAATAATTTACCTGCATGTATTTCAACAACAACAATGCATTGGAAGGATAGTGCTGCTGCAGTTTGAGTTGCTTCATCTTTACAGTGTGAAGGTTAACACACATTTTGACTTTCATCTCTCACATAATTAAAAGAGGCAAGGGTTTGGTGAATTGGAGGTTGTGAGGGCTTGTCTGCATGTGGGAACATGATGTTTCTGGAAATAAAGAGACCAGTCAGAATCAAGTGATGCTGTACAAATGCAAAAGAACAGCAAGTCAAGGTGCGGTCACATTTCACAGGCCAAAAAAAAGTCCATTATTAAAAAATGTAATGCACAGCTCACAGAACTTTCAAACCAAGCATCTTTCTGTCAGTCAAAGTGGGTGAATCCACATAAACAATATTTGATGCACAGAGGAGATCTTTTGCTCTTGTGTCATTATTATTTATTTCACACGCTGAAAAACACCGTAAATGTGACCATTGTCTTGTTTTTCTTCACCGTTAGTCTTGTTCTTGTTGGAATTACCAAAGTAAAATAAAAAGTTAACAAATAAGTGATTGTAATAGTGGCATAGCTTGCATAGTTTTGGTCAATTGATGAGATTGTGCTGTATGGTTACACTTAACCATTTAACCTGGCCCTTCAGGTCAACTTTATATTTATTTATGACGTTACGAACGTCGAGTTTAGGTTGTATGTGCTGCACTGCATGCATGTCCCTGCACTCAAATGAGACTGCAAGTCTGACCCGAGTGACTTTCCACTTTAAATCATGCGGCTACAGCATGCGGCATCCTCTTTGAGACCGCACTGAGCCAATCGCTGTTCATAGGCTCATTTGCATCATCGCACGCCCGGCCACTCCGCTCCTCCGAGGGGCGGGCTTTAGAGACATTTAGTTTGACATTGTAAATAAGCAAGGGACAGTTGTTTGAGAAGTCAGTTGTTCAGTCCAGCTCCGTCCAGCCACAGTAGGGAAGACAGTCTGCAGGGCACAGAATTTCCAAGGCTTGCTAACCGAGGCGTCGTCCGCTCTCTCCGCGTCCTTTGTACAACTTTCTGCTGCTTTTGTCTGGTGGTTTTTTTTCTCTCTCGTTCTTTTTGTTCCCTGACCCCTATCCTGCTGCTCAAGGTAACTTAAAACAGGAAGTTGAGTGTCTGTGAAAGGGGGCGGAGTGGAGAGGGTCAGCAGGGAGGAGGGGAATGACACTGCTTAAAGACGGCTGGTTCGTCCAATAACGGGAGAGACCGACTCGGGCTCATTTGAAGAATCCATCAGGAGGGTGGGATTGGAGAGATAGGCGGGCCGAGAGTATCGTTTAGCAAGCTAGATTGATTACACTCGAGTGTTAAAGGGAAAGCAGTCAGGAGATTTTTGTCCCGACTTGTTCTACTGCTCTGCATTGCTCTCACACTTTTGTTTCTTTTCATCCTTCCCTTTTTCTCCACCTCTCCCTCACTTTTTCGCCTGTTTTTCCGGTCACTCGCAGAGCCAGGGGTCAGCTGAAAGACAAACAGTAGGGTTGCCAGGCAGAGGCCAACTCCAGGCTCCAGGCGGCTTCGGGGGACTCGGACAGGGGAGGAATGGGAGGGGGTTGTGTGTTTAGGAAAGGGGGGAGGGGGGTGGCGGCTGAAGAAGATGGGCTAGTTGAAGGGGGAGGGGTCGGAAAGGGGGGCGGTAGGTGATCTCGCTCCCCTAGACTCGGGGCTTTGAACACAGCGGTGGATCGCCTATCCCACACAGCCTTTTGTCTCCTCTTGGGACAGAGCCTGTGGAATAAAGACACTTATGGAGACTTTCGAGATGTCCTCCTCCGGCACGGCATATGAAGGGCATGGGGTAAGTATGACTTGCGACTGCAATCACACAGTAAAGCTCTCTCTCTCTCTCCCTCACTCTCTATCTCTCTCTCTCGCTGCAGTAATGGGATGCTTCCTCTGTCCTCCGCTGCGCTTTTCTCCTCCTCCTTTCGTCCTCTACTTTTCCCCTTGCTTGAAATCTGAGTGTACTTCTTTGTGTTTTCCCTCCTGTTCATTTTTTTTAAGTCCTTAACCTGACTACTAATGTTTGACATGATGTAAACAATGACTAGCTGGAAATGTCACAGTTTTTGCATGCGTCATTTGAACTTTTTAACGGCGTACTCTTTGATTGCAAGTTCATCTTGTTCAGGTTTACTTCAGACTTCTTGAAGGTCCCGTGCCGTCGAGTATCTCCGCTACATCTGTGATGCTTAGAGATACAGATAGACATGATGATACTGCTTGCACAGGACCGCTTGTCCCGGTTCACCTTTCAAGGCCCAGTTTCGTGTCTTGTTTACATTTTCGTGACAGTGAGAAAGAGCAGAGGACCGTATTGATGTGGTCTCCACATGACCAACATGGATTGGGGTTTATGTGGGGACTCTTCGCCCCCTTAGTTCATCGTGTACTGGCGGTTGTCCTCCCACGATGCCTAGTTACAGAATACAGTCGGATTAAAGTCTCTTTTCCGCTTGAGCACTAGAAAGTTTCCATTAGTGATGGTATTATGGTCCTTCTGGGGAAAGGAGTTACTAAAAATAACTCTAGGTAGAGCTTTGACTGCTGTGTCTCAGCGTGATGTGTTCGGTTAAGACTTTATCATTTTAGCTCCTTGCTGCACCATATTGCATAAATGTTCAAGGGTAAAATGTCACACCTGACTAACGTTTTTGCACGTTCCCGGAGCTTCGCACTTTAGGTTGTTTTGAAATGTCAGTACAGAACCTTTAAAGTTTACAGCTGGGTTTCTGGTGCTCGCGTCGGCACGTCGTCGCACCTTGCCGTAGCTAACGGGCCCATCGGCGGATGAAGGTCACAGGAATATGAGAGCGGCTCCCGCAGTCGATCTGTCAGCAGGGAGAGTGTGAGACCAAGAGGACAGTGCATCCCTCAGGGGCACACAGACAAGAGGGGGCCATTCACCATCACGCTTCTCTAGGGACGCCATCATTGCACACACTAGGGTCGCCAAATTGCTGCAGTGAAAGTTGAAAAACCAGTCTCCGTTGTCTTTCTTTCTGTGCTATAGTATATCCCTCACTCTCTCTCACTCCCTCCCCCTATACTGTGTTTTTTTCCCTCTTTTTCATTACTGCCAAATGACCTTGAGAGTTCAGGGACGGCTTCCTAGAGTCGACGCGAGGCCGAACCAAGGGCAACTTTGGAATGATTGATCCGTGAGATCAGAGTGGCGTTATTGTCCAGCCCCTATGTTTTTTTTACTCCAAACAAGAACAGCTATTTGTCGGTTAATTTGTAATTCATTGCCGGGTGCCTGGGTGCATTTTGTTGTCTCCGAGTTGATGATTAACCAGTACCCGCAGCAGGCTTTGTGGGGTTTTTTATACCAGCTGGTCTTTCTGAGTGAATGTTTGTGTAGTTAATAAGTCCAGAATGTAGATTTAGAAATGTGACCTTTCAGTATGAGAGAATGATCACAGAAAACGTTGCCTGTGTGCTATAATTTTAGTTAATGAGGCTGGTTTAGAATCAGGGACTTATACGTAATAAAAAGAGTTGTCGGTAAGTACGTTTACATGTTATAAGCGGGTTTTTGCATAGTTGAGCTAAGCTAATTCAAGTAAACATGAGGCGTAATGCGTTCTAAAAAGTGTTGTCAATAAGTTACACATATGCAGTTATAAGCTGTTTTTTTACGTAGCTGAGCTAGGTCTATACATGACACAATATGCGATAAGAGTATTTGAATGATTAAATCCACATCATACCAATTGTAATCCGATTAAAACATGCTGGGAAATGCAACGTTTTTCTCAGAAAGTTCTCTAATGGATGTCTTCAAAAACGTTTCACCAGGAATTATCTTAATTTTCTTATCAAGTATTTAAATGAAAAATATTATATGTTACTACTATTTGTTTCTTGTAAAATACATTGATCTTGCCATGAAAATGCAGGTAAAGATGCTTTTATGGCAATACAAACTAACAAATACATGCTGGGCGAAACCCAGTCACTGTCAAATTGTTCGGGGAAAACCCGACTGACATTTATTTTATTTTATTTATTCTTTATTTAACCAGGAGAATCCCATTTAGATATTGCTATCTCTTCTTCCAGTCTTCCAGAGAGACCTGGTCAAGACAGCAGTTTTACACAGATAATCACAAAATAAAAAATTCCACAAATTACTCGTTCAAAATTGATAAATAAAATCAAAATCAAGAAAAACAACTACAAATGTCCTTTAACAATTTGTGCAAGATGCATCTAAAAATGCTCAAAGGTGGCAGTGCATCTAGATTAAGTATTTATTCAGAGTCCAAGGAGCATAAAAAGAAAAAGCAAAGTTACCAAATTCTTACAATACCCATGGGACTTTTAGCCGAATATGAGAACCAGATCTAGTGCAATAACTATTTATATAAAAAAATTGAAATATAAGAGGATAATTTACCTTTGCAATAAATAAATACATATGCAACTTTGATTTTAGTTCATTTAAATGCATTTAAAAGCTCTGAATTCTTTCATTTCGCATATCTTCCTCTTTCCATTATTTTCCTTCATGAGTTTTTTTTTTTTTTTGCCCTCTGGAATGCTCCAATATCAGATAAGATTGAATTTCTTCTATGAGCATGCATTGTTTGATATTGGTATGCATTTAGTTTTGGTTTTCCTAATCCGTCTAGGGGAGGCATGCTGGAGATGAGGAATGTGAGCAAAAACGAGACACAAAATTCTCCTCAAATGTAAGCGGTTCAGGGGTTAAGTTTGATTTGGTCTTGTCAAACAAAAAAGCAGACATTGAATTAAGTCTACTGTTTAGTAGCATTTTAAGTCCTGGCTGTTAAAATTAGGCTCACTTTAGAGGTGAGCGCCAATGTCTGAAGGTATCTTAGATCTCAAGTCAACACAACCGGCCTGGACTGGCATCCATAACCTCGTGTTGTCTTAGCTGATTTGAATCTCTCCAGAACAAGACATTTCTATCTGCCTTTTAAGATGCAGCCCAAACTGTGTATATAAAAGGTAGGCTAATTGTCCTGCCTGGAGTAACTGTAGGCCTATTTGGAGTTATTCTGTTGTGTTTGTGTCACGGCACGGCATGACTCTCCTCCTTGGAGGCTTCAGGCCACACTTTCTCTAACCTTTAAATATCTGCCGCACAACCAGCTTAACTCATCCTCTCATCAAGGGGGCTATTTGTGATATCTCAAGTCTTTGAGAACCCCTCATCCTTGATCACATTCATTTGCTGCAGTCTTTCTGCATGACGAAAGCCGGGCTGGCAGTGATGTTCTTGCTGATTCAGCCTCTGCTAACGGCATTGACTTTCTGAGACACAGAGCACCAGCGGTCATTGCCGGCGAGGCAACCGAACAGGTCAGGAGAAATCCAACACCACCGTTGCGTTCTGGCTTGCTGAAGGACGATCGTGACTAAGAGTTGCACGTGCACTTTTTGTTTCCGCCTACAAGTCTGAAGTTCGTATGAATTACATTGTGATGATGTTCCATTACGGTTGCGGTTGGGTCAATGACATGACACTTTTACTTATTTATTTATTTATTTTATTCGTATTTTAATGTATTTAAAAATACATTCAAATACATAAAATTATTTAAATGCACATCTATGATTAGCATGTTTCTAATTTCTGAATGATGATGGTGATACCAAAAAACCTCTTGAAATTAAAACCATGGTAAGTTCTGTAATTTTAATTTGTTATTATTTCTTTAATATTTTAACAATCGCTTCACTGTATCCAGCCTGTTAATATTTTAAAACCTCAAAGGTCCTAATTTCTTTTTTATGGACAGTTATTTGTCATTTACCCAGGTAAAGGGATTGTTCACACAAAAATGAAAATGTACTCACCCTCAAGTTGTTCCAAACCTGTATAATTACCGCTTTGGGGCACCATTGACTTCCTTAGTAGGAAAAAAATAATAATATGGAAGTCAGTGGTGCTCCAAAACTGTTCAGTTTCAAAACATCTTCCTTTGTGTTAAACAGAACAAGGAAAGTTATACAGGTTTGGAACAACTTGAGGGTGAGTACATTTTCATTTTTGGGTGAACAATCCCATTACCTGGGTAAATTTCAAATAACTGTCCATAAAAAGGAAATGTATAAAAAAAAATGTTAGGACCTTTTGAGGTTTTAAATTATTAACAGGCTGGATGCAGTGAAGCGATTGTTAGACAGAATTTTCATTTTTGGGTGAACTATCCCTTTAAGTGTCCCCAAGTTTTCACTATTTTTTTGCTTTAAAGGGTTAGTTCACCCAAAATTGAAAATAAAGTCAGTAATTACTCACCCTCATGTTGTTCCAACCATGTAAGACCTTCGTTCATCTTCGGAACATAATTTAGTATATTTTTGATGAAATCTGAGAGCTGTCTCACTCCTCCATAGGCTTTCAGAGGGACTGAAACTTGATGGCCCAGAATAGTAAGTAAAAACGTCATTTAAGGAGTCCAAATGACTACAGTGGCTCTGTATTAAGTCTATCATGCGACGAAAATACTTTTTGAGCGGAAAAACAACAAAAATAACGACTTTATCCCACTATTATTGTTGTTCAATTTGAGCCTCTGACGCCACGACGCATGCGCGAAAACTGAGATCAGTAGTAGTAGAAGAAGAACGCCGTTTTCGCGCATGCGTCGTGGCGTCAGAGGCTCAAATTGAACAACAATAGTAACCTTAAATGACGTTTTTACTTACTATTCTGGGCCATCAAGTTTCAGTCCCTCTGAAAGCCTATGGAGGAGTGAGACAGCTCTCAGATTTCATCAAAAATATACTAAATTATGTTCCGAAGATGAACGAAGGTCTTACATGGTTGGAACAACATGAGGGTGAGTAATTACTGACTTTATTTTCAATTTTGGGTGAACTAACCCTTTAACACAATACAAATCATTCTAACCTCATAAAACAACCGTTGTACCCACAACCGAGTCAGAGTTCTCGCTCTTCCCATCTCAGGTTGTGTGTCTCAATCTGGTTAAAAGAGTCAAAAATAGCTCCCACTCAAGCAGCTGGTCTAGGCGAGCTTTGATTTAACCTATTTATGTCTCCTTTAATGGAGTGTTATCTCATTTAATTTGCCTCACAATTTCCCAGGTCCGTGACAGTAATTGCCACTGTTATCGCCTGCTAATTAGCCAGCTAGTTTTCTTAATGGTCTTACTTGAGATGTTAAATTATCATTTCTTATCAGGCCGGCGCTGGCTCATCAGCACTCGCAGATGTACAGCAGAAGACCATCAGAAGATCGACACCTGATGCAGTTGCTTCCCAGGCAGCAGAGTGGCCGATGATGCTTTTTCTTATTATATGCATGCTTATAAATTTGATTGACAGTTGATGGCTTCAGTGAAGCCTGAAATGAGTCTAGAGCTTATTGACAGCAGAGTCACATGACTCATTGATTTCACCTTGTCTAATGCCACTGATGATCATTATTTTGAAGGCAAATAAAAACTGTGACGCTAAACATGATTCTTTTGCCATCGCAGGGCGATCGTAACCATCCTAATGCTTCGATATACGTAAGAGGAATAAGAGATAAAAGCAGGTCACTGCTTATCGCCAGTGATCACGCACGTTTTACTGTGTTGCTCCTCAGTTTGACCTACATAGTGAGGCTGCTCAGCAGTCCGACTGCTCCCCCCTCCATTAAGCCCTTGGCAGTTTGTCTTGTTATTGGATTATGGCTGAACTGCACGAGTCCGAGTACTTTTTTACTGCCTCGCTCCTGTGGCACCCCACCCTGCTATTTCAAGCCCTGTGTTGTCTTCCAGAGAAAGAGAGAGATGCTTTGTAGCGTCAGTGGCAGCGCAAGCTCAGGCAGGCTGCCTGCAGAATTCCTCACATGCCATAGTAACCTGCCAGCTTTGCTCCTCTTGCATTTTTGGTTTGTGTTAGTTTGTGTTTGCATTGTCTCCGTTGCATCAGTGCCGGGCAGTACTGTCAGATCGGCTCATTTGGTCCGGCTCCAAAGCTATTTGGGTATCCAGATGTGCACTCCAGGCTTCAGGCCACTGGCACGGAGGAGGACTTTGTTCTCCAGGTTTTTCACATATGGATTCCTGGCTTGGTTTACACACGGCTGAGTTGACCAATCACCCCATCATCAATTGCATTTGACTGTAGTGACGCACGGCTATCACACAAAATTATTCAGACTTCTCCAACTGAACGTTGTATAATGTGGTTTATTATCTCAGAGCTCAAAAAGATTGCGTCGATTAATGAGGCTTGTATGTGAACGTTAAACCTGACTTGCCATGTTTTCTCTCCCTCTTCATCTCCTAGCAGATCTGGAGATGTCGGCAGACTCATTTGGAGCGGGCGGCAGCGATGCCCAGCAGAGCCTACAGACCTTTTGGCCCAGAGTGATGGAAGAAATCAGGAATCTTACCGTGGTATGTGCTTCTCCTAGCTTTTTTTTTACCTGCTTTATTCTCACTCACATACAGTATAAACACTGCTCTTTGCAGCCAAGTTAGCCAACTATGTTGAAACTCAACGAGAGTCTAGCACTTTTCATTGATAGCAATTACTAATGTTCTAGCAAGTTCTCCTCTAATGCACTTTCGCACTGTTTCAGAAGGATTTCCGTGTGCAAGAGCTTCCTCTTGCTCGCATCAAGAAAATTATGAAACTGGATGAGGATGTGAAGGTAAGAGCAGGCGAGCTGAATCAACACAATCTAAGCTGATGTCAGCACACTTCCTGTCTTTCAATCTAGAGAAAGTGGCAGCCCGGTGTTTGTCGGCTGTACGTCAAGTGACCAGTTGCGTCAATAATTAGTGGAGTTTGCTATGGCAAGCCTCACTATTACTGTTACTCCTCTAGGTTTGTTCAAATTCTTAGCCGTAAGTATTGATGTTCTGCATGTTTTGCACTCTTTGTTTCACAGACATGAATGATGCATCAAAAAAATCCCAGAGACTTTAATGGAGAGCTCTGAGGCATTTCAAGGAACCTTTTGGGATAGTTATAGAAACAAATATTACTGAATTTCGGTTTTGGCTGAAATAGTTTTAGAGGATTAAATTCATTGTCAGAAACGGTTATCTTGTCAGTCCATCACTACTTTGGGATCTTTTTGCTTATTCCACCTAGAATGACCCAGCAGTCATCTAGAAAGAAGACACTAGCCAACCATATATCAATGTGCTAGCGACTTCTTGACAATGCTCTGGCAACCTCCCACATCACCCAAGCAAAGATGGGTTACAAGTTTGGGATCAAAATTGAATGTTTTTGTGGTCTTCTCCAAAAGCAAAGTTAATATTTTCAGTGGCTTCGTCTGCAGTGTGGCCCAATTTGAACCACTACAAAAACAGCAATCTCCTATTTTCAGAGCACTTCATTGTGTGAAAAGAGATTATTTGATCCAACGGAGTCATTTACTGTGAATCGGCCTGATATTGGGTATTGTGTAAACACTGAATAGACGTTTTCCAAGAACTAAAAAGAAAGAACGTCTCTCATAACAACCTCAGTTCCATGTATCACAGATATTAACTTTTTTGCCAGATGCTTTAACAAAGCAACATGCAAATAAACAAACGTTCCAAGTACAAATAAGAACATGGCTGCAGCACCGCCGAAAGAGCGAGGTCATCTCAAGAGTGTTGTGAGCCAAGTATTAAGTGGCGGTAATACACACTGATGCCCTTTTAGTGCAGTATCATAGAGCGAGAGACATAAGAACGATTAGACATAAAGGTTGGTGTGTTTGCTTGATAGTTTAACCCTCGCTGTTTGTAATGAGCTGATTTAGCCCTAAAGAAGACAGACATCTCAGTTGTTCAGTACAAAGATATTGTGAGTGATGTTGGAGAGGCCACAGGACATGATCTTCCCACACAGCCTTAGCTGCGTGGGAAGTAGGCATCAGGTCAGGGTGGTGTCCAGATGCTTAAAATAACCTGCAGCTTAGAGTGGGAAGAGAGAAAAGCCAAGGCAATTAAGAGCTCAGGAGCAGTGACATGGGCAAGACCCTGGGTCAGGTCTTGACGTAGCCTCTTAGGACACTGTGTGTCCTCCTGTCTGATGGCAGGCCGGAACATGGAGGGCATGGGCGTTGTAAATGTCTGGATAGGATTGTATGTGTCGTCCTTTTATCTCCCCTCTATTGATTTGCTTTGGTAACCTTCTGTAGATGATCAGTGCTGAGGCACCGGTGCTGTTTGCCAAAGCGGCACAGATCTTCATCACAGAGCTCACTCTCAGAGCCTGGATCCACACTGAGGACAACAAACGGCGCACACTACAGGTCAGTCATGTCTATTCCCGACTTCCCTTTGACCCCTTACCCTAGCCCGCTGAAAGAGTCTCCTCTACTTTTTTGTCAGTTTGTTCCCAGTTTTTTGGGAAACAATAGAGAGCAGATTGTGGGTGGGATCAGGAAATGACCCTGAGCTTGCTTTGAATGGGTCACCTCTGCAAAAGTGCCACTCTGTACTTTAGAGCACTACTCGCTAAGCCATGTTTCCAATTAACTTTATGTAGTTCAATTCCAATTCCAAAGAGGACCTATTATTCTCTTTTACGTTTTCAACTTTCTTTAGTGTGTAATTTTACTGTTTAAGCATTAAAAATATCTGCAAAGTTACAAAGTCACTCCAAAGGAAGTTATTCTCTATATCAGTGTCACTGTTTCTGAACTCCCTGAAACTCGCAAACAAAGCCTGATTGAGTTTCATTAGTAGTGTGTTGTCGCCATGTTCAACTGACGCGGTATTCTCCACCATGTATCTTAACTGGGTTATGGTAAGGGGCGTGACATTTCCCAAACACACTCAAAGCTGTTGACCAATCACAACACACCGATTCAGCCATTCAGCGCACATTGTGCATTTGTGCAATGAAAATATGATAAATAATGCATTTTTTTAACAATCAAGCAAGAAAACCTATTCTAGTAGAGCCCAAAAACTAAATCAAGATTTTGTAAAAGGGCATAATATTGTTTCCTGATCCCACCCTCCATTGTTTCCTGTCTCCTTCACCATCTTTGTCTACTCTTGGACTTCTCAATTTTTAATGTAATGAGACGGCACTTTTTATCAGGGCAAACTTTTTTAAAGACTTATTTATGAACCCAGAAAAACTTTTGTTAGCACGAGTACGTTTAAATAATCTTTTATAGAATTGTACTCGTTTTGTACATGTACTTATTAGTTTTTTTTTTTTGTCTAAGTTTGTTTAATTTTATAAAATGTTTGTTTTCATTATATTATATTTATGATATTGTTGTTAAATGCTCAATATGTCTCTGTCACGTAGTAGCAGATGAGGCTGATATGGCAATAAACTAAAATACCAATTTATCCAAAGCGACTTACAAATGAGAGCAATAGAAGCAACTAGAACAGTCGAGGGCAACCGTATGCAAGTGCTGTAACAAGTCTCAGTTAATCTAGCACAGAACACAGGAAAGAATTTTCTTTTTTTATTAATTTTTTATTTTTTTAAAAATAAATGAATAGAATGTTAAGTGCTATTCTTGATTGGTCAGGTGCTGCTGGAAAAGATGTGTCTTTAGATGTTTTTTGAAAACGGCTACAGACTCGGCCGCTCGAATTGAGATAGGCAGGTCATTCCACCAGGTGGGGGCGGTCCAGGAAAAGGTCTGTGAGAGCGATTTCGTGCCTCTTTGGTATGGCACCACAAGGCGTCGTTCACTGGCAGAACGTAAGCTCCTGGAGGGTGTGTAAGTCTGAACAAGCGAGTTTAGGTATATTGGTGCAGAGTCAGTGGTTGCTTTAAAGGCGAGCACCAGTGCCTTGAATTTGATGCAAATACTACTACTACTCACTATCTGTCCAAAAAAAAAAAAATCTTATTTTCAGTGAATGTGATGGTCAGTGAGTCAGTGACAGTTGTCGACCACTTTTCTGGTGTTAAGTACTGGAGTCACGTCAGGGCTTGCAGTCATCAGAATCCATAAATAAATATATGAAGTGTTATGTTAAGTCCGGGACACACCAAGCCGACATCAAAAAAGTAGCGGTGATGAAAGTTGACTGTATTGTCGTCTGCGCCTCGGTCAAAAAGCTGTGCTTAAACACAACAAAAGGAGACTAAAGGCAACTGTCAGCTAGCACGTGTGCAAGTAAATATCTGTCTATATCGGCAGGGATCAATAGTCTATTTTCATCATTCAAAAAGGGAAACCGAAACTAGGACTGCAGATATACAAACCACAAACAAAGCAGCGCTTGCTTAGCATTTTTGAATATCAACCATGCTGATCACTTTCTTCATTCCAGTCAGCTCATGTTATTATGAAAATATTATGCATTCAAATGCTCAGGTAAGATGATGTAAAATTATAACAGCCTTCTGTCTGTAGGGCTACTTTCTTGAATTATTTACTAAGCTGTACATCCAATCACGAGTTCTCTCTCTCACCAACATGCTGAATCGTCCCAAAAAACCCAGACGGTGTCCGACTAGAGCCAACAGTGCAGAACACACCGAAAAAACTAAGCCGACTGATGCTCAAAAACAGCCCGGCGGCTTGGTGTGTCCCGGAGTTAAAGGGGTGCTCACAATTACCATTGTTCAATAGGGATCTGTGCGATCAGGAGTTCACGACGATTTTGCTTGTTCAAGTTGGTCACGCAAATTCGCCCTGTTCACCAGCAGAAAGCTGAGAGAGCTGTGCTTCATGCATCGCTAAACTATTGACCTTTTTTTGCCTGTGAAATTAAATTTCGCTAATGTGATCGCACCTTTAGCCATTGCTTCTAGTATTTTCTTCACGCAAATTCTCCAAACCATTACGGCAAAGAAAAATAAGGTTCCTCCTAATGCTGGAGTCGTGACACAGCTTGTCTGTTTATGGGAAGAGCCCCCCACACGAGCACCCCAGGCCCTATCTCTGTTCCACTGTAGCGTACAGTCTAAAAGTACATCTCCCATGACCCACTTACTTTTTATTAACTGATTTTTTTCTTCCTTGGCTTTCAGACAGTGTCCTGAACCCTTGCTTTGGTTGATAATAATAATAATAAGGACATCTATAAACCCAAATAAGTTCAAATGTGAAAGCAACAGATTCAAGTTAGCTGAATATTTTACACAGCAAGTAAACATGAGTATGAATGGAATAATTTCCATGGAGACCGTTGAATAAAGTTAATAGTCTGCATTATAGCAGCCCATGTCAACATAACCTTTTTCCGACGTGGTGTTCGGCAACAGGTTTTGTCACAGAACAAAGCTGTAATGATGTTAGAGTGTCTCTTTAATATGTAGATTGTATTAGCGCTCAGCCTGTGAGCTTGCAGCTGGCCCACAGTTCCATTGTGAAGGCATCACGCCAATCTGTGTCGCCACGACAACAGTCGTCAATGGAACAACTGCATGGATGTGACCCTTCACCGCCAGATATTAATCATGGTGCTAAAAATAGCTGCTGATCTGGGGGGTGACAATGGGTGGTCTTTGCAACCAATATCCTGTGGAAAATATCACTAGTAGGCAGTGTGGGGTGAGATAGTGTCACTGTTCACAAGAACGGTTGTAGCCAGTGAATATTATATTATATACAAATCAATGAGCATCATCCTTTTTGGGAATGCCTCCATTCCTGTGAGCATTTGTTACACGTCTTTCGTTTTGACACTCTGGTCTTTTTTTCTGTTTTCCAGAGGAACGACATCGCCATGGCCATCACTAAGTTTGACCAGTTTGATTTCCTCATTGATATCGTCCCCCGGGATGACCTCAAGCCTCCAAAACGACAGGTGCGGAAAAGAGAGGAGCTTCAAGCTGTCAAAATTGATCAGCGTTTTTTTATATTCCTCAGCGTCTATGAAGAGAAGAGGGTGCTGTGTTGTGTTTGGCAGCCTGGGGGCGCTGTAAACATCCTTGACTGGAAGCTGGGTGTAGGGCTTGTGAAGGCTTTCAGTCGGATGTTTGCAGCGCTCTGCTTCCCCTATCTCTGCACAACCGGACGTCGTATTTATTCATTTCTTCTGTTTATTTTATGAATGTAGCCGTAGCTGCATGTGCCTGACTCCAAAAACAGCCATGTATGGTTATGTGCCACAGTGCTGGCAGGAGAACAATGATTGGCAGGGTGAGAAATGTATCTTTTTGCCCACCAGTCACTCAGATGATTTACCAACCATTTTCATTCTCTCAGTTGAAATAACTCACTACATAAAACTTAAGTAAAGTACATTAGCCGTCTCTTTAAAAGAAAATGTACTTTTCTTTTTATTGACAATGTAAATTATTTAATTATTTGCCAGTCACACGCATTAGAGACATAATGCCACTGGACATTAGGGCTGGGTATCGATTCAGATGTTCTCATTCAATTCGATTCTGATTCTCGATTCGATTCAACTCAATGAATATAGATTTAATACAAATACTATATTTATAAAAAAGAACAGTGAACATAAGTTTACAAGTGGGTAACTCAAAATAAATTGAGTCTCAAAACTGTATATTAAACTCTTTATTTTAGGTACACTTGGGTACATTAAAACAGAACCCATCTCTATATTTCAAATGCATACAATGTTAAATACAATACAATTTTTATGCAACTTTATTCTAAAAAATGTATCTGAAGTATTTTATAAAATGTAGTTTTTATGGATATTTTGATATATTTATTCTAAAACATAAAAAGGATATTGGATTATTTTCAGTACACAACATTTTCAAGAACACTTCGATTTTGCCGCCCGTCGTGTGTGCATACACGTTACTTTTCTTACACAAGAAGCGCGTTCATACTTGGACACAAGTAGTTGCCATGGTAACGAACAACAATACCTTAACGTGCTGACTTATGTGGACTAACTTTTATTTGAGGAAATCTTTTTATAATATAAGCTATTAGGTTTGAATTATTGGTCCTGCGCTGTCTATTGACTGCGAGCGTTCAAGTTTAATACAATGATAATAATGCAAGGCAAGCATTCGCATGTATGTGATCTATTTTTGCTCGGCTGTGGGGGTGTTGCAACGTCTGGGTGATGTCTCATCAAATGGTTTTGCAGATTTGTAGTATCACTTGTAGTTAGTATTTCACCTCAACATTACCGTTACAAAAAATCGATTTGTGCCATTTGAGAATCGATTTTAAATCGACCACATTTAAAAAAAATTGTTTGGACATCTGAACTGACTTTTGAGGTTTCGATATGAAATATAAATATTTATTTTATGCATATCTCTAGCTATATATAGCTAGTTTATAAATATAAACTAATACATTAGTTTAGTGTGTGTGTGTGTGTGTGTATGTATGTATATGTGTATATATATATATATGTATGTATGTGTATATATATATATTAGGGCTGGGCAAATTAACGGCGTTAACGCGGGCGATTAATTTTTTCAGCTTAACGCATTAAAAATATTTAACGCAAATAACGCAGCGTCCGTTTTTATATTCGTTTTTGCCTAGCGTTACATGATCACGCTCCTATTCATGTAAATGCTTCCAAGCGCGACAAGACACAAGAGAACGCGCTGTATGTCAGTGTCCTGTCTGTGTGGCTGCTTCTCATGTCAGCTAATTGAGGGACACTCTGACACACACACACACACACTCTCGACGCACAGACAGACTCGCGTCAGTCTCCTGCTCACATCGAGTTCTCTTTTGCTCTTGAACAAACAATAACAACAACACAGAGAATGTTGAGTATTCTCATATTAGGAGTCTTAAATTAGTTAAATAACATCTTAAATGAACTTAAAGAGTTGTGAGGAAATAAGATGCGCGGGACAGCGCGTCAGATCCGCATCATGTTCGTCAGCGGCCGTTCTTAAAGTGACAGGAGCACTGATGATGCCTGTCATTAATGTTCATCAAAGAACAACGGGAACAGAGATAATTGTAGTTTTAATGATGATTAATCTATATTTAATTTATTATTTATGCATTTAAGAAAGGTGTTTGATAACTATTACATTTCTGTATATGTCTAACAGGGAAGGCCACAGGTAAAAATAACATTTATTATAATGGGTTTATGTAAAGATTGTTTTAAGTTCACTTAAAGTAAAAGTTGTTTTTTTAAAGCCTAATAAATGTTGAAATTGGGAGCTTTCAGTTATACTGTAATGTAACGTCATTAATGTTTGATAGAGACATTAGTATCAGTGATACTGGCCATTCATAAAAAGATGCCATTACAACACATATTTAAAATATACGGTCTTTAAATTGTTTCTACATTAATTTGGAGAGTAACTGAAATTATTACATTATCAAAATATTAAAAACTTAAAACTTGCGATTTAATCATGATTAATTACAGATTTTTTTTTTGAATTAATTAGTTAATTTTTTTAAATCGATTCCCAGCACACACATATATATATATATATATATAATTTATTTATTTGTTTAACTATATTTTATAACTTGTATACAAGATAAAAATAAAAAAAATAATAACAAATACATAAATGTATATATTATATTATATTATATTATATTATATTATATTATATTATATTATATTATATTGATTAAAAACTCCTGAACAACATGGACTTACTCTGGTCAAAAAAATTTTTATTCCTTGATTCTCAAATAATTCAGTTGTTTTATCCTCCTCAAACAGAAGTAAAGTAAACTAAAAAAATAAAGACAATAAAACAAACATTTCTTAAATTGAAATTTCTTTCTGGTACGGCAGGGATGGACGCAACAGCATTAGCAACTAACTCTAAATACCACAGTGAGAAGACACAACTGTCAGCATGTAGAAGGAAGGAATTCACCCAATATATCCACTGATCCAAGCCCTCCTAGCTCAGCTAAACCACAGTCTTTGTCCGACCTGTGGGCCATAAACGTCCGGCTGTGTTTTTGTGTGTGTGTGACCAGGTGTGTAAACATCCTACACTCTCAGCTGTGACATCACCAAGCTGGGAGAGGGATGTTTACTCTCTTTGTCACAAATAGATCTTCAGGAATGCATGGGGAGAAAATTGAAAGATGCTTGGCGCAAACGTTTGAGTATTCCTAGTGTTTGTGTGTCAGAATAGCACAGCTGATTACCTGCCATTATCCTGCGGTTGAGTGTGGGAGTTCATGCCACAGACTGCAGCTAAAGGTCTCGTTTCTGTCCAGCTAGAAGATTGCATTACTCGCTCTTGCTTTGCCTATAAGTTATTTATCCTCCTCCTGCCTCTAGTGTTACAGAGCTAAAATAATTTATGGAGATGTAATTGACAGATAGGCCTTATGAACTCTTGATTTCATTGTGTATGTTCTTTTGCATTTATGATGATCCTGCTGAAGTGTTCTGCAATATAAGGTACATATTTCTCTATAAATGTGCCCGTGTGTGTAGGAGGAAGTGCGTCAGTCCGTCGCCCCAACTGAGCCGGTCCAGTATTACTTCACTCTGGCGCAGCAGCCCAGCGCAGTGCAGGTCCAAGGTCAGCAGCAAGGCCAGCAGGTGGCCGCTCCCACCGCCACCACACTACAGCCCGGGCAGATTATCATCGCTCAACCCCAGCAGGGCCAGGTAATCCCCACTCACTTGCCACAAACCCAAGGATGAAGTGTGTATATGGATTCTAGCAATAAATCAATGAGCTATAGTTATTATTCTTGGTGTGAACGGGCCTTTAAAGATAAATGCATCCATCCACACCAATGGATGATAACATTCTGAGTATGTAGTTTAAGTATGTGTGCATTGTCTGTACTAAAGCATAAAAATTCCATAATGTTTTTGTAGAAATTTAGGAAACATGCTAAGTTCAAATACTTTTTTTTCTCAGAAAAAACACTACTACAGCCAGTTATTCTACTTTAAAAATGTGTATTTTGGGTTGGAATGTTTGTTTATGTTTTGGTATGTGATCCCGCCCACTGCCAATTTACCCAATAGTATTTCAACACCCCGGGCTGGCAGTTGGCAGAAAACACGTCTTATTCTAGCCACGGAAGCCAGCAAACAAACTGGGTCAGTGATCACAGATTCTACCCGACCTAAAAGCCTCTGCAATAAAAACAAATGTATTCATTAACTGATCAACTTAAAGTATAAGGCTATCCATTGTCAATTGTGCTCGTTCCTGTTGTGTGTCCCTTATCTGGCAAACTGCGTGAGCGTTGAGTCTGAGGAGGAGGATGTGGGGGCGAAACAACTCCTTCCAATATTTTGGCTGCAGTACCGATTTTGACCGCCAGCTGTTAATATAACAGACGTGTGAACGGTGGACTCTGATTGGTTGTCAACAATACAGTTTTTCTGTGTTGTTATAGTTGTAGTGTCTTTGGTGTGAACAGGCCTTAAAGAGAGAGTATACCCAAAATGGTAATGGTAAAATTCTGTCAATATCATTTACTCGCCCTCGAGTTGTTCTAAACCTGCATTAATTTATCTCTTGTGTTGAACACAAAAGAAGATATTTTGAAGAATGTTAGTAACCAAGCAGTTTTTGATTGACTTCCATGGTATTTTTATTCGATACTATAGAAGTCAAAGTGGATCAGCAACTGTTTAGGTACCAACATTCTTCAAAACATCGTCATATGTTGAACAGAAGAATGAACTTCATGCAGGTTTAGATCAACTTGAGGGTGAGTAAATGATGACAGAATTTCCTTTTTGGGTGAACCATCCCTTTAAAGCTGCATCTTTAACGCTAACTTCCCTGCTATATAGCAAAAAAACGGTATGTGAAAAGAATAGTACCTCCAAATTCACAGTATTCATAAAACAATAAGTGAAAAACACCCAGATGACTTTCCAGTGAGATTCTGAAGTGTGCATACGATGGACACTTTACTATCCCATGAGGCCACGGGAGAGGAGTTGTGAATGGCAGTGAAGTGACGCAACCAACGCTGGTAGATCACATGACAATGATAACATGGTGAATATAGTATGTTTGGATTACGTTCATACTATATAGAACATACTTTTTTTTAGAAGACGCAAAGTAATTAGATTATTTCAGACAAAGTCTTTCAGTAATATTTTGCATATTATATGCAAAACAACAAATATATTGATGACTCATCTTGCATGACACAGCAAATCAGGATTTATGGCTATTAAAGCCTTTTGACTATTTAAAAGAAATGGACTACTCTTTCGCTATGTCCCACCCAAATTTCCTGTTTCAAAAGGAAACATTTCAACGGAGGAAAGAGAACTGGCATCTGGAGGCTTGGAGAACGTTGTTTGCCCTTGTAATTACCCTCGGGTATATTGGTGGACAATAGCCTGAAACTTTATCGTACCTACACTCTCGCACAACACTTGAGCCACGATTACTTTGATCAGCCTATTACAGGATCATTTGAAACATGATTGGTGAAGGTTGAAAGCCCAGAGGTGTCATTCACACGTTGCTATCAGGTGAACGGTAGAGTCCAGTCAGTCTCTCATGTGATATCAGCAGCCCTCTCCATGCCACTCCTGTTTTGTTATTTTAATTTAGTTCACGTTTACTAGCTTAATTCCACCGGTGTGAGGGAGGGATGGATGCTCTTTCTCACTTTCTTGCTCTTTTTGTCTGTGGTGGACGGATCAGTGCTGCTTCGGCAAGCTGCGGTTTGCTGACCTGTCAGATTTGGCCAAAGTTGTGCTGAAGTCACCTTCGAGAGCACTGGGGACAAATATATACAGTGGGGTTCAAAAATGTCACACCACACTGAAAATGAGATTCAAAATGTAATCTGGAAATACATTTTTAGTTTATAAAAAAATTAAAACAAACATTGCAATGTAAGATCAAAGATAAGTAATTAAGATTGTGGACAATTTCTAGGTCTCTAATCAAATAAGGAAATTAGTGGCATTGTTCATATATATATATATATATATGTATGTATGTGTGTGTGTATGTAGTGTATGCTGATGATAGAATTTGTTATGGAAAAAGATGCATTTTCAATAGTGGTGTCATACTTTTGGACTCCGCTTATATTACCGTTCAAAAGACTGGGGTCAGTAAGATTTTCCTTTATATAAATAATACTCGGCAAGGATGCATTAAATTGATCAAAAGGGACAGTAAAGACATTTATAATGTTAGCACAACATATTTTTGTGGAAACGTGATTTTTGAAGAATGATGATCCTGAAAATTCAGCTTTACATCATAGGAATAAATTACATTTTAAACTATATTAAAAATGGAAAGCAGTTATTTTTCATTGTAATAATATTTTGCAATATTAGTGTTCTTATGAAGAAATAGGCAAGGCAAGTTTATTTGTATAGCACATTTCATACACAGTGGCAATTCAAAGTGCTTTACACAGAAATGAAGTTAAAATATTCGTAAGTGAATAAAATAAAAATATATATAGTATAATAGGAATTAAAATAAATAAAAAATAAAGATGAAATCCCCTATCTGGGGTGGAAGAAAATGGAGAGTCAGGATTACTTTAAAAATATTTGTCAGGTAACTGTGCGTTTAGACCGTACCCTTACAGACAAATCTTCTTGGCCTAACTTGAGGGCGTTCTCTAGATGTTTTACCCGTCAGAGCAGATCTAAACGGGTCTTCCTCGCACCGGAGGGAGTACTCAAAAACAAAAACAAAAAAGTAAATGCAGTCTTGGTGAGCAGAACAGACTTCTTTGAAAAACATTATAAAAATCTTAACCCCAAAGTGTAAACGGAAGAATATCTACATAGGAAAGAAAGAAATAAGGTGATGGAAAACAGTGGTGTAGTAGAGAATTTATGCACATGGAAAAAAGGCAACCACATGTTTATTAAAAAATTGACAAAACATTTGTCAGACTGTGACCTCTTCCTTTATGCGCTCTGTTCGAGCTCACTTCTGTTTACCCTTTAAGTCAAATTGATTCTTGGTGGGTTTTTATCTTCATACCTGAGGACAGAGAGTCAGTTCAGCTTCATCTCACTGTCTGCTCACTGCTTTGTGCTGCTATATGCAGTCATTTCCCCAAATGCAAAACTTCCATAAACTCATTATTTTCACATTTTACAGCAGAGCTGTCACTCGTCTGCTGTAACAGATGGCTTCATCTTCACTCTGCTTCAGTTAATGCCTGTTCACACCACATCTGAAACTACAGAATGACGACAGTCAATTTTTACAGAAATCTTTCACACTTATTCACAATTTAAATGGTAAATTATTTGTATTTTTAAAAATCCAGATATTTCAGGCTTGGTATGAACTTTTGAATTCATAAAAAAAAAACGTATGCATGTCATCCCAAACTATGGATATGCTGTGAACATGCCTTTTTAAAGTCAGTTCATACTACATGCGACGCATCACGCTTTCATTTCTTTACACTATTTGTGGCTTCTCAGTGCATTGCCTTTTTTGTTGCTTTTGTATGTGATGTTTGAGTATGCGCTTTGCATGTGCTTGCCTGTGTTGTGAAGTTCACTCTCTCTTTCTGGCATTATTTCCTCCTCTTCCTCAGGTATTGCAGGGAACCACCATGCAGCAGCTGCAGCAGGTGCAGGTCGCTCAATCACAGGCGACCCCTATCACGGTAAACACCTCAAACCCCTCAAAATGGCGCCTATTCTTCCCCCAAAAGTATTCACAATGCACAAAGGAGCTTTTTTAGGGCTTTTTGTCATGACAGTTGAATAAGAACTGCATTTCAAAGCACAATACAATAGTTAAAAATATCCCCGTTTGGGTACTATACATTAAACAATGCAGTAAACGGAAGCAGATGTATGGTAATACAGTTCTACTGCCTGGGTTAGTTCACCCAAAACTGTACATTTCTGTCATTAATTACTCACCCTCATGTCATTCCAAACCTGTAAGACCTTCGTTCATCTTCGAAACACAAATTACTATATTTTTGATGCTCTCTGACCCCTCCATGGACAGCAATGTAATTAATACCCAGAAAGGTAGTAAAGACATCGTTAAAAAAGTCCATGTGACTACAGTGGTTGAACCTTAATTTTATGAAGTGATGAGTACTTTTTGTGCGCAAAAACAGGCTAGAAGAAATTGTTGAATAAAGTCGTTATTTTAGTTTGTGTCAGACTCTTACGCTGTTGACGCGGTGTAAACAGTGCAGTGTTTCCAGAACGCCGGCTTACCATTGGCCGACGCTGTTCATGTGAGCACCATGACACATGAGCCGTTCTGCTGTAGAACTAGGAAGCACTGCACTGTTTACACTACGTCAACAGCGTATTAAATATCTTAATTTGTGCTCCGAAGATGAACAAAGGTCTTACGGGTTTGGAACGACATGAGTGTGAGGAATTAATGACAGAATTTTCATTTTCTGGTGAACTAACCCTTTAGTTTATAGTTTATATCATGTTACGGAGTGGTGCAGGGACCCAGAAGACTAATTCTCCACTGGTTTCCTCGAGATTTTCCTATGGGGTTTTATAATGGGGGTTTTCAATTCATGAGTAAAATAAGTCTGATAAACATAAATTGACGATACTTGTCGTTTTGTTCTACAGCGTAAACTGCACACACGCACACCCCAAACGTTCTTATCTAGTTATTTATTAGAATGGTTTTTTTTTTAAACAGCTTCAAAATTGGCGTTTTCGATATAGGTGTTATTTATGTTGTAGTGTTTAGTAAGACTTTGAAAGTAGTCTTATACCATTTTGCAATGAGAGAACTGTTATCATATATAAAAACATTACGCACATTAAAGGGACCGTTCACACACAAATGAAAATTAGCCCATGATTTACTCACCCTCAAGCCATCCTAGCTGTATATGACATTCTTCTTTCAGACAAATACAATCAGAGTTATATAAAAAACAATCTCTTGGCCAATTACTGGCTCCGGGGGGTTAATTCAGTAAGGATGCATTAAATTGAAGACATTTATGATATTACAAAAGATTTCTATTTCAAATAAATGCTGTTTTCACAAAAATACTAAGCACATATAATAATATCTTGACGATGATAATAAGAAATGTTCTTGACCTGCAAATCATCATATTAGAATGATTTCTGAAGGATCATGTGACCCTGAAGACTGGAGTAATGAGGCTGAAAATACAGCTTTGATCACAGGGATAAATTGCATTTTATATTATATTAGAAAAGAAAATCGTTCTTTAAATTGTAATATTTCACAGTATTAATGTTTATACTGTTTTTGATTAAATAAATGCAGCTTTGTTGAGCATTAGAGACTTATTTCAAAACATTGAAAAATCTTAGTAACACTTTACAAGAAGGTTAGGTAATGTATTAACTAACAATGAGCAATACATTCGTTAAGTACATTAATTAATGGTAACACTTTAAGTGTCCGTGTTACATACGTTACATGTATTCACCATAGTAATAACTATAAATTATGCATAATTACACACAACTAACCCTCATCTAAATCCTAATCCTACCCTATGTAGTTAATTATTACTCAGTACTTAAATATATAATCACACTGTAACAATGACGGATACAACTTTTGTTTTTAATAATGTATTAGTAAATGTTGAGATTAACATCAACTGAGATGCTTTAGAGATATTTTTCATTGTTAGTCCATGTTAACAAAGGAAACCTTGTTGTAAAGTGTTACCAAAATCTTAAACCCAAACTGTTGAGAGTCTGATATAATAGATTAGCTAAGTGAATAATTGAAGGCTAAAGTCACCGTGTTCTCCTAAAACAAAGAGAGAAGCAGATGTTATTCACACGGCCAAATCTGCAATTCATATGCCCTCTATTTGATGCTACATGAGGTCACTGCACGTCTCAGGCCAGATAAAGTTGTGCTGCTTAGTAAATTGCTCTGGCCTATCGGGTGTCAGTTCCTGAAGAGGAGAGATCGTCTGTCACACCTCCGCAGTCGGCGCACGGGTTTCTCCGCTCGACGCAAAGGCCCGGGGTCACAGTCTTGCATCTCTCCCCTTTCCTCCACACGTCTTCAGTTTCACTTTCTTTTGGAGGCCTTCCCAGCCCACAGGGGAGTGTTAGGCGTGAGCTGTAATGCTAATGCTAGCTTTGTCTCTTCCAGCCATAGACTGTAAAAAGGTTCCAGTGTACATGCTGAAAGAGACTTGTGAGGCACACTGCAGGATGAAACAGCTTGTGTGAAAGTTTAAAGCTGCAGTCCCACCCTCATGGCTTTCATCCTTCATCTTTCAGAGTGCCCCTGTGACCATGCAGGTGGGCGAGGGCCAGCAGGTGCAGATCGTGCAGGCGGCTGCGCAGGGACAGGCTCAGGCGCAGGCAGCACAGCCGGCGGGACAGACTATGCAGGTCATGCAGCAGATCATCACCAACACGGGAGAGATCCAGCAGATTCCAGTAAGAACGTTTACCTTTTTATTTTGTGATTATAGAGTCATTTAAAAGGATTATAGATTGGGAATGTGGCATAGCCGTTCTGAATACACACGGTTAGTTGGAGATAATGATGTGTGCTCATCTGTGCCCTCTTGTGGTGTCCTGCAGGTGCAGCTCAACACCGGCCAGCTGCAGTATATTCGCCTGGCTCAGCCCGTCTCGGGAACACAGGTTGTTCAAGGACAAATACAGACGCTTGCAACAAACGCTCAGCAGGTAAAGCATGAAACCTTTACATGAGCACTTACAGACCTTTAAAGATGGTTAACAATATCAACTCAATTCATCTTTTCAGTCACGTGACTGTCGCGGATCCCTGGAGGGTAAAACAGCCATAGAACTGCAGCACAAGCCTGTCAATTTTCCATCTTAAAAACAAAAATAAGTGAACAAGATGCACGTTTTGGGCACTTGTGATCCATATACAGCACCTGCTGTCACTAAAAACAGCGGGACGTTTTTAAAACACTTAATGTGAAAAACACTACAGAGTGAGTTGCACCAATAGCAAAGTTTAATGCTAATCAAGGATTTGTTGATATGGGTTTTATTTTATATCGTGTTGTGTTGCACCACTTAATTTTAAACACAGATTAACTATGTAGAAAGACTGATGAACCGACGCCATGTTAAGGAATCCTTACTAGTGCAACCCACTCTTAAAGTGCATATAACAGTGATATTAAAAGATTCAGTCTACACCTTTTTGATGATGCATCTATATACAGGCGAGCAGATGAGCCAAGAATATGAACGCAACAGGTTTTCTTTATAATGGTATTCGATAGGAAATACATTTAACGAGAAACCTTGTGTTGCATTAATATTGTGCGTTTATTTGCTTGCCTGTACAAAGTATGCAACATCAATAAGGTGTGTATTGAAATTGGTCTTTTAATATCACTGTCTAACTACATTAAAACTGACTACAAACCTGGTCAAAATGACTGGCGGGCAATGGAGGAAAGCCTTGTTTTACCCTCCAGGTGGGCGTTCCTATAATGGTGTGACGTCACGTGAAAACTATGAATTGGCACAAGGGAGGAGTGTTCATTTAAGCTTTTTGCAAAAAGTAATTCCTTTAGTGACACTAATGGCACAGGAGTTACACACTTTTAAGCAGTTGTATATTTCACATAAAACACATTTCCTTCATTTGATGAATGTAATACAAATGATGGTTTGATCTTGTTCTTTAGATTTCACAGACGGAAGTACAACAGGGTCAGCAACAGTTCAACCAGTTTACTGATGGGCAGGTAATGACTTTTTTGATGTTTTAAGGCCTTATGTATATGCATGTAAGAACCTTAATATTGTGAAATAATTATTACTTACTGTTAATTATTACAATTTAAAATAACTGTTTTCTATTTTAATATATTTTAAAATGTAATTTATTCCTGTGATGCAAATCTGAATTTTCAGCATCATTACTCCAGATTTTAGTGTTACATGATTCATCAGAAATCATTCTGATATGCAGATTTGCTGCTCAAGAAGCATGTATTATTACTACCCATGTTGAAAAAAATTAATTCTACTTAATATTTTTGTGGAAACATTTTTTCAGGATTTTTTCTGATGAATAAAAATAAAATCTTTTGTAACATTTATAAATGTCTTAAACATTAAAATGCATGCATATTATAATAAATAAATTTAGAATATTTTTGTAATATATGATGCAATATATATAACCAGGGCTTGACATTAAAGGGTAACTCAACCCCAGCTCAGCCCTTAACTCCACCCACTGGCAATATTTGAAAAATGCTGGAAAAGCGGGCAGAGCCCAGCGGAGACAGAGGGGACGAACCGAGGGCGGGACTGAGCGGAGGGCGTGCACCAGTGACGGATTGATTGACAGCTGTCTGACTCGCGAGTCGCAAAGATGGAGAATGACTGGAGTGACGCCAGTAGCTTTGCAACAGAGCGGTCATTCTCCCCCACCTTCACCTGAAGTGGAAGAGGGTGAAATGTCTGTAGACACAGACCTTATCAATGCGAGCCGCTGGCTCAAACTGCATTAACTCCCGATGCCGACGATGCTAGTGAAGCAGCAGCACAAGAGAGAATGAGACAACTGACCTAATCTATGAACAGTCAAATCCTTATACTGAATGCCACCAAAAATAGATTGGATATATACAATGTATTTTCATTCAAATTAACTGAATCAATAAGCAGTGCAGGGCCAATAAGTTCAAACCTTATAGCCTATTATAAACAGATTTCCTCAAATAAAAGACTGTGTACGCCAGCACGTTACGGTATTGCTGTTTGTTACCACGACAACCACTTGCGTGTCAGGGTTTGAAAGTGCGTCTCCTGTATGAAAATTATCTGTACAATAGACGGGCGGCAATAATATCGCAGGAAAAGCTTGACATTATTTAACCGCATTTTCTTCTTTACAATGTTAAAGCAAGTGTCAAGTGAGTTTCATTCATAATGTTTCTACTTCATGTAACATGAGAGTTCATACTGTGAAGCCGTTCTCATCATGTGATTGGGGAAAACATTTCTGAGGGCGTGGTGAGCTCGTGCCAGGGGTGGAAGAACCATCATACGTTGACCTACAACGTGCAATAGGAAAATGAAACTGCAGTAGCCACCGTTCAACCTTAGGAGGGAAGTACTTTGGCGGTTTTACACCGCTTATTATTGAATTAAAATACTTTATACCCAAATGTCAAAACATTTACTCGAATCAATGAACAGCATTAATAAAGCCCCAGTCTTTCAGATCATTAACTAAAAAAGTTGCTTTAGGGTTTAGTTACCCTTTAACTTTTTTGCTCAGCAGTCACTGTGGCTAGTGGTTTTCCAAAGTTAAGGGATAGTTCACCCAAAAATGAAAATTGTCATCATTTACTCACCCTCAAGTTGTTCCAAACCTGTATGAGTTTCTTTGTTCTGCTGAACACAAAAGAAGATATTTTGAAGAATGTTTGTAACCAACCAGATAGAGCAGGGGTCTCCAAACTCGGTCCTGGAGGGCCACTGTCCTGCAGAGTTTAGTTCCAACCCCAAACAAACACACCTGAACCAGCTAATCAGTGTCTAACTAGGGCATTGTAAGACACTGATTAGCCTGTTCAGGTGTGTTTGATTGGGGTTGGAACTAAACTCTGCAGGACAGTGGCCCTCCAGGACTGAGTTTGGAGACCCCTGAGATAGAGCAACCATCGACTACCATAGTAGGGGGAAAATGCTATGGTATTCAATGGTTGCTCTATCTACCTTTACTAGCCATTCAGCATTTTCACTGGCCACAATTTTGACATCGATACCATGGGGAAAAACTGCCTTGTAGATCATTTTTTTTAATATTATCTCATAATTTGGCAACAGGAATATTAGGCTGCTGTCACTTTAAGACCTGATGTACGGATCCATTATACTGTTACACATGCGTTTTCTTTATTTACGTTCACTTAAAACAGAACGGACTGTGTTAACCTGAATACTCGGCAAGACATTTTGACATTATTTTGTGTGTATGTGACTGTTTAAGCGCAATACGCAGTGAAAAAGAACTCAAGGAGGCTTTTTTCTGCATGCTTTTTTTCTTTGAATCTGAGGGAATGAGTAAAATTATGCGCAACCCGACGGCGAAATCCAAGCCCTATAACAGCAACAATATTCATCCGGAGCAAATGAAGCGAGTGAGTGAGGGGAGGCGGGTTTGTGTGTCACTCGCTGTCAGAGAGAAGAGAGTGAGCAGCTGCTATCCTGTGTATATTCTATGGGAAATTAGCATTGGAAGCATTTCCGTATTGAATCGATATGTATTTGTGACAACACTACATTGCACGTAGTTTATCATTTCAGATGCCTTCGTTGTCTACAATTGAAAAATTTATGTATTATAGATGAAATTCAAGCTGCCAAAGTGACTAGTAGGAGTGACTCGGGTGTTAATGTCAAGCCCTGCATATAATAATAATAATAATAATAATAATAATAATAAATACAATATTCTATTATTCCGATATTCTGTTGTGTTCTATGTCGTATTAGCACAGTTGTCCGAGTTCAGTAACACATCCCTCCCTTTCTTTCTGTGTCTCTACAGCAGCTGTATCAGATCCAGCAGGTGACAATGCCAGCAGGACAGGAGTTGACCCAGCCCATGTTCATTCAGTCCACCAGCCAGACGGCCGACGGGCAGGTCACCACGCAGGTCAGCGCGGACTGAGACCGTTCATCCCGACACTCTCAACTGGAGCTCCCGACAACACCAACATCCTTCCACTTCCCTTCATCTCATGCCATATTCTGATCAAGTTCTCCGTTTAATTCAGCTATCCGATAATAAACTTTAGCTTCATAATTTACCGTCCAAACGACATGTTTTGCTGTTTTGTTAAAGTGTGGGTCTCTGAGTAATGGAAGGATCAATGTGTAGTGGCAGAGATTTGCTTTCTGCCATATTAATTTCAACTATATGTCTTCTGCAATATGGCAAAAGTGAACCCACCGTCTTCCTTTCAGTATAGATAGAATATGTTTCATAGTTTGATGTGGGTAAAGATTATGCTTTCAGATGTGTTCAGTGATCGTGACATTAGAGTGTGACGCTTGTGAAACTGGAGCTGGAGGGCACTTCTCAGATGTGGGGCATGTACAGTGGGCTTTCGTGGAAAATATCCACCTTTTTGGGTTTAGTTTTTTTTCCCCAAGCCCTCATTCATTTTGACAGATCATGCCATCTCATGATGTGTGGAGTTTGAAACTTGATGATAAAAAGCCATAATCTGCACATCCTGTATCTCTGTAGTTTAACTATAGTAATTGTATTAGTTCAGTTGTAGTATCTTGTATAGTTTTGAGATTTGATAACATTGTATTTGTTAAAGGGCTTCTTATTGTTGGGGTTTCTACATGCGAGTGGTCCTCTTCGTGTGAATGTGTGTGAATGTGTTTGATGTGCTTTCCTTGCGTGTCTTTCTGGACCAGATTTAAAGAGACTTCTTCTGCCCCTTGCAACTGAACTGCTCCACTGTTACCTACTTGTTAAAACAACAGCTTAATTAAATAAAAAAATCCCTTTTATATAAACCGTTTTAATATCAACTTTTTTTTTATTATTGCCCTCTTTTTTTCATATTATAATTGTTGGTCATGTTGTTTTGCATGTAGTTATGACTGGCAGCATGATATGCAATATAGGTACACATTTTATTTTTGTGGGGTTTTGTTTTGTTTTGTTTTGTTTCGTTTTTTGTAAACAGACTTTGGTTTGTGAGAAAATAAAAACTCCCCCCAAAAAAGATGGAAATTGTTTTGTTTATTTTCAATATAGTCTAAGCGGTGTGGCTGTATGGGATGCAGGTTTGACTCTGTCCCATTTGCCAACCAAATAAAGGCTCTTAACTTTTTAAAATATGTTTTATTACATTATTAACTTTTGAGTACATTTATTTTTAACTTGAGTACATTAGATTTGCCTCTGGCTTTGACGTCACAGTTGTCCGTTCTGTTCCCTGAGCTCTGTGACGGAGAGTGGCAGTGTTTATGTTGACCACACGGTGGCGGCATTTCAACCTGACGAGTGCTCGATCACTGAAGTGATCAGAACTCCGATTCATTTCCGCGAGTCGAATCTTTCAAACGGTTCGTTTCAAGGAACAACTTCTAAACACCGATAAAGCCGTTCTGGACACCCCACTAAAACTTGCCATGCACTCAAACGCTCCAATAAAGCATTATATAGACCAATTTACTGTTTGTAAACATACAGGATGCAGGGTTGCCAACCACATAAAAGTCTTGTTCCGTATTGAACTGATACGGAACGCACTTTGTTCCGTATTTTTGAGAATCAATTCAGTGCAAATCCATGACAGACATTTTCACAATTTTTTACCGTTAAAATCACAGTCATTTTTTGCAGTGTGCGGTAGATAGGCCAACTAATTTCTCCCCGTTTGTCTATGATCAGTAGTGATGGGGAGTCGACTCCAAAAGAGTCGATTCCTCGACTCTGAATAGCCCCAGACTCGGGGTCGACTCCAGCACAGGAATCGACTCTCGGTGTCGACTCTGATGCTGTGTCCGAAATCGCTCACTTGTTTAATAATTCTCTAATCCCTATAAAGTGCATGGCAGTTGAGTGCACTATAAGCAAGGAGTGAATGAAATGAAGCGAGGAATTCAGACACTGACGTAAAACATCGCGTCAGAGAGCTGTCGCTGCAGAAACTCACACACATTTATTTGAGTGCTTACTTTAGAAATAGAAAACAGTCACAGCGACTTTAGTTTGTAATTATAGGCTTCCTCCATGCCAGCTTTAGTTTAATTGATAGTGCCTATTAATGCAATAAATATACATTTGGTTTTCTATGGTTAACCCTAATGTTCATAATCATTAAACTAAATCCTAAAAAAAACTCACATCAAGAAGAAATACATGAATAAGTGTACATTATTATATTTATATCTTTAACTCACCTTTTAAGACAATGATCATGTGCGTTATGTACTCGACAACAGCTTTTTTCATGACTTTTTTCTTTCCTGTGTAACATTAGGCAACAGCTAGAAACTCTAATAGCCTCATCAAGTCATCGCTAAATTGGACTAAATTGGACTCATTTGGACGATCACGCTAAAAGTGCGAGGTTTTAATAAGGGGATTAGAGTCGAAGAGTCAAGTGACAACAGCGGGAAATATTGTATTATAATATGCTATAATGTATGAAATCTATTTATCTAAATGTATCAATTAGTTTGTATCAAATATGTCATATGTATCATATATTAACTAATATATTTAACTTTCTTTTATAATTTATATTACCATTATTTACTGATATTTATTTAAATGTTTTACAGGCTGTAGTATTGTTTCACTGATGGGAAATGTAGGCTCTCTCTCTCTCTCTCTCTCTCTCTCTCTCTCTCTCTCTCTATATATATATATATATATATATATATATATATATATATATATATATATATATATATATATATATATATATATATATATATATATATATATATATATATATATATATATATATATATATATATATATATATATATATATATATATATATATATATATATATATATATATAGCCTACATTTTGAAAAAAAAAATATCTTAAACTTAATCTTAAACTTTCTCAAATTTCTTTCAAATTTTCATTCAGTTTCAGCAATTTAATCAAACATTTAATCAAATTTAACTGCTTATTTGCTGAAATCATTCAACTGTTGTTATATGTATAGCCTAAAGTACGATTTAAACCAATGTGTTTCATACATTATAACACATTCCAGATCGTCTTTTGCAACCGACATGCGCAGTTGAACCTGCGTGATGTCAGTTTGACGTAGGCTGTAAATTGGTCTATAGGCACGACTTTTTGTATATATATGTTTTAATAATAAAGGTTTTTATTATCATTTGTCTCAGTTTGTTAATTACTGCCATGACTCAGCTCATAAAAACAAATAAATTATAACTTAATTACACTTTTCAGTCGCATTTTATTTGCGACTCATTCTTCGGTTTTTGAATCATTAGGAATCGGCTCATGTTCGGGAAAAATATGAATTCAGAACAGGCTATACTGCTCGTAGGCTACTAGCCTGGCTCCGCCCTCCTACATACTTCCGCTCAATTTTCATTTTTCTTCAGTACTACGTCTGGGACTGCTGTATATGCTTAGGTTTTCGCCCGAACAATTTTTTACCGGTCCAATCAGCAAACAGAGGGAGTGGCTGAGAGCGATGACGTTGATGTCGTGCGCTAGTTTGAGTTGTAGCAGTAATGGCGGAGGTGAAAGATGCGAGTGTGTGGCACTGGCACCGCTGACGAATGTCCAGGAGTTAAAGCCGGAGTGTGGCGAGGTGGACGAGCGAGCGAGATCGGTGTGCGTGATTGAGAATGAGACACACCGGTCTCGAGTCCACTCATGAGGGAGCACGGAGGCATGAGGACGAGCGACACCGGTGAAGGAAGAGAGAGGACCTGGCCTGGATTTTAAGTTGTTTTGTTTACGTTTTGTTATGTTAGTGCGCGGCAGACGTCCGTGAGGGGCTGCCGCTTTTACTTTCATTTTGAGTTTAATATTTGATTAAAAGTTGTTAAACGTTCGCCGGTTCCCGCCTCCTTCTTCCCTGAACAAACGAACTCCGTTACACGGAGCAAGAACAATCACTGCTGAGTTTTGTTGTTGGCCATAATGTTGTGGTCCGGGAAAAGTGTTTTTCAGCTCGCTCCGTTAGAGTCCGTCTCCCACCACCCGCGAAAAACCCCAGGCTGAATTACCGACTGCTTTTGACAAACACCAAGGTCGTGTGGTAATGTAATTGCTCTCCGAATCCACATCTCTGAGTTTTCAAGAATATATCACTTCAAAATTCACTGTTTATATCCTTTTTTGACCCCTGCAGAGCACCGTACGGCTGCGCTTCGCTGTAATGTGCATTTATAGACTTGTATTTCTTTAAATGTTGGCAAGTGTTTACAAGAGCAAAATATTTCATCACCGCTCAAAAAAAATAAAAGAATAAAAGCACGTAAACATTTGAATTGGGCTGTTATTTACGGCAGCATTTGTTCTTATCATACCAGCATATGACATTTTATTTACAGCATATAAAATCATGTTACGATCACAAAACTCTCCTCTCCACCGTGAATAAATCACAATCCGAATGCACAAGGTTTTATCACTGACACTGAGGTGGTGTGTATAGTTAATGTGAGAATCAAAGGCGAACGGCGCATGACATACGTCACGACTAAACGTTAGTGATTGGTTAGGCAGATCCAGAGTGACTCTGGGCAGATCCAATAGTTTTAAACTTCAACAGAGTTCCCGCCTTCAAGGAAGTAAACGCTTGTCAATGGAGACTGGCCAGACTCTCAGTACAAATGAAATGTACGAGAGTCTGGTAAGACCAGGCTAGTAGGCTACTACCTTTATCACATCTTTTTCTTTGGCAGTCTGGCAGAAATAGTAAGGTTAGTATGCAACTCAGCATGTGTTTAAGGCACAATATGTTCGATTTTTGGATTAAAATATCCAAAGACCACTAATGTTATATATTTTATTGACTTGAGCATTAGGCTATCCCAAATGTTACGCAATTTTAACCAGGACACGTGGCCTATTAAAGGATTAGTTCACTTCAAAATGAAAATTTCTTAATATTTTATTCACCCCCCATCTCATCCAAGATGTTTTTTTTTTCTTCAGTCGAATAGAAATGAAGGATTTTGAGGAAACGATTACGCAATCACTGGCGAGCCACAGAGCAGCGCAAGATGAGCAATTTAGGTTAAAAAGTATATTCATTTTTAATTTTTTTAGAGAATGGCCGATGGTTTCGCTATATAAGACCCTATTCCACATCTGGGATCGTGCAGAGCCTCTGAAGCGCTTTGGTTGCCATGGAAGTCTGTGATGTGGAGAAAAATCCTGGAATGTTATCCTCAAAAACGTATTTTCTTTTCGACTGAAGAAAGAAAGAAAGACATGAACATCTTGGATGAGATGGGGGTGAGTAAAATATCAGGACATTTTCATTTTGAAGTGAACTAATCCTTTAATACCCGTATTACCCTCGATTTCTGCATTACATCTGACGACATTGCACACCAGTTACGCTCGTCAGACGGGAGGCGATTCGCCGGAAGCTAGATAACTTACTTTATAAAGTTTTAAATATGGATATTTTTCTTACACAAATGCATCGATTCGCTTCAGAAGGCCTTTATTAACCCCCGGAGCCTTGTGGAGCAGTTATATGATGGATAGATGCACCATTATGGACTTTGAAGAACCAGGACATTTTTAAAATAACTCCGATTGTATTCGTCTGAAAGAAGAATGTCATACACACCTAGGATGGGCTAAATCATGGGCTAATTTTCATTTTTGGGTGAACTATCCCTTTAATCAAACGGTATTGTTTGGACAGAGCTGGTTAATGTTGGGCTGAATTTGCCTTTTATAAAAAAATAATTTGCTGTTCGACTAATTTAGAAAGCAGTAGCACTTCTTCCTCCCACCAATTCGTTTTTCTTTTGGATTTAATAATAAAATCAAGCCTATATGGGCAGGTCAACAGCACACCGGTTTAACATTTGTAATTTGTAAGTCATGGTGGAAAACATTTCCAATGTGTATATCATAATGCATTCTCTTGAAAATTCTTTATTGTGTGTTGAATGTAAACTCCTCTTTACCGTTCAATGTGAATTTATCTGAGAATGTTCTTAAATAAGGAAATCTCTTCAGTGATTGGTCCATGCCTATGTCGTCATCAAAAAAACCTGTTTGTGTCGCAAATCATCTCTAAGACTGACACTTAAGATTTATGGTGCGTTCCATTATGGTCAAAGATCCGACTCGGCCCTCGGATATGACGTCACTTCCACACTTCAAGCGTTCTGGTATGTTTTGCGCGTCCGAGTCAGAGAAAAACATGGACGCCACCCGGAAAGCTGTTGCTATGGTAGCACTGGCCGCTCCACACTCCGCACACACACTTGATTATATAATAATAGCTAACAATAATCTAGGTTAACGTTTTCAAATCAAATCATGCATTTTCTAACGTTACCTACCGCGAGTCAGCGCTGCGCCAGTTTGAAAAAGGCGGGTACAGGACCCTTTTTAATGAACGTTTGTTGTAGGTCTACTAGGCATAGAGATATCTGAACATCTTTGCCAAATGAACATTTAAACAACTAAATCGGTCCAAAAACAATGAAAACAATTCGTACTTAAAGTCACACAGGTCGCAGCCATCTTGTATTCCGATTCGGAATTCTTGCTCGGTGTCCTCACGGTTGTCCAAACTTCCGAGCGGAAAAATCCGAGGAAAGGGGGCGTGTTGGTGCGTGTTGCTAGGTAACGTCTGTCTTCCTAGTCGGAGCTCCGACACGGATAAATAATAGAACGCAGCATTAGTCCTACACCCAGTATGACTGAGATGGTTGATAACTAACTTTGAGCCAAGAACCTCAAGTCAATTCTCAGCAGTGTTCTTGTGAGTAATTCTCGGAGGCTTGATAAATACGGGCACAGAACTAAACGATCCGTTCGCGAATCGTCAGTGGCGTGACTCATGAGTGCATGCATATCATCCAAAAATCGCATAAACAAACTTTACATTTTCCATCTTTTTCGTTTATGGAAAAACGAGGCGGTTAAGTCACGGGTTTGTCAATGAGCGCTAAGCTTTGGGAGGTCAGGCTGCATTCCTTATCCGGCCTAAATCTTGAGAGGAAGGCGTGATTAGGAAGGAACAGAAAAAAGTGGTAAGATTCGAATGTTCAGTCATCAAATACGTTGAGCAAAGCCGAGAAACACATCCTAAACATTCAGCTTTTGGGAATGTTTTAAGGCAGGCTATAATATTTGTATTAACACCAAGAACATTCAAATGGAAACGGCTTGTGGTGGTTTTGCCATTCTTTAATTTGAAAAAACAACAACAACAACAACTTAAAGTCTATAGCACACAAACAAGCCTACACTTCCTGTAAGTGCTGTCAGGCCAGGATTTCTCTTGTGGACAGGCCTAATCGTCTTATGCGGTGAACAATTACTGCATTAATGAGCGAGGATTGGTTCTTAATATTTGAGATATGGGGCGGTTGGAATATCTGAACCTAATCCTGGTATGACTTGGATTTATTAACTCTGTTTGTCTTGGCTGTTGAGTTTCCTCAGGTCAAGGAATCATCCAAAAGATTAGCAGAGACTGGTCATGAGAGACCCTGAGAGATTTGTTAATCTAACACCACCACCAAAATCATGTACAATAACTCATCTGATGTAAGACCTTGCAATGAGTTTTTTTCTATTATTATTGTAGCCTGTCACCATATGCCAGCCTATTGTTGTCATCAGGAAAGCACTTCTAGCTGTTTGTTGGCACAGCGGTTGTGTTGATAGTTCAGACGCCTCATCATATCAAAGGGGAAGCCCAGCGGATCAGGCTTCAACTTTGGACGTGGTTCTAAATTCCATCACATGACCCTCGGTTACTGATCTCTTACACTGATTTATTACTGCTGGACCTTACAGATGTAAAACATCTTTTTCAGTTCACTTTATTTGTATAGCACTTTTCACAAAACAGGTACAACAAAAAATATATATATTACACTGTAAAAAAAAATCACAGTAAAATTTACAGTAAAAAAATGGCAGATGTGGTTGCCAGAACTTTACCGTAAAAAATATGGCTGTAACGTTTTAGGTTTTCCGGGACAGCACCATATCATTTAAAGGTTTATAATGTAATAATTACGTGTACACTATACAGAACGTATTTCATTAACTGAAATAATGTTTAATTACCAACATATTGAAATACTAATATCTGTTTTGTACCTTTGATATATACTGACAACCTCCAATCACAGTGGAGATGAGAGTCACATGATCAATCCAAGCTCATCACAATCAGCTTTTAGGCAGACAATACTAATTTATAGGTGCACAAATACTACACCATCATGGTAACACACATTACATTTTAATAATGCAATAAACATTAATTTAACAACATTAAATGTAACATAAAACCCTTATGTACATAACAGATTAGAAAAAACTAAGAAGAAACTACAAACACATCAAATGCGAAGTGTCACGCAGGGAATGCCAATTTACGTGTTTTCACTATAAATAACACAATGACTTTTTTTCTTCTTTCAAAAAACGTACTTAAAACTTACGTAACCATACGTAAAAAACATAAGTTTAGATCTATTACAGTTATTCACCGTATATAGTACAGAAACTTTCTGTTTACAGTCTTATTACAGTCTTTTACCGTTAAAATCACGATCAATTTTTACAGTGTAGTATTTGTAAAGGCATATTTAAATTAAATCCATACATAACGCGCAAACGTTATTAGAGCAGATGTAAACCATCCACATGGTATTTCATGTAATCCAGACTTTATATAACCAATAAAATATTGATTTAAAAATTCTATAGTTTTGTTTAAATAATTACAAAAATAAAAATGTACTAAAATCAGTTGTTTGAAATGCTAGAAGTTAACTTGGGCATTAAAAAAATGGTTATTACTGTTTAGATTTTCTAAAGATTACATTTAACTTTCATTAACTTTTTTTATTAGTGCTTTTAAAAATTAAAGGGTTAGTTCACCCAAAAATGAAAATTCTGTCCTTAATTACTCACCCTCATGTGTTCGACACCCGTAAGACCGCCGTTCATCTTCGTAACACAAATGAAGATATTTTTGTTGAAATCCGATGGCTCAGTAAGGCCTCCATTGGCAGCAATGACATCTCCTCTCTCAAGACCCATAAAAGGTACTAAAGATGTCGCTACAAAGTCCATCTCACTACAGTGGTTCTATAATAACTTTATGAAGCGACGAGAATAGTTTTTGTGCCCCAAAAAAAATCTAAATAACGACTTTATTCAACAAGTTCTTGTCTTCCGCCTGGGCCTTTGACGTGAACTCACGAAGCACCACGACGCATGCGCGAGAATATGACTTTCATTTTGCGGCTTTGATAAGGCACTTTTACGTGCACTTGTTCGTTTCTCACAGTTCGGGCCAAGACCTAAAGCACGATCAATGTAGAATTCAACAGCTTAGATAAGGCGTTTTTTGCTCACCAAAACTATTCTCGTCGCTTCATAAAATTATTGTATTCAAAAATTTAATTATCGACATGAGGGTAAGTAATTCATTACAGAATTTTCATTTTTGGGTGAACTTACCCTTTAAATTTAAGTGAGCGTTATGATGGTAAAGGTAGTCTTAATGTAAAAATAAGAACATGAGCATGCATAATTAAATATCTAATATCAACCATACTGATAAAATCTTGAAAATCAGCCGATAACCAGTATAATACTGACATATAAACATGGTAGATTGTGGTTTTCTCACTCCATGTACTGTATGCACAAAACATGTCCATTTTCATTACATCATCAGTCCTTCCAGAAAAATGCGGCTTTTTTTTGTGATTGTTGCGGGCAAAAATCCTTGATTATGCGGCACGTTTTCTTAAAAAATGCGATGGAAAATGCGGGATATTTATGCAATTTTATGCGATAAAACTTGCAAAAACTGCGGTTTGATGAAAAAGAGAAAAAAAGCTAATATTTTTAATTTAATATTTAAGTTCTCATCTTGTTTTATTGAAGACCTTAATAAACACATGGCTCAATTTGGACCGATTTCATTTCCGATTTCCGATTTCAAACAATGCATCATGAAGCTTCGAAGCGTTATGAATCAGTGAGTCGATTCATGATTCGGATCGCGTGTCAAACTGCTGAAATACGTGACTTTGGCGATCCGAACCGCTGAATCGACTCACTGATTCATAACGCTTCAAACCGCTGAATTGACTCACTGATTCATAACGCTTCGAAGCTTCATGATGCTGTTTTTTGAAATCGGTCAACACACCGGGAAACTGCTTTGTGCGGTCTTTTGCTGTTATTTTTGTTGGCAAATGGGAATGTGCGTGCTTCATCATGGTTTCACCGATATCTATGGTTTCACCACGGGGTTTGCAGCTTTTCGATGACGTTCACGTCGGGTAATTACGTCACTTCAAAACGTTCCCATGGCAACAGGGGGAAATGGCGGCTCTTGTGTGACGTAAACAAACATTTTTCAACTTTCTGCTAATATATATGACTTCTTTTGCAACGAAAATGCGGGGATTATGAAATCATGCTAGCCCTGCATATTTTGCACGCGGAAATAGGCAATTTACGCTGCAAAAGTACGGCGTATTTGAAAAAATGCGGTCCCCGCATAAATATGCGGACTTTGGCTGCTTATGCGTTAAATCATGCGATCGCATAATCGCGTTTTACTGGAGGGACTGCATTATGATGGAAGAGGTGCTAGTTTATGAGGAGCCTATACATTTATTTTCAGCAAATTAAAGAGATCCTACAAAATCTTGATTTTGTTTTTGAGCTCTACTAGAACAGGTTTTCATGCTTGAATGTTCAAAAAACACCTTATTTTTTACATATTCTCCATTGTTGCAGCTCCTCTTTTCCCAGTCTGTCAGTAACGCTCTGTTTAGTTCCTGTCTCTCTGATTGGTTGGCTAGATCAGTGTTGTGATTGGTCAACCGCCTCGAGTGTGGTTGAGAAATGTCCCGCCCCTTACCATAACCGTGAGTTTCAACACCCTACTAACCAACTCAACCAGGCCCCGCCCTTTATTTTGCGAATGCCTTGTACGGGAATTATTTAAATGAGGAATATTGTGCCATTTTCATTCCCGGTAGAAAACTCAAGACTACAATGGAGGCGTTTCAGGGAGTTCAGAGACACTGATATAGAGAATAATTCCCGCTGGCGGGACTTTGTGCTTTGTAACTTTCCATGCTCCAACAGCAACATTACACACTAATGAAAGCTGAACGTTTAAATAGGTGAAATGCTGTTGGATTAAACATTTGGACTCTGAACCGGAATCTCAGTAGTGCTGAATTATCTCGAGGATAATCCTGTGTTGTTCAATTCTGGAATCTGTGAATGACTGACCCATTTGTTTTGAGACAAAAGCTTTAGCAATCTGGCTCTTTACAGGTTGCACCCATGTCTGAAAAGTCACAACCTGCCAGACCAAAAACTGGTCTCAGAGTCTGTAACTGCAGAATCTTGTGGACAGGCCCGAGTCCAGAGCTGTTCAGATGGGTTTTGGCCCGTGCTTTTAAAAACCATAGTGTCTGGGGATTGAGGTTGCGCTTGAGTGGCACAAAGGAGGGCACGAACATGCAGAGCAAAGCCTTCCTGTTGTTACTTTCTGTTTGCACTTGCGATCAGTGTTTTAAGGATGGCACAAGGGCAGGTTAAGGAGTTTAGACACAAAAGGCCTTGTATTTGGCTGAGGTCTCAGCCCTCACAGGTCTTTCAAAAGGTCTCTTTCATTCAAGGTACTGGAAACACACCAGCTCAGCAGAAGATACAACCGTGCTACTGTTCCAGCCTCTGGCCTGCACTACAGTCATGACATCACTTTGGAAAAGGAAGTCATGGATTTGAAAGTTAGTTTAGGAGAAGCAGATTTTAGCCGCAGACTATGTGCTTGTTCATAGAGGTATAATTAATGTAGTCACATTCAGAATGATCTCAAGTCCCACATACTTTAAGGAATGGTTCAGTAATTGTTTTTGTCTTTGTTATATTCTTTTAATTATTAATTATCAATGGATTCAAGGTCTTGTCTTGAACTTCATGTGGTTCTTTTTTGGTTTCCTGTTGTGTTGCAAGCATTAACGGTTCACTGGCTTGAAACAGATTTGATTCCATGTGATTTTTTCCCCCCACTTCAGGGCTGCGTTCAGGGCTTCATGTGATCTGGATACGGCCCGGATCCGGCTGACTACGATAAACCTCGGGATAAACAGAGGGACTAATATTAGCATAGATGCCATTCTTCTTATGATGTAACTAGTACATCAGGTGTTATGGGAAGTGTTCCCGGTTTGGTCGACCTAATTTAATCAGCCTAACGATCATTTTACATGATTGGAATTAGGGTTGCACAATATATCGAAATATCGCAAATGTACATATCGCGATATGCATATCGCAACGGGTACGCAATATCTGAATGATTTTAATAGGCTTACATTTTAGGTCGATGCATATTGCAGAGAGGGCACACGACTGTTACTTATGTGACTTGCTTGACGTTAAAAAGAGTTATTAAACGCAATAACTTGCGAAAAACATCTCCTTGCAGTCTTGCAGAAAATGGGCAAAAAGGCGGGACGTGGGCGGAGCTGAGGTGACATAATGACTAACAGACAGCAGACAAATGGCAATCCACCTGTCACTCAAAGTGGCCACGCCCTTAATTATGCAGAACTTTAAGGATTTATATAATGTTAACAAATGAGTTATAAAAATATCACCCCCCTCACAGTTGTCATGAAGGAAAACATTTTATGAAAATTAGCCGTATAGACCAAAAGCACAATTTGTACCAGACTGTAAACATGTGTTTTTCTGCTGTAAAGTTGGGCATTTTAACATGGAGCTCAATGAGATTCTGTTCCCTTCTGGAGCCTGTCCCTAGCGGCCAGTCGATGAATTGCAGTTTAAGTCACTTCCGTATTGGCTTCAAGAGAAACTGCGGGAGGTTGCCACTTGTGTCTGGCACACACACAGAAACGCCTCTCTGAAAGCGTGTGATCCCTTCAGTTCTGTTTTGTGTCTTGTTACACACTCAAACTGTCAAATACACATACAGTTATGTCAAAATGGCTGTCTTGACGAGTAGTGAACAATATCAGTTGGGGAAAGAAACTGAATGCGTGTCAATAGGATCCGTGCATTAGGTCTTAAAGTGACAGCCTGCTAATACAGTAAACCTGCCGCTGTCTGTCAAACAACAAAAGAAAAAGAGAAAATCACTCAGTGCTCTTGGCTAAATAACCTTTGTAGCTTTTTTTATGTATCAGTGTATATTTAATTTATGTGAAGACTACTGTTTTTAGTTCTTATTTTTAATAACAAAGATAAATTAAAATAACAAATATAATCGTCCACCCCTAGTTCAGGTGTCTTTGTTTACCTGGATGTTCTTGATGTTAAGTTTTAGGTTGATGTAACTATATACAGTGAGGAAAATAAGTATTTGAACACCCTGCTATTTTGCAAGTTCTCCCATTTGGAAATCATGGAGGGGTCTGAAATTGTCATCGTAGGTGCATGTCCACTGTGAGAGACATAATCAAAAAAAAAAAAATCCAGAAATCACAATGTATGATTTTTTAACTATTTGTTTGTATGATGCAGCTGCAAATAAGTATTTGAACACCTGTCTATCAGCTAGAATTCTGACCCTCAAAGACCTGTTAGTCTGCCTCTAAAATGTCCACCTCCACTCCATTTATTATCCTAAATTAGATGCACCTGTTTGAGGTCGTTAGCTGCATAAAGACACCTGTCCACCCCATACAATCAGTATGAATCCAACTACTAACAAGGCCAAGACCAAAGAGCTGTCCAAAGACACTAGAGACAAAATTGTACACCTCCACAAGGCTGGAAAGGGCTACGGGGAAATTGCCAAGCAGCTTGGTGAAAAAAGGTCCACTGTTGGAGCAATCATTAGAAAATGGAAGAAGCTAAACATGACTGTCAATCTCCCTCGGACTGGGGCTCCATGCAAGATCTCACCTCGTGGGGTCTCAATGATCCTAAGAAAGGTGAGAAATCAGCCCAGAACTACACGGGAGGAGCTGGTCAATGACCTGAAAAGAGCTGGGACCACCGTTTCCAAGGTTACTGTTGGTAATGCACTAAGACGTCATGGTTTGAAATCATGCATGGCACAGAAGGTTCCCCTGCTTAAACCAGCACATGTCAAGGCCCATCTTAAGTTTGCCAATGACCATTTAGATGATCCAGAGGAATCATGGGAGAAAGTCATGTGGTCAGATGAGACCAAAATAGAACTTTTTGGTCATAATTCCACTAAACGTGTTTGGAGGAAGAAGATTGATGAGTACCATCCCAAGAACACCATCCCTACTGTGAAGCATGGGGGTGGTAGCATCATGCTTTGGGGGTGTTTTTCTGCACATGGGACAGGGCGACTGCACTGTATTAAGGAGAGGATGATCGGGGCCATGTATTGCGAGATTTTGGGGAACAACCTTTTTTTTTTAGATTATGTCTCTCACAGTGGACATGCACCTACGATGACAATTTCAGACCCCTCCATGATTTCTAAGTGGGAGAACTTGCAAAATAGCAGGGTGTTCAAATATTTATTTTCCTCACTGTATTACCAAGTCAAAGAGTTTTTGGTATTAAATATTGCCATTACATTTTTCGTTTGTTTACATTGATGTTAAAATTATATTGTCAGATTTGTGACATAAATTTTTGTTAAAACACTGCTGGTCACTTTCAGAAGTTGTAGCGATGCTTTCTTTTCCCAGAAAAAATGTGAAACACATAAATGGTATCATTCTCAGTGTTTAAATAATTGTTTTAATATAATTTTAATTGATTTTACACACTTAAAGCAATATCGCATATCGAATATCGCATTATTTAACAAGGTATTGCATATCACATTTTTCTTCAATATCAAACAGCCCTAATTGGAGTTATAGAAATTGATCATGTGTTATGTGTATGCCAGGTTAAAGAGATGTGTTTTTAGTCTAGATTTGGATAAGGATTCAAGGTCTTGTCTTGAACTTCATGTGGTTATTTTTGGTTTCCTGTTGTGTTGCAAAGCATTAACGGTTCGCTAGCTTGGAAATTTCACACTTGCTAAATATGATTGGATTCCAATCAGATATGCACAAAAATCGGATTTGGACTGACCGTCTGAACAAGGCTCTAAGATTCACTATATATACAACTCAACTTAGTTATATTGTAAAAAAGGAAGTATTGGTGAACGAATAGGAAAAAAGAAACAATTTACTAAGTCAAACAATATTTTTGGTGTGGGAAACATTGCTGAGCAGTCGTGTTCTTCAGAGCGGAGCGGAAGTGAGAGCCTTAGGTCTTACCAGTCCTGCTGATGTGTGTGTATTTTTAAATTCTCCTAATGTCCCTCAGTGGGCGTTCAGTCTTGGATAACACAGTGCTTCTTGGGACGTGAGTGAATGTGTCCTGTGAGTGTAAAGAGCTCAAAGTTTTCGCTTCACCACGTTTGTTGTCTATTTGCACCCATGCGCCAAAGGAAGACGAGAAGGTGTTTATGTTTATCAGTAGATTTGTCTCAGCAGTGACATTTGGCCCTCAAAGAAGTGTGTGTGTTTCTCCTCTGAGCCTTTGCCCAGCTGCCGTGCGTCATCAGAATTCAGGGCTGGTGGTTTGGGATGCTTGTGTATCAGTCTGTTTTCGTGTTAATTGCTGGTGTTAGGAGGGGACTCTGTTTGTTTATGTGATGGTGAACTCTGAATGATCTATTTCTCTCCTGTGAAACGTTTGAAGTTAATCCTACGAGCTTGCTGTGGGTCACCTGCACTTACATAAGGACTAAACGGATTATAATGTAAGAATTTATATGTGATTAAGTAAAACCGCACTTGCTCTTGTCATGTCACATGCAGATGTCCATACTTGTTTTCATTGAGTGTGTTCACATTTGTAGTTCGGTTTGCTTAGGTTTGTTTGGTCCGGACCACAAAAAAAACAAAAAACTTTTAGTCCAGGGGGTCCAATGCAGCGATTTTACAGCACTCTGTAAAGTCTCCTCCAGCACAAATAGATAGATAAATAAATAGATAAAAACGGAAAGAGTTGTCGGAGCCGGAGGCTTAGTGATGGTCACGTTGAAGTCGAGCAACCGTGGTGTAGTTCGTTTATAGACTACCTGTAGCTTTTTACTTCTGGCGACTGCACTTACGCTTCAAAATTCTGTGAAAATTATCTTGATGGACAAAAGGTGTAAGTGTCATAAGCTTTTGTTGATCACGGAGCTTGTTTTTTGCGAAGCCTTTGGGAAAATCCTATTGGGTTTTTATCGAGGGAACCAATGCGATGCTAATTGCTGGTTGGCCTACAAAGTGACGTCATAGCAGCACCACTCTATGGAAGTGAAGCAACGCAACTGACACTGGTCACATGATAATGACAACATGATGAATGTGTGTCCGGATTGCATTCATACTACCCATATTCATACTATATAATACATACTTTTTAATGGTCGCAAAGTAAGTTGAAATTCACGTTTTGCCTACCTACTCAGACAGTGTGCGATTTCGTACGCATCGTTTACTCAGATCTTCTTCGGGTGCTGAGATGTTGTGGGCTGCGTCCAAAAAACCTAGGCAGCTGACTCGTCGACTCTGCAGGCAGCATTTTGTGCACGAAGGCACCTCACGAAACTGATTTCGGACAGACTTCTCAGGCAGTGTAACCGTTTAATGATCTACAGCAAAATAGAGAGAGCTTTGGTGAGAACTAAACACATATTTAAATACTACATTAATAATTTCTCGCTAGAAATGACATCAGAAGTAGAAAATGTTGGTAAAAAACGTACATTTACACACAAACTGACCAGCAAAAGCAAAATTTCAGACGCCATCTTTTTTTCCCAGCTCAACTGTCACAGAATGGAACGCACAGGATTGTGGGATATCAAAGGCAGCGAAGGATACAAATAAGCTGCCTTCAAAAATCGATCCGATGAAGGTCTCTCAGGAGACAGCAAGTGAAGCTAACATTAGAGTCGGACGTGCCTTGGTGCCTTCCTGCCTTGAAATGTGTCCTCCGAAGGCAGCATTTTCCAGGTTTCCGACGCAGCCGTATTATTATTCCTACTATTTCGGAAGATCATTCTGTAACATCGCCACCTACTGTATAACAGTGAAGATACAAATTGCCGGAGAAACAGTCAGTGGCGGGGAAGCGTTTTGTGCCATAAATTATGGAAAAAGTGTGGAAAGAGTTAATCAGTACAGGTTTTAAAATGATCAAGGATGTACATAACTGCTCTCTTCATATTCATTACGTTTTCATTGCTATTATTTATTTAGAGTAATAGGATTGCGTTTACATTAATGCATTTGGTAGATGCTTTTATCAAACACAACTTGCGTTGCATTTAAGGTGAACATGTTATCAGATAATGCATTTTCTGGAATCGAACCCTAGAGTTGCAAGCGCCATGTTTACTGTTTGAGCTGCTGGAATACTGTTTAAGTGTGTAGACGATCTTTTGCTTATCCTTTTTCTTCTGATGTTGAAAGTAACAGCTTCTGAGAAATGTCTGAAGACTTGTACTCCGCTTCTTTCCAGACAAAATGGATGGATAAGCTATTAATGACTTTAATTAATTTGTTTATATTCATGTTTTTTTTATCCTCGCTCATTTGCACACAACATTTTCTCTGTTCACCCCACAGCTTTAAAGACAAGTGGTTAATGAATGTGCTTTGAAATGTCATTAAGTTTAAGATCAAACTGCAAAAGAATGTTGCACAGAGTGCATGAAGGGAATAAAGCAGGGCTTAAAAGGCAAAGGACTAATGCATTCCACAGTTGCTCTAAAGCATTGGATATAGCAGCAGCCGAAGCCATTAGGACGGTCTGCGTAAAATCACATAAACTAAATGCAAGGTATTGATTGTTGATGTCCCTCTTCCCTGCTCCATCATCAACCATCAACACCACATGAATTCTCAAACTTTTGTAGCGCAATAGCCTATAAGGGAGTGATTCGAGACTACTATTCTTATTTGACTATTGTCCTTATGGGTAGGTGACACATGCAGACAATATTGGCATTTAGTGAGGCACATGTCCAGAGCTTAGAATACTGTACAGCACATCCCCAGCACCTGTTCAGGAGGGTTAATCTTGGCCTTGACATCAACTAGATGACCTTTTGATTGATTCTCTTGATATGACTGAGTGCATGTTTACACAGAAGTGCATTGATCCAGTATGAAGTTGTATATAAATGTTTGATGATTTCCACAGCGCACGTGCGATTTATTATTAACTTCGGGGGAGTCTATTTTATTTTCTATTTTATTAAGGGTGCAATTTGTTGAGGGAAAACCGAAAACGCAATCCGTTCAGCTAAATTTGGTGGCGATGCCAGCCATCCCTCCCTCTCTCTCCTCGCTTCTGTCCTGCTCTCATTTTCATCATCATCATCATCGCGCTCCGCGCAGCACGTGCCGGTTACGCACTCTCTCTCAGTCCACACCGTTGAGCGTCTTGCGTCTTGGACTCTATAATATGTCACGGACTTTTGGGAAAACCTGGAAATGAACGAACTACAGACACGACTTTGAATTCATTTCACACGGACTCGCTCCGCTCCTCCCCAAAGAACCGAAATGAGCGTCGCGCGCCGGAGAGGGAAAACCGGGCATGTCGTTTATTACTTCTAAACATTTCTGCTGTGTGCTTCGACAGTATTTGGCTGGAAAACTTGAGTTATGGAATGCGTTCGGATTGTTTTGTGCCGCAGGGTGTGTTACAAAACTTTTGAGTAGCCTAATTAATGCGCACGTTTAGTGTCTCACCATGAAGTGCTCATTGTCCAGTTACGATTTAAGATGAAAATTCAGCAGAAATATTCATATCAATGTGGAGTCAGGGCTGTATGGATTAGTAATGGCGAGTTAAATTAACAAGACGTGCTCTATGAGGCTTTTCCACTGTATCACCTGAACAAGACACTTTTGCTCACTAGAACGAGTTTGCTGTCTTTTAAAGGGAATGAAATGTGTTCGCGTTTAATTAGTAGTTGTGTTACATGCCCTAATACTCATTTTGTATTATTTTTCTGATTACAACAATCGCTTTTCGCGTTTAGAACAATATTTGATTCAGTAAGTTTTGCTGTTGGCTATATTAGATACTATATTTTCTGATTAATGAGTTATCGGTTGTTTAAAATCCGGTCTAGCGATAAATTCTAAAGACATTACGACGACGACATTACCGGAACAGGAAACAAAAGTGTCCACAGGTAAATTAATTAATTCTTTATTGTTATTTACACAAATTATTCAAATTTCAAGTGCAATGTGTTGATGTATAGTTTGTCAAGATTAGTGAAAAATGTTAGAGCGAATGATTAAGTAAGGATATTCTTTGTAACTAAACAGGCTATTTAAGAAACAATATTATTGTTAAATTCATAGTATGGAATATTAGCTATTAATAATGCATTCATTTTGACTATATTTTCAATAATAAACAAGTGTAGTATAGTAAATATTTAGCTATTATTGTGTTAGAAATCGGAAATCAAATCTTGGCTCATATCAGTTGTAGGACACTTAATACAAATAATCATTATAAGTCATAAAAAAACAAACTGTATCGGTTGATCTCTGTTGTATATGGTGCACTAGTTTGCTTGTGTCAACACAGTAATGTTGGGAAGCCCTTCAAATAACGGAGGCATTAGGATGTTGGCCCCCCCTGCACCCAACGATGACAGGCGGGTTGAGTTTGTGGCTCTCACGGCTGTTCACACTGAAAGAAGCGAGCCGTCCACCCCAGAGCGGGGACACCCGTCTCACCGCACCGGCTTACTGGGCACTCCGCTGCCGACGCCGCCGGGCCCGAGGGCGAGCACTTCTGCCTCCAGCAAACGCTACAGAAAGTTTCAGAACTGCCTGTACAACGTGCTCGAGAGACCCAGAGGATGGGCGTTCATCTATCACGCCTTCATGTAAGTCACCCACAATCAAACTGTTGTACTGTTTTGTTTTGCTTCCACTTTGTTTTACTAATTCTTAAAGGTTTAGTTCACCCAACCCGCCCTCATGTCATTCCAAACCCGCAAGACTTTCGTTCATCTTTTTGATGAAATCTGAGAGCTCTCGGACCCCTCCATTGACACCTACGCAACTACCACTGACACTTCAAAAAGAGATCGTAAAGCTAATCCATATGAGTTGAGCGGTTTAGTCCAAATTTTCTGAAGAGACGCGATCGATTTATATGATTAACAGATATCATTTAGGCTTTTATTCACATTTAAACATTGATCAGCAAACATAAACAAAAGCTTAACCGAACCTGCGTAACACGAGAATGAACCTCATTGGTTCTTGCTGAAGCTCAAACGTGAAGCGTAATACGAGAATTAACCTCATTGGTTCTTGCTGAAGCTCAAAAGTGATGCGTAACATGAGAATGAACCTCATTGGTTCTCGCGGAACCTCAAACGTGCTGCGTAACACGAGAATAAACCTCATTGGTTCTTGCTGAAGCTCAAAAGTGATGCGTAACACGAGAATGAACCTCATTGGTTCTTTTCGAATTCCTCAAACGTGCTGCGAAACACGAGAATGAACCTCATTGGTTCTTGCTGAAGCTCAAACGTGATGCTTAACTCGAGAATGAACCTCATTGGTTCTTTTCGAATTCCTCAAACGTGCTGCGAAACACGAGAATGAACCTCATTGGTTCTTGCTGAAGCTCAAAAGTGATGCGTAACACGAGAATGAACCTCATTGGTTCTTGCTGAAGCTCAAACGTGATGCGTAACACGAGAATGAACCTCATTGGTTCTCGCGGAACCTCAAACGTGCTGCGTAACACGAGAATTAACCTCATTGGTTCTTGCTGAAGCTCAAAAGTGATGCGTAACACGAGAATGAACCTCATTGGTTCTTGCTGAAGTTCAAACGTGATGCGTAACACGAGAATTAACCTCATTGGTTCTTGCTGAAGCTCAAAAGTGATGCGTAACACGAGAATTAACCTCATTGGTTCTTGCTGAAGCTCAAACGTGATGCGTAACACGAGAATGAACCTCATTGGTTCTCGCGGAACCTCAAACGTGCTGCGTAACACGAGAATTAACCTCATTGGTTCTTGCTGAAGCTCAAAAGTGATGCGTAACACGAGAATGAACCTCATTGGTTCTTGCTGAAGCTCAAACGTAATACGAACACGAGAATGAACCTCATTGGTTCTTGCTGAAGCTCAAACGTAATACGAACACGAGAATGAACCTCATTGGTTCTTGCTGAAGTTCAAACGTGATGCGTAACACGAGAATTAACCTCATTGGTTCTCGCGGAACCTCAAACGTGCTGCGTAACACGAGAATTAACCTCATTGGTTCTTGCTGAAGCTCAAAAGTGATGCGTAACACGAGAATGAACCTCATTGGTTCTTGCTGAAGCTCAAACGTAATACGAACACGAGAATGAACCTCATTGGTTCTTGCTGAAGTTCAAACGTGATGCGTAACACGAGAATTAACCTCATTGGTTCTTGCTGAAGCTCAAAAGTGATGCGTAACACGAGAATTAACCTCATTGGTTCTTGCTGAAGCTCAAACGTGATGCGTAACACGAGAATGAACCTCATTGGTTCTCGCGGAACCTCAAACGTGCTGCGTAACACGAGAATTAACCTCATTGGTTCTTGCTGAAGCTCAAAAGTGATGCGTAACACGAGAATGAACCTCATTGGTTCTTGCTGAAGCTCAAACGTAATACGAACACGAGAATGAACCTCATTGGTTCTTGCTGAAGCTCAAACGTAATACGAACACGAGAATGAACCTCATTGGTTCTTGCTGAAGTTCAAACGTGATGCGTAACACGAGAATTAACCTCATTGGTTCTCGCGGAACCTCAAACGTGCTGCGTAACACGAGAATTAACCTCATTGGTTCTTGCTGAAGCTCAAAAGTGATGCGTAACACGAGAATGAACCTCATTGGTTCTTGCTGAAGCTCAAACGTAATACGAACACGAGAATGAACCTCATTGGTTCTTGCTGAAGCTCAAACGTGATACGAACACGAGAATGAAGTTTAAATGTGAATAAAAGCCTAAATGAAATCTGTTCATCATATAAAGCGATCGAGTCTCTTCAGAAAATTTGGACTAAACCGCTCAACTCATATGGATTAGTTTTACGTCTTTATGAACGTTTTGAAGCGTCAGTGGTGGTTGTGTAGCTGTCAATGGAGGGACAGAAAGCTCTCAGATTTCATCAAAAAGATCTTCATTTGTGTTCTGAAGATGAACGAAAGTCTTACGAGTTTGGAACGACATGAGGGCGAGTAAATGATGACAGAATTAAATTTTTGGGTGAACTATCCCTTTAAGCTAAGACAGAAGCTTGTTGATAAATGACCTCAGAGAAACCGTTAATGACTGTAACGTAATTTGCTCACACAAATGGCCCACCTGCCATGCGCTCACCTGGAGCCAGTGACGCTCTCTAATTCTGAACAGGCTGAGTCGGGATATTTTCCTATTAGGTGACCCTTCCAATAGACCATATCATTTCAACATCAGCCAAGATTGATTTTCATCTCTCACAATTGGATTAAATTCCCCTGCTGCATTCTTTTAACAAATCAAGTTTGTTTGAATGGGAGAGCGGCGCTTGACATTTACAGATGCGTTGTATATGGCTTTAACTTGGTTGAAACCGTAAAATGCCTTGGGATGCTCTAATACAGGACATTATTAAATGTTTTATTCATTGTTGCTGATTGTGTTGCCAACTAAAAGGGCCGAGTATATAGAGCAAGTGCTCAACCACACTAACTTTGACATTTGTGTATTCAGAGTACGTTATTAGCCCACTTCTCTTTGGTTGAGAGTCCCGGCTGGACCCTATTCTGAAATAATCCACTATATCATTGCATTTGACTGGTCAGAAGCTGCTGTGACTATGAGAAAAGACAGGTGTGGGATGTCTTTTTTTGAACAGTGTGTATCTTTGGTTATATTGACATTCAGATGTATTTCTTTCCTGTAGTGTGATTTCTTTTTAAGAAGGCGTTTTTGACCACTACAGTACATTGTTTTCATCCTCTCAAATCCATAGTGAGAGCCATTAAAGCGGCGAGATAGACATCAGCTCTGTTGCCTTACAGTTTGAGAGCAGAAAGGAGCTTATCTGAGACTCTCATACCTCCGCCTGTCATTCATCTCCCTCACTCAAAAGCACAACACAGGCCAAATCACAATTAATTCACTGATCTCCTAATGAGGGCTTTTTGTATTCAAGCCCAATCTAATTGAAAATTCCAAAATAACTTGTAATCGCACAGCTTCAGGGAAAACAATTCAAGCTTGATTAAAAAAAACTAACTTTAAAGGGATAGTTCACCAAAATGAGTCATCATTTACACTCAGAAGAAGGTACAGTAGCAATTGACTTCCATAGCATGAAAGAAAATGCTTTGGAAGTCAATGGCTTTTTGGTTACCAACATTCTTCAAAATATCGTCTTCTGTGTTCAGCACAAGAAAGAAATATTTATACAGGTTTGGAACAACTTGAGTGAGTAAATGATGACTATCCGTACGTTTACTATTGAAACATGACGTATTTGTAAGTGAAACAGGATATTCATTGAGAAAAAACTGTAGGGTGGGACCTGATTTTATCCATTGTGATTAGCATGTGTAAAACGGGCGTTGAATTTCAGAACTAGACAGAATGGGTTTTCCTAAAGATTTTCCGTAAACAAAGCTGAAATAGATAGATAGTGCAGCTTAAGTGTGGTCAGAAGAAAAGGAAATGTACTGATTAAAGAAGAACAAGTTATTACAGTACAGTTTGAGAGTAAAAAAATCTTTGCAATGTCATACACTTTAAGACCATGAAAATCTTCTTTTAAGTGAATAAAGTTCGTAAGAGAAATTGTGAGAAATCCGTAAGAATATTGCTAGGTGCAGTTCTTGAATATTTTCTCACGAACATCTTTTTTTATCTTAAAAATATAATGAAAGTCTTCAGTGATGTGTGTTTGTTGCCTATATTATCCTACTCATGAGGCTGACTTGCCTAATACAACAAAACCAAACGTTATAATGGTTAATCTTAATATATCTCCCTTTTTTTGAAGATGGCTGACAGTCATTTTTTAAAGCATGGAAAATAAACCGATAAGGCATAACATTATTACCTAATATTGTGTTGGTCTCACTTTTGCTGCCAAAACAGCCCTGACCAGTCGAGGCATGGACTCCACTAGACCCCTGAAGGTGTGCTGTGGTATCTGACATCAAGATGTTAGCAGCAGATCCTTTAAGTCTTGTAAGTTGTGAGGTGGGGCCTCCATGGATCCGACTTGTTTGTTTAGCACATCATGCCCGATAGGATGGGGACTCAAACTCAAACCATTCCTGAACCATTTTTGCTTTGTGGCAGATCACATTATCCTGCTGAAAGAGGCCACAGCCACCAGGGAATACTCTTTCCATGAAAGGGTGTACATGGGGTAGGTGGTATGTGTCAAAGTAACATCCACATGGATGGCAGGACCCAAGGTTTGCCAGCAGAACATTGACCAAAGCATCACTGCCTCTGCCGGCTTGCCTTCTTCCCATAGTGCATCCTGGTGTCATGTGTTCCCCAGGTAAGCCACGCACACACACCTGGCCATCCACGTGATATAAAAGAAAACGTGATTCATCAGATCAGGCCACCTCCTTCCATTGCTCCGTGGTCCAGTTCTGATGCTCACGTACCACTGTTGGCACTTTTGGCGGTGGACAGGGGTCAGCATGGGCACCCTGACTGGTCTGCGGTTATGCAGCCCCATACACAACAAACTGAGATGCACTGTGTATTCTGACACCTTTCTATCAGAACCAGCATTAACTTCTTGAGCAGTTTGAGCTCCAGTAGCTCGTCTGTTTGATCGGACCACACTGGCCAGCCTTCGCTCCCCACGTGCATCAATGAGCCTTGGCCGCCCGTGACCCTGTCGCCGGTTCACCACTGTTCCTTCCTTGGAGCACTTTTGATAGAGACTGACCACTGCAGACCGGGAACACCCCACAAGAGCTGCAGTTTTGGAGATGCTCTGACCCAGTCGTCTAGCCATCACAATTTGGCCCTTGTCAAACTCACTCAAATCCTTACGCTTGCCCATTTTTCCTGCTTCTAACACATCAACTTTGAGGACAAAATGTTCACTTGCTGTCTAATATATCCCACCCACTAACAGCTGCTGTGATGAAGAGATCATCAGTGTTATTCACTTCACCTGTCAGTTCATAATGTTATGCCTGATCGGTGTGTATGACGTGATAGTGAAATTACATTAATTTTTATTGGAGAATTTTTTCAGTTCTGTCTTAAAGGGTTAGTTCACCCAAAAATGAAAATTATCCCACAAATCCCAGAGGTCACTCTTCCGCCGAAACTCAACTCGTGTTATAAATTATGGATATTTCGCTTCAGAAGGCCTTTATTAATCCTCAGGAGCTGTATGGATCACTTTTATGATGGATGGATGCACTTTTGTGGGATTCAAAATCTACCATTTATTCCCATTATAACAATATATACAATATAACTCTGATTGTGTTTGGCTGTAAGAAGAAAGTTATACACCTAAGATGGCTTGAGGGTGAGTAAATTATGTGATTTTCATTTTTGGGTGACCTAACACTTTAAGAACATTTTCAAGCATTTTTGTGAACACAAATATGCTTAATGTTTTATTTAAGTTATAAAATAAGAAGAACTAGCAGTTAAGAATGATTTTATTCTTAAGAATGCTTCGTGCATCCGGACCCAGGAATGTTTTAAGTACATTAATATGGTGAACTCTGATTTCATTTCACGTTGAGTTTAATTGACCGATTTTCGAAGGTCACTAAAGTTCCCTTACTAAGTCTAGTCTCAACAACTGCTTCTGGAAGAGTTACGTCACGTACCTTTGTGGCTATTCATATCATATCATATAGCCTTTAAATGTGTCCAGTCTCTGTTTTGGTCAGCCTGAATGAAGACCCTTTCTCCATGAAGAGAAGCTGTCTGCGTGTTTCACCCCAGTGTAGTTTATACAAGTATAGCCGTCTCTAAGCCACTGCCACCATTTGTTTACACCATCTATGCTGAACACTCTCTCCATCTTCCTCTCTCATCCACACACTGAGGCCAAATATATGAGGTCATTTTAAAGGGGTCCTATTATGCATTTTCACCATTCTTTAGTGTGTAATGTTGCTGTTTGAGGATGAATAATGTTACAAAGCACAAAGTCTCTCCAAAGGGAGTTTCTGAACTCCCTGAAACGCCTCCATTGTAGTCTTGAGTTTTCTTGACTTTTCTTATGAGAACGAACACACACGTCACAATATTCCTCATTTAAATAATTCCCGCCCAAGGCATACGTTAAATAAAGGGCGGGGCCTGATTGAGTTAGTTAGTAGTGTATTGAAACTCACGGTTATGGTAAGGGGCGGGACATTTCCCAAACGCACTCAAAGCTGTTGAACAATCACAGCACACTGATCCAGCCGACCAATCAGAACACAGTGCACTTTTCAAAAGGAGGGGCTTCATAGAGACAGGAACTAAACAGAGTGTTACCATAGACAGTAAAAGAAATGGACAGACCATAGACTTCAACGGAGATAATTGAAGTCAGGTAGAAGCACACTTCCTGATGGCTGAGTGTACTGCGCAGCCTCAGACTGAGCTTGACGATGTAGTCTTCTAGTAGTTGTGCAAAGTGAAATCTGAATCACGTTCTAAAGAAACACGACAATGTATAAAAGGCTCCATTACCTTGTAGCTTACACTATCGACCCGTAGAAGTCGTTTTTGTTAAAAATAGGCTAATGATTGTGTCATAACCATGCAACTCTCGGCGCGCAGTAGAGAAAGTACCGTATAGACCCAAGGAGAAGCTCACAGGCAATCTTTTGCTGTCTATGAGGCAATCGGGGGGACGTGGAGGCATAAAGTCCGATAAAGTTAAGGGAGAAGCATGGGGAGAAGCCCATAGAGAGCCAAAAGCAACGGGACAAAAATATTTCAACAACGTGATTCAGATTTCACTTTGCACAACTACTAGAAGACTTGCCACTGTCAGACAGGTTGCTCACGTCACATCTACATCATCAAGCTCAGTCCGAGCCATCAGGAAGTGAGTGCTTCTACTTGACTTTACTTTTCCCCGTCGAAGTCTGTGGGGTCGCTGTGTCCATTTCTTTTACTGTCTATGAGCGTTACTGACAGACTGGGAAGAGAGGAGCCGCAACAATATGTGAAAAATAAGGTGTTTTTTGAACATTTAAGCATGAAAACCTGTTCTAGTAAAGCCCAAAAACAAAAACAAGGCTTTGTAAAAGGGCATAATAAGTCCTCTTTAACATACAGTTACAGTGTGAGGTAAATTTACCAAATTGGACAATTTTACCAGTTCATAATACTGGTCAGGAATCATGAGATTAGTCACAATTATATTTGATGGTCATATTTTTTTGTTTTTCTTTAGGTTTTTACATCAGACAGTGCTAATGGTGGATATTTACCTTCTAGGTGTCACTGTCAACCTAAAATATATAAAAATAAATATTTCCCAAAATTATATATATTTATGCATTTGGCAGACGCTTTTATCCAAAGCGACTTACAGTGCACTTATTACAGGGACAACCCCCCTGGAGCAACATGGAGTAAAGTGCCTTGCTCAAGGACACACTGGTGGCGACTGCTGGGATTGAACCAGCAACCTTCTGCATATCAGTTCAGTGGTTTAACCCACTGGACCACCATATAAATAATATATTTAATTAAATGTAATAAAATTACATTAACATTATTCAAAAACCTCATAACACCATTTGAGCTTTATTTTGGTAAAATGTTAATAATATAATGACTATAATATGACTTTTGAACATAATATAATGTAATGAAAAATATAATATTTTGGACAGTTTTCTGACCGAGATGAGTATTATATTATATTAAATATATTATATTATTTTTCACTGTATAAATGGGCCTTTATTCATGAAAATAAAGTTCAAGGGTATAGTTGGAGGTCCAAGGCATCAAAAAAATTGCATAATATCTTTATCCTGTGTCAGGTTTGGCTCAACTACTTGAATTCAGAGAAAAAGGGAGTGTGAAAATTGATAAATTCATACTCATTTTTTTTTTTTTACCTCACTTTCGGTTTTGCCAAAGTTACTGCATTTGCTTTTAGGGCAGATTAATTAACAAACAACTGATTATTGTGTGAATGTATAGCTTTATGAAAAGATTGTAGCGCTCAGAGGTCATCTGCATACAAGATATCTTGAAACCGGACGCTTTGAAGTGACACAGTAAAAACGTAGATGAGCATTCTTATAATAATTACATTGGCTCTTTTTCCAATGAATGAAATACAGAGTTATTAACAGTACCTGACGTGTCAAGGTTACGACTCTCATGTTTCAGACACCCAGTGTCTGATTCTCTGAGCAGTTCCTATTAGAGCCTGGGCATGTGGGTGATGTAAATTCTGCCAATGTGTGGCATTAGTTTCTCGATTTAACCATCCGAGAACAGACATGACACGGGCAATCAATCTAACTAGATGTTGTCATCTGTGATCAACTGAATGTCCTTTGGTGCCTTTTAGACAAATCTGAGTAATTATACAGTCCTATGATAAATTCAAGTTAACTGTTGGTAGTGGTACTTCAGCCGGAGTCTCTTAAATGTCTGCGTTATCCTGTGAATGTGTGTTAATGTGAAACTTTAACTGTAGATCAGAACCATTCTGCATGGCTCAGGGAAATGAAGTAGCACATCGATCATTAAATTGAGACTGCAATTAAGCACGGGGTGTAATGTCTTGATCGCTTAATTAGCTCTGCTGTGTGAGGCCGCTGGAGGCAATGTGTTTCTCTCATGGTACCTTGTTTTTGGCACAACTGTTGTTAAGAGCTGCTCAAAGAAGCTTTTTCGTTCTGATTTTACAGTACACACTCTTTCTCTCTCTCTCGTCTAAAGCACAGCAGTAGGGAAGGATGTGAGATGGTCAAGATTTCGACTAAAGGCTCTTTTATCTTAAAGTGGCCATTATGGAAGGTCATACTCTTAATGGGCCTCATTCATGAAACACGAGCAGAACGAATTTGTGTGTAAATCGTTCGTAAAGCTGCTCTGACGTACATTTTCGGATTCACGAAAATGTTCGTATTTTCAACATTTTAGTTGTAGAAATGTATACCTGCTCCCTACCACGTGTAAATGGTGTGTAAAACATTTGAACGTTCTATGTTATAATTTAGGCATTTAGCTGACGACATTGCATTTTGATGCACTATGTACCAGAGTTGATTTGCCCCGTCTTTTTTTTTTTTTTTTTTACTGTTCAATGTTCGGTAGGCAGCGCTCGTCCCTGTCACTTTATACCCGGCCGTCCAATCACAGTGGAGGAGGGGCGGGACAAAAACTACACCGACCAATCACATCCCACTTGTACTCCAACAAAAATGGAGAAGTTAATACTGCTTTTTACTGTATTTTTCATATTCAGTAATATTCTTCAAAATGAGATACTAGTAACACATTACTGCCATGGATATTCTGTATCATATTCATAGCAATCAAAGTATCGCTTTCAAACGCCACCAGCTGGCCGTTTTCAGAAGAGCACCAGGCGTTTTTTAGCTGGCTAAAAATGCTTTGATGGACACATGATAATTTAATATTTATTGCCAGGCATATGGTCAGTTAGTCTCTTTAGCATTTATGCAAAATACTGGAGCCAAACCTGAGAAAGAAGTCCAGAAGATTCCACAGCGCACGTGGACACGTCATTTGCAGTTGTAACTCATGGGCGGGGATTATGCTAATTATGAATGAGCGTGCATGCGCATCCTATTTACGAATGTTTGGAAATCATTAATATGCACACGTTTATGGTATAGGAAGCGTTTGTGAATCTGGAGGAGAGTTTTCGTAAAGGTCCATTTTACGCGCAAATTACTCAGAATTTGCTCATATATTTACGAACGTTTCATGAATGAGGTCCAATGTGTGAATAAAAATAAAGAAGATATTATATTCCAGTATATTATATTATATTATATTATATCCTTGCTGTTGGGTGGAAATTTCTATATTTCATTTTTTTTATTATTCATAAATCATTACTTATGCTCACCCTTTATGTCTGTCTGTGGGTTTTGCAAATATTTAACCAATGAAAAGTAAGAGCTTGTGACTAAACCTTGTAACTCCATTGGATCCTCAAACTGTCAGTCAAACCTCATAACTCCACCCACCTCTATCTTGAATGAAGCGCCACACACATTTTAAAGCGTCTCTGCTTGTTTGCAATGCATGTGTAAATAAACACCTGGTTGTTTGAATAAGTACAGCATTTTAGAAATGTATATACACTGTGAACCCAAATAAGTTGGCAAATTAAAAAAAATAATTTTAAACTTAATTTTTTTTAGTTAAAGTAAAAAAAAAAAATTGTACTCATACAGTTTAATTGCTCTAAACATCAAATATTTGAGTACACTAATTCACACATTTAAATGATCAAAAAATTATCAACTTAAATATTTTTAGTAGTGGAAATTTGGCTAGCTTTCACTAGCTAATTCAATAAATGCTACCTTGCTAATTGGTAACACATTGCTTTGATAGCATTAGTATAGCGTAACACTTGCTGAATGAGTACAGTAATATACAACATTTAACATGTATCTGTTCTCAAACTAAGCTCATGCTCCACTCGTCCCCATGATGGCAACCCCCCACAAAAAAACCACAACATAATAGAAACTCTTCTAAACTAACATAACAAAACATTAATCACTACTAAATATCCCACTTAACATTAATCTTGCACAAAAAACATTATATCACACTTCATTTATAGCATTTACTCTCCCTTTTGAGTGTCATGGCAAAGCATGCTGGGAAATAAAAATCCCAGCCCAGTTTCAGTTAAATTTAAGTTAGTCTAAATTAAAAGACTAAAGTTAAACAATTCAGATTACTTGTCAGTTTTGTGAACTCAAAAGAAAAAAAAGTTCTAAATACTCATAAAAGTCCATTTGATTGAACTAATTTGTTTAATTTGAGTTGGCTCTACTCAAACCAATTAATTATTTTGAGCGTTAGGGTTTACAATATAAAGGCTAATGTTTTTTGTATTTGAGGAGCAGAGAAGAGTGTCTTAGTCTAGCCTTTGTCATCGAGTCACAGCCGATACTGTCTTAAATAGCCTGTGAGAAGCACTTTATCTGTTATAACATGAGATTTTGTCCAAATGACAGAAGAAACGGAGTGTCCACATAGCTACAGTAAACTTTATAACCTGTAAGATGATGAAAATATAATGCGATGCACTTACTGCCTCAGATGCGACCGTTCAAATGATGGACAAAACATGTATGTCTGACCTTCGCTGATCAAAAACCTCCATTTGAGCTTGATTTTGGTGACATATTAATAATGTAATGACACATGCAAGTGTCTGACCATATATAAAGCCACAGAAAAGTGTTTTTAGGACAGTTTTGCGCCTTACAGAGACGATTATTATATATTATATTATATTATATTATCAGAGATAATATAACAACGTTATATAATAATGAATTAAGATGAATATCACTACAATGACAGTTGTGAGCATCTGTGACAACCAACTCTTATTTTACACAGAAAGTTGAAGGTTCGCCAGGTGGCACAACAAGTACAATAATTTAAAGCTCAAAATATGATTTGGGCCTGGTTTCACAGATAGTGCTTATATTAAGCCAGAATTAGGCCTTAGTTCAATTAGGATATTTAAGTAGCTTTTAAAAATGTGCATTACTGGTTTGCATCTTGAGACAAAACAATGGCACTGACATATTTTAAGATAAGTCAGTGCAAGTTGCTTGAAATATTTTGTGATTATAGGACATTTATGCCCGGTTTCACAGACAAGGCTTAAAGGGTAAGTTCACCCAAAAATGAAAATTCTGTCATTAATTACTTCCCCTCATGTCGTTCGACACCCGTAAGACCTTTGTTTATCTTCGGAACACAAATGAAGATATTTTTGTTAAAATCCGATGGCTCAGAAAGGCCTCCATTGGCAGCAATGAAATGTACAGATCCATAAAAGGTACTAAAGACGCAAAAAAATCGAAATAACGACTTTATTCAACAAGTTCTTGTCTTCTGCCTGGGCCTTTGACGTGAATTCACGTAGCACCACGACGCATGCGCGAGAATATGACGTAGAACCGGCGTTCTGACACATGACCCGGAAGCGTGGAGCTTTGTTTACAAGCAGAGGAGGACGCGCCGTATCTAAGCTGTTGAATTCTACATTGATCGTGCTTTAGGTCTTGGCGTAGTGGTCAAAATGGGGCTAAAGTGTGCATTTCCTGGATGCCCGAACTGTGAGAAACGAACAAGTGCACGTAAAAGTGCCTTATCAAGGCCGCAAAATGAAAGTCAAATTCTCGCGCATGCGTCGTGGTGCTTCGTGAGTTCACATCAAAGGCCCAGGCGGAAGACAAGAACTTGTTGAATAAAGTCGTTATTTTGATTTTTTTTTTTGCACAAAAACTATTCTCGTCGCTTCATAAAATTATTATAGAACCACTGTAGTGAGATGGACTTTGTAGCGACGTCTTTAGTACCTTTTATGGGTCTTGAGAGAGGAAATGTCATTGCTGCCAATGGAGGCCTTTCTGAGCCATCGGATTTCAACAAAAATATCTTCATTTGTGTTACGAAGATGAACGGAGGTCTTACGGGTGTCGAACACATGAGGGTGAGTAATTAAGGACAGAATTTTCATTTTTGGGTGAACTAACCCTTTAAGCCTTGTCTGTGAAACCGGCATAAATGTCCTATAATCACAAAAGATGGGATTGGATTAGTGGAAAAATATAGGTAATTTGCTTTACATCTGTAGAGAACAAATCTACCACACTTTCCTCAGGGAAGACTGAGGGACAAAATGCATTGTTCTGTCCACTCAGTTTGGTGAAAATTGAGCCTTTACATGCAAGTCAGGCAGAGAGGACACCTGCTGCTGTTGCTGAAACAAATTCCTCTGTTGTGACACTGAGCCATTGCTAGGACACCAGAGGAACCTTTGACTCTGTTAGTCCTACACAAATGGCTGGGAGCCTGTAAAATGTTTATGCATGGGACAGGCTGCTTTTTTTATCACTCTTGCACCCGCCCCAAATTAAGATGACTTGTCAAAGAGGGTAAACTTACAAGCTATCGGTGTGAGAGACGCGGGGTCAGAGGTGAACATACGTACTGTACATGAGCGGATGCCTGGGATGCAGCTGGAGTTTTAGCAGGCTGAAGCTGACCTTTGGTTGCATCCATTTTCCATAGCACCACATATAGAAAATCACATGCCGTTTTCAACAGGCCCCGAGCAAACACAAGGGCAAAGGTTCTTGGGCTGTAAATCGCGGTGCAGGAGTTGTTAAACAGTCTTGAACTGAAGACGTGAACAGCAGTGGTTACAGACGAAAAATTTTGCAATAATTGAGCTCTCATTTTTTTAGATGACTTCCCTTTTCATATCAATGACTTTCTGTCTGTCTTGATTTTGTTTTGTATTTTTCATAAGGATTAATGGAAAGGGCTTTGCTGCTTAAAATAAGAAAGATGCAATGTTTTAGTACAAAAATGGACATAGCCAAAAGATAAGGAAAATATGAAGCTGAGAGAACCGGAGGGAAAAGTGAACAGGCCTGCATTTTTATCTCCTTTAGGATTCAGTATGTTTTGCAGTTTTACCTTTTCTTTAACTTTAAGCAGTCAGCCAGAAATAACCGCTTGCCAGAACTGGTGTTCGGTCCCTCAAAGTGCTGTACGCTTGAGTTTGAGTTGGTAAATATATAATAAAAATTGCGCTCCCTCGGCACAAACTCATAGTCTCGCACAGTGGAATTGCGTGTGTAAGAAATGCTTTTGTGCTCGTAGTGCTGTTACCCTGTTCAATAATGCATTTTTGTGCTTTTAAAGAAATTATGCTGCGATCATAAATCCAATGGGGATAGGACCCTCCTCTCACGGGAAGGTCATTGATTTTTTTTCCCATTGGTGGCCGTGACCTTTTCAAGTCTAGCTGCTGACTAGAGGAGCCACCAAGATTTTTGGGATACACAGCATTAAAGGAACACTCCACTTTTTTTGAAAATAGGCTCAAATAGGCTGTAGTTACATCGTGTACTAAGACCGACGGAAAATAAAAAGTTGTGATTTTCTAGACCGATATGGCTAGGAACTATACTCTCAATTTTCAGGCGCTGTGTAATATCATTGTGCCACTGCACCCATGGGACGGCAGCAAAGTTCCTTGATTATTACGCAGGAATGAGAGTATAGTTTGTATCCATATCGTCTAGAAAATGGCAACTTTTCATTTTTCGTCGCTCTTAGTGCACGATGAAACTACAGAAGATTCAAATTTTAAATAATTAAAATCTTCAAAATATTTGGTCATTTTTGAGCGAGATGCTAATCAGATTCATTGATGCTAATCACAGATTCATCACATTCATCAGATTCATCAGATTCATTGATGTGAGATGGTGGTCCAGTGGGTTAAACCATGGAACTGATATGCAGAAGGTTGCTGGTTCGATCCCAGCGGTCACCACCAGTGTGTCCTTGAGCAAGGCACTTTACTCCATGTTGCTCCAGGGGGGTTGTCCCTGTAATAAGGGCACTGTAAGTCGCTTTAGATTAAAGCGTCTGCCAAATGCATAAATGTAAAATGCATAAAAATGTAAATCTATGCTAAGCTATGTTAAAAGTGCTACCGCCAGACCCGGAGATCGGCTAAATGGATTCAAAAACGGTAAAACTCAACTGTTTAACTCTAGGGGAGTTGGAATGAGCCTATTTTATTTTATTTTTTAAAGTGGAGTGTTCCTTTGAAGATGCCAGATTTGTAGTAAAGGGCGACAGACAAACTACATCCACCGCTGGATGACACGACAATGATTAATTTAATACTCACGCGTTAACAGGCTTTTAAAAATAATGATGGCAGACACTTTTCCAGTGAGCAGGGTGGTTATGATAAAGTGTGTTTTTTAGTGTTTTCTCAGACCGGAGTTCTCGCGCGAGACTGGAATTGTTATTCAAAATATAGACTGCATTGCAGAAACTTGCGGTCCAAATTGTCTGTACACTGATTTGCAGCAAAAGGGAGAAAAAGAAAAAAAGATAATGGTGGAGGAAATGGTTGGGGAGACACAGGGAGCAATAATTGTGTTCTGCAAAGAGAGTTGGAGGTAAATAAATAGTTTTGCAATGTGCTGCTGCTGCGGCCAGTCAAGCAAATGTTTGTGCTTTGTTTCTGTTTGATATAATTGTAAATATATCTATTAAAATACTGATATTCTTGTCTATAACTCCTCCCCGAACCTCCCACTGCCCTGTATCTCACCCTCTCATTGGCTGTCGGTCATCGCCGATGTATTTTTCAGTCAGGAAACTGTTCACACAGCAGGAGTTTGAATCGCTGACAGGTCCAGATATTTAGCATGCCAAATATCTTGCGGGCGTCGACAACAACTCATCGGTGAGTCTCTCTGATCGCGTCTTTGATCATTCACACTGCGTGATTGTCACTCACGTGCACGAGCACCGATTTGCCTATGATTTCGGGCATTTGTCTGCGATTTCACAAAACCTGTCGGCGAGACAAAATCGGGGCTGAAATCGGGCAGTCTGAACTCGGCATTAGTGCTCAATTCCAATTCATTGCTCAGATCCCATTTTGTTGTATAGCTCTTCACATTGTTGTTTTAAATGTGGCCAATATCAGATTCCAGTGTGAACAGATCAGGTCCTGGACTGACCCACATGCACAAAAGAACAAAATAAAGTAGTTGCCAGTACTCTATCACAGGACTGTAACCACCATAGACATTGAGAGGGACAAGTTCCCCCTGAATAATTAGAAATGGCCACTTTAGTTATAGCAGTGAAAGAGTGCGTTGTAAGATGTAAGTAGCTAAACATTTAATATTTGCAGAGGTGGACAGTAACTAAGTACATTTACTTAAGTACTGTACTTAAGTACACTTTTTGAGTATCTGTACTTTTTTCTGGAAACTTTGACTTTAACTTCACTACATTTGAAAGACAAATATCGTACTTTTTACTCTATTACATTTCTATCAAGGTCCTCAAAGTCGAAAGTCATTTCTGTAGCAGCTTTGAAAGTAAGTGGATGATTTTTTTTTTTTTCTTTAAAAGTTTTTTTTTTTTTTTTTGCAGACAGCCTATCAGTAATCACTCTTGTAGGGTCATGTGAAGTTTCCCAACATTTTATGAATACTGATCAGTTTATAGCAAAATGGAAGAAGGCGGTTCCTCGGCACAGTGTGTGCATGGCCATACTTAAAAAGTATGTTTCAGTTTTCTCAAAAGATTAATGATTAGTTTAGTTGGCATACACTTGACTCGTGTCTCAAAAAATGTTCAAACATGTAAATGTCTGGGAGAAAGAAAACAGTTGGGAGAATATCGGATGTGTATCAGAGTATAGGGTCTATGCATTCAGCCTTAAAGTGACAGAAGCTTTGTAAAGAGCTTTGTAACTTTAATACAAGTATTGAAATATTATTAATATTGAATTTAAGGTAGTCGTATGCTCGGATGGAGCATCGCTGACTGGCTTAAACCACCATGATGGCATAGAGTGCACTTATACAACAATGCAACAATAATAAAGTAATGCATTGACATAAAAAATGAAATTTACTTTTGATACTTAAGTACTTTTAAAAACAAATACTTCTGTACTTTTACTTAAGTAAAAATCTGTTTTTAGAACTTTCAGAGTAATATTTGACCAGTAGTACTTTTACTTTTACTCAAGTAATAGAGTTGTGTACTTCGTCCACCTCTGAATATTTGGCAACTGTTTTACAATTAAAAACGTTCAGCGAGCGACCAACAGTAATATCAAGTGATGTAAACTACTTGACATTTTTTACAAAATTTCTAAATTTTAAATTGAAAATGACATCACTGAATTTGACGGGACAAGAAACGTTTTGCAGTTTTACATTAGCCTGGATGCCAGACGAACTTAGCCCCGCCAACAATTTTTTTTGCACGGGCAGTTCGGTCTGGACTTGATCCATAGAGAAGTAATTATGCCTGAACAGAAACTGTTCGGACCAATGAAATTGTCAGGGCGGGCTTTAGACGATGATGGACAGATGATAAATAGTAACGTAATCATCCACGTCATCAAAGGCGCTTGGGTTAAATTTGTTCTAATCCTAAACGGAGAACTTGTTCGTATATGCATTCACCTTTTACTATTTCTCTCAGAAATGATGATGGTGTTGGTAAGTACTCTGTGTATCCTTAAATTCTTTTTTACAACACCGGCAAAGATCGTTTACACTCATCTTCTTCTTCTAACGTGACTTATTCTAGCGTGCGTGCAGACAGGGTTGCCAAGTTTTTACAGCAAAACTCGCCCAATTGCTACTCAAACCTAGCCAAAAACAAGCCCACTAGCTTTCCGGGTGGGGGGGTTCTCCGGGAAAAATGGCATTTGGGGGGTAAAATATGTGTTATTTTGGCAGGGCTGCTAAATTTCGCATTCCTGGGTCTGTATATCACATAATTGGGGTCGCTTCAACCCTTGGACTTGGCAACACAGTGCAGTTGAGTTCTGTTGACATTTGACAACTAATGTTATGCGTCGCTCCGTTGCTCTGATTGGTTGTAGGTCTATCCAATTGAGGTCTTTCCTGGTTCGGTTTAAACACGCCCCATAATCACAGCCCAACGGAGCAGTATCAGACTCAAATTCTGACTAGAATTGAGTATGACGACGTCAGGCTAGTTTTACATATTAGGCAGACGAAAATGTGAAAATATTACTTCATAACTACAATAGAACTACAAAGAACTTTTTTTTTTTTTTTTTTTTTAAATAAGATATTATCCAACTACCTCTATTCATTTCTACTGGACCTCAGTATTGACCTGCCAAAAGCAACTTTGATTTTTTTAAATTTCTTTTAATAGTTTTCTATCTATAGTTTCTTATATTCCTCACCATGCCTTTTTACAGTTTCTACATGTGTCCTGATTCCAGTAGATAAATATCAGACTTTAAAACATGGGCTTATGAGAGCGTGCGTTTAAATCCTCATTATTTATAGATGAAGGATTGAGATGGATGCAACTTTCACAGTACAGTTCCTTTACAAAAATCAGATGAACTACAATCTGCCTAAGATGGATGTTGTCCAGACATTGGAATGAATGCTAGTGTTGCTTCAGGACCCATATTTTATATTGTTAAATCGTGTGGTGATCCATCACAGTACCAGAATTGTTTATTGAATATAACTTTCTGCTCAGCATATTCATTTCACCTGCTCGTGACTGCAGTGTTGCTTGTTTCCCATTAGCCAGCTTTATTGGTTAGCGTCAGTGAAGTGTAAATTCTGCCCCATTAAAAATACCCAATATTTATTTATCACTCTCCATTCCATAATATGCTCCAGCAGTGCATTATCTCTTTTTCTCACACCACCTTTAATTTACGCTCAAGCTACGGCCCCCTCTCATGCCCATACTACTCCATCTCAGTGCCTATCCGCTCATTTGACTTGTGGTGATAAGGTGAATTAGGTGGAAGAAGAGGAAATGCCTTTTGAGTCTTCCTGACAAGAGCTATAGTTGAGGGCACATTTATGATTGATTATTAAGTACTTGTGAGTGGACTATTGCCTCAGACCTTTGGCCTCACTTAAGTCTCAATACTCAGCATAGTCCAATCCTTCCAGGATGAATTTTCAAATGTTTAGTTAGGTGTTTCACAATGCCTTTTTGTCTTGTCATTTTTTGTTGATTTTTTTTTTTTTTGGATTTTGATGAGTTTAATTTTTGTGTTTTGTCAAATTGATTTGGTTTTGTTTAGTAAATTTTTTTTATTTTGTTATGTTTTATTGAATTGTTTTGGTTTTGTTTAGTTAATTTTGTTTTGTCATGTTATGTTGAATTGTTTTGGTTTTGGTTTTGTTTAGTTTCATCTTTTATTTTGTCGAATTGTTTTGCTTTTGTTTTGTTTCTTTTTTTGTTTTGTAATTTTTTTGTTGAATTGGTTTGATTTCGCTTCGTTTCGTTTCATTTGTTTCTTTTTTTCATGACTTGTTTCTATTTTGTTTTGATTGGTTTAATTTTTTGTCATGTTTTGTTGAATTTTTTGGATTTAGTTGAATTTTTAGTTAAATTTTTTAGTTTTAGTTTGGTTTTTGATTAATTTTTTTGTTTTGTTTCATTTAATTATTTATTTTAGTTTCTTTTCGTTAGGTTTGTTTCGGTGTTTTGTTTTGGTTTGTGTCAGTTAAGTGTCCTTTATTTTATTTTTTGTCATTTTCTGTTAAATAGTTTTTCTTTAAATTAGTTAAATTTTTTTGTTTTGTTGAATTGGTTTGGTTTGCTTTTGTTGAATTGTTTTTATTTTGTTTTGATTAGTTTCGTTTTTGTTTTGTCGTGTTTTGTTGAATTGTTTTGATTTTGTTTCATTTTTTGTAATCATATTTTGAATTGTTTTGATTTGGTTTTTGATTTATTTTCTTTTTTTGTTTTGTTTCATTTAATTGTTTATTTTAGTTTCTTTTAGTTAGGCTTGTTTCAGTATTTTGTTTTGTGTCAGTTAAGTGTCCTTTATTTTATTTTTTGTAATTTTCTGTTGAATAGTTTTTATTTAAATTAGTTTCATTTTTTTTTTTTTTTTAATTGGTTTGGTTTTGTTGAATTGTTTTTATTTTGTTTTGATTAGTTTCATTTTTTGTTTTTTCATGTTTTGTTGAATTGTTTTGATTTTGTTTCATTTTTTGTAATCATATTTTGAATTGTTTTGATTTGGTTTTTGATTTATTGTCTTTTTTGTTTTGTTTCATTGAATTGTTTATTTTGGTTTCTTTTATTTCATTTTGTTTCAATGTTTTGTTTTGGTTTGTTTAAGTTAAGTGTCAGTAAAAAAAAATTTGTTTTGTCATTTTGTTAAATAGTTTTTATTTAAGTTAGTTTCTTTTTTTTGTTTCATATAATTGCTTGCTTTTGGTTTCTTTCCATTCGTTTTGTGTTGTCATGTTTCATCTAGTTTAATTTATTGTGCATTTTGATTTGAATTGTTTGTTTTGCTTTGATTTCTTTCAGTTAGTTTTGTTGAATTTTTCTCATGTTTTTTTTGTTTTTGTTTCAATGAGTTGCATTTGATTTTTTTTTTTGTCCTGTTTTTTTATTATTATTGTTTCTTAAGTTTTGTTTTGTTTCATTTCATCTTCTTACAAAACATTTGACTCCAAGGCTCTTTACGATGGTGTGGTTATTTTCTCAGGCTGTTGCTCAGCAGATTGAGTTAAATGAGGTGTGTGCAGGGAATGCTCGCTTTATCTGCATTAGTTCACACTGTTTATTAAGGCTTTGAGTGACTTCATTATGTCTCATCCTCAGAGGAACTACATCTAGAGGAGGCTGGCGATTACTGCTCCTATGAAAGATGTGCTTTTTTTTTTTCCAAGAAAAAATTTGATTATCATCACACTAATTAGATTTTATTAGAACAGAGGAGGTGATTATGCAGGAATCACTCACAGCCTTTGGATGTCTGGGTGTTGGGCCACTGTAGTCCGGTACACACACTCAGGAAATGTGAGAGGAAGTTTGCCATTTCCACTCGAGACCAAACGTGCATGGGAGTTTTGTTCTGAATTATTTGACCTGGCCTCCTCCAGTCACTCCTCACATCTTTGGCAGTGTTTGCATGATGGGAAGCTGGTGCTAAACTGATGTCACATTACACCCTGCCACATTCTGTTCATGGTGACGCGTCCAGTTGGCACTGCCAGCTTTACTCAGGTTCCTGATAAATTTATACCAGGGGAAGGTTATTCATTGCTAATGTTATGTGTGGAGACGTGGTGTGTGGGTTTTTATTTTGTCTATCCATGCTATGGCAGCTGACAACACCCAATTTAGGGTGATTGACAAACAGACCAAAATAGTTTGATCTCAGGCCCTGTTTACACCTGCTATTAAGATGCGTTCTGGGCGGATCACAAGTGGACAAGGGAGACATTCCTGTTTACACCTAGTGTTTAAATCCATCTCTTTTGTCCATTTTCAACCACTTCTGTCCTGATTTCTTCGAGGGTCTATGGTCGAGTAAATGAATGGGTTTTTTCAGATCTTTGATCTAATGGACAAAATAAGCTCATGCAATTTACACATAAAGGCACCCCGAGATGACGTTAAACACACGGAGAGCATCAGCTTTCGTTTGTGCTCTGACAACCGCAAGACCAGCCGAACTCTGTGTGTGTATTAGAAATCAGTAATGGTGCGAGAACATTTTGCTTGGTACATTTTTCCTCTTCAAACTAAACTTGGGTCTTCAGTCGACAAAGTTTAAATCCCGATTGGCTAGTGCGCTTCCCATAATGTTTGCCTGTTAGGTCAGTAGGCGAGGAGTAGGCGTCTTTTGTGGCTGTTTCAAGGCATTCGACCACATGAGCGTTTACACTACGAAAGCAATCCGGTCAAATGTGTTTTCAACTACCTCTGGAAGTGGTCAAAACTAGTGGACAAGCTCAAAAACTTTTAGACGTGTTCACACCTGTATTTAGCGTCGTCCACTTGTGATCGGATCGACCAAAACACATCTTAATATATCAGGTGTAAACAGAATCTTACAATCAGTAGGACTGTACATGGTAACATTAGTTAATGCAATAGTTAACATGAAATAACAGTTTTCATACTAAAATATAATAAAAATATGATTATTTTAATGGATCCATAAAATACCATTCATTTTATACTATTATACTCACCAAGTCTTTTTTGTTAAAAATATAAGGTAACACTTTATTTCGAAAGTAACTTTGCAACTACATGTCAACTAACTCTCAATAGAGTATTAGTAGACTGTCTTCTTAATAACACTTTATTTTGATGCTCCCCAACATACATTTTACTAGAAGTAGACTAGAAGTAACTTTGCAACTACATATCAAGTTATTCTGCTAACCCTATAATCTAAGTCTACTAATACTCTAAATGAGAGTTACTAGTTGACATGTAATTGTAAACTTACTGATAGTTAGTAGAATGTCTAAAGTGGGCGATTGAAAAAAAGCGTAACCAAATATATATATTAAAAAAATGATAGCAAAAACAGTAAAATTGTGCAATATTATGACAATTTAAATATATTTTAATTATATATTTAATATATTTTAAAATGTAATTTATTCCTGTGATGCAAAGCTGAATTTTCAGCATCATTAGTCACAAGTCTTCAGAGTCATATGATCCATGATCAATGAAAGTGAAAACAAATTCCCAAAAAAAAAAAAAGTTAATCTCAAATCTCATTTGCCAGTTTAAATGCATGGTGTCATGCCAGGTTTAACATCAGTGCTGCAAAACGTCATGTCATTCATATATAATGCGATACAAATTTTAATGTGCATTTTAAAACGAAAAATTAAGATGAAAATCCGTTAAATAGGTGCAAGAGCCATTGCAGTAAAAGGTAGTGTGATACGGTGGTTCGTCCTTGTGACAGAGCACTGGAGAAGAAGTTCTGATGCGGTGTATTCATTTCTCCTTTCGGGGCAGAAATGTTTCCCGCGGGACGACCTGTCTCTCCCAGGATGAGGCGCAGCAGGTTTTAAGTTTCCAGGATAATGACGAACAGGAGCTTGGACCGTTCTCCAGCTGATAGGCTAGTGTTCGCACTGTAATTTACAAACGCTGACTCAGGGTTAAGATTGTGTGCATTCTGCCATTTGTTAGTGTTAATTTTCCCAATGAATCACAGTGATTAATTGCCATGTTAATCTAGCAAGTGAATAAATGCCAGTCAAATCACTGCTTTCACAAAGTCGGCCTTGCTTAACAGATATCCTGGAGCAAGTAAACAGTAGGGCTGTAATCAACCAAAGAAAATCTTGGTCGACTGAAGTCCTGAAGTTTTCGACTAAAAATGACGTTAGGAAAAAAAACGTTAAATGAATTAGCTGCGCACTGTGCGCAGTACTTGGTAGCCTTGTTGTCTGCCTAAATGAATTATAAATAAACATAAACTAGTAGGCTATTTGCAGTATATTAAATCGTTTTTGACCTGATTATTTTGCACTGAAATGAGTCTGACACACGAGTCTTTCGGCTCTGACAGCATTGCATCACGTGCACCATCATAGCCTATGATTTCCGAAAATATAGTACTGTTGTCAACTAGTGATATCATCACAAGAACTTTTGAGGAATATGCAACATAATTTAGACAATTGTTTTTGTCATATGTATTATAATAACTGACAGACACTATCATTTCAGCCGCTCTGTGCAGCTCGAACACAGGATAAGCTCAGCTTCGCGGCTGAGACACGAATAGACTATTAACTTAAAGCTTTTACTCTTAAACACAAAAGGCATGTCCACTTTAATAAAAAAGGAATATTTATTAAACAAGTCAGATCAAGAGCAGAAAAAACGCTCTCACAATTAAATAATATACAGCAAACTAGCCTTCTTCAATCTGTCCCTCTTCTCCAGTGGGTTGGGCTAATCCAAAAGAAGTGGAAACAAGGGGGTGTTCTGAAGACAGACTGTTACCTGTGAAACAGGGGTGCTCTGAAAACACCCCATTAGCAATTAGTGCTTTCCACCTGATGAAATGAACGCGGCGCGGCAAAACTGATGAAATGAACGCGGCAAAACTAACGAAATGAATGGGGAAAAAAATCGACCAATCAGAATTTTGGTCGAGCCAGAACGTATCGACTAATAATCGACTAATCGAGTGGGAGATTACAGCCCTAGTAAACAGTAACGCAACCATGTGCAACCTTCGTCATGTTTATCAAGTGAGGAATGCAATAACACTGTAGATTTATTGACGTAATTCAGTATCCATCTGAATCTGTGATTCACAACATCCCCTCCCGTAGAGATCAGGCGGCGACCTGCGTTTTAAGGCAGCAAGAGACGGAAAGACCAAAGGCCCAAAAGTGCATAGCGTGTAACGTGATCCACACCAGTGTTGATGCCCCACTAATCTGCTGTAATCTCTGTTTATGTAATGTTATTTTTGCCAGGCTAGAATCAGAGTCTGGCGTTTCTGGTGCAGGCCTTTGAACAAGGCTTATTTTAAGTGGACGTAACCATCTTGCTGCACTCAGGCGGTTTTTACAAACACAGTCATAAAAGTGTGAACATATTCAGAGCTATAGTTCATCACCAGAGATTGAAGCATGATAGGGATGCTTCAAATACTTCAGCCTTTAGAACATTGTCTTTTGTAAGTATAGCCGAGGGACATCTCTAGTATTTGATCCTGCTTTCATAAACACCTTAACAGTGAGTGTCAGTCGCATGAAGTCTTCATTGTTGAGCGGTTTAGTTTACGTTGGGGGTTAAAATAAGCTTAGACCTTCTTCCTTTGCACTGGCATCATCAATTATTCATGTCATTTCCTGCCATCTGCCACCCAAACGTTTCTGTTTCTTTAAAACCTGCCTTCTGAAAAGAGAAGATTGCTCTGCTCTGATTTGTCAGTCGGCCCAAGTCTGTTGTGATTGGTCTACGCTTAGAGTGTGTGTCTGAAATGTAATGCCCCTAACCATAACCGTTGAGTATCAGCTCCGGAAGCTTACCGATACACACTATATTGCCAAAAGTTTTGGGACGTCTGCCTTTACATGCACATGAACTTTAATGACATCTCATTCTTAATCCGTAGGGTTTAATATGGAGTCGGCCCACCCTTTGAAGCTATAACAGCTTCAGCTCTTCTGGGAAGGCTTTCCACAAGGTTTAGGAGTGTGTTTATGGGAATCTTTGACCATTCTTCTAGAAGCACATTTGTGAGGTCAGGCACTGATGTTGTACGAGAAGGTCTGGATGGCAGTCTCCGCTCTCTTGGGAGCATGAAATTGTCCAAAATGTCTTGGTATGCTGAAGCATTAAGAGTTCCTTTCACTGGAACTAAGGGGCCAAGCCCAACCCCTGAAAAACAACCGGACAATTATGGTAATCCTCTCTCCACCAAACTTTACACTTGGCACAATGCAGTCAGGCAAGTACCGTTCTTCTGGCAACCGCCAAACTCAGACTCGTCCATCAGACTGCCAGACAGAGAAGCTTGATTCGCCATTCCTGAGCTCACTGAGCTCTTTCACAAATATTTGTAGAAGCATCTGCATGTCTAGTGCTTGATTTTACACACATGTGGCCATGGAAGTGATTGGAACATCTGAATTCAATTATTTGGAGGGGTGTCCCAATACTTTTGGCAATGTAGTGTACTTCAAGTGAAATCGGAGAACGAATTGGTGTGACATTGTTTCCAGTAAAAACACCATCGAAGTACCATTGGTCCGTGGCGATGACGTAATAGGTAGGTGTGTCTCTGAGGCTTCTTTGACATGGAAATCTTCTCCGGTTAATTTCTTCTGTTTAGTCCTTTGAGGTCAGACGCAAGTAAAAACTTGAACATATGGAGAGCTGCCTTATTGTAGAAAATGAAGACACTGACACTGTTTTTCATGTCTAATACTGTAAAGCTTCTTGCTTTTAATTGTATTAAGTGATGTATAAATATAAACGTGACGTGACTTTACTGGAGTGCTGAAATGCAGAGCTTGTGCAAACCTCCACATCACTATGATCAGATGCTTTCTTAACTGCTGTCTTCTCACGGCTCTTATATTTGTTGTGTGTTTATTTTGTTATTGAGAGGAAAGCGTGCAGCACATATTCATCTAAACATAGCTCTCAGCAGTGTGGGGGCATCGGATGTTCGCGGCTCACGTATATCTAACTTCTTTTTACCCCAAGGCGAAGAACAAAAACACACGTAGTTGGACGTGTGAACATTGAGTTTACTCGCTTCATTTGCGTGTGACATTCACTTCACAACTGACGTGAATGAAGCATCATGGGAGGAGCTTCTGCCAGCTGGCTCGTCTTGTTGCGAAATGGCTGACGTGGATTGTTTTAAAAACGGCGAATAAGTTCAATTTGCCAGCTTTAACTAGCTAGTCTCAATAGTCTATGTATAGCTCAAATTGAGTAAAGAGCGTTTTTACAACTTACCAGATTGTCCGACCTCCTCACTCACTTCCAAGCAAGATCCTTTTTATTCCTGTTTCTATAAAGTACAAAGATGTATCGTACAGCTCCGGGTATCCACATATGATTTTGTCCTCAATGTTGTCACTACTAGAGCAAGCTCCTCATTGGTTAACGTGGTGCGAATATCCGACAAAGTTCAGATCTTTTAAACTTGCGCGTTTCGCGCCAAACGCTCAATTTGCGCGAATTGCGTCTTTGCATGTAAATCACTCGTGCAAAAGGCTTCATTCGCATCTGGTGTGAACGCACCATTAAGGTGCTGTAAATGCTACCTTAACAAGGCTAACTATGGCCTCAGTTTTGCTGTATTAGTTAGTGCCCGAGAATAATGACTGCCTAGAAGGAAAACCCAGGGCAACCTGTCACTCATGAGATCGACCAATAGCAAAACACAACCATTCAATCAATTTCAATCAAGTCCCGCCTTACACTTTTTTCTTGTTCTAGAAGTGGTTTCACTCAGATATTTGTCACAATAGGGAAGAAACCCCTTTTGCAACTTCTGTTTCATGCTGACTTTAAAAACATAACACATTTACATTTTCTCTTAATAGTTTGTATAATAGTGAATACTTTAGCCTTTATATAATATATAAAGTTGGTTTATTTTTTAAGCTCACTTTCAGTATAGACATACCTTAAAGACAACAAAAACGCTAAAGCCCTTAATCAGGGATACGCCAAATTTATTTTTTTGACAGGAATGAAAGCAAGGCTGTGAGGGATAGAAGTACAGTGTGTTCAGCTGACGAAATGTCTCTCTGAAAAAAAAAAAGTGGTTTTGAAAGTTTGATCTACAACCTTTAAACAGTGCGTGCCACTGTAAAGACTGCACGTCTGTCCCTCAGTCTTGTTTTCATCTGCATTAAATTTAATATGGTGTCTAATCTGACAAAGGTATATTGTCCAGGATAAAGACAGAGTGGATTGATCACACTTTGACCTTTTGTGACAACATGCCCCAAGGAGGAACTCAGTGCAAAATCACTGCTGGAGAAACCAAATGCAAAATTGTTTAGATATTGACCAAGTGCTGACTTCCCTATGTGACAATCTCTCAGATTTGTTCTTCTACAACAATATAGTGTCATATCTGCTTGTAATATCTGTTATAATTCCTAATTAATTGCTAATTTCTGTGGTGTTTATACATCACGTACTGTTATGCTGTGTAATATAATGGTTAGAAATGGAGATTTTAGTAAACGGGGAACCCCTGTGAACGCAGCTCACCTCCGCCTCTTCCCTGCTGGTTTGCCAGTCGGCAGCTGATGTCTCTTGTAAGTCCACTTAAGTGTTGTTAAGGCTCTTTAATTTATAATGGCAGGTTCTATAAACATGTCGGGAAACCTCACCATAGCAACAGGACTAAAACAAATTCATAATATAGAGAGGTATTTATAAGGGCTAGCGTCCCGGCGACTCACAAAGTGGCTTGGGGTTCATGTGACTGCTGTGAATGAACATAGTGAACTAATAACCACAAGCTTTGTTACTCATGCACATTATTTATGAGGTGCATTTAAAGATGCTCACATTAGTCAACATGTATCATCTCTCCTAATTCAAGTAAATTACAAAATAATATTACGATTAGCATGGTGTTTTTATGGATTTTTCACACGTGTTTATGTAATAAATCAGTGTATTCAATGCATTGCAATATTATTATGATTATTAGTGTATTTTTTATTAAATAATACAGATGAATCAGATTTTGTTTTGGAATATTGCTCATGTTGTTAGTTATGGATACTGCTGCACTCGGTATACTGTATACTTGGATACGTAACAACGATGTAACGTTTTTACAGGTTATTTATAAAGCCTGACATATCCAAGTAGGTGTGTGTACAGTATGTGTGTGTGTGTTTATCTGTGTATGTGTGATACTGTGCACATGTGCGTGTTTTTCTTGAATCTCCAAAAGCTTCCTAGCGCTCGGCTGGCCTGGATGGTCTTATCTTAGCTCTGTTTCCTACAAGATGTCGCATGATGAATGAGAAGAATTCACAGATGATCTTAGTGTGTGTTTCTCTCATTGCTCTGTAGTTTTACTGAGACAGTCAGAAGTATAGATCATTCAGAGCAGCAGTATCTGAGTTCAGCCTCACTCTTTCTCCATAATCTTGCGTCCTCTTTATATGTATTATTAAACTTTTAATTGATAATACTTTTACAAAACAGGGAGTTAAAATGTCTAATTGACAAGTTCTGAACCTTCAGAAACCCCCTGCACTATATAAAAAGCTATTGTCTGTAGTAAAACTAAAACATGAATGTACAGTAGTGGCCAAAATTAATGTCTGGAGGGCATAGGGTAAACGGACCTATTAAGCTCAAGTACCCATTAAAGGGGTGATGAATTGAGAAATCAACTTTCCTTTGATCCTTTGATATATAAAAGTTCATTGTGATATAAGAATATCCTGTAAGTTTCAGAGCTGAAAACGTCCTTGTTAGTCAAAGAAAAGCTTTTATTGACACCAGGCCCAGAAAACGAGAGATATCAGAAATATGTCAACCATGACGTAATAGGACGCAGAGACGCCACCTCTACAGATAAATATGTCCATCTGATTCTGTAGCCCCGCCCACCGACTCGTGGAGCTAAACGGACGGATCGCGCTACCAAGCTATAAACATGGCGAAGAGAGTAATACGTTGCGCTGTGCCTGGTTGTGGAAGAACACAGTCTCTGCATAAGCTTCCTTCTGATTCTACTATTAGGAATGAGTGGTTGAACTTTATTTTTAATGAAGTTCCAGCTCACATGCGTAAGACATCGCACTTTTGTTCTCTTCATTTCACTACGGAATCGATTGTAAACAAGATACAGGTCGAGAGATTTGCAGACAGAGTGAGATTAAAACACAATGCTGTGCCTTCTATATTGGATCCGACAGGAATGGTGCAACACACTTATGTGAGTAAAACATGTTTTTTTATATGTGATAGCATTGCATTGTTACAGATCGTTTGATATCTATTGATTACTAGGGCTGGGTATTGACACAAATTTCACAATTCGATTCGATTTCGATTCGATTTTCGATTCTTTTCGCTTCAATTCAATATCGATTATTTTGGATATGTATCCGATATAATACATGGAAAATTTTCTCAAGGAAAACTAATTTCTGAATTAATGTTGTAAACTATGGGAGTCAGTTGATACATTAGCCTACTATATTGAAGGTAAAAATTAACTGATTTGTATACAAACACTTAAATTACATAATCATAATTCTACTCCAATTCGTTTTTTTGAAATATAAACATTTAGCTGTCATAACTTGCCAGATTTATTAAATATTGAAGAACATTGACAATGAATATCCTATGTAATGTGGTGCATATAATTAGCAAAATGCTCCTCTCTAGAGTTAATTTTTCTAGCTGACTAACGAGTTTATGGACACTGGATATGGTTTTTCTGAGGTAACTGTGACGTTACGTGACATTGTTTACTTGTAAGCCGTTTTACTTACATCTTTCTGCGGTTGAAACACTGATTGAGCGATTCTATGTGACATGATACGGATTTCGGATTACATACCTTAGCACGCTGTCACAGGCTGGATAATCCTTTATTTGAGGTGTTATTGGTTCATTCGTGATCAGACTCGGACTTGTAATGCCAAAGCTTGCAAAGTGTGTGTGTGTGTGTGTGTGTGTGTGTGTACGGTTTGCGGTTATATTCACATCATTGTGTTTGTTTGATGAGCCATGTGAGCGTTTCCCCAGATGATTCCCACATGTACTGAGGGGAGCTCATTAAATATACAAATCTTATCCAATCCTAGCCATGGGCGTTTACTTCCAAGTCTTCAGTGCAGCACACCCATCAAAACCGACCGGTTTTCAGAGAGCCTCAAAACCAAGGCAGAAAATAGCCTATTACTTATTCATTATGATGTTTTTGAATTTAAAAAACACGCAAACATCATAAATTGACCTCAGACAACAGTGTAACAAATTTAAAAAAGCCAGTGACACCTTTAAGCACACTATCTTTGAACTCAGATTATAAAAAAAAAAAAAAAATTATCATCCTACTTGATGTCTTAACCAATTGATGTGTTGTTACTATATACCTCCTGTAATTTCAAGCTAATCAGACCATTGCACACTGAGATATGGGTATTCATGTGCTCGCACTGTCTGGCGGCCATTTTGAAAGCTGTCTGAAAACTTTCACCAGAAGAGGAGCCCCTTAAATGTGCATTTTTTTTTTATGTTTAAGCCTTTATTTTTGATAATTATAACTTCTTGCTGTAAAATTAAGAGATTAATGTTTAGACTTTTGCATATTATAACCTGGAACCTGGATGTGGGAAATAATTACAGTTAGATACAAAAGATAGTTTTAGCAACATAGCGCAGATGCTACAGAACATTGTTAGCTTACTAGCTGTATAAGATTGTGTGCTACACTAATATATTACTTCACAGGCATTACTGGCTTGTTCTTTTAAATCCATTATATTATAAAATTATAGTTTATTGATGATTTTTGACTTCATATTATTGTGCGGTAAGCTTAAAGGGTCACTACTATGAAAATCACAGCTTCAGTGACATCAATAAGAAAAAGTATAATTTCATAGATATTTTCAATAATAGCTGTTCATATTAAAATATGTATGAACTTAATACATGACCTAGAATTATTTATTTAGCAAAATTGTCCTTTTAATTTAATAATATTTATTAATTAAAAAAAGATTTGCTGTTTCCATAAAGTTCAGTGTGTTCCCTTTTAAGCTCATCCACATTAAACATCTATGTAAATACTTCATAAACATACTTTAAATATTAACTCATGGTTGTCACTTCAAGTTAATCTTAATAAAATTATTCTTTAAAAATTTTGTTTAAAATAAACAATAATTTCCCCAGAAAACCATGATGTGAGCTTAATGGCAACAGGGGTGTAAAGGGTACAAACATGTACCCATTAAGCACAGCCAGACTTTTTGCATTTAATGATGTAAATCTTAATTTAAATGCTTTTGTCATTTAAAATAAAATGTAATATTATTGTGTGAGAGATTAATATTTTATTTTAACATAACTTTTTGTACTCAAACCAATACCCTGTGCACTAAAATGTCTCAATGTAGATTTGGTGAGCTTAATATATGTTTACCCTATTTGTTTTTAATGACCCTACAAGTTTGTTTAAACCATCACATTTTGAGGAAATGTTTTATATTGTTTAAAATATTTAAAATATGAATATGGGAAGAGCAAATCATTAAACTTGGTTTAAATATTTATCTGACTAAATTATTTGGCAAAAAAGGCACAGCTGCAGGTTTAATTATACTATGCAAAAAAAAAATGCATAAAATGATTACAACATAATCAGTTATTAATATTTCACTGGTTCTCTCTTGTTTTTGCATGTGTCTTTGTATGACAGCTTTGCCAAAAAATGATGTCACACAATGACATTGTTTTCATTGCATTATTACTAATAAACTATTGACTCCAAGCACAACTACGCAATATGCTTACAAAATCATTAACATATTTTTAATAATATTTGAATAAAGGGTGAAGATGTCAATTTTCCTAGACCACTACTGTATGTATGCATTCATTCATTCATTCGTTCCTTTATTCACTCACTAAACAAAATAAATTCTCGTCAGAACAACTACAGAGTTTTTGTTGTAACAAGTTACCAATTATTTAATAATTTGATTTAGGGCAATTCCAGCGTTATGGATGTGACATTTGAACTCATAATGACAGCTGAAATGTCTCAGTAAAAATCAATTTCTTACCATATTTAATTCGGCATTGCATATTCTCAGAGCACCCAATCTGGGGAATTGACAGCAAAAATATTTTTTTCTAAAATATATTTAAGACCCCCCAAAAAAGGAAAACAGCTATGCGTTATGGATGTGACAGGAAATTACAGAGTTTTCAGTAGACTGTTCGATTTTCTTTAAAGTCTGTGAACTTTTAAGTCTAATGTTTAAATATTGCTATCCACATGATGAAGGGGTCTTATCTGAACATAAAAATATCAATGTTTAAATTGTAAATTTTTTTATGAAGTGTATCATGAGGAAAAACCAACGTTATGGATGTGACAAAACCCTGTTATGGATGTGACGAGTCTGAAATACACATAGAATCTGTTTGGAAAATCAACAAACAAACTATCATGGCACTTTTGTCGACACATAAATTTACTCTAAATGCCAGTTTTGATATTAAGAAATATGATTGCAATATGAAATATAAAATAATTGACAATGAGAGAAGATGAGGGTGAAAGAATTTATTTATTTATTTAATTTGTTCATGCTTAACACTTTCTTCTGTCATTAATATTATAATTATTATAATTCATGAACTTTATATATATAATATATATAAAAAATGTCTTTAGCCTACATGTTTATTTTTTAAAACCCATCTTATGTAATGAAAGAATGGGCTATCTCAACTGAACTATCAGGTCAAGCTACTTGATATAAGACTTGATATAACTAGATTTCTATTCAAATTATTTTCCCGAATTGTGTGCTGTTAGTATCTTACCATTTTATCAATCTGTTATGGTAGGCGTTCAGCTTTAAGAAAACGCTATCTTCGAGCTGTCAAAACCTCCTGAAGGACAGGAAGAGCGAGCTAATTAGAGGCCCCTGTTTCACGCCTAAACCAATCAGGTTCCTCATGCACTTTCAATACGCCTCTCTACTAGGAATTGAATACTATGAACACACGGAACATTACAGCAGAGTCGATTACAGAACATAGTCAGATTTTCATTATTGTTTGAGATGTCGATCGCAATCTAATTTATTTATCACATCATAAATATGTCCAGAAAGCGACCATTTGTTTTGCTAAAGTTTACTTATGATTGTACTTGTAGCCTAATGACCTAAGGCAATGTTACGTTTCACTGAAACACAGAGGAGAAATGTGTTTATCACTGCCATGCCGCCAGCAACAGGAACACACGTTATATCACTTGGGTTTGATTTTAGAATTTTCTTTAAATGTAACGTCCGTAACGTCACATCCATAACGTCACATCCATAACGCAAAATTAAAATGTTTACAAGAAACAAAAGGGCACGAAATGTTCATCACATTATACATTCATATAAGTTAACATTGCACAGAAACGTTGGACATTTTTGCATCAACACTGTATGTGTAGCATGAACTTATCCTCTAAAACGTTATGGATGTTACTTGGCCCTGGAACTCACCGACACATTTAACAAGAGGCTTATAAATTTCTAGAGCTTTACTGTTAAAGCAAGCTAAGTGTACACAATGCATAATCATCCCCTTGTTCAACAGGAAATCGACAAATAATAACATTTTGTTGAACCATTGTGTCTATCTATTCCCTTTCTTGAAAACGGTAAAACACAGACATTTTAAAAACTCTGCTTGCATTGGCACACACCTTGTATATGATGTAATAAAACAGTAAATATCTAAACAATTCAATGAGAATGGTTACATACAATAAAGTATAGACCCAAATAAACATTTTAAGAATAAGTCTGTTTGTGTGTGGCCAACTTTTTTTTTTCATGGTAAAGATGACCTTTGCATGGAATTGCTAACTTACATATGGTTTTACATGGCCCTTAACATCACTTAAACTTTTCAATCTTTGCAAACAGCAAAATAATCTTCTTGTGACACTAACGCATCATTTATTCATGCTGCAATGCATGCTGGGAGTTTGCAAACCCTTAACAAATCAGCAACATTCTCCAATATAAACTAGCGTTCACAAAGTCGGTAAGATTTTGAAAAATGTTTTTGAAAAGTCTCATGCTCAGAAAGGCTGCATTTATTTGATCACAAATACAGTAAAAACTGTAATATTTTTGAAATATTATTACAATTTAGAATAACTGTTTCCTATTTTAATATATTATAAAATGTAATTTATTTCTGTGATCAAAGCTGTATTTTCAGCATCATTACTCCAGTCTTCAGTGTCACATGATCCTTCAGAAATCATTCTAATATGAGAAATATTTATGATTATTATTATCAATGCTGAAAACAGTTGCGCTGCATAATATTATTGTAGAAACCATGATACTTCTTTTTCATGAGTCTTTGATGAACGGAAAGTTTGAAAAGAAAAAGAAAATCTAACAATGTAAAAGTATTTTTTGTCATTTTACTGACAATTTAATGCATCCTTGCTGAATAAAAGTATTAATTTCTTTAATAAAAAAAACTTAAACCACAAACTTTTGAACGGTAGTGTGAAATAGTTAGTTCAGACATCTCTGTTGGGGGAATATTTTTGGCCTAATGTTTTTGCTGTCCAAACTGTAACTGTATGAGAGGCTCTCGCAGGTTAAACCTCATCAGAGCTGGAGTCTCTGTACTGTGTTTGCATCAGTTTCATCAGCGTTGACAAGGTGCTGCACCCTTGATTACACTCTCGCGTGCCACAGCAGTCTTTAGATGAACCAGAAGCTTCATGTTTGAAGTCTTGGTCAAAGATGGTAGCCCACTGATCTTGTAAATAGGACTGCTGAAGATAAGCGTAATGGTGAGATAGCATTTTGGCGTGCTCTATAAACGTCTCTTCGTTGCTGGCAGATGCTCCCATCACTTGTCTGTTAATAAGGCTGTCTTCAAAGGAACGTTCCCACCAGAGGGTCAGAGGGAGGCATCCTAGCTGAACAGAGACAATGACACTCCTCTTATTGGATAAATCATTTTTACTAAGCCTCAGTCCTGTTGGTGGATATGGCTTGGGAACCGGCGGCCCGACTGTTTGTGTTGATTAATAAAGCATTGTTGATTTGAATTCGTCACTTCAGAGCATGGCCCTAACCACTATAGACATTGAGGGGACAAGTCCCCCTGAATAATTAGAAATGGCCAAATTGTCCACCCTACTGCACTCCATTACGCCAATCTCTGTTTATTGTTATGACAGTTTCAAAAGTTAAATTTTTAGGCTGGTCTGCCTCAGCGGTCTAACAGCGCCCGTCAATGTCGAAATGATGGCCAATCAGATCAAAGAAGGCGGGGCTTACTGTTCCACCCAAAACAAGTGTGAATTCCAACTCGATGCTTTAAGGTTTTAAAGGTTTTTGAGAGTGCATAGTAAGATATAAGTAGCTAAACATTTAATATTTGACAACTTTTATATTTTATGATAGATATGTTCAACAACCCACAGAAAAATACAGTGATATTGCAAACTAGGCCTTGCTTTTTATGGATATTTTAAAAATTAAATATTATTTGCAAGTAGTTTAAACGGATTACTTAACAGCTAGGCTACAATTAGACTTAGAACTTAATTTACCATTCTCTTTTTCTTTATTCCCTTCCCTTTAAATCCTTTAATTTCTTTAATCTCTTAACTGTCACCCCCCTTTATGAGGACAGATGTGAAAATGCACTATCCAAACCTAAATGGTTGTATTTCAAGAAGTTTGGTCTTGTTTTAAAGACACTCAGCAGATTATTGCACTTCAAAAAATTAAAGTATGGGTGTTTAAATTTACTGTCAATCAAATGTAATAATAATAATAATAATAATAATTTGTTACATTTATATAGCGTTTTTCTAGGCACTCAAAGTGCTTTACGTATAGAAGGGGCAAATCTCCTCAACCACCACCAATGTGCAGCACCACCTGGATGATGCGACGGCAGCCATATTGCGCCAGAACGCCCACCACACACCAGCTGATTGGTGGAGAGGAGACAGGGTGATGAAGCCAATCAGAATATATATTTATGGGGATGATTAGAAGGCCATGATGGACCGAGGCCAATGGGCAAATTTGGCCAGGATGCCGGGGTTACACCCCTACTCTTTATCGAAGGACATCCTGGGATTTTTAATGACCACAGAGAGTCAGGACCTCGGTTTAACGTCTCATCCGAAGGACGGTGCTTGTTACAGTATAGTGTCCCCATCACTATACTGGGGTGTTAGGACCCACACAGACAGAAAGGTGAGCGGCCCCTCGCTGGCCTCACTAACACCTCTTCCAACAGCAACCTAGATTTCCCATTTGGTCTCCCATCCAGGCACTGACCAAGCTCAGCCCTGCTTAGCTTCAGTGGGAAACCAGTCTTGGGCTACAGGGTGATATGGCTGCAGGCAAATGTACTGAACTAAATATTTTTTATTTTATATAAAATATACATTACAAAATATTTTATATTTTAAAATTACTATAAAATCAAAGCCATGTGTCTAATCAAGTTGTGTTCCAAATTTGAAGTTGATATCAAAAGAATTGAAGTTTCCATGAGATTTTGTTTAGGCGCTGTACCAAAAATAGCCACCGGGTGACACATATTCCATTGAATTTGTTTAATGCATTCTCCTGTTACAAATTACTACATTTCTGTCCAAATATCACTTCTATCACAAAACATGGAACCTTGAGACTCAGACATTTCTGACGATATATTTGTCAAGATTAGAAAAGTTTTTGATTATAAATGTTGAAACATGACAACGCCCAATAGGGGAGGAGTCCGCTAAAAGAATTTAGAGTACAGAGTACCGACTAATGCAACGTCCAAAACAGTTTTCAAAGGATTAATTTTGAGTTTGTAAGCTTTCGAATGATACCCAATTTATGATAATTACTAAAATATGAGATATAAAAAAGCGATAAAAAATATAATATATTTTAGAGGATAATATATAATACTTTTTTGAGTATAACATTATTTTATATTTTTTTATGGACAAATACTAGAATATGTTTTATGATGAACCTGTGGCATGAAAACAACCAAAGTTTCAATGATTAAAAGTGTGTGCATCGACTTTTTGTGACAGAGGTCAGAACGTCTCGGTTACGCATGTAACCCTCGTTCCCTGAGGAGGGAACGGAGACGTAACGTTAGTGACCAACGAATGGGGGGTTCGCAAACCTGCGCTCGAGAGTGACTCATTATGAGCCAGTCGTCGAGGTAGTTCAGGATGCGAACCCCGTGCTGCCGGAGGGGCGCAAGGGCTGCCTCAACAATCTTCGTAAAGACGCGAGGGGACAGAGATAGCCCGAATGGGAGGACCGCATACTGATATGCCTGCCCCTCAAAAGCAAACCGTAGGAACAGTCTTTGTCGAGGTAGGATGGAGACATGGAAGTAGGCGTCCTTCAGGTCGATCGCTGCAAACCAATCGTCCGGACGAACGCATTCAAAAAGGCGTTTCGCTGTCAACATCTTGAACGGAAGCCTGTGAAGGTGTCGGTTCAAGATGCGAAGGTCCAGGATTGGCCGTAACCCACTGGTTTTCTTGGGTACAATGAAGTAGGGGCTGTAGAACCCGGACTTCATCTCGGCTGGAGGGACAGGCTCGATCGCACCCTTCGCCAGTAGGGTGGCAACCTCCGCACGCATGACAGGGGCATTGGCCCCGACCATAGTGTAGCGGACTCCCCGGAAGCAGGGAGGAACTTGCGCGAACTGAATCGCGTAGCCGCGCCTGATGGTCTTCGCGACACAGCGGGACAGTCCTGGAAGCTGAAGCCAGGCTCCCAGGAACTGCACCAGCGGGGTCATTCGGACCACAGACGTACCCAGGGTGGGGCAGCGAGGCAGCGTTACCGGCCCGGACATGGGAGGCTGTTGGGCGTCCCGTTGTGGGGGCACGGTTTAACGGCTGCGTCCTGATAGAGGAGACCAGGGAAGGAAGCATGTTCCACTGCTAGTGGCGGGACCCGGGGGTGGCGCGCACTGTCATCACCGATCTCTGGTGGCTCAGGGATGGGAGTGTTAATTCTTTCTTTAACCAACATAGGGTGCTGCTGACCTGGGGGCCAGCAGCTGAACAAAGGATTCTCCCCCGGCCCTCCACCGGGGGAAGGATTGGTCCTGCTACCATCTCCCTGAAAGAATTTCCCATCCCTGAGCCGTCCGACTCAGGAGCGCCGCTTGGCCTGGTGTTTAGCGGGGCGCGGGGCGGGCTGAGCGGACTGGGACGCCTTCCTACGGCAACCTCCACGACCCGGCCTGGCTGAAGGCTGCTGCTGGGGCCGAGCGGGAGGGGCGGGAGCCTTAGGAGGGCGTCCTCGGCGGGGAGCAGGCTGAGGCGACTGTGCCGGCGGCTGGGTGGAGGCAGCAGCTGGCCGCCGGGGCAGTATATGTTTGATTGCCTCAGTCTGCTGAGTGGTTGAAAACTGTTGGGCGAAGCTTTCAACCGCCCCGCCAAAGAGGCCAGCCTGGGATATGGGGGCATCGAGGAACCGGGTCCGCTCGCTGTCCCGCATATCAGCCAGGTTAAGCCACAAAGGTCGCTCCTAGACCACATTTGTGGACATCACTTGACCCAGGGAGCGTGCGGTCACCTTCGTCGCCCAGAGGGCAAGGTCGGTGGCGGCACGCAGTTCGTCCACGAGCCACGGATCAACTCCACCCTCGTGCATGTCCCTGAGGATCCTGGCCTGGTAGACCTGGAGGATCACCATGGCATGCAAAGAGGCGGCAGCCTGCCCCGCAGCTCTGTACGATTTCGCCACCAAGGTTGATGTGAATCGACAGGCTTTGGAGGGGTGCTTAGGATCACCATGCCAAGTTAAAGCGCTCTGAGGACACAGTTGCATCGCAACAGAACGTTCAACTGGGGGGACCCCAGTGTACCCGTTGGCCGCCGCCCCATCGAGAGTGGAGAAGGCGGAGGAAGTCGCCGAACGGTCGCGGGAAGACAACGGGGACTTCCAGGACCGCGCAACTTCCTCATGCAGCTCGGGAAAGAAAGGTATTGGGGCGGGGACTGACGGGTGTCAGCGCGCGCCCCCAAAAACCAATCATCGAGCCACGAGCACTCGGGACAGGGCGGAGGGTTCCACTCTATCCCAAGACTCGCGGTCTGTGAGCAGGCACCGCGATCTCCGTCTGGACACTCGCGGGTTGCGGAGCGCTAGAGGGGGGTGTGTTCCACACCGTCACCCTCAGGTCACCCTGACCACCAGCCAAAGTACCGCCTCTCGTGGAGACGGTAGATTGGGGTGTGGTAGAGGGGACTCTCACTTCTTTACGAAGACCCTCGAGTCTCGACCGCAGCACCGCGATGGTCATGTTCCTGCAGTGGGAACATGACGCATCCACAAACGCTGCTTGAGCATGCTGAACGCCCAAGCATACCAAGCAGTGATTGTGCCCATCGGAAGATGAAAGAAACTGGCCACACCCAGAAGAAGACGGACGAGACATCCTGAAAAGGACGTGCCACGTGTAAGCTCTTTTGTGAGAGGAAGCTTCGCAGAGAACGCCGAAGCGCCCAGGGACCACACACCAGCTGTCTAGCAGACCACTGCGCAGATCAGCAGGCAGGCAGTATGCGATCGCTGGAACGCGCCGTAGACACCAACGCCTCTGGAAAGCTGCTCGTCTCGAAGGCTGACAAAGACTCAGTTAGCAGGCTTGAAGGAGTGAAGAGATTAGTTTAGATTAGATTCAACTTTATTGTCATTACACAAGTACAGGTACAAGGCAACGAAATGCAGTTTAGGTCTAACCAGAAGTGCAAAAGCAGCAAGTGCAGGATATACAATGGATGCATAAGTGCATGATATACAATGGATGAATAAGTGCAGGACATGGATATGTACTGAATATAAATAAATATATATATAGATGGTTGTTACTATAAACAGGATTTACAGGTGGATATGTACAGTGAATAAATTTACAGATGGCTATTACTATAAACAGAATTTACAGGTGAATATGTACTATGAATATAATATACAGATGGCTATTACTATAAACAGAATTTACAGGTGAATAGGTACTATGAATATAATATACAGATGGCTATTACTATAAACAGAATTTTACAGATATAGGTATACAATGATATGTTAGGCTAAGATGAGGAATAGCAGTGGATTAAGGTAGTGCAATAAAGTATGGACAGAAGCTATCCAAAAAAAAGTGTAAAGTGCAGTGGAAAGTGGTTGCATATTGCAGTTAGAAGTACGGTGCAAAATGCAAATGTAAACAGTTGGTACTATAAATACAGTCGGCAGTGCAAATGAGCATAATCCATTAAAGATATGGCAGTGCAAGATGCATATGTAAACAGTTGTTACTGTAATAAACAGTTTTTAGTGCAAATTAACATTCCAGTAGTGCAAATAAGGCAGATGTGAGGTAGGAGAGGAGAGTTAGCAGTATATGAGGGAGTGGATCAACGGGGGTTCGAGTTCAATAAAGAGACAGCTCTGGGGAAAAAACTGTTCTTAAGTCTGCTGGTCCTGGTCCGGGGGATCCTGAAACGCCTGCCAGAGTGCAGGAGAGAAAACAGTCTGTGGGCTGGGTGAGAGGAGTCCTTGAGGATGCTGCGAGCTCCATGCAGACAGCGTTTCCTCTGGATGTGCTCGATGGCAGACAGTGGAGTCCCTGTGATGCGCTGGGCAGTTTTCACCACCCGCTGCAGTGCCTTGTGCTCCGCAACAGAGCAGCTCCAATACCATACTGCGACACAGTTGGTCAGGATGCTTTCTATTGCGCAGCGATAGAAGTTCACCAGGATAGCCGAAGAGAGATACTCTTGGCTCCAAAGCAAAAACATAATGCGATGTTGCCAGCGTACTTCCTTATATACCCACGATGTGGGGCGGAGTTACGCATGTCATGGCATTGGCACTGCCATTGGGCGCTGTTAAATTCTCGAAGGTAATTGGCTTCTAAGCCAAACCCCCATTCGTTAGTCACTAACGTTACATCGTAGTGACTGAACGAAAGGGAACTCCTGTTATGATGTAGAGTTTTTGAGGTGCACTCTTGTCATAAATTAATCTATTACTGTTCCTACATAATTTGTAATAAAAAACTGTGGTAAAATATCTATTTAGGAGTCTTAGATTTTCCAACGATATATAGTTTGTCATGATTAGATTAGGATTTAATTGTAATATAGTGAAGTAAACTTAGTCAACTGTTAAGGGGTTAAATAAAAAGACCCTCCCCCCTTCCTAAAACCTTTGGTCCCTCCCCCAATGTTCAAGATATGGTTACGGCCTCACTTCTGGGTCCTTTCTGAACCTTACAGTGCTAAAGTCATGGGAGTTTATAGTGCCGTGAAGGGATCGGTCCATCAATTTTTTTCTCTCAAATTAAGCTGATTGAAAAAAATGGGGGTGATGCAAATTATTCCAGCCCACCCACACTTTTAGAGGCACACCCATCATCCACTTTCTGCATTTGACACTGAATAAAAGTAGTATTCATTTATTCAAACAAGCAAACAAAAAGAAACCCCAAACCTTTGAATGGTAGTGCACTTTCATCAGTCACGTTGAAAGTAATACAGCAAGGATGTCTGTAATATTTACTATTGTTATTCCATAAATATGGAGCTGCATCACTAAAGGCATGGGACCCCATAGAAGTTGTGCAGGGAGAAAAAGAGTGAGGGCTAAAGAGGATCTTAAAGTGCGAGTAGGCGTGTAGATGTGAAGACGGTCAGATAAGTAAGAGGCACCTTGAGTGCCTTGTAAGGAGCAGGACTTTAAAATCAATACGGTATTTAACCTGGGAGTATAGGAGTAATATGTTCAGCTGTGCAGCTCAATTCTATCCTAACTGAAGTTTGTAGAGATGCTTAGAATAAAGGAGTGTGACAATAACCCAGTGTTTCCCAGCCAGGGTGCGGGTGGGGAGGGGTGCTATGTAAAAAAATCCTTCAAACATTTTAAAATTGCTAAAATTGTACAAATATTTTTTTTTTGTTTGTTTATTATATACCATCGATCTCTGATGTCTCAACAACAAATAACACACACACATTCATAATAAAAATGCAAATAACTAAAAAATAAGGTTGAATTTCAGTGTGGGATGCGCTTGCGCATAATTTTCATTCCCGTGCTCACATCCATAGTGCGCACACACAACGCCGCCTCTCAAACAGCTTGTGAATACCAAATTGATTTCTTTTTCGCAACTTGTTGCTCTTAAACTGTCAAATACACACAAAAATATTATCGCAATGTCCGTCTTTCAGAGTATTCACATAACCAAGTCGGTTGTGTCCTAAATTAATGAAAACCATTCAGTTTCTGTATTATTTCATACCTGAATAGCCCTACTACTCACTCAAAAAAATTATACGTTGGATTAACATTTTTATGTCAGGTTCCACGTAACTGGGTTATGTTGAATTTATTTAACATTGCTTATTTCAGTAAAAAAGTTTTTTACATAAGGTTAATTCAATGCCATTTAGTTGAATCAGATTAACATTCCTAATGTTGTCCAAAACTATTAAATTCAATTATTCTAAAATTAATATTCAACAAAAAACAAAACAATTAATCCAGTTTAATTGATTATTTTTATTTAGTGAAATACAATTTTTACAACATTTACAAATGTTATCTAACAAGAAAACCTTTTACAAAATCTTATTGGGTAGCCAGAAGATGGTTTTGTTGCAACCATAGCATGCCCAAAGTAGTTTTTTTTTTTTTTAAATTAAAACAACTTTAATTGTTATTAGCAGGTCCTCACCCCAAGCACATGCTCCACACTTCACCACAATGTAATCTCCAAAAACACATTAAACATTATCATGTCTCCCAATTTTTTCATCTTGTTAAAAATGCATAAAATAGCACTTTATTTAAACATCTCTGAATTCAGACCCTTTGCAAAGCATGATGGGAAGTGAAAGTCCTGTTTGAATGAGTTACTTGACTGAAAATGTATTATTTATTATTATTTTAAAATGAAAACATCAAGTTATGTCAAAGAGTAACGATTTCAAGTCAGTTTAACATGAAGCAATCACATTTGAACCAGAAACCTGATATAATGGTGTTAAAACAAGAAGATTTGCTTAAATGAAGTGAACAGCATCATAACATATTTTAATTTTTGAGCGCTGTTAGACCTACCTGATTTATTTCATTTGTATCTTTATTCCATTTTATTTATTTGTGCTAGTCATGTTTTATTTGTTTTTATTTTATTACTGACTGTTTACTCGTCTTTTTTCAATTCAATTCAAAGTTTGAAATCAAGCTATCTTGTGCTACTGCAACAAAATTACTCCATTGTAAAAACACAAATACATTGAGTGAGCAAACATTTAGGTGCGATAGTTATAATGTTAATTGAGCAACATATGAATAAAAGCCTGAATTAAAATCTGTCATCATACAAAGTGATCTCTTCAGGAGCCATTATTGATTGTTTAGACTTTCAATGGATGGACAAAAAATGTGTTAATATTAAAAATATATGACTGTAGCCTACGGTGGTTCTTCCCTGTGGTATCGAAAATGGAATTGAATCTTGATACTTTTCAAGCTATCTTGTTGAAGTTAAATTCCAGTATTGTGACAACACTAATGTAGGGTGCCACACATTTTTGAAAACGTTCAAAGGGTGCCGTGACTGAAAAAAATCCAATAATCAACGTGTGATGTCACCAAAGCATGAACAAGAATAGCAGTCTGAGAGAGCAGGACAAATCGGATTAATATTAAGCATGTGAAAATATGCAGATCAAGTGAAACTGTTTATTTGAGCTTCAAATGATAAAGTACTGTCAAAGATGACACCCACACTTTTAACCTGTTTGGACACAGACACTGGTTCACAAAGGAACAATTGGATTTAGCTAAATAGTTTTTTGAACCTACAAGGAGAATTTCAGTTTTACTACTGTTAAGTTTGAGAAGACTGGATGTAAACCAAGCTTTAATCTCGGCTAAGCAATCTGAGAGGATAGATGGAGGAAAAGTAGAAGTTGGTTTGGAGGACAGCTAAAAGTGGGTGTCAACGGCATAGCATAGCAATGAAATTTAATCCAAATTTCCTAAAAAATATTACCAAGAGGGACTAGATAAATAATAAATAAGAGAGGGCCCAAGACGGAGCCTTGTGGAACACCGGTGTTCAGACGCATAACCCTCTCATATTGCATCATTTTGAGCCATATTCTAAAGAGAAATATTTCAAACAATTTAATTGAATACATTTATGCATCAAAGGGTTAAAGTTACAACCCGCCAGCCACATAAAGGCTTTGCCGATGACCACCAAAGATGTGTAACCTTTTCCTTTTTCTCACACCCTGAAATTCCTAAACACCTTAATCCAGTCAGTCACAGGTTAAATGTTAAAGTCACTTTTGTTCTTTTGTTGTTGTTCAATCCATTGGCCAGTTCCTGTTAATCTCATAATCCACTAAAGGAAATTCCCACTAAATGAACAGAAGTTCTGTCACTTTTAGATCATTTAGTTGCAGTTTCACTTCTCTAACTGAACAAAGACCTCGACTTGACCGCGCACGTATTAAACAATCATCCATGCTTCATGCCGAACGTCTTGCTCTTAGTCAAAAAAAATTATGATTTGTGTGTTTTAATTTAATCCAACCACATCTCATGACTGTAAAAAAAGTGGTTTGATTCCCTTTTTAACCTTTTCTGAATAAGAATAAGACTGATAAGATGTCATTATCTGACTCTATTTTTTTTCTTAAAGGGGAGTAGAGGACCTATTATGCTTATTTACATTTTCAGCTTTCTTGTAATGTTGCTGTTTGAGCATGAAAAACGGTCTCTCCAGCGGGAGCTATTCTCTATACCAGTGTCACTAGCTGCATTTCCATTACAGATTTGCACAAAACATTTGCAATATTTTCTAAATGTCGATAAAAAACTATTGCGAAATGACAGCGTTTCCATTAACCAATGTTATGCGACTAAAACTGATTTTTTTTTTCCTCTTTCGACAAGTCATTCAAAAAATTATGCCACATATGTTGGTAGGGTTATGTATATCACATCCACCGCACTTGCCATTATTTTTAATCTAAGGAGACGTGCGTGTTATCCAAGCATTAATGGCAAGGAAAGCCCCTTACACTTGAGCATATGAGGTGTGTGTGTGTGTGTGTTTCTCTCTCATATCTGCTTCAAGGTCTTCATGATCATTTGTGGCATTTCTGTGTTTAGAATCCAGTATTCCTGTAATTCTATTGACTATTATGAGTTTAATAAAGAACTCTGTCTCGTCTTCTGCCCAAACACATTTTCCATTACAAAGTGTGCAGGTAAGTGGATGTTGTTGAAAAATTGCCATTTGGCCTTCCCAGCGCTGCAATAATGACAGGGAGAAAAAGAGGACGCATTTAGAAACAAGTCTGATTTAAATCAAAGCTTCTTTTACAGAGCTGTCGGCCACATGCACCGACTCTTCTTCACCTCATGTGTAAATAAAAGGCATTATATTTTGCAAGGGTTTGGGCTTTTAGGAGTGACGTAAGCAGTGCATTGAGCGGTGAAATGTCAGCACATAAATACTGTAAATCTGGGCAATGAACTGTGGGTCTGAAAGAGTGCAAGGTGTGTGTGTGTGTGTGTGTGTTTTGAAAGCACTGCTTCAAATCTTTTGCGACTGTGCAATTGTGTATACTTGTGTCTAGTTATGAGAAATAGACTTTAGTGTGTTTTGGCAGTGAGGAGTTTTTAAAGCACAATTTTAGTAAAAATGTGAGGTTTTCACAAAATAAACATTGAAATAGATTAATTTTAAATATTCATTAACAAGGTTATCATTAATATTTTATGATTGATAATTTATTATGATTCTGTATGAATTTTAATATTTTACTAGATAATCTACACTACCATTCCAAATTGTTCGGTCAGTAAGATTAAAAGTTAATGCTTTTATCGAGCAAAAATGCATTAAATTGATTAAAAGTAACAGTAAAGACTTTTACATTGTTAGAAGAAAAAAAAAGTATTTCAAATAAATTCTGTTCTTTTGAATCCTGGAAAAAAAATACCAATTTACACAAATATTAATCAGCACAACTGTTTTCAGCATTGATAATAATAAGATATTTTGATAATATAATATTATGTTTTATATATATATATATCGTTCCAATGTAAAATTGCCGATGTGGTCACATGGAAGGGTAGAGGTTTTTGTGTGTGACATCCTTTTTTGTCCAGGATATGGAGAGGAATCTCTAATTGTCTGCTCATGGTAACAGTATTGTTTGTAAATGTCAAGCCTCTCATCATCCTTCAGCCGTCTAATTAACATCTCTCACTGCTCTTCTGCCTTTCCACTCAGCAAGCTCAGCATATATCCCACTCACAATACTGCGACTCAGTGGCCTGTGATTGTGCCCTTTCAAACTATAGTGTGAATGAGAGTCTACAGATAGCTGAGTGTATTCAGAAGGCCACGGGGTGACTGTATGCTTGCGCGTGTGTGTGTGTCCCGGTAAACCCTACATTATGAGTACAAAAAAGTCCCCGTAAAACATGAAAACATGTTTTGTGTGTGTGTGTGTGGACGGACATGTTTTTCTATCCCGGTGGGGACTTCAACCTGAATGCACACAGACTCATGGGGACTCATGTCACTGTGGGGACCTAAATTGAAGTCCCCATGGGCACAAAAGCTTATAAATCATTCAGAATGAGCATAAAAAATGCATGTACAGGAAAAAAAAAGTAAAAATGCATAAAGTTTTTGTGTGATGGGTAGGTTTAGGGGTAGGGTTAGTGTAAGGGGATAGAATATACAGTTAGTACAGTATAAAAACCATTACGTCTATGGAGAGTCCCCACAAAGATAGCACGCCAGACGTGTGTGTGTGTTTGTGCGTGTGTTGGTGAAATGAATAGTGGAAACACACTGATAGTCATTTGTCATTTGCAGTTGGCACAACAGTATATCAGTGATCTGATTAAAGTAATGTATCAGTTACATAAAGGCTACAGAAGAGATGCTATTCTCACAGCTGAATTTGCACTAAAAACACTACAACAGCATAAAATGGCATAATAGCAGTCTGCATGGCATGTTTCTAGCATCAGCAAAGGTAAATAACAACTTTTTTTCCTGTGTTGTTCCTTAAAGCTGTCCTGTAGGCTGTTTTATGGTTCTTTTTAGTGTTCTTCCTTTTTGTAGGTTGACATCCCATGGCAATAATGATTCAAAGAATTTGACTTCCTTCTGTGTTGCTCTAATAAAAGAATAGCATCGTTTTGGAACGACTTGAGGATGAATTAAATAGTGGATCTCCATATATATTAATTTCTGGGTGAATTATTGCTTTAAGCCAACATAAAATTAAACCAAACAACTTTGAGAACTTGAGCAATAACTAGCATTTCCTTTCCAGATCTGAAGTGTCCTTTTAACAATATTTAAATGACCTCAGGTTAACCTCATTCTACTTGCAAGGCAGATTTTTTTGTGCCTCAGTAGGAGTCTGAGCTTTCTTCTGGGAAGTGTCTGTGCTTATTTTCACTGATAGTATTTCTATTTGCGTGATGGGTATCAGTGTTAACCCTGTTTCGCTGACATTACGTTTGTGCTTTCAGACCGGTTACTGCGATGGAAGCGTTTTACTTCCTGCTCTTGTTGTCTGCTCCTGTTTCTTCTTTTTGACATCTTTCACAACTGTTTACGGTGTATTAAACATTGACTTCCAATTACACTTTACAATTAAATAAATACTGAACTTACCAGGCAGCTCTCTAGACTGTGGGCTGTATTATGGATGTATTGTTTGGTTTTGCAGTATTTCCCAGCAGAGCTTGTATTGCAAAACCGGTGTCTTTTCTTGTTATGCTTAAGCAAGATGTTTTCATTAGACCATTTGTGTTTCCAATTCCTGGCATGTGAAGAAAGCCCCATAACCCTCTGTATTTTTGCAGTTATACCATCATTTTGCAATATTTGTTTTAATTTTTTTTCAGCAAAAGTGTTTATATTTTAATGCAACAGTTTGCATTTTTTACGTTTAATTCATTGACTTTTACCATGAAATGACTTTTTACCATGTGATATTGCAGTATTTAAATAAATATTATTTCTCCATGCACATTTTTTTAAATTAATGTGCTCTTGTAATCTTTACATCTCGTCTTGCAGTGACATCTCTTCTCTGTGTTTACTGGTGCGAGGGCGGGGCAATCTGTCACTCACATGAGATGGACCAATAGCAAACCACAACCATCCAATCAATTCCCTAAGAACTAAAATACTAAACTAAAACTAAATTCCCTCCCTCCCAACATTTTTTCTTGTTTGAGAAGTCGTTTGCCTCAGATATACATCACAATAGGGAAGAAAAGACTATCGCAGCTTCCATTTCATGTCGACTTCAACATTTCCATGACATAACTCTGCCATCATTGTGTCAGCTTAGATCAAGTAATTTTAATTTTACATCATGACATTAAAGGTGCACTATGTAACTTTTCCGTTCGCTTGAGGTCGCCTATTCAAAACAAAGGCGTAGTTTCATGACGCTACATTTTGAGCGCAAAATCTTGGGACATATGGTCTTCACCTCACACCCAATGGAAAAGGTTCGGGATAGGACTCGGGCAGAAATCACGTTCATGGATGTGACTATTAACGTTACTGTAGTATGAAGCAGAGCAGGCCCGAATGTTGTGGAGCTGAGCAAGGCCGCTGGAGCGATTGTTAATAAGATGAAGGCAACACACGCCTTGCAAGCAGCAGGACTTTTATTATGACACAGTCGGCGGCGCCCTTTCCGCTTTCCCGGTCATGAGTCTGAGGTAATGCAGCTCTGTTTATCATATTAGATACATTTGAGTGTGTTGAAAATGATGTTCTGATGTTACTCTGTGCGTTCGCTCGGCGGCTGCTATGACACTTGACTGCTGCTATGACTACTGCACACTGTAGTAAGAGTAAAGCGTTTCTGCAAAATAAAACCAAGGGTTTTATATCTGAGGGCAACGTAGATATGACACAATCGACAGGCGACTCCTTCACACGTCCCGGTTCCTTGGTTAAAATCGCAATTTTCTCATGATTTACAAATAGTTGGAAACATTTGGGATATTGTAAGTACTCAACTGAACAAAATATAACACTGGCCTAGTGGATATTCTACTGAAAAAATGTTACATAGTGCACCTTTAAGTTTAATAACTTTAAGTGTATTAATTTAATATATTCAATTAATATTCCATGCAAAGTGTATATGTGTCTGTTTCATTCAGTTTGAACTGTTTTCATTTGCACCGTTTCTCCCTGCCTTGTTTGTTGTCATGGTCACTCATTTGGTTCGTCATTCAGTTTCAGGTGTGTGATTAATTATCCTCGTTTGCATGTGTATTTAAGTTCCCTTGGTTCTGTTCATTGTTGTCAGACTGTGGGTTTCCATGTGGATTTATTAAAGTCTTCCTATTTACCTTCGTATTCATATGTGACCACAACCCATGACAATATGCAGACAAATGCATTGCATAATCACCAATAAATACACAATGAAAATGAATAAAATAAAGTTTAAAAAGCAAATAACCCATCCATCCATTTTCCAAACCATTTGTCTTATGTAGGGCCGTGGGAAATGTTCAAACAATGCAACAGTATTAATTATTCACACCCCAGTGTATGCTGGGAAGGGGTGAATGGGACTGAATCACAAAATCAGTTTTTCAATGTAGGCCTATTTGAAAAATCCATTTAAAATCAGTTTATTGTAATAGAAAAGCTGCATTAAGATGCATTACTTGTGTTCCTGAACGCAGTACATTGTCAGAACTTCACATGAATAAGCAAGACAAAACAACTGCAATAATCAATGAAATTGTTGGTATTTTATCAGTATTATTTGCTGGATGTAAGAATCATTAACAGTGTATTGTGACTCGGGCAGATGTTTAGATGTTCCCTCTTTTGTTCAGGTTACCATACACACCTAATTGCACTATATAAAGCCTTGTGCGGTATCAAGGCATTCATCTTTTTTGCATCTTCAGCCTTTCTTTCCTTTTCTTATATTCCCCATAGACACCACACAGCATTAACAATGTGGTCGTGTGTACTGGACAAATTTGCAGGCTGTCACAATTCAAGGCACGTGGATATTTATAGAGCTTTCCACTGCTGCCACCTTTGTCCTCTGCTTAGAGGTACAATCTTTTTCTATTCGTTCTCTGATTTGCTGTACTGTTTGTTTTCTAGCTTTTAACCCATCTAGGTAGGCTACTAATTTGTTGTCATAAAGAAATCGTATGAAATCTCTAACTCTCTAGTCATAGAACGAAACCGGATTGTATAATTAGATGTCTGTCACGTCATACAGTGCGAGAGAGCCACACTGCCACAATGATCACAGAAGTACTGGCATGAAAGTTTATAGTTCGGATATAAACACTGATTTCTACTGTGTCGATCAAAATACCGTAAATCACCTTTTGAATAGAGTAAATCAACATTTGAACTAGTAACTTGATGCTTCAAATAAAGATTGTATAATTTACATTGTTACACCAGTAGATGGCGACAAGTGACTGTTAGAAAAATGCATGTCATTGAATCATTCAAGAGATTTGTTCAAAACGCTGATTCATCCAGTAATAAAACAAGTGAAGCCTCTGCAGAAGAAAGTCAACCCCTATTTCAACACTGTAACTTTGGCCACGCCCACTGGCGTGTTAGTGAGATGACGAGGAGAGAAGAGCGATACACAATAACATTACCTTCCAAAGGATGCTAGGAATGTGGTTCTTTATTTTCAACAATGTGAATGTCTCAGTTTATTTGTATTCAGTACATTTCATTTCACATACGATTCTTTGGTAAATCAGTCACAATTTCGGCGCAGGCTTTGCAAACAGATTTTTATAATATGGTTGATTCTAAAGCCTGATCTGTGACCAGTGATTTCTGATATGTAACGAGTCATGTACAGTAGGGGTGTAATGGTACACAAAACTGACGGTTCGGTACAGCAGTTTTACAAAATTAATTTTTATTTATTTTTTATTAAACAGTGGTTTACTGAAAAAAAAAAGTGTCTGTCCTTAAATTTATTAAATTATAACTAAAAGTTAATTGAAGTTATTGCTGTAAACTATATAGGGAGCCCTTACTTGCACATTAATATTAAAGGTTAACAACAGAGCCCAAACTATTAGCCCAAATTCAGTTGCTATTTATTTTTAGGTATAATAATCAACACTCTAATAACATAGTAGCCTAAGCAAACATGTGAACTTCACATAAAGCAGTTTTTGTATTAACTTCTAAATCTAATTATAAAATTGTTTTTTTTCTCCAATTCGTTGTTGAAATATAATAATTTATACACAGTGACTGTCATTTTCATGACAGGTTTATTTAAACATAGGCTACATGAAATAAACAAGACGTATGTACATCATTAACAAGTTAAGTAGAATATAATGAATAATATAGTGCATATTTAGTTAAAGAGTAGATTTCTCTAGTGAATACAATTCTGTGGACACTGAATGACTGTCTGAGGTAAATATGATGCTACAAGACATTGTTTAGTTTACAAGCAGCTATATTGACGTCTTTCCGCCATTGTTCAAACTTTAGTTAGTGTGTAATGTTGCTGTTAGAGCATAAATAATACCTGTAAAATTATAAAGCTCAAAGTTCAATGCCAAGCGAGATATTTTATTTAACAGAAGTTCCCTTTCAAAGCCTACAGCGAACGGCCGACTTGGACTACATCCTGGTACTTACTTCTTTAATTACGTCAGTAGAACAGTAGAACAGACTAACCTCCGGCCACAAGAATACGCGAAAAAGGGGGCGTGGTCTTGTTGCTCTCCCACGTGGAGAAGAGGACGTGTTGCGTTTGAGTGTGTTTGTCGCCATGTCGTCGAGACGCTGTTATTTTCATCCCGGAGTCAAATCACCTTTGTTTGGCTTTCCCAGGGACGCTGTAGAGATCATTGAGCGCATACATCTCCCCGTTAAGAGGCGTGACCTTTCCGTGCAACGTGCGCTAAGCTGCTGTCGAATCACAACACAGGAACCGGGAAACGTGCGCTAAGCTGCGGTCAAATCATAACACAGGAACCGCTGGCACAATCAGAACTCGTTACGTATTTCTGAAGGAGGGACTTCATAGAATAAAGGAAGTCATCAGCCGTTTTTAGGACAGTGAAAACAGCGGTATACAGATGAGTAAATTGTGTGAAAAATACTGTTTTTTTACACGCGAAACATGAACACATGTTATATTGCACACTGTAAACGCAATCAAAGCTTCAAAAAAACACGAAGAACGGGACCTTTAAAGAGCGTTAAAACGGGAATTTATAGTTTGAATTTCATGATAAAATTGACTGAATACTTAATATGTTTGCGTGGGAACTTGGATTGAAATGTGTTCCGCACTTAAAAAATGTGTTCCGCCAACTGTTAAAGACTGTATTCGGAAACTTTCGGTACACATGTGCACCGAACCGAAAGCCCTGTACCTAAGTGTTCGGTACGAGTACGTGTACGTTACACCCCTAATGTACAGTCAGATATTCTATATTTCAGTAAACCGGTGACTAAACGCTCAACTTCACATTGTTTCTCTTAGTAGGATGAAAAGAATCTGTTATGTAAACTGGTATTAAATTATATATAGAAAGCGATCCAAGAACGCTCCCTTTACAATCGCTGGAGCTGTCAATCAAACAGTGAGACTTTATCAGTTTATCAGAGTTCTGGACTCGCCAAAACTCATTAGAATCAACAAATCTCTTATTTACATCGTTAGTTATGATGAAAGCATTCATTAGTGTGCAGAAATCGAGTTGCAATGACTGATGAAGATCCAACATGTCTGTGATCGGCTACAATGTTCATCACTGCAACCTTTTATGCCACAATCACAATGCTATAGATCAAAATATGATTCTATAATCAACACTTTTCACTATTAGTTAACCTTGAGAGCTGTAATAGTAAAAACATGCTTCAAGTTTTCGAGAGAGTCCCACATGTAATACTTAGCTATTTCATATGCAAAGATGTTAGCCAATCACAGCAGTGGGCGTTTACACTGAAGTCTCACAGCAGCCAATCACAGCAGTGGGCGTTTACACTGAAGTCTCACAGCAGACACGCCCTTTCAAACAGAGCATTCAAATCAGAGGTAGGAAAAATGCCTTTTATTTCTAAAATATGACAATTTTTGCGCCCCAGGAAACATAAAAAATATGTATTGCAGTTTTTTAATAAAAATAGTCATGATTTTTCCAGAATCATGCAGCTCTAGTGAGTCACATGACACCTTTGTTTAAATTTCCAAACATTTATTTTTCTTCCACCCTACTGGTTAATGTTTATCTCTCTCTCTCTCTCTCTCTGTGCGTAACTGATACCTGGTCCATCAGCCTGCCGTGATTGAATTAGGGTCAGAGACTCTGGCGTTGTGTGCAGATGTTTTGTGGCGTACAGTCTAGAGAGTCCAGCTCAGCAATGTGTAAAGCCCTCACTATTCATCATCCCTTCTGTTTACCTACATGGCCCATATCTATGTCCTCATGCTTTCATCTCGCTGTGGCTTTTATGGCATATTAACAGTCCAATGATGAATAAGTGAAGATTTAGTCTAATGAGCACCACAGCAGGTTCCTTTACAGCATACTTCATCTTAATGTACTGTAGAGAATGAGAAGCACAAAGCTGATCATGCATCGTTATTGCAAGGTTCATTTCATAATCCACATTCAATTTTTGTAAAACTAGAAAATATGTTACTTAAAAGACATAAAGCCTTCTAAGATTTACCTATGACTTATATTTACTTTTGTTTTTTTTATTCTGTCATCATTTACTCACCCTCATAATATAATCTTTTTTCTTCAATAAATGAAAAATGAATTACCCATTATATTTTCTCAAGCCCTAAAGTCAACTAATACTAATAATAGTAATAATAATACAATATGAAACTTAATATTACTTAATTATTAATTTTGTATTGCATACTGTTAAAATACTACTATTCCATATAAATATCTAGTTCAGTCATGAAACTCTAGATGGCGCAGGCTGATAGGTCCTTTACATGCAATCTGCACGCAATCACATCATCATCATCGCAGTGCACAAGCTGATTGGCCTCTGCTGATCCTGCATCCAATGAGATTGCTTTAAATAGTCTGGTTAATTGTTTGCTGTAAGCTAGTTATGCAGCACACTATCAAAGTTCCTCTGAAACCCTCCACCTCCCCCAGCTCCACCTGCCTAGATCTGCTACAGGATTTATGTATGTCTATTCTTGCCATATTCTTGTCATATCTTACATGCTCATAGCAGCATGCCTGTGTATCTACTAGCAGCAGCAATAATCAATAGCAGCAGCATAACAGATCTAGTCCACCAAGACCAAATACATTAAAGTGCCCCTATTATGCCTTTTTTAAAGCTACACTGTGTGATATTTTCCCCCATCTAGGGGTGAACTTGTATATGACCATTCAGTGAATTTTAGTTTCTGTTCCTCTCAATTCCGATTTCGTTTCAACTCCTACGGTGGCCGATTTAGTCCAAGATTAACATGTTTCCAGTTCGACCTCGTCCACATTCGACACGGTGCCTGTGGGATATTCTGTGCGCAGTGGGATGGTTGGAACTCAACTGGCCTAATTATTCGGCTAGAAAGAACTGCAGCTAATCCAGAGTGAACTTTGAGGATAGTAATGTTTATTCAGTCATCCAATTGCAAGGCATAAAGGTTTGCGTGGATATGTACATAAATGTGGTTTCTGTGAGAGAACAAATAAGGATGGTAAATATACATACACAGTTAAGAACTGTATAACTATACTTATAAGTTACATTTGTATAATGTAACCGTAAACCAGAGCTTATTGTACCATATAGGCGCTAAATGCAGCTGCATTAAAAGGAGCGGAGCTGCCGCTGCTAACAAGCGGTGTCCGGTTACAAAAGTGTGTGCGCCGCTTTAACGTTCGCACTGCAGTGCGCTCTGTATAACAATTGTTAATATGCCGATCAGACCTGATACATATTTCCATCAACATACATTACAAGCAAATAGTTTCTATAAACGAATAAACATTGTTGATAACAAAATAACTGAATGATTATTCAAATAGGTGAGCATTACGCTATTGTATGTTGACACAAAAATACTTCTGAGGTGACATCAACTGAATTACGCGATGACACACTCTGAAACACATCTACAATGACAATAACTATTATTACTTACGGAGTTATTAACGCACAAAAATACCACACAAGGAAAAACAGACTTTTAGGAATAAACAAGCCAGGAAAACTCTGTATAACTCCGTTACTGGACGCTGCTGAGATGAAAACTTTTTGCGCATGGACCAGACAAGTCTGAACAAGTTGACGCGCACATGCGCGAGGCAAGGAATTTTGTACAGTGCAATCAAGTATTAAAACCAGTTAAAACGCGAAAGGCAAAGCTTGAATTTACGGGTATGTCCCTCTTTGGCTAATGTACTTTCAAGATGGAGGGGCAACATGGCGACCACCGTTAGATCCCATTACCTTATGTATTTTCAATGGCATATTATAAACTTACGAGAATACTTTATTACTTGAAAGAAGTAAATATACATTAATGAGCACATATATTTTTGAAAGAACTAAGTGTTTTTAGCTAAGAATAGACTAAAAAAGTTACACAGTGTAGCTTTAAGGCTCCGGATTTAATTTTGGAGGTCTTCTACAACAGGTTTATATGCATCAAAGGTCAAAAAACACTTTCATTTTCTCATAATATATGTAGTAATGTTTGTTTGTGGGGGAAGAAGGAGGCGGGAATCGGCAAACTTTTAACAACTTTAATCAAATAATAAAAGCAAAATGAAAATAATCGGCGGCAGCCCCTCATGGACGACTGCCGCCTACGTACAAAACAAACACTCCTCGCTCCTCCCATGTCCCTCGCCAACCTCGCCACATACCCCCAACACCCCTCATAGGCCGGGGAGTACCCCGCGACTACGCCTACTCTCCCCCCTGGGGAGCCCAATCTCTGCATCCAGGGATATGGGCCGGCGAGACGAGAGAACGGGAGACGGAGACCCCAGAGCGACCAGACGAGAGAGTGAAGAGAGGGAGAAAAAAAATCGTTCTTAACGGACAACTGCCGCCTACTTACAAGACAAACATAAACAAAACACAAAATAAAATTCCAGACCTGGCCCTCTCTCCTCCTCCACTGATGTCGCTCCTCCTTATATGTCTCCGGGATCCCTCATGAGAGGACTCGAGACTGGTGTGACTCGCAGGTGGTGCTCATTCTCAATCACCCACCGGTCCCGCTTGCTCCTCCCATGTCCCCCGCCCATCACCATCATACATTGCACATCACCACATTGTTCAATGATTCTCAAACGACTTGATGGATGAGTCTCTCTAAACCCCTCCTTTCCGCAAGCTACTATGCTCTGATTGGCCAGACAGCCCAGTCTGTTGTGATTGGTCTACCACTTTCAGCGCATGACCGAAACAAACGCAATTACTATAAACTTCAGCTTTGTGCGGAGGCTTCCTCAGTCCTCAGTGATTGTACACACTGTAAAGACAGTAACGATGGCGTCGATTTGACCATATCAATCCGAGTGCGAGTCCAATGATGAAACAGTGGAAGAACTAGTTATTCAACCCGAACCTCCATCACAAGGACGACTTGATCAGGAAGTTTCAACAAACTCATGCGTATATTTCTATTTTATTGCGGTGCACATGCGGGAACTGCATTAACTGTATCAATAACGGTGCACATGTTAGCCCAGCATTAACGTGAATGACTGAGGTAACTAAATAAATTTTGCTTCATCCTTTATCTTTACTCAAAGTAGTAAGAACAACAGACGATCTGTATTAATAGACAGTTTTAGGTAATAGTGGTGGCCAAGATCTGTTAGGTCTGTAGTCTTGGTGGACTAGATCTGTTTTGCTGCTATTGATTATTGCTGCTGCTACTAGATACACAGACATGCTGCTGTGAGCATGTAAGATATGCTGCTGCTGCTGCTGCTGCATAAATAGACATACATAAATCCTGTAGCAGATCTAGGCAGGTGGAGCTGGGGGAGGTAGAGGGTTTCAGAGGAACTCTGATAGCGTGGTGCATAACTTGCTTACAGATGATTTACGGAAGTATTTCAGTAAGACAGTAATAATGTGAGTTAGCCGGAGACCTACACAATATACGTATTTTGAACATCCGTTAGAAAATATATACATCAATAATTATTCATACTTACAGGTTTTGATTGGCCAAGTTTGTCGGGTACTGACCCATCTTTCATGAGCAAGCGTTTTGTGAATCCCGTGTTGAACGAGATTTGAGAAGCAGTCGTCAGTTAAATGACGTATTTGAGAGCGGGTCAAGTTGTTTGCGGGCAGACAACATACAACATAGGCGGGCATTATGCAAATATAATTTCTAGTGACATAAAACCGTCATGCAGTGACATTCGAACAAGAAGAGTCGATTCTTTCTTTTAGGAGACGCTAACTTTATTTATCGTGCACTTTCGATTTTACAACTTTGCAGACCTTTTACATTCAACAAACAGCAATATTACACACTGCATGAAAGGGAATATTCGAAAAACCATAATAGGGGTGCTTTAACATTGCCATATTCACTCTAAAGGTACAAAAGCTGTCACTGGGGCGGTACACCTTTGTACCTAAAGATGCATATTAGTACCTGAATGACACATATTAAAACCCTATTAAAGGGTATCGTCCCAGTTTTTGTGCCTTTTTTTCTGAGAGTGGCAATAACGTTAAAACTATTCCGAGAGTTGTCATGATTGAACTGACAATTATCCACATAATAATCAATGTATTAATCAATATGTGGATAATTGTACTTTTCTCTCCAAAATTCACCCTGAACCAACTGTCAACACAGGCATTACATCATGTATCGACATGATTTACAGCCAAATCAGGTGCTTGCCGGGAAATACAACACTCGTGGCACTGCATTGTTTTCACCTCACGAGACTCTTTTTTGCTGATTTGAGGATTTGATTTCTGCTTTTGGCAGATTGACTTTTTGGGCTTGGAGGTTGGGTTCAAAACTTGCTTCTCAGCTGAAATGCTAGCCGCACATGGTCTTTGCATGCTCTAATGTATCTTTTTTGTTGTTGATGGAAACCTATTGGGGGGCAGCTAAGCAGTTTCTGGGCATTTTCTTCCTCTGTCCAGCCAGTCAGATTGTTGATGATTCAGGACTGGGAAACTGGGCCTTGGCTTTCAGTGTTTTTTAGTTTGTTTTATGAGGGATCATTTTACCTGTAGTACATTAGTTTGGCTCTAATGATTCACACTCAGCAGAAACGGTTCAGGGATGAAATGACCTTTTAGTCTTCTGAGGTTTTCCAAAATATTATTTATGCATAAAGAATGTTTGAGGAGCACGTTTAAAACGAATTGACTGACATCTTTAATGCCCTAATAGTTCCCATAATCTGTGATATAACTTTATAAAGCCTGTCAATCTATTAAAAATGTAAAAATGTTCAAATTATATATATATATATATATATATATATATATATATATATATATATATATATATACATACATACATACATACATACATACATACATACATACATACATACATACATACATACATACATACATACATACATACATACATACATACATACATACATACATACATACATACATACATACATACATACATACATACATACATACATACATACATATACATACACACTGATCAGGTGAAGTGAATAACACTGATGATCACAGCAGCTGTTAGTGGATGGGATATATTAGACAGCAAGTGAACATTTTGTCCTCAAAGTTGATGTGTTAGAAGCAGAAAAAATGGGCAAGCGTAAGGATTTGAGTGAGTTTGACAAGGGCCAAATTGTGATGGCTAGGCTCTTGTGGTGTATTCCCGGTCTGCAGTGGTCAGTATCTATCAAAAGTGGTCCAAGGAAGGAACAGTGGTGAACTGGCGACAGGGTCACGGGCGGCCAAGGCTCATTGATGCACGTAGGGAGTGAAGGCTGGCCCGTGTGGTCCGATCAATCAGACGAGCTACTGGAGCTCAAATTGCTCAAGAAATGAATGCTGGTTCTGATAGAAAGTTATCAGAATACACAGTGCATCTTAGTTTGTTGTGTATGGGGCTGCATAGCCGCAGACCAGTCAGGGTGCCCATGCTGACCCCTGTCCACCGCTGAAAGAACTGGACCATGGAGCAATGGAAGAAGGTGGCCTTAGGTAGACGTTTTCTTTTACATCACGTGGATGTCCGGGTCTGTGTGCGTCACTTACCTGGGGAACACATGGCACCAGGATGCACTCTGGGAAGAAGGCAAGCCGGCGGAGGCAGTGTAATTTGGGCAATGTTCTGCTGGGAAACCTTGGGTCCTGCCATTCATGTGGATGTTACTTTGACATGCACCACCTACCTAAGCATTGTTGCAGACCATGTACACCCTTTCATGGAAACATTCAGCAGGATAATGTGCCCTTCCACAAAACAAAAATGGTTCAGGAATGGTTAGAGGAGCACAACAACGAGTTTGAGGTGTTGACTTGGCCTCCAAATTCCCCAGATCTCAATCCAATCGAGCATCCGTGGGATGTGCTGAACAAACAAGTCTAATCCATGGAGGCCCCACCTCACAACTTACAGGACTTAAAGGATCTGCTGCTAACATCTTGGTGCCAGATACCACAGCACACCTTCAGGGGTCTAGTGGCGTCAATGTGACGGGTCAGGGCTGTTTTGGCAGCAAAAGGGGGACCAACACAATTTCATGAGTTTGTGTGCCCATATAATCTTAGTGAACGTGGTAAACAGATTTGGCTTGCTGTCTGCTATAGAGGGGCTCGGAGAGGATATTATACCCGAGCTCCGATTGCCCCCCTATAACAGGCAAAATTGTACAAAAAAGGAGAAGCAGGGGAGGAGGAACAACGGGAAGAGGTAAGCTGCTGGTTTTATACCTTGGTATTAATTGGAAGATTAGATGGGCGTACTCCTCCCGAAATTACGTTTAATTTCACATTAGGATCATAATGTTATGCCTGATCAGTGTATATAATTGTATCTTGTTTGCTTAAATCCGATTTTTTTGGGGCAGAAAAACTGCAGATGGGAAAATTTCAACCTTTCAGAAACTGTTTGAACTTGAAAGACTTTGGAAAATGCCTCCGAAAACCAAGTCCATTAAATGCGTTGAAAAATGTTTGTGCATGTTAAATTAGCACTAGAATCCATGTATTATTAATCCTGTTTGTTTACTTTAAACTACAGGTGTTTCCACTCACCCATGATTTGTAAGATAGATTTGTTTTCTGCTTCTTTTTCCCATCCAACACACGAAGGCAAGGATTACAGGTTTATCCGTGGCTTCCTTGCTGATGTTTATTTTCCCCTGACACATTCTTTGCGATGGTAAACACAGTCAATTTGAGTAGTTTATTATTATCCTTGGCCTTTTCTAGAGGTTTTTTAAGCCTCTTCTGATGTCAGGTAACAGTAATGTATTTTGAGGAAGACATTAACTGGTTGTCTGCCTATCTTTGTCTCCGTTTCTGTACAGTTGCTCATTACCATCTGTCAGTCTCGTAACATTCTTCATTCCTTATAGTTTGTGCGATTAGCATCAACCCCGTTTATATCAATAAGTGACTAAGAGAACGCCTCAGGAGTTGTATTGCAATTAAGCAACAAGGTTCTGTTGTTGTGACTGAATCATCTCACATTTCCTCACATCCCTGTCACTGTTGTTCTAAACTATCTCATTATGCCAAAGAGCACAGCTGAACAATTTCACCCTCTCCTCCTGTAGTTAGATTGCAAAACTGAGACGTAAGGCAAGCGAGGGGTGGTGCGAGCCAGCGGGCCAGATGTGTCGGGTTTGGGTCCTTGTGGGATTTGGCATCTTCCCCAGCAGCAGCTGCTTGCACGGAGCTGAGCGGACTCCAACAACTTCTCTGAGAACCGTGCGGCGAATCCAGCTTTTGTTTTGTGGCGCTTCAGCTGGGAGCACCTGGAGCCATCCGGGTGCCCCAGATCTTGCGAAAGGGCCTCTTTTCCCAAAGAGTCTGAGTGCTCCCGAGAAATGACAGGAAGTGTGGCTGTAATCTCTGCTTTTACCCACTCCATTTTGAGCGGGCATGCTGGGCTTTCCGACTGGGGTCTGTGACAGCAGTGATTAAGTGCATCTGTGTGTATAAGATAAGCGCCAACTTGGATTATGGGGTGTCATTGCCATGGCGCCCAAGTTTCTCGGGTCCACCAGAGGCCAATATCCATCTGTACGTGTAGATCACATGTTTGTGTTTTTGGCCAGTCTTTGCTGTGTCACTGTGATATACATGTTCAAAAGTTTTGGGTCAGCAAGATTTTTTATGTTTTCTGGACGAAGTCTCTTATGCTCACTAAGGCTGCATTTAGTTGATCAAAAGTATGAAATATTACTACAATTTAAAATACCTGTGAATATATTTTAAAATGTAATTTATTCCTGCGATGTCAAATGATCATTTATCCGGTCTTCGGTGTCACATGATCCTTCAGAAATTATTATGAAACATTATCAATGTTAAAAGCAGCTCATATTTTGTGGAAACTGTAATACACTTTTTTCAGGATTCTTTGATGAATAGAAAGTTAAAAAAATAAATAATTTATTTTAAATAAAAATCTTTTGTAACATTATCAATGTCTTTATAGTGTCACTTTTCCTCACAGAATAAAATAATTTCTTTCAAACAAAACTCTTATTGACCCCAAACTTTTGAAGCGTAGTGTATGTTTTTGTTGTTGTTGTTTTTTTTCTATTGTTTCCTGAGGTGTCAATTAAAGTAAAATAACACTTATAAAATCTGCATTAGGTTAACTGTGTTTTACATGATGACATATTACTTGATAAAGACTAGAACACTCACCCCAGTTGTGTTTTGTATTTTGATCTGTTAGTTTGTGTGTGTTTGTTTGTGTTTCAGTTTTCTCCTAGTGTTCAGCTGTCTGGTGCTTTCTGTTTTCTCCACCATTCCAGACCATCATAAATTTGCCAACGAGGCGCTCTTCATCCTGGTAAGGGGTTAAAATTATACAAACTATAAACAGGCTAACAATACTAATCACTCTGGAGGAGAATGACGTCATAATAATGCTGACACCACAAGAACATGCACCGTCCCAAACCCTTCACTAGCAACTATCCTTAGCGGTGACGTCAAAGGCAGCAGGCAGGAGACTCGTGCTTTTAAGACTCTCCCGAGACAACATCGGACACGTTCAAAACATGAACATTTATATACTTTTTAACCACAAATGCTAGTCTCGCGTGACCTTTCCAACATGATTACGTAATCAGGTTTTTTGCTGAGGTATGATCCATTATGTCTTTGCCAGCTGCGCAATATGTGGATACATATATATATCGTATGATTTTTGCCACCAACTTAGAGGATTTTCATCAGCAGGCAGCGTATCTTCTCTTTCATTTATATCCATCTCATGCTCCAATATATACATAACATATTATAATATAATATATTAATATATATAATACGCCGTTGAACAGGTTGGCCATTTTTTACGCCTTTTTACAGCCGCACCGCTGTACTGGATAAACAAACCGCGTCCGTTACGTCATCATCATGTCTCGCGTGCCTCTACCAAAAATTCGAATGCAGTTTTTGCATTCGAATGTTCTTTTTTTTTTTGGTAAATTCGACGAATATTCGAAATTCGAATTTTTTATTTTTTTTTGACAGCCCTAACACACACACACACATACATCATGCCATTATCCCTGGATAACTTTCGATTCACAACCCTCAACAATGCGAGCATATGCATATGCAAGTAAATCATCACTCTGGGCGATTAAATAATATCTATCATTAGCCATTGGCTAATAAGTTTAGCATAAATATATTTTTACTCGCTGAACACTCTGAATGAGTGCTTGAGTTTCGCTCTTGTCAAGCGATCTATACGATTTCAAATCAGCTCATCTGACGTACCATGAACTCTAGTGTGAAGAACCCCGTTGCTTTGCTGACGTTTCGTTAATCTCGACATATATATATATATGAGTATAATGTAATGTAATATAATATAATAAAGTATATCAGTCTGGCGACATGTACTAGTCAAAGGCGATTCTATTGCCAAGGTGTGTGTAGAGGGTTAATTCACTATATGTTTGTGTTGTTGACATTATATGTACTTACGTGCCGATTACCAACAAAACACATACATTTGATGCAGTTTTGCAGTGTAAATAAGTCAGAATTAGGGTTCGACCGATACAGATTTTTTAGTGCCGATGCCGATTTTTTTTTTCATCAGCCTTAGCCGATGACCGATACGGGCTGCCGATTTTCTTGAGCCGATATTTGGAGCCGATTCTGCTTTTGTCCCCTCAATTTACATCATAAAAATGACACAATGATCATGATGATAACAATGTTACAAGTCTCAATTTAAAAAAGGAACATTAAATGTACAAAAAAAAACTATATTTAACTAATAGTAAAAACAGGTAAGGGAGAACAAGTAAAAAAAGAGCTCAGTGCTGAAAGTAAATTCTGAAAATAAATAAATTCTGAAAATAAATATTTAAGCATAAATAAAATAATTACACTATTGCACAGAGTAGCAACAAGCAAGCAGCATAATAAAGTGCACACTGACTGTACTATACTTCAGACCACCTGTCACAAGCGCAGTAGTCCGTTTCTACACCACTCACTGATCAAATAAGGCTTTAGCCTGATAAAAAAAATCGCAATATGTGTGGCGGCCGCTGAATAAAACTCCCATAAATACGACGGAACAACGTCTGCATTACTTATTCCTATGACCAGTGTAACGGCTAACGTATGCATACGGATAGCCTACAACTTCGCTATTTGCAGCTCCCTAAATACAATGGCAAGCAGTTTTATGCAGTTTTAGGAATTCAGCATTTGCGTTTTCTATTTGGACGCACAAACTTGCTTGGCTATAGTTGCAAGCACATATAGAGCAACGTGTTTCCACTTTCAAAGTGTATGGCAATATTTCAACTAAGTCAGACAGTTAAAAGATGCTTTGAAAGTTTAAAACGTATCGTTGTCTTGAAGAGATTCCAGCTCTGCTAGTGGTGGGAGGAGCAGTGCATGAACTGCAGTGCAGCACAGAGCTGCCTGTGGACGCCTGTCTGTAAATAATGCCGGGGAAAAAATATCGGCGAACGCAGCAGCCTTGTATCGGCCGATGCCAATACAAGTAAAAAACGCAAATATCGGCCCGATATATCGGTCGAACACTAGTCAGAATGCATGAAATAGCATTAGACCCCCCCCTTTTTAATTTCTTTTCGCCTGAAGAAAGAAAGACATAAACATCTTGGAGGTGATATTTAATGACTTAAACTGTGAAATAAGATAAGAGTGCCCATTTCTAACAAGGCGTCACTGTTCCCCTCAAAGCTTCAGCACTGCCACTCTGAGCTCGATTGCTATGTCTGGGGTAAAACACGCCCCCTCATTAGCATACAGACAAAGAAATGTAGAAATAAATATATATAGAAATAAATACATAGACATAAATGTGGAAAAAAATAAATGTAGAAATAAATAAATGAAAAAATAAATGTGGAAAAAAATACAATTATACATAAATAAGGAAATTATAAGGAAAGTATAAATACTGCTTTATTTTACATTTCTTTGTATATTTCTTTGTGTATTTATTTATAATTATGTCAGCTTTGGAATTCCATACTGGGTGGCAAGTGACCAGCACCAGAGATTAATCTTGACGGCACTTGCAAGGAAAGGGATAAGTAATCAAATGCGCAAATATTACACCATTTAAACATCTTTAAATATATTTACTGAGCTACTAAAACAATATTTGTCATAGAATACACGTTTGTTCACAGTTTGAACGTTCTTGTTTAATTTCAAGATCTGAGGTGAATTATCCTTTGTTGCTTTTTAGTACGGCTACAAAGCTGGGAGCACTAAATGATATTCAAAGTCACATTACACGCTTTTACTTTAAATAAAGCACATAAATATTATCTGAGATTATCATTGCCATGCGTTGCGTTGTTGTTCCAGCCGCGACATCGCAAAAAAACAAACCGTTAATGTTCCCATGACATGAAAATTTCACTTTATGAGTTTTTTTTACATTAATATGAGTTCCCCTAGCCTGCCTATGAGCTTGGTTTACAACTATCTCCATTTCTAGCCAGTGTCTGTGCCCAGTGGCTAGAAATGGAGATAGTTGTAAACCAAGTTCTGGGTGTCCTGCTCTGCCTTTGAGAAAATTAAAGCTCAGATGGGCCAATCTGGAATCTTCACTGTATGTTGTCATACGGGGAAAGGTTACCTCCCCTTCCTCTGCTTTGCCCGCCCAGAGAATTTGTAGATTCAGTTTATTTTTTTACATTTAATTCAATCGCAATGTCAGCACAGGATTTACAAACATACTTTTACGATATGGATTCAACAGCACCGCCACAAACCGTAAGTAATATGCCATTAATAAACTCTGCGGACCCACCGGTGGGTCCAATTTTGCATCATCATAATCATTTTAAAAAATCTCTAAGTTGTACATCACAAACATAAATATATATGGTATTGTTTGAAAGCTTAGAACCTCAGCTTTCAGGAAAACCCAATCACTTTAGCATTTATGTTACATAGAAGAAGATAATAAGGTCTAAATTCGACCCCCCCGCGACGACCCCCCCTTGAAAAAATGGTATGAGCGATATTAAATTTAATATTTATATCACATAAACTCACCAAAAATAGACAAGTCATATATCAAATGAAAGCTCTCACTCTCCGGAATATCACTGTGCAGTTTATTTCACCGATCCAACAATTTACAGTAACATTATTATCAAAAGATTTACGAAAACTGAATCGATTCTTTTGAACAAGCAAACACATGAGTCATATTCCTGCTCGGATCACTTACTCCGTGTGGAGCTACTAGCCACAAACGCTATATCAGCTCGTTCCTTAGGTTGTTTTCTTCAAAATGAGAGTATTTTCACATGTCTGTGAGCATGCATGGCCAAATGACACTGTAATATGTCACCGATGTCCAGATCAAAACATGCGATGCAGACAAATACTCTTATTATTCTTAGTTTGGATCGGCTGTGTTAGCCGCGATTTATGATGACGTCATCACGTATTGCGTCATACGTCAAAAAAGCTGTGTATCTCAGCTTTCTATAGACATGTCGATCATGCTTCTAGACCAATCAGAGCCAGAGATCTCCCTTTACAAAGTTGAGGAGGCGGAGCCTTCTTTTCGATTTCCTAGCGGCTATGGAAAATCAATGGAGATGAGTAGGAGTGATTATATAGTTTGCACAGATTAATCTCAACAACTTTTTTTTGGAATGAGATATCAAGAAAATTCTTTTTTCCCCTGTTTACTGACACCTAGTGGAATCAAAAGAAAAATTCTAAAGGGACATAGAAAAAAAAGGTCAATTTTTATATATATATATATATATATATATATATATAAAATATTAATTAAAAACAATATCAAAAAATGACTTTTTATATGTGTTTATCATAAAATTGTGAATTTATACAATATAATATATGCAATATTCCACCACTGTGTTAAAATTCAGAGTGTTTTCTGTAAAATGAGACCATTTTTATCTATTTACTCCAATGTATGTGGGAAGGGCACTCTTTTAAATTCAGATATGCCAAATCCTCTAAAAAATTCAAAATATGCTGCAAAGTTTAACTGGTTAATATGTTCATTAATGTCTGATCAGTGATCAGTGATTTCTGATGTGTAGCTAATTATTCAAGTTCACACAGACTTTCTTTCTAAATCGTTTAATACTGTTTATGCATCCGTGAATCAAGCCAGTGACTAAACGATCAGCTTCACATTGTTTCTCTTAGTAGCATGAAACAAATCTGTTATGATTAAACTACAGAGAGCGATCGCTGAACACTCTCTTTATAATGTTTGGAGCTGTCAATCACACGTCGCGAGTGTATCTGCACACTTGTCCAAACTACCGTTATAATGAATGACGCTGTTATGCTGCACAACGAGGCTCTTACTGTATTCATATTGACGTTGTGTTTGCTGTTAGTTGTGGGGAACCATTTTGTGAGAGAAAAAGCGTTGCAATGACAAGATCACTGCATTCACGCGATCACGTCTGTCTAATCAATGCTCATCACTGCAGCTTTTCATGTGATGGGAAAAGATCTAAAAAATGATGCTATAATCAACACTTTCACGATTCGTTAATCTCGACAGCTGTAATGGAGAAAAAAATGAGTAAAAATATTCGAGAGGGGTTCCACATTTAATACGCATTTCAAATGCAAAGATGTCAGCCAATCACAGCAGTGGGCGTTTCCACTGAAGTCTCACAACAGCCAATCACAGCAGTGGGCGTTTACACTGAAGTCTCACAGCAGCCAATCACAGCAGTGGGCGTTTACACTGAAGTCTCACAGCAGCCAATCACAGCAGTGGGGGTTTACACTGAAGTCTCACAGCAGCCAATCACAGCAGTGGGCGTTTACACTGAAGTCTCACAGCAGCCAATCACAGCAGTGGGCGTTTACACTGAAGTTTCATAGCAGACACGCCCCTTCAAACAGAGCATTCAAGCCAGAGGGCTAAAATCAGGATGGAAAAATGCCTTTTATTTCTAAATTATGACATTTTATGATGTAAAAATCATACTAACAATATAAGTACACCTCAGGAAACACCTTATAAAATCATAAAAAAAATTCCACATCATGGGACATTTAAATAGAATCGTCGCGTGTCGCCGTCGTGGCTGGTTAGGTCAAAAGATGTATGTTTTATCGCGTTGCGTCTGGTTAGGACACGAGACAAATAAATAAATAATGTTTTTGTACTGAAAATACAAAACAAAAGTCAGCAGGGCTACTCATAAATGCATGTGCCTCACAAATATTCTTAAGATCTGAAAAAGTAGAAATGGAGAATTGTTAGTTCTTAATTAATGACCAGCCCCTCATCTCCAAACGGCTTTTAAATATGAAACAGTATGCAGTATTTTTTATATCTATTAAATTGCATTTAAATGAACCCACTCACCCTCTCTTACCTGTAGAGCAAATGGTGGTTTGACTTCTTTCCTGTGTTTTACATCCAAACATGTAGTTTAAAGAAAAGTTGGCAGCAACAGACTGTCTGATCTAAGTACCTTCACTAAACAGCATCCACATTGTCTGTGCCGTCTCTAATACATTCATAAAAGCCCATCATCTGAATAATTAATCGCACAGCGCTTTCTCTGTGGATGTTAGTCTGTCCAATCACAGTCTATATATCGTTTTTTGAGGTGTTTTAGAGGAGTGTCTTCAAAAAAGGTGACACTTTTTTCTGTTTGCCAGCATTATGGATCAAATGTGCCGTGTATGCAAGCCCGTTTTGCTGTCCATTGTGTTACTAAGCGGTTTATCTTATTAGTCCAGCCGGCATTATTCTGAAATCCTTTGTAAGCATAAACATGCACAGTTATGCTGTAGGAAGTTTTATAAGAATTGTAACTATAAATTATTATAAATTCATTATAAGGCTTTTTGCTAAAGCATGCTTCTGCATCCCGTCCATTTTAAGGGGTTACAAACTTTATTTAGTATGATAAACTATTGCCAGTGTTCAGCATAAGGCTTCATTATAGCACATTAGGGGGCGTTTTCTCACTTTATAACTGCAACGAAACACATTTAGAAAATTATTAGGCCTTATTTTCATTATCGTTTTAGCAGCATCTCAGGCCAGGTTCATTTCTCATCTGATTGGCACACTGTAAGCATTCTTGTACTGTCTCATGTCTCCCTGTGGCTGCGTTAAGTGTGCATTTTGTTTTCCGCTGGGATCTTTGCTCTGGGAAATGGCAGTGTAAGCACACGCCAGGATTCAGGTGTTGTCGAGTATGCAAGAAGTAGCCGACTCCATCCAATAATCTTAGCTGCGATTCTATAATCACTCATTCAGTATGAAGTGCTTTCCCTCTCAATCACTCTGACTTTCTCTCCCACTTTTTTTTGGTTTAATGGTATTATTCAGGAAAGAACTATGTTGTCTATCATGCAAGTTCTGGTAATAACTGCACACTCAGTCTGTAATGTGTTTGTTCACATCGAGAACACGGGTGCCACTGCGGGAGCTGGAATCAATACAAGCATTTAGCGCAGGCCTCTGTGAATCCAGACGAATAACAGTCATATGATTTTGCGTAAATGAGGACTTGCAGATTAATCTGCCAATAGGGCACTGCAGTGATGAGGTATTTTTGTAGGCCAACCCGGAAGTTTGCATCACCCTGGTTCCCTCAACATAAACCCAATAGGATTTTTCCATTGCAGAAAATAAAATGTGTGACTAAAAAAAGTTTATGATTCTTACACACTTTGTTCATGATAATCTTGACAAATGAACACAACTTTGTTTATTTTTGAAGCCTAAATACAATAAAGTTAAAAGTTAAAGGCGTTAACGAGCTACACCACGTCCACATGAATTCAACGTCACCATCACTAAGCGTCTGACAGCTCTTTCAGTCGTTAAACAGTTTCCCTCAAAGTTTGAGTTAAGCCCTATTCGAACGGTATTGTTTCTCATGGGGTCGTAAGATAATTTTGAACATTTACAGGGGCTAGTCAGTGATTTTATTGCCGCCCGAATCCAGAATGTCAGTGTTTTTCTCCCACCACCCGTGTAAAAATCCCCAGCCGAATTACCTAATGTTTTTTTGACAAACACCAAGGTCGTATCTCTGAGTTTACAAGAAGAGATCACTTCAAAATGCACTGTTTTTATGTCCTTTTTGACCACCGTATGATAACTGTTGTGCTTCACTGTAGTTTGCATACATTTTAAAGACGTACACTTTTATAACTGAAATGCTGGGAAGGATTTAAAAGAACAATATTTAATCACCGCTCCACTTCAGCGAGTGGGAGCTGTTTAGAGAAAAAAGGAGAAAGAGAAAAAAGCACGTAAACATTTGATATGGGCCATTATGGTGGCAGCAATTATACATTAAAAATATAAACCAAGCAGCTTTATGTTTACCTCATGTTAATAAGAGGCTGCATTAACTTATTTCCGCAAATTTGCATATTTTTAAAATGACATCCATTATTTTGAGATATAAGACATAAAAGCATTTTAACTATAGTGTGTCTATCTTTCTATTTTAAACGGATTTAATTAATCAAATAATAAATAGGACATTTCCTATTATTACATTTAAATATGAATACATTTTTATTTTTCCAAGCATATGATATTTTATTTAAAGCAGACAATTATGCGACTGACCCAGGTTCGTAGAATCACAAAACCCGCTCCTCCACCGTGAATAAATCCCCATCCGCATGCATGAGTTTTATCACTGAGGTGCCATGCAAATGTATTTTTACAGACGTCCGCATGAGAAACGATTTCCATCTGAATAAGGCTATAGAATAGTTTGCAAGAGCATGATTATAGACACAACGAGGCTGTGAAAGTGGACTAGTGAGTAGATGAGTTTACCCGTTCGATGTGATGTTTAATGTCCCAGATGACCTTTGTAGTCCCGTTTAGTCACTCCTTTTTCAAGACAAGTAAAAGCTTTTAAAAAAAATTGCACGAGGGTATTACTGATGTATTTTATGTTGTTGAATAAAATGTGATCTTGATCTTGTTCACCACAGACATTATTTTTGGCATTTAACCAAAAACCCATTGGGCCCTATCATACACCCGGCCCAATTTTTTTATTTGACCTTTATTTAACCAGGATAATCTCTCTGAGATTAAACATCTCTTTCACAGGAGTGTCCTTCAATGCGGCGGCAGCCGTGACGCAAGTGTTTTTTGCTTGTTTCAGCCTGATGTATTTATCATTTTCATGTCCTGCGCCACATTGTTTAAATAGCAAATGCATTTGTGCCCATTTGTGTCCCCATGGGCATGCTGATCTGAAAACCAGGGTGTTCATGTGCATTGTTGTCGCGTTGCTATTTTGAGGAACTGAAATACTGTAACATTGACCAGCTGGTTTAAAGTCAATAGCACAGTATTTTTTGTGTTATTTAAAGGCCGTGTTAGTAATATGTGCCTATAGGCGGGTGCACAACGCACGTACACTCTGCTTATTACAGACACAGGGACACGCGACACACATTTTTAAACATTAAAAATAAAAGAATTCCTCTCTGGAGAAGCGTCCAGTCTTTCCACTCGCAAATTCCGCCATGTGAATAGCAAATCCACCATGGCCACCGAGCGCAACTGGCTTTTAAAGGGAATGGGAGATGAGACTCTGATTGGTTTATTGCACGTTACGCCCAAAACACACCCATGACTCATTAAGAGACTAGAGCCGCGTTTCCACCGCAGGAACTTTCCCCAGGAACTAGGAACTTTGGGGTGGTACTCGGTGTGTTTCGACCGCAGGAACCAGGGTCTAAATGAAGTTTCCCCTCCGAGCGGCCCTGCTCCCGAGGTGGTACTTTTTCAAAGTTCGGGAACTTTCGGGGGTGGGACTTGGGCGCTGAACATGCTGATTGGTTGAGCTCACGCAGCATTTTATTTCAACCGGCATTTTTAAAAGTCTTTTGCGAGGATCGTTCAGCGTTCAGTAAATATCAGTCTTGCTCTTTCTGTCCGATGGCGCACGTCAATGTCCGTAATAGCTCATATTTTAAATCTAGCTTTACGAGCTTTCAGAATACACTTTAGTATCAGTGCTCGTCTCTTTTCCGCCGTTTTGTTAATGACCTCTTTAGTAAACCAATACATAACCAGGAAAAGCAGCGCTGCTTGTATCTCCTCCACTTGTTATTGTTTCAGACAGTATCGCACAAAAATGATTACTGTCCGTCGCTGACTGGGAGGAGCAGTCGCGCCGCGCGCAGTCCTACATCACCGGACTAATTTGCCTAATCTTCTCGGTACTTTAGACCAGGGGGTTTCAAACTTTATGATGCCAAGGACCCCCAAATATGATGAACCGTTATGAGGGACCCCCTTCCTAAAATTAATCTATTTTTATGTATTAAAAAACCTTTAAACTGTTAAGTAGTAACTGATAAATAGTAATTGTGACATTATAAATACAACATATTGTTTCCCAACTTAAATAGGCTATTAATTTTGGATGTATAAACCTGAAGACATTTTTTTAATTAAAAAAATGTTTGTGTAAGCAATTTTCACTATAAATGTATGTAAGCAGCTTAAGCGTTAAGGATACTGCCTTACATTCCCAGTGAGCGAGATAAAGGGGACTATAGTGAGAAAAACTCACTAGAGAGATACAAAGCAAACACATACAAATCTGGAATGTATACGGCAAGAAATTTAGAAATGAAATTATTTTTGCTTTGTTTTTTATTCTCTGAAATTTTCTGGGGACCCCTTAGAACCTTCTGGAGGACCCCTGTTTGAAAACCCCTGCTTTAGACCACAGTGGAAACGCAGACAGCAGCAGGTCTGGGGGAAAAAAGTTCCTGTAAAAAAAGTTCCTGTTACAAATTGTTTCGGGTCATTTCGGTGGAAACGGGGCTTAGGTACAACCCTTTTAGACCATGCGCCGGGCACGCCGACTGTTTTTTTTTCTCTGTCGTTAAACTAGCAAAAGTGGATTCAGACTTGCGCTGTAGACGATGTGCTTTAGACGATGTGCTTGGATCATTAAAATATGGCCCAAAGACTTCAGGATGATGGAACCAGAAGTGCTAAAATGCAGCTCGTTCCTGGGTTTTGGCCTACAAAAATATGTCCACTCTATTGTATACAGTAGAGCAATCTTAATTTAATTTGATGAATTATAGGTAAATTAACTGTCTAGTACTTAAATCTTTAATGCCAGGTAGTGTATATTTATATTTATAGATTACTGGCAGAACATCAGTCATCAGGTTTTTTTTATTGCTATTTATTGCCATATTCAAAGTACAAGGCAGGCATCATTAAGAGGATTGGTTTTGAAAATGATTTCATGTGGTTTTACCTGCAGGAGTTTGTGATGATCGTGGTTTTTGGGCTGGAGTACTTTGTGAGGGTCTGGGCAGCCGGATGCTGCTGCCGCTACAGAGGATGGCAGGGTCGGCTACGCTTTGCCAGAAAGCCCTTCTGCGTCATAGGTAAAGACCTGGAGTCTGACATCAGAGGGGGGGGCACAAAGGTGTTTGAATAAAGATCTGTGGCAGAAAACAACATTCAGATGTCAATCCAAATATATTCTGTCATCATCTGCCCACCCTCATGTTACTTGAAACTCGTATGACGTTTTTACCGTGGAACACAAAAAGAGTTGTCATTGAAATGTCAAAGCTGTACACTACAAATGCACACTACTATTCAAAAGTTTGGGGTCTCCTAAAAAGTTTTTAATGTTTTGAAAGAGGTCTCTAATGCTCACTGAGGCTGCATTTGTTTGATCAAAAATACAGTAAAAACTGTAATATTGTGTACAATTTAAAAGAACTGTTTTCGATTTTAACATATTTTAAAATATAATTTATTTCTGTGATGCAAAGCTGAATTTTTAGCATCATTACTGCAGTCTTCAGTGTCACTTGATCCTTCAGAAATCATTCTAATATGCTGAAGAAACATTTCGGATTATTATTATCAATGTTGAAAACGGTTGTGCTGCTTCATATTTTTGTGGAAACCGTAGTTATGATGATTAAAATATTCGAAAGAACAGCATTTATTTAAATTGCAACTCTTTTGTAACAATGCAAATGTCTTTATATTGATCAATTTAATGCATCTTTGCTGAAATTCTAATTAATTTCTTTCAATAAACACCAATCTTTTGAACGGTGGTGTACATGGATATCAATGTACAATTGGTTGAGATTTCAATCCACTGGACATTAAATGTAAATTACATGTCTTACAAAAAAAAAGACATTTTCAAAACGTGGTGTCCCCTCAAAAATGAAGGTAAGTGCCACTCCATGGTGAAACCGAATGCATTTAAAAAGATTGTTCTCTTTTCTTTGTTTCTGTTTTCTGTTCTCGTCATCACATTTGTCTCATTTTGTAGACTTCATTGTGTTTGTGGCGTCGCTGGCAGTGATAGCAGCAGGCACACAGGGAAACATCTTCGCCACATCTGCTCTGCGCAGCATGCGTTTTCTGCAGATCTTGCGCATGTTGCGCATGGACCGCCGGGGAGGAACCTGGAAGCTGCTGGGCTCTGTGGTGTACGCTCACAGCAAGGTGACGGCACACACTAATCCATCAGAGGACGTTTGCTTCAATATTATGTTCCTGCTCATGTTTTATGAAAACCTATGAAACACTTGTGTTTCAGGAGCTGATCACAGCCTGGTACATTGGCTTCCTGGTACTGATCTTTGCCTCCTTCTTGGTCTATTTGGCTGAGAAGGAAGATAACCAAGAGTTTTCCACTTATGCTGACTCCCTCTGGTGGGGAACAGTAAGTACTGCCCTCGGCTCAACTAATAACCTGTGCCGCTGTCAGTTCCCTGGCTCAGAATATTTTTTGTGGGAATTGATGATACAGCAATTTAGTTTTATTTCTACTGGGATTAAAATGTTCTGCCCCTAATAGACTGATTGTTGAATAATATCCTGAATCTGCAGTTAGAAACGGTAAGGTCGATTTCAGAAGTGTCATGCCTGAGTGTGTTCAGTGGGGTCTCACACCAGGGTTTTTATTTGATTTTTATTTATATCTCTCTCTCTCTCTCTCTCTCTCTCTCTCTCTATATATATATATATATATATATATATATATATATATATATATATATATATATATATATATATATATATATATATATATATATATATATATATATATATATATATATATATATAATTTAAAGAGGACTATTTTTTCTATTTTTTATTTTGGAGTTTTAAGTTGATGAGCTAGCTGGTTTAAAAATGTTTACCAGCGTCAATGTTCTCAGTCTAATATTATTGCTATCTAGTTGCAGTTTAATGTTTGGTGTGGGTGGGTTGTAATGGTTACTATGTACAAAAAGTGTAAACTAAAATGAATTTGTCTATTTCATTGTATTTTAGTTTTCATTGTAATTGTAGGATTTTGTTTGCAATAAATAGTTAGATGCTATTTATACTTTTCAATAGTGGCAGATATTATTTGCACCTCAGTGGTGTTGTACATTAAACGGTATGTAATAATAACATAGAGTGTAAATGATTATATTTATTAAAATGATTAAATATGTCGTCTTATTGGGACAATAAAGCCCTCTCTACCCTGTAACCGATAAACACTTTATTATTAAACACGCGTTAGACACTTTATTTACACTTATCAAATATTTTCATAATTCTTATTGAAAATAAATGCCTTTCCGATCTGATATGTAATGGGAAAAGAGAGTTGGGTCGTCTTGCGTCAAAACTTTCTGCCACGCACCTTCCCCCTCCACTATTGCTACTGTTGACATATTCAGCGTCTTCTGTAATATTGTCTGGTGTCAGTGGGCGGAGTTAGTGTAAATAGCCTCTGAACAAGACGGGCTATTTGCACTCAGTGTAAATAGACACTTTTTGAAACTACCACTGCATTGAGGTGGAAAACTTGCAATTACCAAACTGGTTAACCATAGACTTTAGTCAGCTTAGACGCCATTTTGAAGTTAACACGAATGAAAATGAGGCTGTGAGGGATAGACGTGTACTGTCTTTGCCATGGCACACACTGTATAAAGGGCCTAGATCACATCATTTTCACAACTTTTAAAACTGTTTTATGTGTTTTTGTCCAATGAAAGTTGTTTTGTTCTGAAAGACTGATTAAAATGTTGTAATTCTATCCATCACAGCCTCATTTTCCTTCCTGTCAAATTTAAATAGGTGCTACCCTGACTATAATGTCTATTAGGGCTGGGTAAAAAATCGATTAATTTGATCGATTCTCATTTTTACGAACCAATATCGATTCTTAAATCCCAAGAATCGATTAGTCGCCCTCTTTTCAGTTGATGAATGAATGGGAAATTGTAGCGATCCTTCCATCCAATAAATCGCCGTAATCTTTGTGCTTTGTTACTATTGATTTGAAACAAAGTCTCAGATTTCACCACACCGCACATGAACTCATCCTCTTTAATACCAGTTACAGCGCAGAATAAACATGAATGAGCATCTGAAAGTGTTAAAAGATACAGTACAACTTCACATCCGTATCACGTCACATGTAATCAATCAGTGTTTCAACCGCGAAAAGACATCAATAAAGCAGCTTGTAAACAATGTCATGTAACGTCACATTTACCTCCGAAAAAAACATATCCAGTGACCATATTAAACTCATTAGTCAGCTTGAAAAATGAACCTCAGAGGAGCATTTTGATAAATATATGCATCATATTTGTCAAGGTGTGTGCAGGCAGGAAGGCAAGGACAGGTAAATACAATACTCAAACGAAGTTTACTGATGAAGGATTCTCAGGTGAGACAATACAGGTAGGTTAAACACACTCTATACATAACGGTACATGACGGAGAACAGACTGGGGAAACAGGGAGAACTAAAATAGGGAACCCAAACAAGAATGATGACACACAGCTGGAAGGGAATTAACTGATAATGACGGCGACCATGCTGGGAAACTGAACAAAGAAACATGAAAACAGGAAGTCCTTGGAACAAAACAGAACAGAGATGTTCTTCAATATTTAATGCATGTTTGAATAAACCTGGAAAGTTTTTATGACAGCCACCATTTAAATGTTTATATTTCATATAACTTTATTATTATAAAAAATTTCATATAACTTTATTATTATATTTTTTTTTACCTTCAATATTATAGTAGGCTACAACTGACTCCCCTAGTTTACTAGTTAGGAGATATGTGTTCTTTGAGAAAATTTGCCATATCCTTCGGATGAGACGTTAAACCGAGGTCCTGACTGTCTGTGGTCGTTAAAAATCCCAGGATGTCCTTCGATAAAAGAGTAGGGGTGTAACCCCGGCATCCTGGCCAAATTTGCCCATTGGCCTCTGTCCATCATGGCCTCCTAATCATCCCCATATACTGATTGGCTTCATCACTCTGTCTCCTCTCCACCAATCAGCTGGTGTGTGGTGGGCGTTCTGGCGCAGTATGGCTGCCGTCGCATCATCCAGCTGGTGCTGCACACTGGTGGTGGTTGAGGAGATTCCCCCCTTCTATGTAAAGCGCTTTGAGTGCCTAGAAAAGCGCTATATAAATGTAACAAAATTATAAATTATATATTGTACCTGATATATATCCAAAATAATCGAATCAAATCGAATTGTGAATTTTGTGTCAATACCCAGCCCTAATGTCTATAAATATGTTTTGTGATATGGCAGGTTTTGAAATTAGGTGAAAAAGGTGCATTACTCCTCTGGCCATTTTGTTATTCTTACCTCCTATGTTTTCACCCAGATCACCCTCACTACGATTGGCTACGGCGACAAGACGCCACGCACCTGGCAAGGTCGGCTTTTAGCGGCTTGCTTTGCCCTGCTGGGAGTGTCCTTCTTTGCCTTGCCCGCTGTAAGTACTGCTGTCGATTATAAGGCCGTTGACATTTCTATTTCCACCGATCCCAAACCAGCTAATGGCCCTCTGTCCTTTCTGTAAGGGCATCCTGGGTTCGGGTTTTGCTCTGAAAGTGCAGGAGCAGCACCGACAGAAACACTTTGAGAAGAGGAGGACTCCCGCCGCCAACCTCATACAGGTGAGCGCTCCGTCAGCAACACACCTGCCGCAAATACAGTCACGATTTCTATTTCCGCATCCAACTGTGTGTGTGTTGTGTGCATGTACATCTGGGTTGGTCATCTTGTGCCGTGCTGTATCGTGTTGTCTCCCCAGGCTGCATGGCGCCTCTACTCTACAGATGCTCAGCACTCGTATCTCACAGCCACCTGGTATTTCTATGACAGTATGCTGCCGTCCTTCAGGTAAGTATGGCCTGTAGCGAAGCCCTCCGTGGAGATGCTTATCTGTGCTGTGCGAGTTGAACTGGCCTTGTGTATAACTGATATGACTGACAGGTGGCTTTGCTGGTTTGAGGTCATGATTTCAAAAAGAAGGGGTTCAAAATATCCCAAATACTTCAGCATTAGTCAGACGGATTTCTGAGAAAACAATATTTGATTTTATTATCCTCCCTGCACAGACACACAAAATGTATTTCACTTTAATTAAAAATAGTACTTTGACCCAGAAATCATGATTTAATTGATAGTTTTGCAGTTCCTTTTATTGTTTTGTTTTATTCATCTGCGACATTGATTTTTGCATGCACTGAAAGCAAAGATTATGACATGAGTTTTCATGAGTTACATAAGATTTAATTTTAGTACCAGTTAATGTGGGATGAAAAATGTGGAGAAATAGAAATTGTAACCAGCATTTTTACCACTTTATTATTAAAAAACCCTAATGTGACTAATGTTTTAAGTTAGATAATGTATTCAAAAATGAATCAAATAAAAATTCTTCAAACAAGAATTAAGTCAATTAACTTAAACAAGTTAAGTTTGAATATTTTATACAGTCTGCTTGTTAAGCAAATGTAATGTTTGAAGGATTTCTACATATTTGTAGGTTTTAAAAACTCAATTAAAGTCATTTGACAGATCCTATAAATATTCTTACCAAACTATTTAATTCAATATAAAAAACAACACAGTGTTTCCATATAGCATATTATGCCACATTTTTTTTATTCCTAATGATATATTTCTATTTTTACCTTAATATTGTTTATCCCACATGCATTCGTCTTTGGGTGAATTAATTTGACTAATTATCATTCATTTAAAATGACAGGGAAGTGTGTATTTCAGTACAAAAATAAAATTTTTAAACAGTAGATGTTTTGTTAACTGAATTATCCCTGTCTTTTTAAAGTAATTTGATGGTTCATTTACCGTTTTGTTTTTAGCTTTGTGTTTGTTTGGCTTCTTTTTGTTTAATTTATCATGTTTGATTATTTTCATTTTTTGCTTGTGGGTCAGAGAACTGACATTACTGTTCAGTCACCTCCAACGGCAGCGTAGCGCCAAGAAGGTTCTCCACAACTCCTACCACACCCTTCTGTCGGGGCTCCGGCCGTACAGCTCCCCCTACCTGTCGGGGGACAGGTACGCCACTGTCCAGTTTAATCTTCCTAGAGGACACTAACTCTTCCCTGCAATCTCAGTAATAAAATTTAATTCACACACTAGCATACTGTAGTGTAGTAAAGTTTCAGGTCATTACTTAAATTGCCCCTATTATGCTATTTTAAAAGCTCTTAATTTAGTTTTGGAGTCTCCTACAATAGATTTACATGCTTTCAAGTTCTAAAAACACTTTAATTTTCTCATAATGTACTTTGCCACATCAGCTCTTTTCTCACAGTGTCTAAAAACGGTTCAATAAAGGATTCGGTCTCTCTAAACCCCTCCTTTCCTAAGGCCCAGTCTGTTGTGATTGGTCGACCACTTACAATGTTTGTCAGAGATGAAAGACCCATTACATATCTGAGTTTCAGCTCTTCCTCAGCACTTGATACACAGTGATATGAACAGTAACCATCAATTTCAAGCTCGAGTTCTCATCCTTTGGAAGTGCGTTTGCTTTTGCAGTGCAGAAAACAGTGTCTTCTCAAAATGTCGACAACACGAACCAAATTCTTCCAGGCCTCGGTTACAACTACAGTGTTTGAGGGCGGGGAAAAGTAGACGTCGTTCATGGCCAGCCAATGAAGTCCCTATGCAAATTTGTTACAAACTGGCTTTTCGGCCCTATTTTAACGATCTGAGCGCATGGTCTGAAGTGCATGGTGCAGGTGCACTTAGGGCGTGTCCTAGTCTCTTAATGAGTCATGGGTGTGTTTTAGGTTAACGTAAAAGCCTTTAAAAGCCAGTTGCGCTGCACCATGGCGGATTCGCTGTTTACATGGTGGAATATAGACACCCTCAACCTGACGAGTCAGTTTAAAGCTGTAGTCTACGATGTTGAAAATCAGTCGAGAAAGCCTGAATTTTTAAAAAAAACTCATCCCGCCCCTCCACACGCACACCCCTACACTCTGTGCTACCTGATCCCTCCCACAGGGAAACGACCTGAACAACGTCACTCAGTCAAGCAGGAGTAAACAGCGATAGGCGATGCTAAACGACTAACATTCCAATGCCGACCGGCAGCATGATCATGTTGTCAGACTGATAAAAAGCTATTTATGTAATACACCACACCATAAAAGTATAAATAAATGCTTACCTGCTCAACAAAAAGTCAGCCATGTCAGCGTCGGTTTTAAGTCCAAGGTTTCTCTGAAGCTTCCTCCAACGGGCAATGGTGGACCCTATATTGATTCGGCTTTGAGTCCGGCGTTCTTCGCTTTTTTTTATCTCTGCTCTTTCCTCAATTGACTTTCTCTTTCTTCCAACCTTGACTGTTGGGGCGAGTAGGGGCCGCTTGCTGCTGTCTTTTTGTTGGTTTTTCTCCATTGCTGAGTTGATGCTGCCTACTTGCCCGCGAAATTTCATGTCGCAGGAGGGGGCGGGGTGGGGTGCGGTGGGTGGAGACGCGAGTGGAGCAGGGGATTGGATGAGAGCAGTTAACCAATGTAAGCTGTCCGGCCGGACAGCTTACATTGGTCAATTTCTCTGCGGGTGTACACCCAATAGAGTGAATGGATTTTTTTCATTCTTTTTTCTCTTCATATTGTTAGGATTGTACTGTAGAACCATAACCAGCATCTAAACGAGGTTATTAATAATGAACAATCTTTGAAATCGTAGACCATAGCTTTAAATACGTGTGTGTATTGCCATGATTGGTCAAATAAGTATCCAAATTCGTCATTACTGAAAATAGGTCATTCTGATACATGCGATGACTATCCATTGACATGTAGGCATTTTATTATTACACAATAATAATCTTTTACATTGCAATCCTTTTATTTTTAATATTTGGCATGTTTGTGTGCTGCTGCGCATAACAAGCAGAGTGTGTGTTGTGCACCCGCCTATAAGCGCATATTACTAATGCGTCCTTTAAAAAACACCAAAAATACTGCGCTATTGAGTTTAGACCTGATTTTTGTTGGTCAATGGCGCAGTCGTTTTCAGTTGCCTCAAAATAGCAACGCGCCAACAATGCGCCTGTCTCGTTGTCAGACCCATTAGTGAACAGATGAGCACGAGTGCATTTGCTGTTTAAACAACGTGACGCTGGAAGTTCATGGAAGGAAGACTGGAACTAATGATGATTCGTTTCAGGAGATTCAGAATCGGGAAGACAACTCCATTTATTCAGCAACTTTGGAGACCTTTAACAAACAGCAATATCACACACTACATGAAAGATAATATCCAAAAAAGCATAATAGGGGCACCTTAAAACATTCATCATGATGTAAATTGTTTTCAGGAAGTTCAACACCTGACAGCTGCAGTTAAATCAGTTGCAGTAGTTTTACTTGTTTGTGTTGTTTGCGTGCCTTTCTGTTTGCTTGTGTCTTGTTTTTTGTGCTGATACTAATACTATCTATACTAGGACATTGAAAGATGTATCAGATATGTGATGCTCTACTCTTTAATTTGTGGTAGATAAGTTGGATAAGAATCTTGCTTGTTTAAGCTTGTGCAGCCTATAGAAAATCTCCTTAATCGATCACATATCTGATGCCGTTCAATGGCCTTTGCGTGTGTTAATGCCTGCGCACGTTTGTGTGCGAGCATTATCTCGTTACCCTTTGACATTTCAGTGTGTCTCACACCCCATCTTCATAGCCCTTCGTTCAACTTTTCCATTCTCCTCCTCTCCTCCTCATCTCTCTGCCATCACTCCATCCATTCACGTTTTCAGGAGGACTGACGTTCCATGCAGGTTTGTGGTAGGCTTTTGAGACGACTATTTCGCCCAATGGGAAGTGTCATTGGCCATGCTGTGTTTACAGTTTGAGGTGCTTTTTGTTTCGAGTGATGTTGATAAAACGCGATGATGGTTCGGCTGCATTCAGACGCATTGACCTCTAGTGACCTCCTCACATGCCAGTTTCCGCATGCCACCCCGTCCCTGCCTGCCTCACTCCACTTTCTCTAAATGACCTTTCACTCCTATGAGTTGCACGTTGTATCCCTTTCAACTGACCCTGGGGCAGTATTTCCTGAATCTCCACGTATTACTAAGTTACACTTTGTTTTGAAGTGCATGTTATTGCCCAAAAGTAATAGCTAGACTGATGTCGCTCTATACCTTATTTTCATTCATCTGTGGAACACAGAAAGAGATATTTAGCAATTTTAGCAAAAATGTAGCTGTTAAAATGACCAAGAAATGACCAAAAAAAAAGAAAATGTTCCAATGTACCAAGAAATGTTCTGGAGCCATATGATATATTTATTTTAGAAATAGACTGAAATGAGTTTTGAAAGCAACGGTGGAGGATTTGAACATCAGAATTATGTTGTTCATGTCTTATAGAACTTAAAGGGATATTTCACCCAAAAATGAACATTAGCCCATGATTTACTCTCCCTCAAGTCATCCTAGGTGTATATGATATTCTTCTTTCAGACGAATACAATCAGAGTTATATATATATATTTTTTTAAATGTCCTGGCTCTTCCAAGCTTTATAATGGCAGTGAATTGCTGTTTCTGTTTTAAAGTCCATAACAGTGCATCTATCCATCATAAAAATGCTCCACACGGCTCTGGGGGGTTAATAAAGGCCTTTTGAATCAAAAGGATGTGTTTGTGTAAGAAAAATATCCATATTTAAAACTTTACAACCTTCTGGTGACGTACGCAGAAGCGCAGAGGATCGAGCAAAACAAAACTTGGTTCTCACTAGAACTAACATATTCTCACTGTAAGTCCTACGTCATACGCTGGAATGCCAGTCTCTCGTGAACATGCGTACGACAGTTAGCGGAAGTTAGAGATTATGAGATATGGATATTTTTCTTACACAAACTCATTGCTTCGCTTCAAAAGGCCTTTATTAACCCCCCGTGTGGAGCACTTTTATGATGGATACATGCACTTTTATGGACTTCAAAACAGAAACAGCCATTTACTGCCATTATAAAGCTTGGAAGAGCCAGGACATTTTTTTAATATAACTCCGATTGTATTCGTCTGAAAGAAGAATGTCATATACACCTAGGATGACTTGAGGGTGAGGCTAATTTTGATTTTTGGGTGACCTATCCCTTTAAACTTAAACTTAAAACGTAAACTTAAAATTTTAATTGAGGTAATTGACCTATCGGGAAGCCCCTCCCCTTGAAGATGAGGAGCAGATGAGCCAATGGCAGTTGAGTATCAGTTGCAAGGGGACCGGAACTCAGACATCTTTAGGTCTCAGCGCCATAGAGAAACATTGGAAGATCCGATGTGCTCATCGGTTTGATGGTGTTTATGCTACAAAAATGGTAAAACAATTTTTTTCTAGGGTACTGTAACACTGATAATTAAAGTTAGTGATTCCATGCTAACGTACAAACCTAAAAAAGCTAACTGTTTTCACGCCATATACAGTGCATGTCAAAAACACATAAACGAAGGTCTACATTTCAGTGCCTCCATATTAAACTGGATAAATGTAAATTTATTGAATTTTACCCTGCGGTACATGAATAGTGTTGATCCTGGATGTTGTCATCTGCGTTTGTGACGGCTGTAACATGAGGCTTCTCACACTTGCGTTGTGATCTGTAAACCCTCGATTCCAAATTAATCTCCCACCATATCCCTCCATGGCATATTTAAGTCCCACTTGAATGCTTCTCGAAATGTCCAAAATTGATCAAAAACATCTCAGGACAATGTTTTCACACTGACAGCTGTCATTGTAAGACAGTTAGCAACTCTGTTTGTTTGTCCGTGTTAGCAACAGTAACTAACGGGGGCGTGGCTTACTGATAGGTCAATTACGACTTGAATGCAGTATAAGCAAATAGCATGTTAAATTTTGGTTCGTTCCTCGTACAAAACTATATACAGTATTTTGGCTTGAAATATAGCACAGACTCCTATTATTTTTACTACTTTCACTTTTATAGCTTGATCGCCCCAATCTCCTTTGACTTTCATTGTATGGAGGGAAAAAAAGCATCAAAACATCTCCTTTTGTGTTCCACAGAAGAAAGAAAATCATGCTAGTTTTGATCAAATTTGCATTTTTGGATGAACTACTCCTTTAAAATTAAAAATTTGCATTCAAGTTATTGCATTAAAGGTACACTATGTTACTGTTTCCCCCCAAAAAATGTATAACATTTATATAATGAGTGAGTACATCATAAATCCATCTTCCAAACCGTATTTTTTTTGTCTTATCTTAAATTACTACGGTACGCCTATAATAAGTGGGTAACACTTTAGTTTAGGGTCCAGTTCTCACTATTAACTAGTTGCTTATTAGCATGTATATTACTATGATATTGACTGCTTATTAGTACTTATAAAGCACATATTAATGCTTTATTCTACATCCCTTAATCCTACGCCATACCGAAATTTAACAACTACCTTAGTAACTGTTAATAAACAGTAATTAGGAGATTATTTAGGCAAAAGTCATAGATAATAGTGAGAATTTAGATTATTTTAGACCGAGTCGCCAACCGCTGTGGAGTAGCTCAACGCCTGCGTGGCTCGTCATAGACATAAACAGAATGTTCTTCTGCAAGATGCATGCAGTTTTGTTTATTAACCGCAAAAGTTATATAGCGTACCTTTAAGACACACAAACTGAGTTGGATCCAAATCCGCTTATATAGGCTACTACTTGCATATGAAATTTTAACGTTGCCCGAAAATGCACACTAAAAACAAGTGTAACACGTGTGTCCTGGCACAGCCGACTAACCCTCACAACCCCTCACAAATCCCTCCCTCTGCCTTGTGTGTCTCTTCAGTCAGCTCGTATCTAAAAAGAGGGGTTTCTTCCGGATTCATACTGGCAGTAAGCTGAGGTATCCATGTGTGATGTGCCTGTGCACACTGGGCACGATCCGTCCCGCTCCTGATGCCTGAAACTCTCTGAGCCTTACTGATCCAGTGCAGCTCGACCCATTCATTCAGCAAGATTCGTAAAGGCACTTTCATCATGACTGGATTCAGTATATTCCTAAAGTGAAGGCTGCACTAGCTCAATAATCTCAGTAATCTTATCTGTGAGAGGCTGATCAGAGAACAGAGTACTGTATATCTGTGCTGAATGCACACAGATGAGGCCTGCATGTGCTCACAGGGCAAAGATAAACCATGCGTTCGGGTGTTACTGACACCTCAATCGCTTTCATCATGGTTTATTCTGATATGCATGCCGGTTTCACTTTACGGTTATTCTTGAGTGGCTAGATCTCTTATGGCATGTCGTAGCATTTGAATGCAGGAATATCCAGAATTCTTAAGGTCAGACATTTTGTAGAGGAGGTTTGCATGTACGACTGTATGTTTAGACTGAGATCTTTTGATCCTTTGATGTGTTTAAGCATGTGTTAGCATGCTAAAAGTAATCGGATGTTGATTGAGCTACAAAATTGTGCTCTTTGACGGTTTGTGTGCATGAGGTTTGAGACCTCTACGTGCATGATTGAAACAGTATTTCAATGATGACTGCAGTTAGGACTGTAGTAAATCTTGCATTGTGGCATGTTGTAATCGATTATTTGAAATGGCATCATTTGATATAAAGTTAAGTGGATTTTGTTTGATTACACTAAAAAAAAACTACTTTAGCATGCTTGTGCGTGCTTCCATGGATTCAAAGAGTGCTCTTGCATTTCTCCAGTTGCTCCTTTTGATGGCACGCTACAGATTTACGCCCCGTTCAGCTTAAGAAATTACGCTCAATGTGCTTTCTTAACTATAATCCAAATGTCTATGAAATGATGTGATGCTCACACACGGGCAACATACGTCTTTGACTAACCATTTTCCTTCTGTTGTGTCAGCGTTATCATGTAAATTATACTAATCACCTGTAGATAGATCAACGTGTGTTTTTCCTTACCCTTTTGTCTGTTTTTCTCCGTTGATATGCCCTCTAACATAAGCAAACAAAACAAATTTTACAATATGGAACGTGTAGGAAAAAGTCTCATACAGACAATCAAGGCAGTGCTAATGAGAAGATTGATTAATTTCCTTGTTTGTCACCAACTCAGATCATTCCTCTAATTCTCTCGCCAGTGGGAAGGTGGGCTTCCGGGACCGCATTAGGATGAACAATTCACGCTCCTCTCAGGCTATCCGGAGCAAGGCTTCTCCTTTGCCCCCAGGTAATGTACGGCACTCGCCCAGCGCGGAGAACGTTCCAGAAACCACCAGCCCCGGCAAGGTCCAGAAAAGCTGGAGCTTCAATGATCGGACGCGATTCCGTACCTCTCTCCGCCTAAAACCACGACCCGCTGCAGATGGTAGATATCTCTGTCGACATGTTTAACTTCAGTTACCAAATACTGTTCAAAAGTTTGGGGTCGGTATGATTTTTTAAATGTTTTTCTAAAGAAGCCTCACCAAGGCTGCATTTATTGACCCTTTTCACAGACTGTAATGATGTTTCCACAGTTATCAACATTGCAAATCTAGTAAAGTTTTTCATATTTTATTATATACTCTGCCCGGCCAGATAAAGTCTATGAATGGATCATTATTGCAGTGATTATTATGTTTCTAGCATGCTATATGTTTGGCAACAGTTCTTCTAACTATAATTGATGAGTGTGTAGCTTTTCTTAAACAACCATGTAGGAATGACACATCATGGCCATATTTCAGAAAGACAATGTCAAGATTCATCAGCTCACTCTGTGAAAGAATGGTTGTGAGGGAGCATGAAGGATCATTTTCACACATGATTCAACACATGAGAGTCCAGAGCTTAAACTCATTGAAAGTCTCTGGGATGTGCTGGAGGAGACTTTACAGAGTGCTGGACTCTTGCATTGTCAATACAAGATCTGGAGCAAAAAATGATGCACCTCTTGATGGAAATAACATCACATCATTTTTTCCATCAAGAGGTACATCAATTCTTGGTCAATATGGCCATGATGTGTCTTGGCAACTTTTTTGGCCGGGCAGTGTATATTTATAATGCTATACTTTGTGTAATATTACCGTGGCTGTAAATGACAAAAAAATAATGAACACTACTATATGTGTTTTTATAATGGTGCGTTCAAGTCATGTCGAAAAGATTGTATTTACGAGTTGGACGCACATGAACTCCACCACAAAGTCGTAAATATGAGTGGGAAGTTCTGGATTTTCTTTAAGCCCCGATGTCTATGAGTTGGAGGCGTGTCAGGGAGAAACATGGCGGAATACCACGATACTTATAGATATTTCGAGGTGACAGTCAGGCTTTTTATTTACAACACAATAAGCTAATTGCCTGCACAAAATATAATAGCATTGTAATATGTAAGGAATAATTGACGACGGGCCGTTGAACTCGTGAACTCAAACGTCGTGACCGCATCACCACCTCGGGTGTACATTATTTTTCTAATAATTCAACGGCCCGTAGTCAATTATTCCGCTTATACTACGGTTACCACACCTCAAGACATCAATCCAATGATATATTTAAAGGGATTCGTCCGGTTTTTGTACTTAAATCGCTATTGTGAGTAGGACTATTTCTTCCGCGTCTCATTCAACGCCTCTTTTGCTAGTTCCGAAAAGTCAGTTTAAAGCTGTTAACGAAGGCTTGAGCCGTTGATAGCATTCTACTGCAGTTATTAATAAAGTTATTAGAGAGAGAGAGAGAGAGAGAGAGAGAGAGAGAGAGCTTGTGTGAATTAGGCTACCTCTCTGCGTCTCTAAACAGCGCTGTTATTACCTCGCTAGTGAAAAAATGTCATGTGTAGCCTTTAAGTTGCTACACTATATAGGCTAACTGATAAATAATCGTCAGGGCAGCGCTGACAACACTTTTTTGAAATGTTTTTTTTTTCTTAGTCCTGTAATTTCTGTTATTACAGTTAACTATGCAAAGTGATATGGAACTGTAATGCGGTCAAGAGCTGCATGGAACTACGTTCGCTGTGCGTTTCCCAGAAAATAATTGCACACCTCAGAACATTCATCAGCCAATCAGATTCAAGCATTCAACGGCCCCGTAGTATAAAGCATTATAATATGTAAAGATAAGTTTACAGTGGCCTGATGCACATTCTTTGATCTTCATTTTCTAGACGTAGGGTTTAAAAACCATGTTTTCTGTAGTTAATTAAAAGAAGCTACTCTTCTCTTCATCTTGCTCTGACGAAAGGGACTTGAACACACCTGATGTCATAAATACAAACTTCCCAGAATGCACTATAATAATACAGCGGCTGAGGGAGTGACCGCAAATGTCATTCTCTCTTCGGACTACCGCAATCAATCTCTCTGTTTTTCACCTCTTTTGGAAAGTCGTGGAAATGCTAAGTAATGGAAATGCAAAAAACATATTTGCTGTTTTCTCCCATTCACCGCTGTAATAATTGACCAAACTATGACGACTTCCACTTCTTAAAACATATGAAAATATGTTTCAAAATATGAAAAGGGTCCATTTGATCAAAAATACAGTAAAAACAGTAATATTTGAAATATTATTACAATTTAAATTAATTGTTCTATTTTCATATATCATGAGGTGTAATTTTTCCTGTGTTGGTAAAGCTGAATTTCCAGTATCATTATTCCAGTCTTCAGTGTCACATGATCCTTCAGAAATTGTTTTAAAACATTTCTGATTATTTTCAATTTTAAAAACATATTTTTGTGGAAATGTGATAATTTTTTCAAGATTCTTTGATGAATAGAATGTTAAAAAAAAACTGCTTTTATTTGAAAATGTGTCTCTTCAATGACACTTTTGATCAATCTAATGCGTCCTTTCTAAAAATGTATTTAAAAAATAAAAAATCTTTGCCCCCAACCCATTGAACAGTAGTGTACGTTTTCCTCCTCTCATTATGCATTGATCTCTCATAGTGGAGGGTGTAGGAGAAGAGCACACAGAGGACAAATCATACTGTGATGTGGCCATGGAGGATGTGATACCAGCAGTGAAGACCCTAATTCGAGCTGTTAGGTGAGTCCGGAGATGAATACACCACCACACAGCTCTACAGACTCCTATAGTTCACTTATAGACCAAGTACTCTCAGATAATGTCACCATGCATGCTGTTCAGTTTGAATGAACGGTTGGTCTTTTGCAAAAGGGACCTCGGTATAGAATTTGCTCCGTCAGCCATGACCTTTTCACGGTGCAATATCATCAGTTGACCGTTATGGAGACAAAGCGGGGTTAGACTCATAGAGGGCATGGAAACCTTCAATTCCTACTTCTTGCTTAAGCAAGCAGAAAGTAATACAAGATGTTCTAAAAATATTGTCATGTTCTTACTGAGAAACGAGTGGCCTCTCTCTGATTGGTCAGTGCAGCAAGAGCAACCCTGTTCAGTTAGTACAGGATGTGAATAGATATTAAAATATCTATTAGATTTGTTTTTCAGTCTACATGAAATGAAAGTTGCTTGATTGGATGATTTGTAAATTCCTGTGATGTCATGCCAGGCTGCTAGAGGGGAGGGATTATTGTCCCGCCCTCACACCAGAGCACACATCACATGAATAAAAATAAGTAAATAATGAATTACACAAATAAATCATTTATAAAAAACTACAATGTTACATAAAAAATCAGATTTGTCCATTTTGATTTTATAATGACAGAAAATTCCTTTCTGTAATGCATTTTTAAATGTGTTCGAATTAGAGCATTTCTGCCGTGCACTAATATACACTATATTGCAGTATAGTAAGTATTGGGACACCCCTCCAAATAATTGAATTCAGGTGTTCCAATCACAGGCCACAGGTGTATAAATCAAGCACTAGGCATGCAGACGCTTCTACAAACATTTGTGAAAGAATGTGTCGCTCTCAGGAGCTCAGTGAACTCAAGCGTGGTACTGTGATCAGTTGCCACCTGTGCAATAAGTCCATTCGTGAAATTTCCTCACTAGTAAATATTCCACGCTCAACTGTTAGTGGTGTTATAACAAAGTGGAAGCAATTGGGAACAACAGCAACTCAGCCGCGAAGTGATAGGCCATGTAAAATCACAGAGCGGGGTCAGCGCATGCTGAGGCGCACAGTGCGCAGAAGTCGTATAGAGTCAATAGCTACAGACCTCCAAACTTCATGTGGCCTTCAGATTAGCTCAAGAATAGGGTGTAGAGAGCTTCATGGAATGGGTTTCCATGGCCGAGCAGCTCATCCAAGCCTTACATTACCAAGTGCAATGCAAAGGTCGGATGCAGTGGGGTAAAGCACGCCGCCACTGGACTCTAGAGCAGTGAAGACGTGTTCTCGGGAGTGACCAATCACGCTTCTCTGTCTGGCAATCAGATGGGCGAGTCTGAGTTTGGCAGTACTTGCCTGACTGCATTGTGCCACGTGTAAAGTTTGGTGGAGGGGGGATTATGGTGTGGGGTTGTTTTTCAGGGGTTGGGCTTGGCCCCTTAGTTCCAGTGAAAGGAACTCTTAATGCTTCAGCATACCAAGACATTTTGGACAATTTCATGCCCCCAACTTTGTGGGAAGAGTTTTGGGATGGCCCCTTCCTGTTCCAACATGACTGAGCACCAGTGCACAAAGCGTTGGTCCATAAAGACATGGATGAGTGAGTCTGGTGTGGAGGAACGTGACTGGCCTGCACAGAGTCCTGACCTCAACCCGATAGAGCACCTCTGGGATGAATTAGAGCCGAGACTGAGAGCCAGGCCTTCTCGTACAACATCAGTGCCTGACCTCACAAATGTGCTTCTAGAAGAATGGTCAAAGATTCCCATAAACACACTCCTAAACCTTGTGGAAAGCCTTCCCAGAAGAGCTGAAGCTGCTATAGCTGCAAAGGGTGGGCCGACTCCATATTAAACCCTACGGATTAAGAATGAGATGCCATTAAAGTTCATGCATGTAAAGGCAGGCATCCCAAAACTTTTGGCAATAAAATGTGTATATAATAATAATATATTCTTATTTGTGCATATAATTCGTCCTACAGATTCCTGTACACAATTTGGTTAAATTTTTTATGATTTCAGAGAAAAGGGGCATCTATTTGAAGACTCAGCCATATGTAGATGTGCATGAAAGTAAATTTTTGCACCTGTGAATGTCACCCGTGCTGAGAACACTCTTATCTCCAAGCCTTTCCTCCTGACCAGTACACCGTGGGTGATTGGGTCACATTAGCCCAACAGAGCTCCAGGTGTGTACATGCTCACAGGTGCATCATTTCCTGTTATCTGGGCGAGAAGATTCTGTGTTTTACATAAGAGCCCTTCGATAAGATTGATGTCCTTAAGGAACAGGCAAATTTTAGCTTCGCCACAATGCTGAGGTTTCACTTTTGTGGAAGGCCAACAGTTTATCAGTGTTCTGCTGCGTAGTGTGTGCTTCAGGCTTAGGACAGAACAATCTGCAATGCTCTAAAAAAAAGAATTCCCTCAAATAAACCTGGAAAATATTATTTGTATTATTTCTCTTGGTTTTGGGAGAGCACACATTGGAAACCTTTTGCACAGTTTAAAATGTAATCATTTTTGGTTCCTAATAATTTTATTTTTAATTCATTTTGTTTTGTTTTGATTTATTTATTAATTTATTCATTATTTCATTTCATTTCCATTTTATTTATTCTTATTTCTCCTGGATTTGGGAGAGCACACCTTGCAAGGACTTCCCTGAATTACATCTACTTGATCATTTAAAATGATTTTAAAACCAGATTTCCCTCAAATAAACCTTTTGCACAGTTTAAAATGTAATCATTTTTGGTTCCTAATAATTTTATTTTATTTAAATTTGTATTATTTTATTTCATTTCATTTTGTTTTATTTATTAATTTATTAATTTCATTTAATTTCCATTTAATTTATTGTATTTCTCCTGGTTTTGGTAGAGCACACCTTGCAAGGACTTCCCTGAATTACATCTACTTGATCATTAAAATGATTTTAAAACCAGATTTCCCCTCAAATAAACCTTTTGCTCAGTTTAAAATATAATTCCTAATTATTTTATTTCATTTCATTATTTCATTTCATTATTTAATTTAATTTAATTATTTCATTTCCACCTGGTTTATGAGAACACACCTTGCAAAACTCTTAAAAGACTGCCCTGAATAAGGTCTGCTTGATCACTAAAAAGATTTTAAAATCAGAAATCTAAAATCAGATTTCCCCTCAAATAAACATTTTAAAATATAATTCCTAATATTTATTTATTTATTTATTCATTCACCTGGTTTATGAGAACACACCTGGCAAAACTTTGAAAGGACTGCCCTGAACTAGGTCTGCTTGATAACAACAACAACAAAAATCTATTTTCAAAATAATTCATTTCAAGATTCCTGCGTGTTTGGATGTTCTTTTGCATTTTTCCCTATACCTCAGATAAAGTATGAAGGCTGATATTTGTTCATACAGTTATTCTTATGATTCCATCTCATTGCATCTGTGGACCGGGGTATTCTAAAGCTGACCATATAATCATACACCCATACAGTGCATTGCCATCGAGCGAGCGAGTCAGCATTCTTGGGAAACCCTTGGAGGATGGAAATAAATGGGATTTCTTTTTTCTCTTTTTCCTTACCCTCTCTTTTATCCACACCTGAGACCCGCCCTGACAAAATATGCAGCTACCTGCAAAATTAAAAGACGGGAAAAAAATATATACAGACAGCAAAAAGCCTAAACTCTGGAGTCATCAAGAAACTTGTTTGTTCTGTGGGGGAGGTTGACGTGAGCTGTGGACCAGCTGTGGGCTTCTTCTGAGCTTCTCCTGAATCTGCACCATCACCCGCGCAGAGATGCACAGCTCAACATTTGCTGTTGCACACGCAAGCTGTTCCTGCGAAACAATGGAGATAATAAAAAGAATAAAGTCTTCAGTGTGTAGAATTTACCAGCACACGTGAAAGACTTTTTCCAAAGCGCCATTCCCCCCTGCTGGTTGCTAATGAATCGAATCTAAAGGAAGAACAATTGTCCTAGTTGTATTCTGAGAACGGATACTCTCCATAACGGAAGCTCTTTAAACATTATAAAATGCCTCTATACTAACGACAGGATATCCTCTTCACTGTGTCGAGTTTGCCCATGTTCAGTTTTCTGTTGAGTCAGCAGGGCTTGATAGTGCACTGAGGCAATGATAAGAAGGATCAATGCCGATTAAGAGAGGGTTAACCTGTCTCTGACTAACAACTGGGGGAAAAAACACTTTAGGTGAAAAATGAAGCACTGTGGCGTTCAAGCGCATCTCCGCTCACGCTCGGGTGCATACAGTGATGCCTGGTGTGTTTTCAGCCGCTATCCTGCTTATACAAACAGAGATTCACTGAAGAGTCAGACCCGAAATAATCAGAATCGATCATATTAGTTGCATAAATGTGTCTGACTGGGTTTTTCATACAATCTTAGAAGAAAAGGTTTTATAGGTTCTAAACTCTTAGGGGTTCCCATTATGAGATCATTTTACAGTTTTTTTTTATTCGCTTTGGTACTATTTTCACAAGCAAGGTGTACATTTTCACAACAGATCATCAAAAGTGCACTTTTTTCAAACATTTCTGCATATTTTCAATTGTGTTTCAATACACAAAACCACAAAGTATCCTTTTCACTACAAAGGTGTGTGTGTGTGTGGCCTGGTAAACTCTACATTATGGGGGATAGGTGGAACAGAAATATTTGCAATTTGTGAAGAGAGCAGAATAGAGTAGAAGGGAGTGGAAATAGTCAATGACGGTGTGACATCAGACTGATCAGAAATCAGAAGAAGGGAGACAGATGGTATCAAATATAGCATTTTACATTACAGCCATGTGATACTGAAAACAGATTACCATGGTAGAGACTGTCACATTACTGTAACTCACCCTTATAAAGCTCAACTACAGTAGATTCAGTCATATGGTACACACACAAAAAAGGTTCTATATGGCACTAAAAGTGGTTCTTTGTCGTAATCATAGGGGAACCACTTTTGGTGCAATATAGCACCATATCTTAACATGTTCTGTATATGATAGCGGTGCTATATAGCACCTCAGCCAAAGAACTGCTGAAGAACCACTGAAGCACCAAGATTGGTGTTATACAGCACTTACAGTAAAAAGGTTCCCCTATGATTCATGCCAAGAACCACTTTTTTTTTTAGAGTGTACAGTGAGAACATTTATTGGCAGCAAACTCTGATATATCACAGAACCTCATGGCTGCGTCATAACTTTATCACACCAGATAACACACTGAATACTATTACAAACATCATGGATTCAATTACAATTTAAGTGTATTTTCTAATGAGGCATATGTAGCCTGTGTTACTGTAGATACTGTAGATGATTCAGCAACGAGGGGGATTTGAAACATATTGTTTGCTGTTGGATGAACTGATTGTTTAAAGTACTAAACTGACATTTACATTACATTAATGCATTGCATTTGGC